>JARFIY010000002.1:3750000-4375000 GCA_036346155.1 Sinelater perroti | reverse complement strand
TAACCTTGCCTAAAAAACCCAGTGCAAAATACTGTAAAGACTATAGAACTGTCAATTTGATGAGTCAGTTTCTAAAAGTATTTCTCAAAATTATACATACCAGAATATACCAGAAATGTGAGCAAAAAACACGAGAGGGCTTATTTAACATACAGGTGCTTACTCAACGCTGACGTGTATAAGTGCTTTGTGGACTGTGAAAAAGCATTTGACACCGTTCAGCACGATAAGTTACTCCAAGTTCTCAGAGAAATTGATCTAAACGGCAGAGATATACGTATAATAGCCAACCTTTATTGTGGTCAGACAGTGGTCAGTTACCACAAGACATGCCTATACTGAGAGGAGTAAGGCAAGGGTGTCTTCTCTCTTCATTGTTGTTCAATTTATATTCTGACAAAATATTTCATGAGGCTCTCGAAGGACGAGCAGAGGGGGCCACAATCAACGTAGATGTAATAAGCAATTTAAGATACGACGATGATACTGCCCTGCTAGCTACGATTATGCAAGATCTACAAATACTCTTATCAGCAATGACAAACCATAGTAAACAAATGAGGCTAAAACTCAACTTTAAAAAACCAAATGGTTAATCGTTAGTAAACAACGTAATAGCATACAGAATAATATACTTGTGCGGGAGAAGTTGATAGAGAGAGTAGCATCGTATAAATATCTTGGCTACTATTTCAACGAAAATTGGGATTTAACACAGAAAATTAAATGTAGGATCGAGCAATCATGAAAAGCCTTTCGAAAGATGAAGAAAATTTTGATCTGTAGAGCCTTGTCCATTCCCTTACGTATTCGATTATTAAGATGTTATGTCTACAGTATCTTTTTGTATGGCGTTGAAGCATGAACGCTTACGGAAGCCATATGCACAAGACTAAAAGCTTTTGAGATATGGACCTATTGCAGGATATTGCAGATCTCATGGATGGACAGGATCACAAATGAAGAAGTACTACGACGCATAAACAGACAACGTAAAATTCTTAATACCACCAAAAAAAGAAACTTACATATCTGAGCCATGCTATGAGGAATGATAAATGCAAGCTACTTCATATCATTATTCAAGGAAAAATTGAAGGCAAATGCGGCCCAAGAAGATCTAAAATATTATAGCTCGAAAGTTTACGTCAGTGGTATGAACTCAACACCACGGCACCATTTAGAATAGCAGTTGATAAAGTAAAAACCATGTTACTAATTGCCAATGTTCTCGAAGAGAAAGGCATTTAAAGAAGAAGATTATACCTTGCAACAGTGAGAGTGAGTACCTTGCCAAGTACCTCGTCGACATATTTAGAATCTGAACTTTCAGGGGTCTGTACAAACTAATAACTGTGGAGTTTATTGTGGTGGTGTACATCACCCTCCATAACTGTAAGAAAAAATTAACAAAGTAACTTTAGAATATGCTATGGTAGAACATATAACTTAGAGGTGCACAAAGAACTGACGAATAGATATGAGTAGAGTGCCGGAGTTTTATTATGAGTAAAATAATTTAGTAAAAAAAGAAACGCACGCACTTTTCAGTAAGATTAAGGCTTATCCAGACATGGTGTATAATAAGGTGATCAGTGTTGTAAATTGGGTACCTATCGTAAACTAAAACTGTCAAAAATCACATATTTAGAAGTAAATAAATGCTTTTAAATGACTCACTTACTTCTAAGTAGGCTTTAGAAGATCGTTTGATTTGAATTTTCAAAGTTAAGAGACAAATACATCATGTAGTGGAAGATCTGTTGTTAGGATTTAAAAAAAATAATTCTTGTTTTGTGCCCATAAACTAAGGAAAAGCAATCATCTGATAAGGGAAATATTAAACAAAAAAAATTGCTGCATAACATAATTACCCATCTAAAGAACAAGGTCGCTTTGGAGCTATATGTTTATAGTATCATATGCAAACGTTACTGCGCACAAAAAAGGGATTTACCTGAAAGTATAATTTTCTCTTTCTCCTCTTTTTTCTTTTCTTTTGTCTTATTGCTCCTTTATCATTTACCTAAAGAAATTTGTTTGACAAATTCTGTTTAAAATTGGGAACGGAGGTCCCAGGTCTAAAATAATGGTAGTTATTGTAGATACAAGTTTGTTAACAGTAATAGTTTTAAAAAACCTCGTTACTGGTATATAAAATGCTGTTTATGACACTCTGTTTAATCTAAAATTTAAATAGGCAGGTGTAGGCCACTTTGCAATTCATCGTTTTATAAAGTTTTTCAACGATTTCAGTCCTGGTGGCATTTAAATGAACAATTTTTTTCTCAAAACCTCGATCCGGCTAAAAGCTTTTCTTTATAAGCACGAGTTATGAAGTGGAAAGTAGCTCTCAAGTTCAAAAGACTTCAGTTCGCTTTATAGGTTTGCTTTAGTATAACAATAATAGAGTTGGGTGTTTTTCTTCTTTTCTTGTAAAGTCAATTACTCGATGGTTTTACTCGGTTTATATTGTATTGTCGTAAACATCAATATCAACACACTTTGAATCCTGTATGATATGCTTTAATAAAAAGACAATTATTGATCTTTACGTAATGCTAATTATCTTATATAATTATTACTTCACATAAAGTCATTTAATTGCCGTTTTTGTACTTTTTGTAAAAGCAGAATTCGCATAAACGACTGGAACCAACGTTTTATTTGCACAAGATAACATGGCTATCAATTACGAGATACGGAATGAAATGCAGGCTAATCGAGGAAATGCCGCTGATTGGCATGCCATAAAAATGCAGGCCTCTCTCGACAGATTTTATGTATTGGTAGCACGTTTACGACGGACCGCCCCAGAGAAAGCTGCATAGCAAATTCCGAACAGAAAAGCGTGCTGTCAGAAATCTCATACTGCAAATACCTGCACACTACTTTCTGGCTTGCCTAATCAATTATCTTGCCATAGCTAACAGTCTGTTAATAATCTCTCATAAAATATACCTATAATCAAGTAGAGAAATGAGAAATTTGTAAATTTACGTGATTCATTAGGAAAATTGTTTTTTGCTCTACTGAAGTAGGAAATTATCAATATTTAGCGACAAAAAATACGAAATTTTGATAAGTTTAGATTGTTCGAGAAATAACTACAAGAGATATGCAGATATTAATAGCAAATTAAATAGGTTTGGAGTGAAAAGCTTTGACGTATATGAATTTATAAAATTCTGTGTTTACTTTTACTACAGACCAGTTATGTTGAAGGAAAAAAAAGTACAATCTTTGCGATTTTGTTTATGGCGGTTTATTTTTTATAAGCAATGGCTTGGATAGGTAGTACAAAACAACACCTACATTGGCGAAACGATTCATCTACAACAAACGGATTAAACTAGCAAAGACAATAACTTATTTACTGCTACAAAATAACAAATACGATAGATCTATGTAGGTACAAAATACTGCGGCGATTAACTCTCGGGGAACATGACGGTGTCCACCCGGTACTTGATCTTGTGCTTATTTCCGTTGTAGCCCCCTGCGTAGCTAGGCCGATGGTTGCCGCCCATTTCCTGGTGCGCTGCTTGACCATTCGGCCTGTTGAGGCACTTGGACCCCTTGGTCAGTTCGTCGATCTTCGCCGCCTGAATCCTGAAGTTGACCTCAGTATTGGTTAAAGTGCCCGTGGCTAGCTTCTGGAAGCGATTGGTCACGAACCAAAGCTCCTGCTTGTTTTGACGGTTGTTTATCACCTAAAAAGAATTGCGTTGTACAACCGCGTAAGGTTACGCCTCTGCATGAGCAGCACTAACCTTCATTCCGCTGGGAAACTGCAAGGTCGTCTGGTTTTGGGCTAACACCCCGATGTTTCTCCCACCGTACTCTGTGGCGGTATTCCAACAGTTTATGGAAGTGTCGGAAGCTAGACCGAAGTAGGATATGCCGTTCTTGTCAATCGCTTGAGCGGGGCATTGCGTATTCCTTTGACCGGAGTACGTCTGCAATTGTTAAAATTTTCTGTAAGATACTTAACTCCTGCAAGTAAGCTACATCTTACGTGAAAGATGTGAGGAGCCGCCGAGGGGTCGTGCTCAAAGATAGTATAATTACGAAGGTATGAGGTATGAACCCAGTTCTCTGTAGGACTAGACATGGCATGGAAGAATAGAACGCGATCTGCACCTGGCTGGTAAGGTGACAAATCCATCCCCAAAATTCCGTCCATTAAATCAAATTCTTCTCCTGTAGAAACATGCAGTTTAGAAGGTTATTTCTCGTTAACGCTTTAAAGCAACTTACCCACAATGCGGTAGGTACCGTAAGAAGGGTAAGGATACATAGTCTTGTCGACGACACGCCACGATTTGCCTCTTTTTACGTCATATACAATGAGGCCCATCCCTTGGCAGTCTGCGGCATAAACGAAAGTGTCGCGACACTTCATATGGGGATCTCTAACGTCTACAATCGGAGTAACGAGGATCGATGTGGAGTGAAGTTGGCTTTTGGGGATTTCATAGCGGTGAAGTACGTCGCCCTACAAAAAAGAACGAAGTAAGACTTGCAAAGCAGTTAAACATCTTTCTTACCGTTTGTACATCAAATGCCAAGATTTGAGCCGGGCATATGCGGGAGTCGCCTATACCACCGTTATCTAAAACCCATAAACGGCCGCATTCGTCGATCTAAAAAGTGTAAAAAGTAGCATTTAGTGGCTAAAAACAATATCTTTGACCTCCAGTTTTTACCTTAACACGAAATACTGACACCAAGCGGTCGGTAGAGCACAACTTGGAGTTTCGATGCCATCTCCACGACGGAAATGGCGCGATCACTGGGTTGCCCTTGTAGGTTTTTTCAGTAACGGTGCCGAGGGTTACGGGAATTCCGTCTTGGAAGCGAGGGATTGTGACGAATACTTTGTTTTTGTTGGAACCTAAAAAACAAGATGGTTAACGTTCTTTCTGTTCTAAGAAATTTGAATCCCATTTAATAGACTCAAAAAGCATTTTCATGCAGTATCGACAGTAATTTATAGGAAATAGGACGGTAGCCTTTGAATAAGTGAAACTGCCTTTTTAACTATATATTGACTATATTGCTAATTAGATCAAGTTAAAATAAACAATTTTAATGCAGCACTTAGAAGAACTTTAGTGTGAAAAGTTCTTATAGGTTTTACTCTTAAATTAAAGATTTTTTCAGTAACATCTGTGGGCTGTAATTTCACACTACATGTATCAAACTGATACTGTAGCATCTAACGTTGTAGTCTAGAAACGGCAGTAACAAATACCAAGTCGACAGAGTATCACATTCGATCTAGAGTAGTCTAAAACAAACATAACATCCTTAAACATACTATAGTATTACCTGTGTACAATAATTATATTATTAATATTTTTGGTCGTTACTATGGTTCAAATTTCATTGCAGTGATTGTAAGAATTACATATACTACGTGACTTGGAAGTTCTTTCGGCCTGGTACTGTTCTGGTTGAGTATTAGGAACTTTTTAAATGTTTATAATAAAGATTAATAAGACTAAATGACAGAGATAAAACTAA
Organism: Sinelater perroti; assembly: GCA_036346155.1. NCBI lineage: Eukaryota > Metazoa > Arthropoda > Insecta > Coleoptera > Elateridae > Sinelater > Sinelater perroti. The sequence goes on along the minus strand of JARFIY010000002.1, from coordinate 4,369,471 downwards.
AATCATTCAACGTTAAATAGCTTTAAGTATCTTAAACGATAACATGCTTTATAGAATATCAACAAGCAATTAATATTAATATTAATCCAAAACACCCAAAGCTCTACATTAAAGATGATGGCTTAGTCTTCTTCTAATCAAAAGACAAAGTTAGAACAATGCGTTCATTTGCTAAAATAAAGCTGTTGTTAAAGGCTGTCCTACATTTAAGGAATAATTAAATGTTTTTTTGAATACTATGTAAACTTAGAACATTTGAATGTCAAATTAGTATTTAAATAATTGGCAGCGCTTTAGTCTTCATGGAGAAGCTCTATATAGATCTATATATAAAAAAGCATTGCGATTTAACTTGTAGGCATATAAGTGTCAAAACTCTTATTAGTTCTTTTAAAAACGTAAAATTTGAAGTATGACATTAAAAAAAAGATTTTTTGTGCAAAAAACTTCAATCAACACAATGTTTAGTTTCTCATACCCGATAATACCTTTAATAGTCTTTATGACTAACATTTTTGTTACACGGGAGGTAGCAAATTTTACCAAACATTTAGACGACAAGCTGGGGTGGAATATACATTTAATGGCGTTTTTTCTGTTTTTATGCGATAAAAGTTAATTTATCATTAATTATTTATTCACCTCACAATCGGCCTAAGCCATTTCCACAAACATTTTTTTCATTAAGTGTACAAACTAATTTTTGGGCTTAATATTAAGCCGAACGTACCACTCAAAAGGACAATTTTTACCGACAACTTTAGCGTTGTATAGCAGTAAAGCAGTAAATTATAAAGCCTACATAACTTTAAATAATTCACTGTAAACGCAGTGAGCATGACGTCTGAGTTGCAACATATTAGCCAGTCTATGTATTTTAATTAAAAACAACAACAATACATTTGAGACAAAGAAAATGATTTTTAAACTATTCAGAGCCTTTGAATATGTGTGGGAAGTAGTTTTAGAAGTTCTGAAATGGAAACTTGAAACGCAAAGAGTGACGAATGTCCGGAATAACCAAAAAAGTTGGAAAACCATAACTTAGAGAAGCTATTAATCAAAAATCAATGCCAATGCAAACAAAATTGCAGTGTTGAGTACAAATCATTTCTACTCCTTACTTTGCTTACCGTTGATAGAGCAAAGCGCCGTGACATGACTGTCTTTATAATCCAGATTTGGGTAGAATTGTTGCGAATACGAATAACTGGATTCGTTTGGTCATTGTGGTGCAAAGTCGTACATAGCACAAACGACCCAGGATACCTTTAATTTGTTGGATTGGATAATATTGTTTCATACACCGTACTTAACTCTGACAATTTTTATATTGACCCGGCCATTTTAAATATTTGGCAGATTCCCACTTTCCAACATTAAAAATGTCAAAAAATTAATTTTATGTGTCTTAAATGGGCGTTCCTTTATCAAAAAACGATTTGTTGCCTATTCTAACGATTACAAAAATATATACATACAGCTAGAAATTTAGTATCAATTTAAGTGGGCCTGGTCCTATTTCTTTAGAAGACTATTTTCATTGGCGAATTCTAGGATCTTCGGAAAAGAGTTGAATAAGGAAACTATCTACTTCGAGGTAATTCTAGATAGAATGTTGACCTGGAAAACACATCAACAAGAAAGTAAGCGAAAAAAGGCAGCGTGATCAGAATTCGGCTCACGTATGCAATCCCGGAACCGAATATTCATGCGAAGCAAGCTAGTAATCTGCAAGGCTATCATCTACCCTATCACGACGTACGCGTTTCCAATTCTGGAAATAGGCCGCAAAATTCTACATTACAAAACTCCACGTCATTCAGAATCAGGCTTTGCAATCCGTCTTCGATGACCTGAGGTTCGTGAGGAACCACGATCTCCATCATAACGCTGACATTCCCGGAATCTTGTGCTCAAGACCTTTATCAAAGCATGCAAGGCTACGGTAAGCCTACTATTTATAGTCTCTACAACCACTAGGTTTAATTTTTACTAACTTGGTACGATTTTGGGTCCATTGGAAAGCTCGCTTTCTCCCAAGAATTTCTCCCAAAAATTTGTGCATTTGTTATCTACTAATTCTTGATATCTTCCCAGAATTTGTGGTTCCTTTGGCTTTGCTATATTTCGTTAACTATCAACTAATTCGTATTTTGGCACGTACTAATTTGTGATCTGACCCAATGTCTGTTACTCTTATTGTTTTAATATTGTGAAATGAATATTGTTATCATTTCTATAATTATGTGATCTATCTGATTTTGAGTTCTGGGATGGTTCATATCGTTCTATGTATATTCTTGTATTCAGTAGTATGCATAAAATTATTTATTATACAACATCCTCGTATCTCTTCGTAAAAATTATCCTTTTTTTGTTATTGGTACATATTCATTTATTACCTCAATATTTCTAAATCTGGCTTTAATATTTGCCTGTATAATCCATTCAGAAACTTCTTCCCATTCTATTAAGGCTCTTGTTGCTTCTTTATCGAACATTATTGCTTCTCATATGTAGTCTGAGTAGATTATAACATTTTAATCCTTCAATGCGCATTTTCTTTTCACTTACGCCAAGCATTTTAAATTTTTACATGATCATGTGCGATATAGTTTAGTAGCTTCTAACATTGTTCTAATATTCCCACATTCTAGATAAATACTTTTTATAATACTCAATTTTCCAATTATTTTCTATTCATCACTATTCTCCATTTAATTTTTCTGATTATTTACTTTGCGATCGTTATTCTTTGTTTCGTTATATTTTTCTGTTTTATTAGTTTTTTTGAATGTCGACTTGTGTTCATAATCTCTCTCATTTGGCCCTTCACTTCCTCATTTTCATCACTTTTAGCTGATCTTTCACTAATTGTTCTAGTATTATGATTTTTCTTTTCATATTATATTTTCCTGTCTCCCAAAATTTTTAACTTGCTGAATCTCATAGAATTCTCCGTTTATCTTAGGTTTATTTTAAATTATATTTGCTCTGTATCATTTACTTTCCGCTTGTTTTATATAATTTATTGGTGATTTGCGTATTTGTATTGTATGGGCTTTATTAATCTAAACATTCTTCCTGTGTAAGTCTAATTTTCTCATTTTTTATCTCTTGTGTATCCTCTTTCAGATATGCTTTAATTTCTGTGTTCTTAATATTATTCGAATCTTTATCTTTAAAATATATCTGATTAATTTCCGCTTTCTTCTACTCCTTACACTATTATTTCTCTCTTTTTTAATTCCTTCTCAAAAGCTCAATTCTTTCCTTCTGATTTTTCAATTCTTTTACAAAGACAAAACTAATGTTATATAACTAGAAAAAAATCAAAATATTTATTGTGATCTCTTTATTAGTTTTAAGACGGTACAGTCTTTGGATGCAGCTTTTATAAAGTTTAAGTGTATGAATCTATTATAATGTAAAATATGTTTGTATTGCAATTTTAGAAGATTGCCTAAATGTAATTCTTCAATTTAGTAATAATATAATTATTAAAACCTTCTACCGTATAAGCTTTGATTTATCACTCATTTTAATCTTATTCCTATATAACCTTCTTTCATATGCTCAAAGAAATATTTATTTTGTGTAGTACCATCTTATTTAAAAATCTAGTGTTGTTTTTTTCCAAATTTTGTTCTTACATTTGTAATTTGTAAAAATTCGTCAATTTGGGATGGTCAATATTCGTCTCTTATTTTTGTTCTTGAGGTGTAATTACTTTTAATAGATATAGGCTTGGTACTAAACTGTAGCTATGTGAACTGCACATTTTAAGTTGCTTTACGATTATCCTTGCAATTTAATTTATTGGCACTGTACTCAGGCTCTCATCAAATAAAAACGTTTGAACATCTCAAATGTTAGTAATCTTTTAATAGTTGCATTAATATCAGCCTCAAATTTTACCTTTAACATTGTCTTTATAAGAAAACGATCTGCTTTTTATAGCAGATTTAACAAATCAAACTGAAAAAATTTGAACACAAAGATCAGAAAATTATTTTTAATGAAGGATTTGCCATAATAAAGGTAATGATGGTCACAAATTATCTTTTTGTTCTTTTCGACTACTTTTACCGTTTTTATTTTTATCGTTTACAATCACTGTTACTAAATATTGTTACTTTTTGAGCAAAAATATATTTTATGTTTACTTGTTACTAGTTGAAAATCACTGTCTGTTTTTCGTATGAAAAGGCTTTAGTTGTAAAAGTAAGCCAAATTTTCTGAAACTCTATTTTGCGGGCACAAAAGAATTTGCTGGGTTGTATGATAGAATTAGAAATTGTTTCTTACTAGAGTAGTACACGTCCACATCTATGGGCGCCGGGTTCTCCACCTGGAAGACGCCGCTGTCGATGTCTGCCTGTCTCTCGCGTTCTGTGGCGTAGTCAAACTCCAGCTGGGTCCATTCGTAGACTGGGGCAATGCCGTTGGCTTGAGCGCCGCTTGTGAAGGGCCAGTTGACCGAGCACATGCCCAAAAAGAAGCACAACCATCTTGTTTCTACCAAACAAAATTTGAAAAGTGTTAGAAATCCATAAAGCGAGTGCGCGCTACATAATAACTGCAAGCGGCTACGTATGCGATCCTAATTTAAACAAAATAAGTGCGATTTAACAATAACTATATAATAAAGTAAGGGTTAAATAGGTGGATGTAAAACGAATAGTGTTGCAGATAAATCAACTAAATTAGTGATTAAACTGATTTAATTGTCATGACTAAAAGCAGCTAATAGCGGCGTCGTCTTTAATACACCCGGAAAGTTACTGAAGGTGTAAAATTTAAAATACGTAAAACGATTGCGTGAACAAGAACGACAAAATAGAAAGGCGAGCACGTAATTTATCTATTAAATCAGATCTTGCTAAAAAAGAACTACACTGCAAACCAAGAAGAATTGGGAGTAGGAGAATAAACAAGATAGCCTTTAAAAACAGTGCAAACTTAAAGAGAGGCTGAAGGACAACTGACTTGAAAACAGAATTTAATAAAAATCACAAAGATCTGAAGACAGAAATAAAATTAGTTAAAAGGTCTACAAAAGCGGAATGGCAAAAGGAAGCAAAGGAATGGGAAACAGCTAAAGGGAATCTAGAAAATGAGCTTGAAAAGCAATACAGAGAAAGGTGCAAAAATAATGTAGTGGCAGAGGAAGCTAACATAAGCGAGCAGCAACTAAACACCTAATAAGGATAACCTTAAAATTAAAATTGCCAATAAGGAAATAATAATTGTTCGGTGGAATTCTTGGAAAGATAAAAAAGAGGTACTAGAAAAGAAGACTACTAAAAACATATTTATTGATAACTACTAAACGCACAAAGAAAGACAAGATCAAACCCAATTAATTAAAATTGCTATAGAAGAAAGAAGCAAAGGTAAAGAAGTTCAGGTAGGATATCATAAAATTTTTATTAATCGAGAAGATACGAATTAAATCTAGGAAATAAGGCCTGGTTAAAAAAACTAAAGGGATTGGATTAAAGACAGAGTGGATTAATAAAAATGAAATCGGCAATGAATAGAAATATGATTTAGGTAACTACAAAAGTTAGAAGGAAGAAGAACTAACGTACTAATTTTAATAGCATCTAAAAGAAATCAATTAGGCACTTGGAATGTGCAAAAGTGTGAAATTGAAATATATGAAGGGTTTGAAAAAATAAATATAAAAATACTGACGCTAACAGAAACAAAAAAGAAGAACACGGGATATGAGGTAGCAAAAAGAGGTCACTTACTGCTGCTAGCAGAGTAGATGAAACAGTCTGGACACAGACAGAAGTAGCTTGCTTAATGTTAGTAAACATTGATACATCAAATATATTTAAAAAATGAAACTTTATTTCGGAAAGATTAATGTATGCATTAATAATAACATACGGATTTAACGAAAACGATAAAAACGCTAAAGATACATACTGAAACAGAATCAACATTTTAGGAGATCTGAATGAGCGGGTAGGTAATAATTCAGAAGGTACTGAAGGTGTAACTAAAAAATGCGGAGAACGCACATTGAAGTTCTGTATGGAAAATAATTGCATTTTGACAAACACATTGTTTCGACATAAAGACATCTGTACATTTACGAGAAAAATAGCAACTAGAAGTAAAAAATAAATTACTGACTTAGTAATAGTACCAAGAACAACAAAAGCCGAAATAAAATATGTGAAAGTCAAAATAAATACAGAACTAGAAATGTGATCGCTTCCTAATAGAAGAGATAATAACAGTAAATCACAAAACAAGACAAACATACGTTCAAAAGCATTATAAGTTACAGCTTTTGAGCGAATACAAGAGCATTATACTAAAAGTATTCGGAATAACCTTCTATAAGATTAAAAGAAAACAAATGGTCTCGTGAAATAAGTTAATTAAGGAAGTTAATCAGGAAAATAGCTATGGAATAAACCTAAATGACTAACAAAAAAATTAAATGCAAAAACCAGTCAAGGAACTAACCATGAAAACGCAAAGTCAGAATCCTGGGAAAAATAATAAGCAATGAAGAAAACGCAAAATTGTTATTTTGAATAGTGAGAGGATTTAAAAAAAGAAAAATACAAATACATCAAGAGCAAAGAGATTATCGGAACTAATCCAACAAAAGATAAAGAAATTATATGTGTCAATGCACTGAATTACTCGTATGACGAAGGGATGCGAACAGACGAAATTAGTGATGAAGTAGAGGCTGCTATAAAAGAATTAAAAACGGATAAAGCAGGAGCTAAGACAATATAAAGATCCTGAAATTTAATAGATATAGGCTTGGTACTAAACTGTAGCTATGTGAACTGCACATTTTAAGTTGCTTTACGATTATCCTTGCAATTTAATTTATTGGCACTGTACTCAGGCTCTCATCAAATAAAAACGTTTGAACATCTCAAATGTTAGTAATCTTTTAATAGTTGCATTAATATCAGCCTCAAATTTTACCTTTAACATTGTCTTTATAAGAAAACCATACATTGTTTATAAAATTTTTTTGATTAATTAATTTTATTATTAATTTGTTATACAAAGTGTAACATAACTAAGAGTTGCGTATCTGGATAACAATAACTGTGTAAATAGAGGTAAAATAACTTGCACTACTTTTCTAAAAACAATAAAATAGATAAAAAAATATAGAAGACCTTCGAGTTCCATAAAGAATGAAATTTGTATAGCAGATTTAACAAATCAAACTGAACAAATTTGAACACAAAGATCAGAAAATTATTTTGAATGAAGGATTTGCCACAATAAAGATAATGATGGTCACAAATTATCTTTTTGTTCTTTTCGACTACTTTTACCGTTTTTATTTTTATCGTTTACAATCACTGTTACTAAATATTGCAACTTTATGAGCAAAAATATATTTTATTTTTACTTGTTGCTAGTTGAAAATCACTGTCTGTTTTTCGTATGAAAAGGCTTTAGTTGTAAAAGTAAGCCAAATTTTCTGAAACTCTATTTTGCGGGCACAAAAGAATTTGCTGGGCTGTATGATAGAATTAGAAATTGTTTCTTACTAGAGTAGTACACGTCCACATCTATGGGAGCCGGGTTCTCCACCTGGAAGACGCCGCTGTCGATGTCTGCCTGTCTCTCGCGTTCTGTGGCGTAGTCGAACTCCAGCTGGGTCCATTCGTAGACTGGGGCAATGCCGTTGGCTTGAGCGCCGCTTGTGAAGGGCCAGTTGACCGAGCACATGCCCAAAAAGAAGCACAACCATCTTGTTTCTACCAAACAAAATTTGAAAAGTGTTAGAAATCCATAAAGCGAGTGCGCCCTACATAATAACTGCAAGCGGTTACGTACGCGATCCTAATTTAAACATTATAAGTGGTAACTAGCGATTTAACAATAACTATATAATAAAGTAAGGCTTAAACAGGTGGATTTAAAACAAATAGTGTTGCAGATAAATCAACTAAATTAGTGATTAAACTGATTTAATTGTCATGACTAAAAATAGCTAATAGCGGCGTCGTCTTTAATATACCCGGAAAGTTACTGAAGGTGTAAAATTTAAAATACGTAAAACGATTGCGCGAACAAGAACGACAAAATAGAAAGGCGAGCACGTAATTTATCTAGTAAATCAGATCTTGCTAAAAAGAGCTACAATGCAAACCAAGAAGAATTGGGAGTAGGAAAATAAACAAGATAGCCTTTAAAAACGGTGGAAAAATTTTAATAACTCAAAAAGACAACTCAAAACAGCAAACAAAAAGAAAATTAAGAATAAGACGACAAACTGAAAGAGAGGCTTGAAGAAAAACTGACGAAAACAGAATTTAATAAAAACCACAAAGATCTGAAGACAGAAATAAAATTAGTTAAAAGTTCTACAAAAGCGGAATGGCAAAAGTAAGCAAAGGGATGGGAAACAGTAAAAGGGAATCTAGAAAATGAGCTTGAAAAGCAATACAGAGAAAGGCGCAAAAATAATGTAGTGGCAGAGGAAGCTAACATAAGCGAGCAGCAACTAAACACCTAATAAGGATAACCTTAAAATTAAAATTGCCAATAAGGAAATAATAATTGTTCGGTGGAATTCTTGGAAAGATAAAAAAGAGGTACTAGAAAAGAAGACTACTAAAAACATATTTATTGATAACTACTAAACGCACAAAGAAAGACAAGATCAAACCCAATTAATTAAAATTGCTATAGAAGAAAGAAGCAAAGGCAAAGAAGTTCAGGTAGGATATCATAAAATTTTTATTAATCGAGAAGATACAAATTAAATCTAGGAAATAAGGCCTGGTTAAAAAAACTAAAGGGATTGGAATAAAGACAGGGTGGATTAATAAAAATGAAATCGGCAATGAATAGAAATATGATTTAGGTAACTACAAAAGTTAGAAGGAAGAAGAACTAAAGTACTAATTTTAATAGCATCTAAAAGAAATCAATTAGGCACTTGGAATGTGCAAAAGTGTGAAATTGAAATATATGAAGGGTTTGAAAAAATAAATATAAAAATACTGACGCTAACAGAAACAAAAAAGAAGAACACGGGATATGAGGTAGCAAAAAGAGGTCACTTACTGCTGCTAGCAGAGTAGATGAAACAGTCTGGACACAGACAGAAGTAGCTTGCTTAATGTTAGTAAACATTGATACATCAAATATATTTAAAAAATGGAACTTTATTTCGGAAAGATTAATGTATGCATTAATAATAACATACGGATTTAACGAAAACGATAAAAAAGCTAAAGATACATACTGAAACTCTTTCGAAGAAGTCGAAAACAGAATCAACATTTTAGGAGATCTGAATGAGCGGGTAGGTAATAATTCGGAAGGTACTGAAGGTGTAACTAAAAAATGCGGAGAACGCACATTGAAGTTCTGAATGGAAAATAACTGCATTTTGACAAACACATAGTTTCCACATAAAGACATCTGTAAATTTACGAGGAAAATAGCAACTAGAAGTAAAAAATAAATTACTGACTTGGTGATAGTAGCAAGAACATCAAAAGCCGAAATAAAATATGTGAGAGTCAGAATAAGTACAGAACTAGAAAGGTGATCGCTTCCTAATAGAAGAGATAATAACAGTAAATCACAAAACAAAATAAACATACATTCAAAAGCATTAAAAGTTACAGCTTATGAGCGAATACAAGAGCATTATACTAAAAGCTGCTAAAAAGTATCCGGAATAACCTTCTATAAGATTAAAAGAAAACAAATGGTTTCGTGAAATAAATTAATTAAGGAAGTTAATCAGGAAAATAACTATGGAATAAACCTAAATGACTATCAAAAAAATTAAATGCAAAAACCAGTCAAGGAACTAACCATGAAAACGCAAAGTCAGAATCCTGGGAAAAATAATAAGCAATGAAGAAAACAAAAAATTGTTATTCTGAATAGTGAGAGGATTTAAAAAAAGAAAAATACAATATACATCAAGAGCAAAGAAATTATTGGAACTAATCCAACAAAAGATAAAGAAATTATATGTGTCAATACACTGAATTACTCGTATGACGAAGGGATGCGAACAGACGAAATTAGTGATGAAGTAGGGGCTGCTATAAAAGAATTAAAAACGGATAAAGCAGGAGCTACAGACAATATAAAGATCCTGAAATTTAAAAAAGATATCTGAAAAAGATAGAAAGCAGTAATCATACTAATATACAAAAAGGCTGATCAAACAACTATGTGAAAATATACGAAACAATTTCAGAAAAGGACCTAAGAAAATAATTGATCCTACAATAAACGAAAACTAGACGAGCTTTTGAGGTTAAGGATTGCGTAAAAGTCGAACAAGCTAATGCACAAGTATTTAGAAACTACAGAAGAGGAACCTAAGTCTTGTTTATAATGACCATGGATGAAAGATCTAAGTCGTTGAATGTCATTAGAAATAAGAAACTTAGAACATATAAGTGAGTTTGATCATCAGAATAGTATTAATATATGGAATAAGAAAAGCAACTGGCATAAAATTCATCATAAATATAACTGAAACGATGCTGACATCAAAAGATCGAAAAGAAATAGAGTTGCAAATGGATAGTAAAAACATTAAATAGACCACAAAAATGAAGTACTTGGAGGCCATTTTATATCCCAAATGTGCCATAAAACTAGAATTAAACAACCGACTAAGAGTAGCAACGGGACTTTATACAACATTAGAGAAAACGTTCATAAAGAAACAAAGGCGAGAATCTGCAAATAGCATACATAACAACTATTATTTATAGAAGTCAGACATGGGCCTTCACCAAAAGCAAAAAAGTAAAATACAAGTAGGTGAAAGAAAGGGCAAGATAAAAAAAACGAAATTAGAGACTTTTATAGCATGCAAAGAAGATAATTAAATTGGTTTGGTCATTTGGGTAGAACTGGAACCAACAGTGACATAGTGAAAATCATTTGGAAAATGGAAACCGACAAAAAACGGAAGAGAGGTAGACCAACTACAAGCATGAAATGAACAAACAGCAAAATCACTAGAGGATAGAAGAACTACCTGGGAAGAAGCAAATATGGGAGCAAGGAAGAGAGCGGAATGGAAAAACCCTGCAACCTCGACATCTGCGGCTAGACGAGATCGGTATAACTAAACTACAAAACCAATTTTTTCGGAATATTTTACTGCACCACTTTTAGATAATGTAAATATTACTCACATCCCGTTACCTTCACCCAATTTACCTTGTAGGTTACAGAGTGATATATTATGTGAATTTGCACTTTTCAACTTTTTTAAATAATTTATCGAGTCGTTTTAATAGGAAGTTGTTTTTTATTAATTACGCGTAGCGGAAGCTAACCATTGCAGGGTTTTGAAGACCCCATCTTTGAGTACGAAAAATTCGATTACACTTTAGGGTTATTAAATCAATACAACTATTATCGATGAATGTATAGAATTCTTGACAACCATGCGAATCAAATTCCATCAAGTAATTTCTGTTTCTCTTGAGCCTAATAAGAGCTGCCTTTCAAGGCTAGCACTAATTAGGCAATTTTGTTGATGTTTTTCTTAAGGAGTGCGATCATTACCACTTCTCCTCTACTGTGGATGATTCAAAACACTCATGATTGTCTGGCACAGCTCGGGTGGAACGGTCGCTAGAGAGCTCGCAAAACAGCAACACAGATATGCACTTTTCTGCGCCAGTCGATTGCAAATGTAAACAGCGAGCAAAAAGTTTGTGTGATTTTTGCTGGACGTTGATTAGGCCGCCACGGCTCGCGGCGTGTGAGAACGCAGCTTTCCAACGTCCCCAAAGCAGGCCTACACACAATCGGCAATTCATCCGGGCGAATGCTTGCATCAATTAGATCGCCCGATAGCAATTCGCCTACTTAAATTGTCGCTTTCGCCGAACGCACGCGATTGTGTTAAACAGACAGGTAACCAGCAACTGATACGGCCGCATGTCCGTTAGGTAACTTTCTCGAGTAATTGGGAAACGCTCAGGACCTTGAGTGATTTTGAAAGCGTCTTTAAAATTCTGCACAGCTCACTTCCTTCAAATCCAATTTTAATAATTAATTTTCAGGTTTCTCTCTCACTAAGGTTTATTAAAAATTTAAGACAAAATGTACCCCCGCGTTACCAGCATGAGTGTGCGGTTTTAGAGCAAGTCTATTATTGACTTGCTTTAGCTATGTAGATTGCATTAGCATAAACCCCTTTGAATTTTTAAAAGTAAAAGTTGTAGCCTAAGCCGGATAAAAACTGCAGTCACGTAGCAGCTTACGGTTATCCTTCAAATAATTCGAGTAAACAGGGAGCGCCCGCAATTGCGTTTCAAAGTCAATGCCTTAAGGTAACGGTCACTGCTAGTATTCGCAGCCTTGTCTGATGTGATGAATAAACATGCTGTATGTGAGCAAAATTTTCGGCCGAGTTACCTCCCACCAAGTAAAACTTTTTTAGCCGCCAGTGCTATCGTTATCTATTGCAAAGCTCGGCAATTTAACGGTGCGGCAGCGCCTTTTTAACGTTATTCAAATATTAGTGCTAACAGATGCGTTACGTTTTGCGCAAATTAATTGGACACGGCCCGGAATTTTCAGCACGTTGCTGCAACGTTGCGGTTTTGCTAATTCGCCGAAGGAAATTTTGGCTGAATGGGTATTGGCGTAGCTACCTTTCAGAATTTTAATTACCTTCAGTCGTTCATTCTTCCAACCAATTTATTAGCTAATTAACGTAGTTATTGCCCTAATCAATATATGCCACACTAATATTGCATTAAATAACAAAGTCTTGCAGCCGAGTTGCCAAAAATGTGTCTAATTATCACGTCATTAGCTATAAACTTTTATTATTCTATCAAAATCTAAACTTTGGGTTTTTGGATGGAAAATACCTGAAAAGTGCTAAATACTTATTGCATTCTTTGTTTATTTAATTAATTATGGCATTAATATTCTACCTAAAGGCAATGGTAGGTCTGCTAAAATTAGATGTGAAAGGCTTATGGAGCATTGTGCTTAACTGGAATTATTAAACTAATTACGCATAGTTTAGCTAATTAATTGCATTTTAAAGTTAAACTGAAAATTTGTAGAATTTAATGTTTAATCAAGTATTCTATTAAGTAAATTAGTTAATTAACTATGGGAATTTGCATTAAATTTTTGATAACATTTGCGGGAATTTCCTTGCAATTTCTTTTGATTTAGTATATAAAAGTGGATTAATAAATGGTTCTCATTAGCAAATAAGTAAATTAGTTTAATTTTAACAATTAGTAATGTTCTACGAAAGAAAGCTTTTGCTTCTAACTTTTTATAATTTCTTGATTTAGTTAATTTTCTAAAAGAAAAAACTTAATTTATCTTTCTAAAATATCTTAAATTTTCACCAGTGTAGGAAAATCAAATAACCTCAAAGTAGGTAACATGCTGAGAAAAGATTAAAACCGCGCAAAAACCACGTCAAAAACACGCCACTTATTATACAGTTTTTTATCTTCCACAGTTTATTAGCTAATTATCTCTTATTTCCAGAACTTCTGCAACTTTCACTGTCGTGTGGATCACTTTTATTCAGATTCTTATTGCGTGAGCATTCCTAAACTCAAATTTAGTATGCGCAAGTAGAACTTAGCTTAAAAATTTTAATAATAAACAAATTAATTAATTCAATTTTACAAATTATTAATCCACTATGTTGCTCCTGCACTGTTCGTAAAAGTGTTACTAACTTTTTTAATTAGACGTAATTTTAGCCTCCAATTCGTCGATTTTACATTTTTTGTAAAGTTGCTAGAGCTATTCAATTAAATTATTTTTCTTTATCTTGCCTTTTCCTTTAACTACCGAATTAAGTCTAATTTCAAGCGAGACACTTTAAAATAGGAAATGTTAAAGTTTTACGATTGATTTCAATTGGTACATTCGTTTTTTAATATATTTTTAGCATATAATTTAACAAGGTGAATAAGGACAACTAATTTAATTAAAAAATATACATAAAGAATGCTAAGAAAACGCTAAAACACTGCCACGTATTACAAATAATAACACGTAACTTGTTATATGGTTTACTGTCCTTCGTAATTAATTAGCTAATTGTAGCTTATTCCAGATCTTCTGCTCGAAATATTACGAGTGTTTTAATGGCTCGTTTTATTAATATTATAGTTAAAGCAGCATTTGGCTTGCATGATTCAAAGTTAGGATGTTTAATTGGAATTTGATTTAAAAAATTAGTTACAATTAGTAAATATATAAATTAATTAGATTTAACCATTTATCATCTGAAATTACATTAGTGCAAGGTGTCCAATAGAGAAAACTAATTAATTACCTAGACGTAGGTAAAATATACTGAAAAAGACTAAAAACGGCTACGTGCCAGAAACAAGGACGTTTTATAATACACAACTTATATAGCTTCATGTTTTGCATAATTAATTAGCTAATTATCTCTCGATTCAAAATTTCTTCACGAAAATTGCAGCATTTTAAAATCCAGTTAAGAATGTGCGAGAAGAACTTTGTTTAAAAAATATTAGTTAAGATTAGTGCATAATCATAGTTTAATTTTACTAATTATTAGTATTTCAGATTGCTGCTACTGCATTATTAATAAATAGCTTTTGCTATTTTTTTATAATTACACAGTTTTATTTTACAATTTGTCAGTATTCCATTTCTGCAAAATTACCGAAGCTATTTATAATTAAATCAGTTTTTTTAATCTCCCCACAGTATCGGTTAAGTTAAATTTAACGCAAAAAACTAATTTTTATTACATTTTTATTTTATTATAATTTTAGCGCATAATTTAACGTGTCCAATGAGAAAAAACTAATTCATCAGCTGAAAGTAGCTAAAATAACCTAAGGGATGATTGAAATACCCCTGTACTACAAATAAGTAAATTTTATAACGGGCAACTTATTAGTTTATTGTCTCTCGTAGTTAGTTAACTAATTATCTCTTATTCCGGAACTTTTGCAAATATTTTGGGTTTCATAATAGTTTGTTTTATTAAGATAATTATTGTAGTAAAACCAATATTAGTTGAGTGATGCAAATTTAGTATACGTCAGTAGAACTAGGCTTCAAAAATTACCAACGATTAACAAATAAACAAATTATTTTAATTGCACTATTATTAATGTTATAGTTATGCTACTGTATTATTAAGAGATGTTGTTGCTAATTTTTTAAAATTAAGGGTATTTTACCTTACAATAAATAAAGCTATTTAATTAAATTAGTGTATTTAATTTTTCTGAATGTCCTTAGGTTCGAATTAAATTATCCTTAGTACAATAAACTTGATATATAGTAGAAATTAAAGTTTTAAGATCGATTCTAATTATTATATTCGTATTTTATTATAATTTTACTATCTAATTTAACGTGTTTAATTGGTAAAGACTAATTAATTAGCTGAAAGTAGATAAAATTTGCTGAAAAAATTAAATATCGCCACATATTACAAATAAGAAAATTTTATAATGCACAACACGTTATATAGTTTAATGTCTTCTACCATATAGTTAATTAGCTAATTATCGCTTATTCCAAAACTTTTGCTAAAAATTTTTTTGTTACTTAATGATTCGTTCTATTAAGATTTTTATTGTAATTTAGTTTAGCTAATTTTGGAAATTACGAATGTTCTACAGCGTTGTTGACTACTAAAGTACTAATAAAAGCTTTTGTTGGTAATTTTTTATAACTTAGGGGTAACTGTACATCAAAATTTGTCAGTTTACATGTAAAATTACCACAGCTATTTAATTAAATTAGTTTCCTTAATTTTGTTTATTTTCTCTGGGAATCGAATTAGGTTATACTTAATAATACAAAAAATTTTATTTATGGTAGAATTAAAGTTTTAATATTGATTCTAACTAATTATTGTATTCCTAAATCATTGCAATTTTAGCATCTAATTCAATAAGAAAAAATTAATTAATTAGTTGAAAATAGGTAAAATATGCCTAGAAAAAATTAGATACCGTCACGTATTGCAAATAAGAAAATTTTATAGCGCACAACATATATAGTTTAATGTTTCCCATACTTAATTAGCTAATTATCGCTTATTTCCAAACTTCTGTTAGAAATTTTTTGGGTTTCTTAATGATTCATTTTATAAGGATTCTTGTGAGAGCATTTTGAAATTTAAGATGAGAATTTAATTAGAATTAACAAATAAACCAACTAATTTTAGAAATTACTAATGTTCTACAGTGATACTAACTCTTGCAGTACTAATAAAAGCCTTTGTTGCTAACTTTTTATAATTAAGAGTAATTGTACCTCAAAATTTGGCAGTTTTATATTTAATTAAATTAGTTTCTTATTGCCCTTAGGTCTCGAATTAGGTTATATTTAATACAAGAAACTTTAAACATGATAGAAATTTAAGTTTGATTCTAATTAATTGTAATAACCGTATTTTATTACAATTTTAACATTTATCCTTCCAAATTAAATTAATTTAAAGTGTTCAATGTACAAAACTAATTAATTACTTAGAAATAGATAAAAAATGTAAGAAACCATTAAAACACCAAATATTATAAGTAGGAAAATTTTATAACACGCCACTTAATAGGTAGTTTAGTGACTCTCGTAGCCAATTGGCTAATTATATCGCTTATTCCGAAAACTTCTGCTAAAAACATATTTACTTCCTCAATGGTTTGTTTTAATAAGATACTTATTGTAGCTTATTTTAGATTGAGTGATGCAAAAGTAGTATGCGTAAGTAGAATTAAATTTTAATCGTTTAGTTGCGATTATGAAATATATAAAAAGATCTTTTGTCAATATTTAATAATTTTATCTTATAATTTGTTAGTTTTACATGTATGCGAAATTATTTTTAATTAAATTAATTTGCTTAATTTTGTTTATATTGTTTAAAGTATCGAATTGAATTACAGATAATACAGGAAACCTTAAAATGGTAATAAAAGTTTCAAAATTGATTGTAATTAATTATTGCATTCGTATTTTATTATAATTTTGCATCTAATTTAATGTTTCTAATAGGGGGAAACGAATTAATTAACTAAAAGTAGGTAAAATATGCCCAGAAAAGGTTAAAATAGCGTCACATATTAGAAACAAGAAAATTTTATAATACGCAACTTGTCATATAGTTTATTGTTTCTCACAGTTAGTTAACTAATTAATTATAGCTTATTTCAAAATTTCTACTGGAAATATTAAAAGTTTCTTAATGGTTTGTTTGATTAAGATTCTTAATGTGGCAGCATTTCAAAACACATTTTAGTTGCGTGATGCATATTTGAATATGCGTAAGAACTTGGCCTAAAATTTAATTTTATTCAAAATTATTATACGTAATTATACTTTTCTAAAAGCTACGAATTGTTTTAGACATTATGAATACTTAAATTTATCCGACGCCTGAAAGGGCATGAAGGAAACGAGAAAGAAGAAGAATACTTAAATTTAATTTAAATATTTAATTAATTAATCCATTAACTAAGTGCAATTGCTAAAAATAGTTGTTGAACAAATATTATAAGAGGATTACCAGAAAATGTTTTAAATGAAGCCCATTGTTTATTCAACAATGTAAACTGTAGTTAAATTAATGTAGGCTTTGACAGTTTTAATTTAATTTTTACCTTGTTTTGTGTATTAAAAACTGTATGATTAATTAGATACAAGAACTTAACAATTGACAGTGACGTCTTATTTAATAGTCCACCAAAACATCAGGTTGATACCTACAAAGCTCCAGTATTTGAAGGTTTTGGGTTAGAGAATTCTTCACAGGCTTCAGGTTAAAAAGGAAAAATTAAACAATAACAACATAGATCATTTTAATGATCAGGAACACGGTGATTAAATTTTTTATGTGACTAACTCTTATTTACATTATAATTACAGGACATTAGATTTCCTCCTTTCCTTTGACCGTTTCAATTTTTCTCAAATATTTTCTACTTGTGTCTAGATGGCCTTCTGAACTAATTTGTAGAAAATTAAACGTGGGACATATGCTAATTAGAACAAAACTCTCATCTGAGAGTTTAACGAATGTATTGCTCATTTCCTTTGTTGTTAGCTGGTTTGCATTCTGAGCTTGTAAAGTTGCGTGGATGTATAAACATAAAGCATTTTAAAGTTCAGACTACATTTTCTAAATTTAATAAAATACAAATTAATTTTTTGGACACCATCACTAAATTTAATTTGCGGCCTACTCTTTTTTAATTTTTTATTTTATTTTATCCGTGTCATATTTTATTATTATACTACTTCAGTTATTCTTAAATTAATTTAATTAATTATTTCAAGGTTGCAGAATGCAGTTTCTTTTTATTTTATTGTAATTAAATTATAGTAAAATTTTGAAGCTACTAACGACCTCGTCGAAGCCCCATCTGTCGTAGCCTACTTCCCATAATTAATTAGCTAATTAGCTATTTTACCCATGCTTAAAATGTGTTTACGTGCAATCTTGTGGTCTATTCATTAAATCGCTTTTCTGCTGCGTAATGTAAATTAAGGTAAGGATAAGGCCAGGTGACCCACAAATCTCTAAAATTTACACTTAGTCAAAAAATCCCCCTAATTAGGATTTTTGTTATGAACCGTGACATTTTAAATTAAGCTTTCTTTTAAATTCTTGCTCAAAATGCATATCACTGGAATCTTTTCGTTTTCTATAATTATATGGCTTATTAACTTATTTTTGAATAATTAAGCCTGAAAATAAATTATATTTACCACTTTACCTTTCGAAATTAGTGATAGGGTAGCTGTAAGGCATCTTGTTTGAAATTATAAGAATAATTTATTGTTAAGTTAATTGAACAGGAATATTTACGTTCATGTGTAATTTTTAATCTTTATAAGGCACTGCAATTAAAATCTATTGTAAATGGCCGTTTGGTCAAAATTGTCCGAGCAACATTAGTATCAAACAGAAAACCTCTACTTGTGTAATCAATGCAAAACGCGTAGCAATTAATTCCCGAGCAATTACGTCAATTTTGCCGCTCAAAATCGCGCTTTCTAACAATCTGTCGCCGAGAGCCGCCGGTAACACTACCAACCTGGGGCCTCGTCGTTGTTGTAAAGGTCAAAGTAGTCGAAGTCCCCCAAATGGGAGTACTGTCTATTCACAAACTGATACGAGTACGACTTCTTCCGGTCGTTCCTCCCGCTGTTGGCGCTTATGAGGCAGAGGAGCACCCAGAGGCCCAGCAGCCGCAAGTCCAAGAGCAGCCTTGGCATCGCGAAGAAGCTCCTCGGCCCTCCCCATTCACACCGCAGACGCGACCTCGACGCCTCGCGCCAGCACCAGGACTCCGGGCCGGACCGCGTCCTGGAAGCACCCCGTCCTGTCCATCCCTGGTTCGAACCTTCACCCGGCGAAAGACGCGCAGCAGTCGGGGCACAACAAAGCGCGCAGCGCCGCGTTCAGAAGTAGTCCGCCGCGCGTTGCGAGCGCCGCACTATGTTGAGCAAATACAGACAGTTTCTTTAATACTTTCGTTTCTTATATAATGCAATATTCAACGGCCGGCGCGGTATATAAGCTCCGTGTGGAGTCTAATGAGAGCCACGTGCGTGCACCGCCCTCCACCGAGGCAGGTCCTGAAAAACTACAACGAATGGTAATGTCACGATGGATGGACGAACGGCCTTGAATCGGAAATCGCGCGTAGAGATCGAAGATAAATCGATTTTCTACTGTTCACTTCGTATGCCATGGAAGGTCAAGAGGGTATACAACAATTTTTTGGGACGAAGATTGATTATGCTCATTCATTTTTTTGAGTTTTTATTATAAATCTCTACAGCCTTCTTGTTTTTTCCAAATGTTTATTAATATGTAATTTACCCACTAGGAATCTGCTGAAATGAGGAGCTAATAGTGGAAAAATCCCTACCTACAGAAAGCTCAACCTGGCAATAAATTAGCAGGATCTCATTAATAAATATAATTTACTTTTATAACAATAGTAGTACTGCTTAAATGCTTAAATATTTGTTTATAAAGCTTTAGCTTAATATTTAATTTAAACTTATAACTAAAACGCTGCACCTCTGTAGGAGTTCACTAAATAGAGAATTATTAATGAATAGATAGGTATCAAGAATTAACAGCTGTACGAGGTTTGACAAAAAATTATAAGGCTGGTAACAATGCGTGCGAAATGACAACTCCACTACCACCATCCTCACTTAATTGTCCCTACCGTAGACTCAGTACTAGTTTCTATTTATTACAATTGCCAAGCAATTGTGGAGAGCTTTTGAAGTGATGTGTTTGTAAAGTGCGTTACAAAACTAGTTTAACGTCGATCAGATTTTAATACGGGATTTGGACATTAGAAAAATGTACCCTAACAAATTTTTGACAGAAAAGATCATTCATATGGTTCTCCAAACCACCTAGTTAGTGAATCTCAGCCTTTGCAACTTTTTTTATTCACTCTACAGAAAAACCATTTTAAAGAGTGCTATTTCGGTATTGTAAAAAGGTATTTGGCAAAAGCCATTCAGACTGCTTTAAACTAAGGAAAATGCTTTCATCCCTAGGTAGCTGCCCAACGGAATTACTTTAAAGGGGACAACTTTGATTTGTAAAAGGATTAAAAGTGATGGTTAAATAATGTCAATTTCACTATTTTCTGCTAACCCTAATAGTAATATTTCAGTACTACAAGCGGGAAAATAATTATTGGAAGTTAATTTATAATGAAAAAGAAGAAAGAACAAGTTAAAGAAGGAATGTAAAAATTTATAAAACACGGATTGATCCAAGAAATTGTTTAAAAAAAAGAGTTAGAAGGCCAAAAAGATATTTAGATAAGTTAGAGACATTTTTAGAGAATAATTCTTATTTGCTAAATCAAACTTCAATATGATGGCAACAATTTTAAGAAAATGAAAGTAGCACATCTTTCTTTGTAATTAAACTGAATTTAAAACATTTGTTTTGCATACCAAATTATAAATAAATCTTCACAAGTTAAATTAATACCAAAATAAATATATTTTTAAAAAAACTCCCTTGCACTCTTTCACAATTCCTTTAATAACCGTTATTATAATCTTAAAGAGCTGTCTTATTTATCGTTACTTTAAAAATTTGGCAAACATTAGTTTTTTCTAAAATATAAAATTAGTTGGTTTATACTGATACGAGGGGTTGGCCGCCAAACGCTGTTCTTTGCGTTCTAAGCTGATAATTTTTCACCTGTCTTTCCTCGAATTTTTGCAAGGTGTGAACGTATAAATTTTTAATCGAACAGGCTCTTTCCTGGATCAGATGCTTACGTTCATTATGAGTGGGGGCTTACAATCGAAACTTCGCTCGGCGGAAGCAAACCAAATGACCGTGGCAGACGCCTGATAGCCGTGGCCGCCCGGCCATTTGGCAAGGAGAGAGAAAACGCAGAGGCTTCCTCGTGTGTGCACTGAAAATATTAATAAGTGTCATAAATGCAACTAAACCTAAGATAATAATACATATGGACATTTTACATACTTTTTTTACCTACCTAATTACGAGGGCAAACCTTACGTTATGTTCTTTTGTATATTTAATTTGCACTACCTTATAAAGTAGGTAAAATCTTGGATTTTATGTGAATTTGTATGAAGTAATATAAAAAAGTTGAAGATTGCTATACTCTATTATAAAGAAAGTTATCTTAATCAATACAAAGAAAACAAAAAACGGTAGTTATGGATTTTAAGATTCTAAGCTATTCGTAATTCGGCACTTTTAAAACTTGCCCACGCGTTTCCGCGAAGTGCCACGCAAACTGATCCTTGTTCAAGCTCAACGATACCCAGACACACCTGCTGAATTGTAACCTGCCATGAGAGACTTATAGAAAATAAATGATTGTGGTGTAAAAAACTTGCTCACAGTTGAGAAAGCCTGTGTTCAGACAAACAAAAAGCCTAGGAAGGCAATCTTTTGTTCTAGTGAATGCAGAACATGTTATTTTGCAAGCGTAGACAAAAAACAAGCTCTAAAATTCGATGGCGTTAAACTTTTGCCCGATTTCATGTTATTTGTTTTTAATTTTTTTTATCTTTGCTGTTTTTCCAGTAAACTGTTTGTTTTCGAAAATATGTGTTGAAGTCAAATACATGTTTACCAGGAAGAATTTTATTTATTACAATTATATTTAAAATTTTAATTAGAAAACTAGATGTAGCGTAAGAAAACTTCTTGTGTGTAGTCACTTTGACTCCCCTCTTTTAATGAAAAGTCTTACTAAGTAAATTTGCATAATTTTTATATAGTTTTTAAGTGAAATCATAGTAGTTTCATAAATATAATCATTTCTGGCGATTTATTAAGATGTGTATCTGATCTAGTCCTAATTAGCTAAAAGATATACTGATGACTGCAAAATTATCTGACACATTTTAAATTAGTAATGCCTAAAGACTTAAGGGAAGGCCAAAAACTTGCAGGCTTCAAATTAACCTTATGGCCTTATACTTTTTAGGCTAGGTCTGGAAAGACAACATCAGCTATAAAAATAAACAAAATGCCACAGAATTACTACGAAGAGGTATTTTTCTGCAATTTGATGATACAACGAAGCTTTAAAGTTTTATTCCAAAACGAATCTACAAAAAATACGGGTAATATTTGGGCAGCTGACGAGAGTGGGTTGCAATGCGCATGCGTGAATGAGGACGACTTTGCTAGCCGGATTAGTTTAGAGGTAGACGCCAGCGAGTAATCATGTGTAGTGTGTGATCGTCGGATGTGCAATTATTGAGCAAAAATAACAGCAGGACTATTGGTATAGTTTAGAAGAATTTCAGAAACAATGCAATGCGTGCACCACAACTAAAAGCATTATATAAACAATTCAAAAATGAACTGAAAATTTAATGAAAATAATCCACGTTCTGCAAGTCCAGAAAAGAGCAAAACATCGGAAAATGTTGAAGTATACGGGCTGCAATCAACAAGTCCGAGCATTAAATAGTGAGCTTAAGATTCCAAAAACTAAATTTGATTTAGACTGCTACCATTAAACTAGATTTCCTCGTAAGGTCCTGAATTTACGGCTACGATTTGGAAGCAGAAGCTTAGTAATAAGTGTGTGAGATGCTTACTTAAAAGGGGATTGAGGCTACATACTATGTTTCTTGTATCTTGTATCATGTAGTAAATGTAAAGACTTTTGTAATTATAATTGTAATTTTTTGTATTATATGGCTTACTGATTTTTGGGACAAATCACGTCATTTTATTTAATACAACTTATAAATTTAAGCTTTGAATAAAACTATCTATCACTGTGTACAAAGCAAATATCAGTTGAGGTCAAAAACTGCTACACACACAGGCCTAAATTTTGGAAAAAATATGTTAATCCAAAACAACATTTGTTCTTCCCTTCTTCTTTAAGTGCCGGGTTCTCCGAGAACATTGGAGGTCAATAATGTGTTTTTCACTTTATCAATTGTTGTTCTAAATAGTGCCGTGGTATTGAGTCCATACCACTGACGTAAATTTTTGAGCCACAATGTTTTGCGCCTTCCTGGGTTTGCCTTCAATTTTTCATTGAATAATAATATGAAGTAATTTATATTTATTATTCCTCATAGCACGACCCAGATATATGTTTTCTTCTTTTGATGGTATTAAGAATTTCACGTTGTTTGTTTATGCGTCGTAGCACTTCTTCATTTGTGACTCTGTTCATCCACGAGATCTTCAAAACTCTGCGTTAGGTCAATATCTCAAAAGCTTCCCGTCTTTTCCCGTCAACGTCATACGAGAGGACACTAAAGACATAACATCTTAACAGTCGAATACCTAAGGGAAAGCCCTACCGGTCAAAATTGTCTTTATCTCTTGAAAGGCTTGTTTTGCTTGCTCTATCCTACATCTAATTTTCTGTGTTAAGTCCAAAATTTCGTTGACATAGCAGCCAAGATATTTATACGATATTGCTCTCTCTATCAACTCCTCCCCCACAAGTGTATTATTCTGCTTGTCATTATGTTGTATAGTAACGATTAGCCATTTGTTTTCTTTTGACGTTGAATTTTGTTCACTATGGTTTGTTTGTCCCTGCTGATAAGAGTATTTGTAAATCTTGCGTGCTTGTGGCTAGCAGGACAATGTCATTGGCGTATCTAAAATTGTTTATTACAACTGCGTTGACTATGATCCCTTTTGCTCTTTCTTTGAAAGTCTCACGGAATATTTTTTCAGAGCATAAATTGAACAATAGGAGGGAGGAAGCACACCCTTGTCTTACTCCTCTCAGTATGGGCATGTCTTGTGATAGCTGACCATCTACACTATATAATAAATTTCTTTGAGAACTTGGAGTAATTTATTGTACTAAACGGTGTCAAACGCTTTCTCATAGTCTACAAAGCACATATACACATTTATATTGACATATAGACAGCACTGAGTAAACGCCTGTATGTTAAATACTTTTAGGACGTGACTGATCAAACTGATGGTTGTACAGTCTTTACAGTATTTTGGTCTGTTTTTTTTAAACAAGGATAAAAATAGATTTGTCTTACGGAAATATGCTAGTTTTATATAGGTAGGTGAAGAATTTCGGAATCAGGGTAATAGGACTGTCCTCCTTCAATACTTTCAGGACGTCAACACGTATATCATCTGGCCCCGGTGCCTCTCCAGTTTTTGTTCCAGTTACAGCACATTCAATTTCTGCTCTGTTAATATCAATGTTTGTTCCTTTATTAATATATAAATTAACAAACTCCCCACTTAATGAATGTAAGTACAACTGAGGAAACTATAGTTTATATATTTAAATCTCAAAATAAAAAAATTTCTTCTTCTTGCACTCTAAGTCTAATGTCTTGACAATGCAGCAGACACCAGGGACTGCAATATTTCAATATGAGACCATAATGTCTTGTTAAGTGTTTTAAAGAACAGTCTGCCTTTATTATTTGAAGATGTGCCGCTATTGACAGTATGACAACTCATGTGGCTGATAGATGATGCGACCTCCACCTCACTTCAGTACTAATGTTTGCTGGCACCTTCCAGTACTTCTAGTAGCTTTCCTTATTAAATGACACACGCGATCGCTGAGTTTAAAGCCATTCGATTTTTTCCTGTAGAGCCATTTGAAGAGCGTCGTCTGTGCCACGCAAGTTTATGATCTGTAGTCACTTGAATAACGTCAGCTCAGAACGTTATTCCAAAAAAAATCTGGAAGATTTGAATAGATGCCCCAATCCATAATGCAACGTGTTCTGGCTTGTATTGACGCCCAAAGGGGGAGGGCGGTAAAGTGAGAAATTACTTCAAACTGCTACTCTAAAAATTGTTATAAATAAATAGCATAGTGCATTGTAATGAGAATGATTTACTTAAAATTTTGATTCTGAATTTTCAATATTTGTTCATATGCACATTTTATTTATTTATTTTTTTATCAGATATCACTCCTAAGTTTGTTAACATCCATCCTATATATAAAATAGTGTACTGCTTGGTGTACAGGAAGTATTATTTAAATTAATTGATATTAATTTAACAAACGAAGCCTTAGTCCCTTAATTCTTTCCAACTAAAATTTTGCGCTTAAAGTTACAGAATTCTAAAATTATTCAGAGACTGAAACAATGGACCGACTCGACGTGGCGTAATTACAAAAATATTTTAAGGTGTAGTTGAGACAGCCTCACATGAATATTTAATTCCTCGGAAAACCTTTTATTAAATGCTAAATTGTTGCCATGCGCAACGAGACCTATATAACAAATACAATTCAACACCCCGTTATTTTCTTGGTGCATAATAGCCGCGGGCGGAAATATTCGGAAGTAATGAGATAGTTCTTGACCTTTACACAAAGCGAATTAATATTCATAGCTTATTGTTATGCTTTGCTTTCCCACGGTTTACAAGTTGACGTTCGGTTCTCCAAACCTTTGCCTGCTTTTGTCTTCAGCAATGCTAAACAACCCCATATTCCATTTCTTATACATATTGAGATCTTCATTTCTTCATTTCAACATTTGCTGTGGTTAACACAATAAACCATCTTGTGGGTGAAGAAAAGTCTCATACTAAAGAGAAATGTAGCAACAAAAATTTAAACAATTAAATAAATCTATTAGATATAACAGAATTATATTATTGATATACGTAACAGATACAAAAAGTAAAAGAAATTTCCATATAACAACTTCTTGATCTATTCGAAAAAAATTTTTGGTTGCTCGGGAAGCCACGTCTGCACCGCTTGCTGAACCTCACCATCCGATTTTAACTCATGACTGTGCAATGTATTCTTTAAGAAGCCGAATACGTGGTAATCAGACAGCGCTGAATCAAGGCATTGGATGTGTTGGTCCGTGGGTGATGGATTTCATCTGTTACACTTATTCTGTCCTCCTTTCTCTGATACATGGTGCGTATTCCATACTGTGCCAAAATCTGGTGATTGATTTCTGCAGATTTAATCTCTTTTACCCCCTCCCCCCAAAAAAACGCACTACGGTGCGTTATTTCTCGAAGGAGCAATTACTGAGAAACTTGTTGCTCTTTTATACATGACTGAACGTTGAAATGCTACACGCGGCTAGCTATCCGCCGTCCTTCGCGCCACGCTCTTGGTCTTCTGCACAATTTCAAAATTGCCCTTAGTTTCTGGTTCCTCCTCGTATGCACAATTCTTTACAGGTTTATAAAGAAAAAGGAAACCTGCAAAGTCGCATTATTTGTTTTTAATTAAATCAAAACATTTTACACTCTGTGGTACAAATGCTAATTTCAATAAACAAATTATAATTAGCAGAGGTATTTATGTCCGGGCTGATAATTGCAGCGAACGCAAAGGTTGCGCCCATCTGCGAATGGCGTGAGCTTGCACGTGTTCAGCTGTCACATTTTGAACCAGGTGTGTCTTCTGGAGGATAGTCTGGAAAGCCTACTCGCAATTTTTATAGGCAGATGGCAGTTTGCGGTGACCCTTGCGATGCGCAAGTCGAATTTGTAACGTTAAGAGCCGGTGTGGAGACAATTTCAGAGTGAACTTTAAGTGAAGTGCAAAGGAAAGGAGTTTTCAAGGACTCCGAGAGGGCTGCACCTTCACCAGAACTGGGCGGTGAGTTTTCAGTTATTTTTGGTTTTAAAACTGTTTTTAATGTGCGTTTAAAATAAATCGGCTTTATTTGAGTCTATAAACTGGTCCTCATGTATAGAATAACAGGTAATTATGTAACGGTGATATAACGTTACTTGTCAATCAGCCCGCGTATATCCAACATTTTACATTTCATATTTAAGGATACTCTCGTTTTCCATATAATCTAAATTTGATTTTAAACAATTTTTTAAACCGAATATCAAATCAGAATCGTTTATTCTATTCATATGCAACGAAGCCAGGATCTACTATTTTCTAAAATAAACTAACCATATTTTTGGGCGAACACTGAAATGTCGTGATTTTCAAAGTTATCTACATTTTTAAACATGAAACTTTTCTAATCTTCAAACGTGGAACATTATAATACGCCTCAATTTAAAAAAATGACAAAATCTGAAAAGATTACAATAATTTTTGCTTATTTATTTACTGAAAGCAGAAATTAAACCAAAAATAATCTGATTATCCCTTGCTTCATATTGATTGGTGCTTTTGGAGCTTCTTATTTAACGGAAGAGCATTTGTGAATAGCTATAACTTAGGAAATGAAGCTATTAAATCTCCAAAATTTTAATGAAGCTATAAATGCTGCTATAAATGCTGCATTCACTTAGAAAATCTGTTACATGACTAACGTGTAACATTACGAGCTGTTTATTTGGGCGTGTTGGCAATTATAATGAAGATAACGAACTTTGATTCAGAAAAACACGAAAAATATTTTAAAAACTTTCTAACATTGCATTATACTGTGCTTTTAGAGACGCGTTGATGGAAATTTTTTAATTAGCAGAGTATAATAAATAATTACTAGTTAAAGGAACTTCAACCAATGCTGCTTAAATTTTAAATTTTATGTTACATAAAGATAATAAAACTAGTTTTTGGATATACATATTGAATGCTTAATTCGTAATGGTAATATAGAGTAAAATCAATTAAGATGTAATTAATTTAATTATGGAAATTAATTCAATTATTTAAAGCGTTCAAAAATGATTAGCACTCCTCCTCGTAACACCGGCTGCGCAGCCCATTGCGTGTGTGAAGAAGTTTATGGTGTTACGTAATGCCACTAGGTGACGTTGCTGGAACGCACAGAGAGCTACGTAGCAAGTTATTTGTGCAGTACTGAGAGTGAAGTTGTGGAAAATTATAAAATCAGTGGATGGCGTAATTATTTTACAGGGAAAGCTAACCACTTAGAACATCTATACCAAGTTAGTGGTCATGTGTGAGAACGTAGATCTGGGTTCGTTAAATATTAGTGTTCAAAGGCGGCAAGGACTGCGCCGACCAATGAGCCCGATCCACACATTTTCCAGAATGTCTCTGACTTTAAAAAATTTTTTTTTATTGGATTAATGCAAATTTACAATCTACTTAATAAAGTAATAAGTAAATAGGTTGGAAGAAGTTCACTTGAGTCAGGGGTCATCCATTGACGGCTCTCTGGATTCACCTAGCTAGGTCTTCTGGCCATGTTCTGTTAAGTCTTCTATTTTCCAATGGTTGTCTGAACAGTTCACTGATTAGCTCGTTGCTGTGGGTTATGCTTCGATTTTTGTGTTTAACAGAATAAGCACTGATGACGTCGTGTATAAACGGTATTTTGAGGTCGTCGTGTATGGTGTTATTGGAGACATACCAAGGTGCGTTTAGTAACATTCTGAGGGTTTTAGATTGAAAGGTTTGTAAAATTTTTGTATTAGACGGTTTGCTGCAGCCCCATAATTCGACACCATATGTCCAAATAGGCCTAAGAATAGTTTTGTATATGAGGAGTTTGTTCTTTAGTGAGAGCTGAGATCTACGATTTAGTAACCAAGACATGTTCCTCACTTTTAAATCTAATTGACGTCTTTTTGCCTTAATGTGTGTTCTCCAAGTTAGTTTAGCATCAAGGTGAAGGCCGAGGTATTTAACTTCTTCTTTGACAGGAATGGGAGTGTTATTGAAGGTAAGAGGAGGACATTCTGCTCTTCGTGTTGTGAACGTGACTTGACACGACTTATCAACGTTTAGATTAATTTTCCAGTGCGTAAGCCAAATTTGGAGTTGATCAAGATAAGCTTGCAATTTTTCAGAAGCTCGTATCGGATCGAGATCTGTATCATCAGCGAACGTTGCTAATAGTGTATCCTCGCTGGCTGGTATATCAGCGGTAAACAATAAGTACCAGAAAGGTCCCAGAACACTTCCTTGGGGCACACCAGAGTTGATAGTCTGGTAGTCAGATAATGAGTCTTCGAATTTAACTTGGAAGTAACGGTTGGACATGTATGACTTAAGGATGAGGAACAATTGATTTGGTAAGTGTTGTTTAAGTTTGAAAAGTAAGCCTGCATGCCACATCCTGTCAAACGCCTGTTTTACGTCTAAAAATGCTGATGTACACATTTGTTTTGCTTCTAAGCTTTCTTTGATTTTATTAACGATTCTATGGCACTGTTGGATAGTGCAGTGATTGCCGAATTGGTGGTTAGGGATTAAGGCATCTATATGTGTTACGTTTGCAATTCTGGCGAGGATAAGTTTTTCGAAAATTTTGGACATTACAGGAAGGAGGCTTATTGGCCTATAGGAAGTGGCATCAGTTGGAGGTTTTCCTGGCTTCAGTATCATGATTATTATTGCATACTTCCATAGTATCGGATAGTAGCACAGGCGTAGTATGCTATTATATATGGTTGTGAGTAATACAATAGCTTTTCTAGGGCAGTTTTTCAGTACTTCACCTGTGATGAGATCATATCCAGGAGCTTTATGAGGATTTAAGAGACTTATTTCTTTTGACTTCTGCAGGTGAAATAGGCTTGGGTGGAAGAGACATCTGACAGGGGCGTTTAAGAATGTTTGTATTTCGACATCATCTTCATCATCGTTGAGGATATCAGGAACGGAAAATACCTTAGCAAGGTGTTCTGCGAATCTGTTGGATTTTCAATATTCGTCTGCGCCCAGCTCCCATCAGCTTTTCGTAGAGGTGGAATAGATACTATGGGTCTTTTGAATTTCTTTGTCGCGTTCCACAGGAGTGATCATCAGTAGATAGATTGACGATGTAGTGTTCGAAGGATTCGTTTTTGCTTCTTGGATAGCATTGTGGTGATTGTGCGTTATTCGATTTAAATAAGTTTTGTCAAGTGCATTCCTGGTAGTCTGCCACCTGCGCCGAGCTCTGCGTTTTGCGATGACCAATTCTCTAATATGAAGCGGAATGTTCTGATTGTTGCGGGTGAAACCATGGGGTTCTGGAGTAGAGGTCCAGGAAGCGCTTTGTATTAAGGTAGTTAGGTACTGCACAGCTTCATCTATGTGCTCCTTATCTTTTAAGCGGATATTTAGTGATATATTATCGTTGATATGTTGACGGAATAGGTTCCAATCAGTCTTATTGGAAGACAGTCTCTGTTGTGGATTTTGCATGTAATACTGGTGCTTAGAGTTATTATTACAGGACTGTGGTCAGAGTCCAGATCTAAGTTGGATTCAATATCACTATGTAGGTCTGAGATTTCCTTAGTTATGGCAAAGTCTAACAGGTCGGGGATTTTATTTCGATCGGTCGGCTAATAAGTTGGCTCTCCAGTCGACAAATAGTTGAAATTATTTAGTTCTAAAACTCTCAATAATGTTCTGCCTTTAGGAGTAATCAGTCTAGATCCCCAGGCTGTATTTTTAGCATTCCAGTCTCCGGCAACTAAAAAGTGTGAGCCGAGTCGTTGGAAGAACTCGAGGTATACATCGCATGTTATAGAATAACGTGGTGGACAATATATTGAAGCAATTGTAATAGGTCGGGAGAAAGTATCTACTTTTATGATCGCACTTTGAATTTTATGTGTTATGTATGGTTGAAGTACGTGATGTTTTATAGAAGATCTGATTATGATTGCAGACCCTGCGTGAGCCGCATCATCAGGATGGTTAGCATAGTAAATGGAATAGTATGGTATTTTAAGAGTTGTCCTTTGTGTTGAATGACTTTCAGCGATTAAGAGGATATCCATTTTATTTATGTTAAGAAATAGCGTAAGTTCCTGAATATGGTTTGATAAGCCATTTGCGTTCCATTCTGCAATTCTAAGTGCAGGGGCCATTATTGAGTTAATTTATTGACTACTGTTGTCAGCATGGTTAGAATCATACTGTTCTGGTTGAGTAATTGATTGAACATATTCTTAAAATCATTAAGGAATATAGTAAATTTGCTAGTTAGGTCTGTTTCGATGTTGTTAGATGGGATGTTAGGTTGTACTGCGGTCATTTGGGCATAAGTAGGGGTTGGGGTTGTTGAATGTAGTGGAGTAATATTTTGTGACAAAGGACTGGGCCTGGTTAGTCTTAGGTGATGGTTTTTGTTTATTAAGTCTTGATAAACTTTACAGCCTTTGTAGTTCGCTGGATGATTTTTCTGACATAGAGCACATGTTGCTGGTGTATTTTTAGATTTGCTGCAACTAGAGGTGTTATGTGGTCCACCGCATTTAACACATTTAAACGGTTTCCTACAATAGGTTTTCGTGTGTCCATAGTCTTGGCATCTTGTGCATTGTACGATCCCACCTTTATTTTTTGGCTCTTCTACTCGAATTTTAGAATGATACAGAAATTCTAATTTAAAGTTGTCTTTATTATTGTTTTGTGGCTCGAGATCTATAAAGAATAGAGGTAAGGGCTCTTTAGTAACCCGATGCCTGACATTTGTAATATTACGAACTGTGTGTTCTTTTTTCTCGAGTTCTTGTGTAATTTCTGGTAGGGGAATAGAAGGGTGGATGCCTCTTATGACTCCACGGTATGCTCTATCTTGTTTTAACTGATATGAATGGTGCACAATTCCTTCTTCACGAACGTGACGGATGAGTTTTCTATAGGTTTCAGGAGTGTTGGGGTTTATTTTAACAGTATTGTTTGTCTAACGTTTTGGTAGTGTAAGTTTCTTCTTCAACTACTTGTGCTAAGTTATCGATCATGTCTTTGTAATTTGAGACCCCGTATATAAAGATTGGTGGAGGTTTCGGTTCTCTTTTGGAGGAATTGAAGTATTAGACGTGTTGTTATTGCTTTAGAGAAGTGAGAACTGATTAGCAGTTTCTATTTGGGCATCAATTTCAGAAGAATTTTGTCGTTTTGCTCTTTTCTTTTGGTTACTATTTGCCAGGCGTGTTTGGTTTGATTTTGTGTTTCATTGTAGTTCATTGTTTCATCATCACATGCTAAGTTATCTTCTGTGGTTTTATAGTTTATATTGCTGCTAACAGAATTATCATAATTTGCACTAATCTGCTGTGCTGATAGTACAGGTGGAAATTGATTATAAGTTGGTGTGAATGAAGGTGCTATTTGACTTGGCTGTTGATTGAATCCTAGTAAAGGTGCTTGATTCGCTGGGGATCGGTTGGGGTACATTAGTGGCATTTGTGCATTTATAAACGATTGTCCTGGTATATTTGATGACTGCACAATAGGCTGATTATAGTAATTACCATTTTGTCCGAATCCATTATTGGCTTGAGTGTTAAATTGTGGGGTCCCAGGTCCTGCGTTACTCGTGGAAGGGAACATGTTCCCGATCCCGAGTGTTTATCGTTCGCATGCAGTGTAATAGGATTCTTAATAATGCGCACTTTTAAATATTATGAAAACGTTTAAAAATGTACACGAGTTTTCGAAATTAAATTAATATATACATAAATTTGCCTGACCTTAAGCAAAACTACGGCTGCGGCTCCGCCGTTGTGATAACTGAGGTACAGCTCGGCACGCACGTTCGGTCTGCTTGAAGGCAATTTTAAAAGTCAAATGGGAACTCACTAACTTAATTAAACTTCTTTTTTACAATAAAATTCTGAGAATGATAATTAATGCAATATGTGACAGTGACAGTTCTCTAAGTAATCTTGTATGAATTCGACTTTAAAATGATAAACAGAAAATCATATTTCATATACTGACGAATAAGACAGGGCTTTTTTCAAAACTTTGTAATCATCCGTGAGGTCTTAACCGCTCAGCAGAGATAGATGCATATACAGGTATGCCAACAGTTGCTGCAGCTGTACAGCGCAAATCTCGAGATACTTTTTGAATTTATCGTCACAGCAGATAAATCATGGTTCTAGCGCAAAACGTCAGAAAATAAACGCTCGTCTAGGGAATAGTCTGAAGCAACAGCATGGACTGTCTGAACAACAGAAAAAGTGTGTAGGCACTGAAAGAAAAAACTTTTATGAAAATACGTGCTCACTTTTTTGAATTGGGCCAAGTATAAGTTAATTACAAATTATTATTATTTTTATATATTTCTGCTTTACTAATGTACGCCCCAATCAATCTGAATTTACCCTTTCATCACATACCCAATAATTGTGTTGAAATAACATAATGATAAGCAGGAATCGAACCTGTCTAGCCTGTGGTCTTTGTAAGGAACTCGCAAATACTCTCGGTTAGATCATGCAATCTGAGTTTTACGATAAATTTGGTGGCTTCTAATTTATAAGTTCTTCACATTCCTAATGTTTCTTCAGGAATAACTTTAAGTTGCAATTATTTTTTTATTACCTTTCTGTTGCAACTTCGCTCTATCGGATGTCCAAAAACGTCCTTCAACTACCAATAGTCATATTAATGAGTTATACTAAAATTGGCACAAAATATAAAAAATTTATTATTCAGCTTTTATGCTTTGAAATAAAATGACAAAATAATTTACGCAAATTTGTACAATCCAATTAATTTTTTTAAAAAGTTGCATTCCTAGATAGTAAAAAATTTAAAACTTGTTTCAATAAATTATAACAAAAAACTAGCAAATAAACTTTCTTAATTGATTAACGTGGTATAAAAAAACAAACATACAAAGTAATTATTTGGAATAATTCCCTTATGGTTTTGGATCCCGCTATTGCAAAAAGAAAGTGGCTGTTACACCAGTAAATTCTCAAATCTTTGTTATTCCAGGGCTTCTTTTAGTGATCCAAACAAATGATAATTGCAGGACAATTATTCCAAATTGTAGATAGCCAACATTGTGAGTACTCTTCTCATCCACATTAGCCTTCAGAGATTTATATTTTTTAATGCTTCTCGTTTATTCTACACCAAAATAGTATACCTCTCATTCTGATATTGTAATACTGACTTACTAGCAGTAATGAAAGGTACTCCATGCGGGGAATTCCCTTCAGGCACCCCTACCTAAAATGCTCAGAATCCGCTCCCTGTGCGTTCACCTCACGGTGTGTAAAAAAGGAATTTCGGTTTGTATTTGATGCGCCTTCCTATAGCAAGGTCTTAGAAAAATCACAAAATAAATTTATGCTTAAGAGATCCTGCAATTACTTGGCTTTTTATGGAATGAGTAAATATTTATTGCTATAAAGAAGTATGTAATAAGCATTATTCAAACGTTTTGTTTACCACTGGGTTATGTGAATATCTGGAGGAAATAAATAAAAAATATTATTGTCGAAGATTTGTAGGCATTAGTAATATCACAAAATATTTGAGATACAGAAAAAACATGTTTGATTTCGAACAACTATTCATATAATACCACTGAAGTATTAATTGTTTCGGAATTCTTCGACTGATGTTTGTACTATGATAAGTCATAAGATCATATAATGTGTGTGTATGGATAATGTTCATATACTCAAAAAACATTAGAGGTCAGCATTCAATAAGTTAAAACACATAACTTCTAGAGAATCTCTTTCAGCGTACAGAGGATATTTATGCCTATTTAGGGCCTATGAGAAACTCCTGAAAATGCCTTAAATGTTTGCGTTGTTTAAATTCCTCGCACGTGCACAAGAGGCGCAGATGAGAGCCATTATATCTACCGCTTGACCGTCACGGGGCGCAACAAAAAAACTGCGGCCGCGGATGTCTATGCGACGGTGCCTATAAGGGGGGCATTTGGAAATTCGCTACGATATAGAGATGCGTTTATATATTTTCGTTAGAAAATCGCTTCAACATGGTGTCTCCAGTGCTTGTTTTTTTCGGGCTCTCTGTACAATTTGCAATTCCACACTTCTTATTAATTGATTCTAATTCAGCTAATTTATTATGCGGTCTCAAAGTTTTTATATCTGAAGGATTAAGATGTTATTTACTGCTATTAAAGTTGATTAAATAATCTCTCATTATCTTGCTGATACCAGCCTAACCCTAAAATATTTAACTCAAAATACTACAGCTACCACATTCGAAATAATGTTTTTGCAAATTTCATTTCAATTGACAATTAATTTACTATAGTACTCTATTTCAGATGATTCTACAGCGATAATTGTGGTACCAAACGTTTGTTAGCACTTTGTTACGGCTCTTTAAACTTCAACTTCCTACAATGTCTTACAAGCAGAGGAATTATTTTACAGTATTTAGCAAATTTGTGCTACTTGAGCTTAACGTATCTACCTCCTTTCTTCTTCCTACTTCCCCTATTTTATACTTTTTAAAAACTGCAAATTGTTAAACGCCTTTAGACAGGCACAAAAGGAAATTATAGAGGAGTTCTAAACGGGTGCTATAGACGAATCAGAGTAAATAGCAAAAATCTACGCCTAATAACAATTTAAGATGTTGTAAGGTACTTTATATTTGAAACGGGTATAATAAAGGGGCGGTAGCTAAGGTCAAAGAAGATGCAATGCGTTTCTTAAGTGACAACAAAGACTTTCCTACCATAATAATTCCTATAGAAATTTAAAGGTGTCGATAGTAAAGTGCAATGAATTTTTAATTACATTTTTACTATTTAGGAAAATATTTTTTCTATTGTAACGTTTATTAGTCTCAAAACTATATTTAAATCTGAAATATGTAATGCTTTTTGTCTAGTTATTGTAATTATTTTAAAAAAATTAAACAACGGGTGTAGTATTAGAAATAGGTATTGTAAAAAAATGAGATTAACATAATTCAATTAAGTTGTTTGTTACCATAGCATAAGTCTAAAAATTGACTATGAAGAGAAGAATGTTATCTAAATCATAATAGAAACCCATTAGAGTTGTAAAAAGAGTGTGTATTAGATGTGCAACTTAATTCCCAGTCTTTAAATTCAATCAATTGCAACACCAATTTCATGGCAACTATAGATGCTATCATATGAGTAGTTTACATGAGAAAGTTAAAGAAACTAAAGTATAATTCTCGATCCTACAGCTGAAAGATCTCAATAGCAGTAGACCCGTGTAGTAAGTCCAATTGCATCCGTCACGCAGCATGCCAGAGAAACTCACTAAATTAAGCGGATGATATATTTAGCTGTGTGTTCTGTTTCAATTGGTTCCAGAACTTCCAGAACAAAATTTCATTCTCGCAAATGCATCTCGGGCAACATAAAGACGTTGAAAATTGCGATGTGGAACGACTGTTGGATAAAAACTTATGTTAGACTCGGTCAAAGTTTGCTCAAGAACTTAACCCATCAAGTTAAGAACTATATGAAAGTTAGGAAAAATTAAAAGGAGGACCGTTGTGTTTCTCATGTGCTTTTTCTCAACATTAAACATTACACATTTATGAAAAAACTCCTACCGTGCATTTTGCGAACATAAAATGTATATTATGTTAACAGGTAAAATTATAATCTTTAAACATCAGTGGTAACACCATTATCCAAAAATGTAGCATGCATATTATCGAATTTTTTGCCTGAAAAATTGTCATTTTTTGCCAAGCTGGGATTATTTAACTGCCCAATCAATGGCAAAAGAGGCTAGATAAAAAGAAGATGCAGCATTAACAAGTTGTCGATCCCACTATTTTCATAGGTGCAATGTGCCTCCAAAAGGCAGAGTTGCCGCAAACATCAAAACACGAGCAACAAGTCCTAACCAATTTGCCTTAACCGAGCCAAAACCCAACCTGCTCCAGACGTCCAGAAAACACGCCACGAACAGCATTGCATAACGCGCGGCCCATGTATTATCACGGCCGGGTTCGATTATCGCTGAATCGGTCCACTGATTCTCCGTAACACTTTAACGTTCGGCATTTTTGCCGTTTTCTTTCCCGCAAAAACGCCTTGTCGGGCCGCGTTCGACAGAACAGAGGCGCTGCGCATAAACAGTGATACCGCCGAATGTAAATGTAGTGCCTTTTGGAAAGCCTCATGTATTATTTAGTATTATATAAGCGTTGCAATGTGGTACTACGGTTTCCGTTGCATCACGAAGGTTTAATTAGCCAATTTCACAAAATTAAAATAACAGCAGTGCATTCTTCTTAGTTATTGTTCCGTTGTTCTATTTTTTTATTTGGTGATCAACCCCTTTTTTACCATCAACTTTGCCTTACATGCACAGTTTATTTTATCTTATTATGTTCTTGTTCTTTCTTGTTTATTTTGTGATTTTCTATTTAGTTGACATAACGCTGACTTTCCCATCCCTTTGCTTCTTTTTTCTTCTTTATAATTATCGGCGTTTAAAACACGGATCCTTAGGTAAATAACTTCAGTTCTTCTCGACATATGTTGAATATTTTCAAACTGTTGGAGCTTTAATTAGAAAAATTACCAGATTTCAGATCGATTTCTTCACTTTAGTATGACGAATTTCTGAACATCCTCGTAGGCACACGGTCTTCCGCGGCCGCAGTTTTTGTTGCGCCCTTTCAGGCTAAGGTGGCAGGCGTAATGCCTTAGGAATCTAACTGCCGCTTGCACACGTGCGATTATTCAAACCAGACGAAGATATTTCCAGGTGTTTCGCGGCCCTTTTGGTAAATCCCAAATAGGCATAAATATCGCGCAGCGAGGTAGCCACGGGGAATTTGAAGTGTCGGCAGCAAAGTAACGTCAGATAAATATATCGTCTCTGTTACATAAATAGTGGTAAGTGATTCTAATCGCCTGTAAGTAAAATAAATATGTATATTTCCACGTTTTATTCGCCATTTTCGAGAACAAAAACGTTACAGTAAATTTCAATTTTTTTAGTTTTGCCTTCCGAATTAGTCGTCGACACATCTTATAACTAAATTTAAGACCTTTCTTTTCTGTCGTTTGAATAATTGATTTTCCTCAAATGTTAAATGTTAAATAAGGGGCATAACCCTGTCGCGCACCTTTTATGATAGCAAAGCTCTCTAATATTTCGTTGTTGGATTAGTGTAGTGTCTTGATTTGGTTGCCTATTAAAACCCTTCATACATCTATATGTCCTTTTCATCCAATAGTACAATATAGGCCCCACAAGTTGTATCTTATCAAATCAAATTTGCCAATTCTCTTTAAATTATCTCACCATCCCATTCCTCTTCCCCTATTTACTCTCCATGGTCTTCATTGTTATATTTCTTTGTCCCACCTGTTATTTCTCTGTCGTATAGTGAGACTGATCTATTCTATTTCAGAGATTCTTTGTGTTTTACAACATCTATTACTTTAGTTCTTCATCTTTTAGCTTTATGTTTAACATATCCCTTTCCATGTATGTACATGAGATTTCTTGTCAAGATTTATGTTTGTAATGGAAGAAAGCATTGGTTATGAACATGTTTTTAATGTTGCAGTATCTTGTTTCGTCTGCCAAATGCTGACAATGGCTTTTGTATCTGTCTTTCAGTTTTTGCTGTTTGGTTTTGTTTTTCATATTTTACCAGCTATCCCAAGTATATAAAAACATCTACATATTCGCTTTTGTGGTTGTGTATTTCTATATTTCTTTCTAACTCTTGGATAGTTATTATTTTAGTTTTTTGCATAGTCGGCGTGAGATTTATTTATTTTTACTGTAGTTTTTCGAAACATTGGAACCCCGTTTATTTTAATAAATTGTTGTCCCACTCTAACTTCTTTAATACGTCTTTTACAGTTGTCATAAGTAATTTTAGACTTCATTGAGCTTCTTTACTATATCACACTCTTCTTACTACCATAGGTTACGTGTTATCATAAAATTATACTATAATTTTCACTTTTTAAATTTGATGGTATCTAAAGCCTCTGAATAGATTAAGGAATAAAAATCTGTCAGTACATTGAATCATTGGTATTAATAATTGTTTAATAAGAACTAAGCCAAATTGTATTGGAAGAATCTGTGGAAATTGGTATGCTTTTAAGAGCTTTTTGAATTATGTAACTCTTTATTGTATTTGAATGGTTAATTAATCTTGTTGTTCTATAATCTTTACAATTTTTTAGGTTTCTTTACACTGCATATTGTAACTAATCGTTGGATTCAAACTTGCACTTCAATTTATGCCGGCTTATTTACTTACTGTTATTGCGTATTGCGTATATAATAAAGACATTAAAAAAATCTTTCACTTTTTCATGTAAGAAAAGATACATTGATTTTTTCCGTCTGATTATATTTTGTTGCAGATTTGATAAACCATACGAACATCTACTTTCCCGGTTGCGTTTACCATATCGATAACAATTTCATCTCAACTTGTTGTCTCAAGTGTTGCTTCTATCTCAGTTCCGTGTATTGGCAGTTGATATTGTTATGGTTCGCTATCGCTCAATTATATCTAATCTCTTTGGAAGAAGCTTAAGTGAGAATAAGCACTTTGAAGTTTTCTAGTTAATTGTTTAACTCTGAGAAACAAATCTTTTAATATATTTTATGTGCCTATTTCTTTACCAACGTTATATATGACTCTATCTTTCCTTAGAGCTTTGCAAATAGTTTTTGCTTTATTATGTAAATCCTTGGCTTTAATTTTTTTCTCAATTAAATTACACGTTTCTTAAAACTTTATTGGTTCTCGCATAGTTCACAGTTTTCAATATTTTCCTATTTTCACATTTTGTCAATAATTCTTCTGCGTGGTATCTACATTCTGCATTTCACGGTTTTGGTTGGTTTTCGTAGTTTGAAACATATTTTCTGTTATTAGAACGTTATGGGCACCAATATAATTCATCTTGGAAGAGACTTTTGTTCCTATTCCGATTATTTACAACTTGCTGTGTAGTCTATGCAATCTATCGAATTTTAGTGATTCCACCGGAAGACTGTCAGGAATACAAATGTCAAATGTTATATTCAAAAAGGATGTTGGTTATGTTCGTTATGTCCGATTTCTACACAAAAATTAAAATATTTTTTGTCGGTTATTTTGAGTGTTAATACTGCTTTTGGGCGTTATAGGTAGAGGTGCCCCGTATAGTACCTTATATTACTACTGCTTTAATCTAAAATTTTAAGAATCCTTAAGGGATATTATAGGAACTACACCTTTAAGAAGACTTAACTGTACAGGTTGCATACACAATTTTGAGAAAGACGGAAACTAATTGTACATAAACGTCACCGACTACGCCAAAGAAGCAGTGTGACTTAACAGAATGTTTGAATTGTTCACTGCCGTTTTAAAGATGACCTCTGACTCACGATTAATAAAACTGTTTTTGAGATGAGAACAAGCTGTAGCAGCGATCAGAAAATACGAGACGTTATTTTTCTTCACGATAACGCCCAATCCTATGCAGTTGCTCAAGCTCAACAGAAAACTACACTGGGATGTCCTCCTTATATTTTGTATTTATTGCTCTGCAATTATCTTTTTTTTTAATAACTAACAGAAGCACTTAGAGGCAGAGATTTGACGACGATGTTGTTGCAAAAACGTTTATGCGGGATTAAAAATGCTCTTCCAAGTTATAAGAGTATGTAAAAAATTAGGATCATATGCTTCTATAAATTTAAAAAAAATTAATAATGACTAATATTTGCATCATCCACATCTGCTTAATTTGACTCGTAGTAAGATCATAAATGGCCAATAGGAGTTCTTTATTTGGCATATTTTAATAGTTTTCTTTATTTTATCTTCAAAGTTGTTTATCACACATATTTGTAATATATGTAACTTATTATGTGTAGCTTGTAGTTTCACTGTCACCAGCCCGTCAGTAATAGTCTTATATCCTAGTACAATAGTGCTTACTTCAGTTATTGATGTTTATTGTTCGATAATACGATCAAATTAGCAGATACAAAAGCGGTCTTTTCTTCCCAATGCGTTTCTGTGATATTTACTACTGCTAAGTTCTTAATTTATTTTTCCATTGTCTGTAGCTTTTGATTGCTTGCGACTTTCGAACAGCCCCGTATTTTTCCTGCACAGCTTAGTTGTCCATTACTCAGTTCTACAGTTTCAGTGCCGAATACTGATGGGATACAATGATTACTATTATTTGTTCCTTTTTCCATACAGGGCTTCTTACGTAAGCAACGTTTTACTACAGGGCTACGCTACTTGTTGTAGATAAAGATATGGAGAAAACATGGTATTCTATGGGTGTAGTTAAGGTAAACTGCTTTCCACCAAATTACAAACCTATTTGCTACTCGCTGCATGTAAAAATTTACAATAGGTACTAATGACTAAGTTTTTACTTAATATGACATTTACATTTATGTTGTAAACTTAAATCTTTACTTATGCATAAAAAGAGAAATTCCGAAAAATGTCAGCTAGAAACATCTGTAGTATATAATACGAAATTTTTTGGGAATCTTAGAAAGTCGAACAAAATTTTAGGAATTCAAAAGAATCCTCTGCATTTATAGAAAGCAAGAGGAACGAAAATATTCAATTAGTTCTTTGTATTAATGAGTCAAATTATACACGCCTAATTATAATAAGATAGCTCTATATTGCATTTATAATCAAATAGAAAAATTATGGAAAAATTACAAAAATTGTCAATTTATTGTTTCAGTCGGCGGATAATTACAATTTATTTCATAATTGTGATTTATAAGCTAGTCGCGTAATTATTCCTTGTTTATATTATGTGTTTATTTTTAGCACTCGTTAAAGTTTATAGTAAAACATTGTTACATAACAAGAAAGGTAAAGTTATTAGGTAAAACCCCGCATGTCAAAGAAAGTTGAAAAATTAAGGGAGATATTTCAAGAATAAAGATATTTCTGTATTCATACTACAAGAGCGGCATTGAAATTATAATAGCTAAAAATTATTTCCATTAAAACTTCGATATTCTATAAAACCAACTATTGAAGCGTAAATCATATTCTTTCAGAATCGCTTTAGATGCAAGGTTTTTGAAAAACCCGTAACACCTTAGCAATTTGTAACATCTTGTTACACCGCGCATTTTATCCTTTATTTGAACAAACAAAAGGCAATCTAAAAGTTTTAGATGAAAAGTTAACAATTTAATCCGAAAGTCTCTAAATTCATTTGTCTGATATGCAGCGTCAACATAGAGCAATAACACTTCTAGGGGAAACGAACGTTTCGTCGTGTATCATTCTGCGGCAATCGGGTGTGTATTTTAGGTACTGCGTGATGACTCGAGAAGAAACAGGTTATTATTTTCTTTCTGGCACTCTAAGAGCGCTGTATTGTACCCCTTTGTCGGCACCTCAGGCATTTCGAGGCCCCCATTAAGTTAGGTTCAATGTAACAAAAAATTTAATGGGGCGCGAACTTGTCCGCGCAGCAGCGGAGAAAACGAAACTTCGCCTTTTTAATAGCGACTTTTGAAAATTGGGAAACTTGTTTAAAGCACGATTTGGTCCATTACCCTTTTGATAAATTTATTTAAGTTCTGCAGGTTCTGCTATATTGTTGATAAGTAATACTGCAGCCCTCATATTGGCAGTTTTTTATTTTTACGGAAGCAGACAACCTGCAGTCAAAAAATATTAAATTTAGCAGATTTGAATTTATTCTTCAGATTAATACATAAATGCGAAGGCTTTCACAGTCAGTATCTTAATACAGCATATTGTCCATGCTAGCTGCTGATAAAATGCCCGATCTGATAGCTTGAAGACAAGTATCACGACATATCAAGATGTTACATTTGCTTAGACAACAATATAAAGATTACAAAAATATTTCTTCTAATATTTATTGAAATGAAGATTGGTGGACATCTTAAGATCAAATTTAGGTACATGTGCATGTACTAATTGATATCTGAAAAACAACACCATGTTAAACTGATTTTTACAGGTAGTTTTTACATCTAACTTTGTGAATAAGCAAAACAAAAATTTTTACCGGATGCTAGTCTCTATTGCCTCACACACATATGATATTAAACAAATTATTTTATGTTTATAAAATTATCATAGTAATTATTTAATAATCTTCAACTAATAATTTATTTTTTAATTGGTTGTTTCACTTTGATTATATAAGAATCAGTCGAAAATTGCCCTAAACCTGCCCTATCATATTTTGTCTTACAATGTTTCTTTTGTATTTATGTAAATTGTTTGCTACCAACAAACTTTTCCTACACCTAAATAAGCATGTAAAATTTTGTTCATTGCAAGAATATCAGTGTCCAAGGAGTATCTAACAATTTTACACGTAACTTCAATGTTCTATTGAATCACTATTCGAAAGTGTGTATGTTTATTTTGGTAGTTGCCGAAATTAGTCTTGCTTCGACAAAATTATCACCAAATGACACATTTTCAAGTTTAAATTTGTTATATCAGCTATAAATGCAATAAACATTCTCTTATTGCTAAGCTTAACTGATAGGTCATAAAAATTCAGTTTAACTGATATTATATTTGTTATTAAATCTAGTGGAGCTTTTGGTGAGTCTCGATTTGTTAAAGATCTTAAAATTGAATGGCACGGATTACCGATCACTAATCTTATACTTTTTAAAGCCTGAATTAAGCTGTTAAGGATTATTTTAATGTGATGAAGAAAGCAGTTGATACTGTTTTAGTTAGAGTGGATCTTTGAATAGTGAAAGTCTCCAAAAGCCGCGTAGTACTTGATGGAAAGCCACACTTAAGCGCTTTTTTTCAGGAATCATATAAAGTTCAGTGCGTTCGTATGAATCGTAAGTAAAAATGTTATTTGTTTAGATGTTATAGAGCATATTGCAACTGTAGCACTAGGTGGTGGTAATGTAGTTTAATCTGAATATTATATTATGGTTTGCTTACTGAAAAATTTTCAAAACAAAATATTCTTTTCCATGGTTAATATTTATATACGTGCTACAGCTAGAACGATATTATGTACCACACAGTCCAAATTTGGCACCTAACGATTTCTTTTATTTCCGCAAGTCGCCACTCCCTCATCCGGGTCTCCATTTTTTGGATTGTACCTGGTTATATATAAAAAATTAGGAAGTTGTCACGTTTAGGCCAATCATCCATCTCAACTAAGAAGTCTCTATACGCTATACTAGAAAAGCAACTCGATTCTGGTAGTGACAAATTATCGAGGGCGTGGGGCCTTAAAAAACTCTATTGTTCGACATTGATTCTGGTTTTTGCAGTAAATGTGTCATAACTCATTCACGTGAATTAACCGACAATTAAACCCAACCGTGGGCAACGATCTGCAGCTAGGATAATAGTTTTTGTACCAGATTATGACTTCAAATGGGAAGTGTAACTTTTTTGTTAATTCTAATAAAATAACATGACAGGTTCCTATTTAGCAATATCTCGATCTGGTGGTTCAACAAAATTGCTTTGGAAAAAAGTTATGTTAAGCATGTGGTATAATTTTAAAG
The DNA here is from genome assembly GCA_036346155.1 of Sinelater perroti. Classification (NCBI taxonomy): domain Eukaryota; kingdom Metazoa; phylum Arthropoda; class Insecta; order Coleoptera; family Elateridae; genus Sinelater; species Sinelater perroti. The sequence goes on along the minus strand of JARFIY010000002.1, from coordinate 4,324,782 downwards.
AAATAGTGTATTTTGAAGGATAAAGTTGTTAATGTTGTTCTGTACTGCCAATCATTAAATGTATGATGACTTAATGCAGAAGTCCCCGTCATTGCTAAATAAAAGGCCAGAATTACTCGAACAGGATAATTTGTCTCTAAATAGGTCACTTTTGACTCAGCAAACAATCCAAGGTTAGAGTTCATTCCGTTCACTGAAACATAATTTGCGTAGTCGACGATTTCTTTGCGTCTAAACCAAAAGAATTGTATCGTGACCAAATCTGAAAACTCCTTGAAAGATGGTGTATGTCCATTGAAGGTGATAGAATTTACTATTATTTATTATCTCTAATAAATAATGATGATGAAGTTTTGAGTGGGAGTTGGTTTTACGATCTGGGAGGAATAAAATCAAAAAACTACAGCAAAGTTCACCGGAAGTACCACTTTCATTGTAATCAATAAATTTTTGCATATACTAATAGTTGATTTTAGATATTTAACATAGCGCTTATATTCTGTGAGGTTTTAAATTTGTGTTCTGTCAAATGAAAACCTGTTTGAAAATGTTACCGTTATTAACACCCAAATAATTTATTTTTTCAGTACCGGAAATGGTTATTATTAGCAGAGTGTTCTACTGTTGGTAAAATAATCAAAAATCCAAAGCGTGTGGCACACTTTAAAGTAACAAAAGTTTTAGAGGACTCAAAATCATGCGTGAAATAGAAATACTAAAGTTGGACGCCTATATCAACAATAATCGTAAACAGTATTCGAATTAAATCGGCAAATGTTACTACGAAATTGACGTCTTCAGAAGAATGCTATAAAAATTGCTTTTAAATCTCTGAAATAAATAAAAAATGGTAGCGTGGGCAAAAAATAGGGTATATCAAAATGGAATGACAATGCTCAAAGGTTTTGGTCTTAAACGGCAATTAATGGATGAAAATTTAAAGTTGTGGAAGATCAAACGCTAAATATAAAAGTTGTTTGGTAACTATCTAAGAATGTTTTAGAAACAATAAAGTATGAGATCTAAAAATGTTTTGAGAAAAGACGGTATAAGATACATTAAGGGGAAGAATATAACTATCCCAAAAAATCTTCTAAACTAAGTTTTTATATAAAGAAGAAACCAATCCATTGGTGGCTTTAAATTTTATTTCATCGGTGAAGCAGTGTGGATAAATTAATATGGAATTATAAGAAAGAAATAGATTACATTAAAAAATTACCTGTAGGATATCTCACAACCAATTTGAACAAACTGGTAGGGAGAATGACAAGTTTGTGCAACGTTGTAACTAAAGCAAGAAATTAGCATTTTATATAATTAAAAATTGTACGCATATTTCAAGTATTTTATGTAATTAATTTTGCTTTAGACGAAGTTATAGTTTTTCCTATAATCCTTACTACTTTAAATCTTAATTTAAAGGTAAAATTATTAGGTGTCCGGATACTTTCGAGCAGTAGTGCATAGAGATTGCCATCTTTGTTGCCAAATGCAGCGCAAAGTAGTAAAATGCTTTCTTTCGGAACTAAGATCTCTTAGAATTATAGTGATTCATGGCTTTTAAAATAACTGCTGCAGTTATGAAAATTAAATTGAAACTGTTAACATTGGCTTCATGGTACGTTTAACTCCTTTGGTGCACTTGATCTATTGCTTTGCAGAATTCTGTATTGCTGTCATAACATTATTAAAATGGAAAATTATAATTCTTATTGTACAGTGCATTGCTTTCGTTTTCTGACTTTGGCAGTCCGACTCATTAACAAAGTAAAACGCAAAATTGAGATTTTAAAATTGTTGTTATATATTTTTTCTTGAAAACTTTTTTGTCACTTCAGTACTAGGTGTAACAACGAAAAATATTTGTAATTATTTATTTTCTCTTTTATAGAAAAATTAGTTAGTAACATCCAAAATATTTTTCCGCAAGTATTTCTGTTGTAACTTCAAATAGCGATTTTTTCACCTGCAGATTGGTTGTTGCAATCCTAATTCCAATAATCCGACTGAACAAAAACTGGTAATGTGCTAATTTGCTCGCTCGTGTTGCTTTGGATGTCATAGAAAAAAGTAATTACAGATTAGAAGCCACGGTTGTACTAGTTTCGGCTTAGGAATTAATTTTTTGTGCTGGTGCTTTAGGCGCAACAGAAAGCAGTCTTCGGGGTTAATTAAGAAAGCTGCAGTAAAGAATTGTATTATAAAAACTATTATAATATTTTAATAAATTACTGTTCCATTCATTGAAGTTTATAGAATGCGAAGCCGCGTCATTCCTAAAACTTTGTGTCATAAATATTCCCGTTTTGATACTTTGTGAGTTTAGGACTGAAAAAAATAATCTACGTAAATTTTGTGTGCCATTATTTAGTAAAAAAAGAATTGATCTTGAATATTAATTTTTTGTTGAATCATTAGGTCATATCAAGATTTTATTAAAAATTTGTTTGGTACCAACAAATAATGAAGTACATTTATAGTTTAAACAGCACTTTTATGCAAATTTCACTACTATTTTTAGATTTACTCGTTATTTATATAATCCACTTTAATAATTTGTATGTAATAGTATTGGGCGGAACTTCGGTATTTCCTTTCATAAATTATTAACTCCGAATAATTCTCCTGCACTCTACAATAATTTCGGAATATAACATGTTTGACTAATATTTCCTAAATGCATATCGGACATATTTACTGTTTTGTATTTTTTTAAATTAATACGTGAGTAATTCAAATGTGGAACCGGAATTTTTGACGCCTCGTGGTCTGGAGGCCCTGGAGGGGATTCGATACTTAGAATATCTTGGACGGCCATTTATTTAGTCAGAATTATGATGTTAGAGCAGGAGGTACACTCGTCTGTTGCAAAATGCATTATAGTCAAGTTTTTCACGACAGGGGACATACAATCGTCTAAAATGTTGAGAATATTTGAGTTATAGTTTTGGGACAACATACGCGCGATACCAAGAATTTTTTGGGCAACAAAAAGCACCTGAAAGCCTGAAGAACAGCCGGACTGAGGAGATTACTCGCATTGCTTGCCGCCTTCTGGAGGGTAACCGCTCACTAACAGTTGCTGAAAATTATTATGAGGTCGAAGTAAGTTATAGTAATGCTCATGCAATCATTATTTAATAGAAATTAATTATCCGTTCTGGATATGCCGGAATGCTCTCTGCCATTACCATTTATTTTCCTACCTACCAGGATAAGAGTATTTTGGGTTTTATTCTATTTAATTTAACCTGGTATAATTTGGTCGCATTTTATTGGAAGCACTAGATGTTTTTGAAGGCTTACCATAAACGCTGAGCGACCTTTTCATTTCCAAATGGTAGGGTTGCAAAAATAAAAAAAACAGTTCCTATGGTAAAATTAGTTTGTTTTGTTCTAAAATTTTTGATATGGGTAATGTTCTACGCTCAGAATGCTAACTAAGAGTAGATATCAATTTAATAATCACAAATTAGAAATAATTTCTTTTAAAGGACGTGAATGTTTTATAAATTCAATTTCAGGTGGCAGCTGATAGGCCTTTTTGCCAAGTTAATCTCTCAAAGCATTAAGGTTATACCGTATTTTGCGCATATAATTTACTTCATCAAGTTATTTTTAAAAGTTAGCAGAACTTTGTATGTCACTGTTTGGAGAGACTCTTCTAAGAATAGTAAACAGTAGACCTTTTTCATCTAAAACAGTAATGAAATCCACAAGATATTTTGTCTTTTCCTAAATTTCGTGCGTGTTCTTAAGGATGATTGAAGTGACCTTCGTCTCGCAGAGATTGTTCCTGGCTGGCTTTTACTACTAAGCTGTAGTTGGTTGTGCCAATAATAATAATAATAATGCCAATAATCCAATGAATATTAAGACTTAACTTGTTTAAACCTTTCAGTAAGGAAAAAATTCTTATTAAACTAAAGGAAGATTTTCTTTCTTCCTTCTCATCCATAACCAAATATTTCATTTTACCATTGGTCCTTTCGAAATTAGGAATTTTTGAGTATTTTCTGAGTAACATTCTACTGCTGCAGTAAGTTTTGCGCATACGTGGGTATAGATCTTTTTTGAGAATGTTTAGCGGACTTGTTACCAAAGGATTCCCGGTTATTTTGGTCTCATTGCCCGTCGAGAACCAGATAACCTTGACAAGTTGGTGGTGATGGGCAAGATAGGAGAAAAAAGACTCATTGGACTGAACGAAATGGAAGAAAATTGTACATAAAGCCACGAAGGCCGTTCAGGAACATGGCCTTCAGTAATGAAGTATGTGACCAAAAAGAAAAAGTCTTCTTGGCCGTCGCAAATCCATACAAAACCTGGAGCTTTACTAAAACCAGATCAACTTACATATTTCTCAGAAAATTATTATCTCATTAGCTTTCTGTTACTTATAATAAATGTCACGAAAGGTGATCTAGAAGCTTTAAAGCCATTAGGAATTATAACATTATTTAAAACAAGCACTTCCGATGAGTATGCCGATTTTATGAATAGTAGAGACTGCTACACATGGCTTTAACAAAAACTTGTTAAGGAAGGCTATATTAAAGGGCAGGATAGTTTAATTTTATTCTTTTCGTAACCCCCCAGTCTCTTAACTCTCCAGTAACGTGCTCATGCGGACGATCAGAAGCGCGAAGATAAGACAATACATCAAAAAGATGAAACCAAAAGTCGATGAATATGAAAATATCCGCATCAAGAGCTTTTCCAAAGATCAAGACTATGCGTGCGTTGATTCGATAAAATATTCAAGTATTTTCGAAAGACTGCTGATGTGGGATATAGCAAAAAATTCGAACTATAACCTACAGCAAGATGTCAAAGAGTGGTCGGGAAGAAGAGATATTTTTTTCGACGCAGCAGTCCTTTGCTAAATTTGCGTGAACTTAGATAATCAGAAACTGAAAAAAGACTGCCATTCAATCGAGAACCAGAAAAGAAGACCTGTCTAAGATTAAGAACAACTGTGATAAGCCATATAATAAACCTTCTTTCATGAAAGTTGTGGTATGGCATACCATCGCGCAACATGGGACATTGGTATCAGCTTTTGTAACCAGTATTAGTACGGATGCCCTGATGTATACTGAACAAGGTTTCGAAAGAACTCTACTGTTGTGGACTTCATCACTAAACGTCGCGCAACCTATCCTCCAGTTCTAACATCTTGTCATTAAGTCTACTCAACAATAGTATTTCTGGAGGCTAATAAAGTGGACAACCTATTGAGCAGTTGTAATCACTGTTGAAGACGGAGAATATTACTTAAATAAGACTAAGCTGGACGAGCATTTTCAATCAAACTGTTTGGGTGAAGAAATTCTAGTTGACACATCCTGCAATTACGTTCTCTTTTTCTATGTCCTTCCCTATGTCAGTAAACATGGGTTTCACCTTATCGGGAACGCATTAAGCTCAGCAATATTTCAATATTCTCACTACGTATTTTTGCGTGATACAATCTTAACGGTCCAATAATTTCGGCTAATAATTTACTTGTCTGCAATGTACGTCGATATATTTTTTTATCGTGCCCGAAGCAAATTAACTGTCACGGCTTAACACCCATAATCGGCATAGTGAGTGGTGCCGAACAAATTCTTTGGGCTTTTTCCGGGAGAGGCGCGTTTCATTAATAACCAAGTAGGCTGCGTTGCGGCAAACGCGGCCATAGGAAGCGATAGTGAACGTGGCCATTCGTCGTAGCTGCCGTTCGCGCCGAAACCAGAGCCTAATTAAATGTTGGGAAATTTTTTGGCTGCGCTGCCCGGAAAGTAGGCTACATAATTAGAGACAGTTCCAGCGTGCGTTGTTTCGCATTCCTGCTTCTTGTCGGTCTTTTTCCATCGGTTGTATTTGTAAGATGCCGGTGACGTAACCAGGAATAGTTAATGATACGTGCAGTGGTCGACGAAACAAATCGCGGGTATAGACGGAGGCGTATAGGCAACACTTCATACAGGAACTCAAATTATTACTAAAACATTTTTTTAAAATAATGTACAACATTAAAAGGTCAAAAAATATAGCAATAATGTGCTTACCACTTTTGTTTTGTTTTAGTTTTGCCAAATTAATTGATTAAGCCTCCCTGAGATGCAGCTCATGTCTTCACTCTTTCGTTATCTACATTTCATTTTCAGGTTTAGAGCAATTTAACTTTAATGTAATCGGCGGAAATTTGACCTACCAAGTTTTTCACATTTCTGGACGAAATATAGCCTCAGGACACCAAAAAAGTTGGTTTGAGCCATTGGTTCGTGTGTGTGTGTGTGTGTGTGGTCGTGTGTCGGTCTGTCAGTAAACAGGATATCTCGAGAACCGTAAGAGTTAAGACTTGAAATTGGTTCATTACTTTTAGGTAGGAACAGTGCGAGCTTTTGGTAAAATCGGCTTAGTGGTTTGGTCAGTCGCAAAATCATTTATCAAGCCGAGCAAAGTCGTCGCTAAACGTCTGAAGCAATAAATTCATGAGCAAAAATGATTTGTTATCACGAGATAAACCTGAATTTAAAATAAAAGTTGGTAAAATAGGAACTCGAAAAATTGAAGCTCAGGATTTAATATACCGTGGTTCATAAATGTTTCGGCGAAATTTAATTACCGAAATTAAGATGTTGACGAAAAATTTACAATGATTTTTGAATCCGAGGTCAAATAGAGAAGTTATGCGATTGAATTAATTATCCTGCTATCACGGCTTTTCCAGTTGTATTTAAGTGCCGGTGACGTAACCAGGAATAGTTAATGATCGGAGTGGTCGACGAAACAAATCGCGGATAGACGGAGGCCGTGGGCCAGCTTCACGTACCTTTAGTGACGTAGCAAAATTTTTAAAATAATATTGTCTTGTAAATTATTAAATCAGCTTTCAGTGTTGGACTGCTACCTCTTTTTTAAAATAACAAGTTTCGAACGAGTTAGCTTACCTCCGAGCATGGAGCCGGTCTTCACTTTTTATCGATTTCAATGTTTATGTTACACAGATTTTTTTAGGTTAATAGCGGACACCTGGTATTGTGTTGCTCATTTTTATGCATAATGTTGTCATGTACGCTTTGTAGTTTCGGCGTATAATTAATCACCGCATGGATGCACAATAAAATTTCATTAACGTGAACTTCTTGAAGTGTTGCTTTTATTTTTTCAGGTTACAGTACGGCTTGTTGGCTAAATATGTTTGCTGTTGAATTCTGTTTTTATATAATTCTCAAGGATGATTGCTTGACGTTCTTTAATATATGTTTTATCACTGTTCGATACGTTTGCACTGGACGCAATTATGGATTTTGAGGTCTCTTGATTCTATTTTATGGACTACTTTAATATGAATTTAGCATTGTGGTATAAAGCAAGATGCAGTCAAGAAACTAAAGAAATTTAATACCGTCTTGTAAAACGCAAAATACGTTTCTGAAGATATCTATTAGCGCACTCAACGTACCAATTGATGTGTATATCTGTTTTTAAGTATTCAGAAATAAATTTTCGCCATACCAACTATTTTCTTAGATATTTGGACTTTATTCTTCTTTTACATTTCTTTAACACATTTTCTTCGCTTTAGCTGTATGAATCTTCTGCTTTGGGAGTTGTTACCATATTTGTTTTATCATTAATTACCACATGTTCAAAATTTTATTATAGAGCTTACAAGGGCAAGTTTTAATTTTCGAATTTTGTTCCTTACTACTATTAGAGACTTAAGTCTCAAATAAGAAGTATTGTTTTTAAGTGTACTAACTACCATTTCATCTTTATCTTCAACACTAGTCCATAAATGGAACCTTTATTTCCTTTTTCTGTTGATAGCTTTTCTTTAAACCATCTTACAACATTTGACACCATTGATTTTTCCGCTTCTTTGGCAAACTCTTTGTATTTGATGCTTGAACAATAATAACTTTTGGGTGCCTTTTTGGTTAGACTCTACTCTAGTTTTGTAATAAATTATAAGATGTTTGTATATTCAATCCAAAGATAAAAATTTCTAATTATTCTTATACGAAATCGCTGGCCTTTTTAATGCTTAAATTTTATCGGCACAAACTTTGTTATTGTCTTTCTACATTGATAATGTTATCATTCTAATTAAGGATACCTGTATTGTTATTTTTATTTTATCTGTGCAATAGCACTAGAAACTAAATTAGACCAATGGTCAAATTCAATTATTTTCCATTAAATTAAAAAAACAAAAAATGCTATTTACTTGTGCACAAGTCATAAGAATAGTAATTAAATGCAAGAATTGTAACTTAAAAATGTGAAAATTATACAAGAAATATTAGAGAAATAGACATCAATGGTAGACACATGTTGAATTGGGACTAAAAAACACATAAAGAATGCATTTCAGAATGGTATCAAGGATGGTATGATACAAAGTCATTTTCAAAACTGTCTGAGATGCAAAAATTGATACACAGCATACAATGATACTTTGAAGATTTTATGTACAGTTTTAACATAATGTTTTGGTTTCTATACACAAAATGCTACATTTAAACAAATGTAATTAATTTCCAACCTTCAATTAACATTTCTTCTATTTATCGTTGTTTTGTACCGGCAAATGCTACCACTCAACATCGCACAAGACGCTTATTTAATGGTTTAAGTGACTTGACTGTCGCTTTAATATAAATTAACATTTCCTGTCAATAATTGTACGCAAAATATTTTAAATGTTTAACCAACATTGTTGGTTGGAAAATTTTTATCACCTTCTGCAATTACTAGTTTAGCGAGTTATCTACAAAAATGTTTTTACGTTTAATGGTAATTTAAATTGCTATGCATGAATGTGGTACCATTTTATTAGTAGGACGTGCCAAGTTAACGCGCAATATGCAAATTTTTTCCTAAATACCAAAGCTAGTATAAGCTACTGAAAGTTATTTTGTTGATCAAATATTTAATGCGAATACTTAATAAACATAAAATGTTAACCACGTTTTACCTTCAGCTCGCTACGTTCTTAAGTTTTCAGAGCCGTCAGGCTATGTATTTAAGGAAAATTTGGCAATGTCTTCATAAATGAACGTTTCAGGCTATTATTACAAATCGAAATCTTTAGTTCAAAGCTGTAGTTTTTATCTATTTTTTGAAAAATGTAGCTTTGTTGTGAGGTTCCGATACTTTTTCACCGCCACATCATGAATGAAGTACAATAATAGTTCTTTTGAAACAATCAGAGTGAAGTCAAATAGAAACTGTTCCTGGGAGCTGAAACCTTTTGCATAACAAATATTTGTTTCTTTATAAGCACAATACTCAATCCTGAAGTGGAAAAATGGCTATTGCGTAGGTTTTTAGTTTAAAATCAGTAAGTTATATGTGAATTTATTAGCAGCCGAGCTGCAACTTTAACTGTAGAATTATACAAAGTTAAGATAACGATATAAAATTTCTCTTTGTGCCGCTTCAGTGAAGACAAAAATAAGTTTTATATATTATAAGACTAATAGCTCCGAAGTAACAATGAAAATAAATACATTCTTTGAAGGCTGTTAGCTATTCGAAGAAGTTTCTTCGTGAGAGTTAGTTTGCTTCTCAAATGGCGGATTCCCCAGGAGCAAGCAGAAAGAATCGTTTCTTACCGCTTAAATAAGTAAAACACTTGGTGGGTTTCTTTGATGATGATTACTGCTGCAGGAATTTGGGGGCCCAGATAGTGGGTGCGAAAAATGCAATAACTGGTGGTAGGAACAAAATAAGCGTCAGAGAGAATAGAGGCAACAACTATGTAAATTTTTCTATGCTTTCTGGGACGGCGAAAACAAACTATAATTAAGAGACAGATTTTACTCACATTTGCAGAAAACGGAATTAAAATTACATACAAATCGTGCATTTCCCTTATTTAAGCACGTATTTTGCCAACTCTAAAAATTTGAAAATGTAATATGTACAAAACCCGCATGCAGTTGCAATGGTGGTTACAGAGATATTCTTACTTAGTCTAAGTAAATAATGCAACGGTTAAACTTTTGATCGTTAATTTTTACATTTTAATCAGTACGTGAGCGAATCGCAATTTTACATCGATGACCGACGGTAGTACATTTGCATTGCGGTACTTTGTGCTACCCAAGCGACCATGTCGTAACCTCGAAACGTTCATGCGTGATAAGAAGCGTTAATTAGCGTAAAAATAATATTCCTAGAATGCATGCTGACCAAAACCAATTTATCAAGATGGCCTAGAACGACGAATTTAGTAATAATAGTTGTAGAATTTGGACAGTCCAACAAAGAAAAACACGAAATTTTTGTCCGAAGCTTCAATCTGTAAAGCTCACTCGCAACGTTGTGGTTCAAAATATCCCTAAGTGTGTTTTATATCTGTATTTTTTAATATAAAACCAAAAAAACGGCGAGGTTGCACGACTTGCAATTATGAAAATCCATTAAGGAATTTAACACTTGTAACCTTCTAATATTAAAAGGAATTTGAACGATCTACTCTATAAAACCGCAAAAATGTAACTATGTATGTAACTAACATTGCAACTTCTCCTACAGTTATGAAGCAATTTTAAAGATCAATATCTCATTTGAACCGATTTGTTGCCAAACCTCATATAAAGGTTTTACATTTTCAATTTAGGTCACGGTTGAGATGTTATAGGATAAATTACCATAAAGTAATTAGACAGTTTAGGCTACCTATCGGTGTTTCATGCACTACGTGGCCAATTCTTGCCGTTAGTAGGCGCAACTTTGATTTATGTAAAACCGAATATAGCCGAACGAATGTCATCATGCTTAGATATGGCTGATACAACAACTGGTGGTTAATTTTTTCTTTAATTGTCGACGAAACTCTGAACCAAATACTTAGCTTGTTATATCGTGTAACATAATTCTCAACGTTCCTATTTACTGTTTGGACAAATTTTACGTAGGTTGGGGTACAAACCAAGATGATCGTGTAGTCAAGAATTTATGTTTGCGATCTAGAACTGCAAAGTCGCACTATTATTATAATTATAAACATTAAAACAAATAAATCTATAATGCATCATTAAAGTGAAATAAAAAGAAAATGAAAAATCAAAGGATATTTGAAGAACAAAACTTCAATCTCTAAAAGCAAAAAAATATGAGTTATAAACATAGAAAAGTAAAAAAGCAAAATAAATGCCAAAATTTAGACAATCATGTTGTGTTAAGGAAGGCAGATAAATAAAAAATGTCAAAATTTATTAATATAAAAAGAATTGACTTGTCCAAAGCAAGCCTTTTCATTACAAAGCTTCTACGCAAGATAAATACATCATTATCAGTGAATTAAATGCTGTTGTTGTGAGGCACTGCCTTTTGTTAGAATAATTTTTGTTGAAATAACATTTTTAACGAGTTTTCCTACTGCCCAATGGTTAAATCAAAAGATCACCGTTGGTGAACTATTAAAATCGGCAGAGTTCTCTTGGAGTAACTGCCAGAAGGTTATGGAAAAATGTGAGCATCTACAGAATTACAACAAAATTTGTGTCTCGTTTGCTTACTCCTGAAGAAAAATTGCTTATCTGCGTAATTATATAAGCAATTTTATATAAATTTGAGGTAACAAGGCCAAAGTAAATACGTAAGAAAATAAATATTGTTGCAAGAAAAGAACATAACTTTTCAGAGCTGAATCTTAATATTCAATTTGAGAAGCAACGAAAGATTAAAAAAATATGCCCAATATGGATACCACATACGTTTATACACATTTATGATAGATCAAAAAATGAATTAGTAATTTATATATTTGTGAGAATAGTCAGTAAGTTAAACAGTACAGTATCCTTATAACTCTTCTTTGAAAATAAAGTCAACTCTTGACTTACTCTGTACAGTTTTATTTAACTTGATATGAAATAACCGTTTAATTTTTTCCTAATTTTATTTAATTAATGTCGTATTGCATCTCTTAAATTCCTTTTTAATCAGAATAACGATTGTGACAGTTTTTTTAAACCTACGTTGTATTAACTAATGCATGTCTGAAAGGGATATCTTTTGTAAAGTACCTTGCACTATCACTAAGTCAGTCATGTCAAACGAAGGGTTAGTTTTGCAAAGGATGACCATTAAGTTTTTTATGGCAGAAAGCGTAAAACACTTAAAAATCCTGAGAAAACTTAAAATACAGTTTGCGAAGAATACTTTTTAGAAGATTCAAGTGCACAATACATAGAAATGGTTATCGACATCACCTGGTGGCTGATATGAATGGGGAGCAATGCATTGTCCACCTGCTCCTCGAGGATGACCACTATTTAACGGCTACTAAAATTGCTTTTGAAGTTGGAATATTTGATTCACTCTCATTTTGTTACAGTACTAACAAAGAAGAAATTATTTTAAAATTTTTTTAGCAGAATTTTATATAAAATGTGACACATTCTACATTAAAAATTCCAAAATTTTGAAAAATATCTCTATTTCTGTTGTGTAAAAGTAATTAATATCATGTGCCTAAATAGAAAGCTAATAAGTTTGAAGAAGAATTAAAGGCAAACTCCAAAGAACATTTTAATAGAAGAACATTGCATAAAAACCCCGACGCCTTATCGTGTAACTTGTGTTCATAAACCTATGGTAGCAGTTCGCAGCTAAAAGAAAATCGTTGTGAATTGTAAGAAATTTTGGCAGTTGAAGACTAGTGGCTGTCTTTACCCATCACTAAGTGTAGTGGTGGGACTGGAAGCCTCAAGAAAAGAGACCTTTATGGAAAGAAATCAGTTCATTAAGTTTAGTGGTAACAGCTTATTCAGCACGATAGAATTTTCTAAGATTGGAAGAGGAGAGGAGATTTGAAGGAGATCCACTATATTGATAAACTGTATAATACAGCCAATGAAAGTAAAAAAAAGGACATTGATAGTTCTTATAAAAACGGTAACAAATGGAGGAATTTAATACGCTGTTTGGTAGGCGGGAAATACTCCAATAAGCCCAAAAAATGTTATCAACATCTGAAGATGGGGTGAATTTGGGCTGGTTGGGTTGAAAAGCAAGAGCTATTCTTACAAAATTCGGAATTACAATTTTGTCTTTAAGGGCAATAGACCAGTCTTAGAGAAACTTCTAACGCAAGAGGACATGGCAATCTGAGAAAGCATGCCTCAACTTATTTTACATGAATTAGGAGCAATCCCAATTCTGAAATATAATAGCATTAAGGAAGAAGTAGTGTAGTGGTCGGCTCAAAAGTAAGATCTTCTAGGAATATTCTAGAGTGGCTATCGAAGATTCTGAATAACTACAAACTATGTTTTCGAACCAGGCGCGTGGAAACTTTCTGGAATGATCTGGCGAAGCGTGGACTGCGAGCCTTCCAAAATTCGGTTATTTAAACGCCTATACGAGGCAGCTCAATAGAGTAGTCGTTCCGCCTTTATAAAAATATATAGCATAGTAATAGTACCAACATTAATTAATTGTTACGCGATTTAAAAAAATAAATATTAAAGTTTATTAATCTAAGAAAAAAGGCACTGCACTTTTTGCAAAATATTCAAAAATATTATTATTCATTTCTCTGCCATGTGACTATAAAAATTGTAAGAGTATCTCTATAAAAATATTTTTGTGGTGCTATAGAATACTTATTTTTTACGTACTGTATATTTGCCAATTAGATTCTTTTATTATAATTTGCATTTTTTATTAGATCGTCAAGGACGAAAAAAGTAATCAAAAGCCCCTGCCGATAAAACAGGCAAGGGATAAACTTTTATAATTTCAAAGGAAGATTATAAAGCGACAAATGAGGCGAAAGTGGAAGAAGTCATTTTATTAGACGTAGATAGTGGAGTATTGTTACCTAGAGGGGCTTTTAGTGGAAAACATATTGCGGACAAACGAACAAAAAGCTTTGCTGTTAAAGGGTACATTCAAAACAACGAATTTGTTGTGGCCACGCAACGCTTTGAACTTGCACATTAGGTTTATGTTCTTGATCAAAAAGTGATTTTGTTGTACGTGTGAAACTTTAAAAGTATTAGTTCTGTAGTCTGAAGAAGAAGAAAGATTTCAGAATGCGGAGACACCGGAAACCATCAATATAGTAATATTCCCTATTTTACAGTTTTAGAAGTGATCTGCGCACAAATATGCCGTTGCTCTTCGCTTGTCTAGTCGTGCTGTATGTCAAATTTGCACCAGTATCTTCGTTTTCATCCATATAAGATCGTAGCTGTACACAAACTTTTCGAACGTTTGGAAATATCTTGGACAACGCGTTAGTTGTGGTTTTTTCTTTCAGAGTGAACGTGCCACTGTTTGGTGTGTGGTGAGTAAAGTTAGGGCCATTGTCTCTTACCTTTATATAGAAGAAGACCAATGTGTCATTGCTACTTTCATTCGTGTGGTTCGACAACTGAAATACGTTTGCTTGTAATAGGATGGAGCTACAGCCCACCCGAGTATTAAGTGGCATGTTTTCTGAGCTCCTGATGTTTCAATGAGGTGACGTCAGCTTAATGAATCTCGCTCCGTGTGACTTCTTTCTAAGGGAACATCTCAAGTTTGAGGTTTGCGAAAATTGCCCTAGAACCTCCTAAGCCCTAATAAACGCAATACTTCGAAATATCAGGCGTATTCCTCAAAATGTGTTGAGGAGAGTAATTAAAACCTTTATAATACCAAAGTGCATCAAAAATTAGGGACACCATTTGGACGATATACTCTTTAAATCACATTGAAATGAGAGTTCTACTTTTAGTTTTATTATGCAGAAATAAATTTTGTATACCTCTCATCGGTTTTTCTTTATTTAAGAGTTTAAAGAACCTTATATCCAAAGACAAAGCCACTACTATGTTTAATGTCGTGATTCTGATGCAACTGGGAAAGACACTAGAATACCGTTAATATAGGGCTATGAGGTTTGTTTGTATGTATTTTGAAATTATATTTTAGAAATCTATTCGTTTCTATAATTTTCTAAAGACACAGCAGTCCTACTATTTAAAAAAATAATTTTCTACTTACGGAAACAGAAAGGTGAAAGTTATTAAGCCACGTACACTGGAAGAATTGAAAGATTCTCCGAAAAATTGCTGTAATTGACAACGACCTGCTACAAAGAGTAATAAAAAACTTTAGCCAGAGAGAGAAAAAATTGTGAGACAAAATGGATATCATCTAACTGATCTTATATTCAAATCATAAAATTGGTTTAATGAAAATTAGTTTTGTACGATTTTTGATATTTTTTACTGTTCATTGAAAAACTTCCGATTTTTCTATCACACTCCTTATCCTCAGAGAGTGATATTGTCTTATATCTTCCCAACTCTTTTCCATTCTTCATTCTTTATTCTTTGAATTGGTATTTTTTGAATTTCTGTTGATATTTCTAGCTCTCTCTATAAGCTTACAGAACATATATTTCTTACCTAAACCATTTCGGTCTTCAAGGTGAAGATTATGTATTCAATAATTACACAATATTTTATGATTACTACCATTTCCTGAGTACAATTTAAAGGTCTTTATACTTTACTGGATCACCAACTGGAATTCATTGGCAATGTAGCTACAAAGCTTAGGTACTGTATTGAATGATACTTTTTTACACAATAAAATTAAGTTCTTCCTTTTATAATGAGACTGGTTTTTCTAATTTTTTTAATAATTGCCTATGCAACAAACAAATGTATAGAAACGAGGAGTTGCCCGCCAAAAGGTATTTTTGTCGTCCTAAGCTAACAATTTTGCACCCGTGGGACAATTCCTTTACAAATGATAACAGTGGGATGAGTTGGTGCGGTGACCCTAAGATATGCAAAACGATCCTGAAGCTAGGCAACCAAACGTATGCTCAGAGCTCAGCCACGCCACATTTCATATCAACTGTCTTTTTTACTTTCTGTTCAAATGTATAGTAGATAATTCATTTGACCATTTGAAACAATCTAATGAGAAAAATGTAGTGGGCAAGGTAACAGAACATAGCCATTGAATGAGCTAATATCTGATATTTCTTAAGTTACCACAAGAAATATCCAAAAAGTTATTTTTCTTTATATTTTAATATTTTCCTCAACCGTAACATTATATAGAAGAGTTTTAGGTTCAGAGATCTCAAGTAAGTAAAGGTTTAATGCCATAGGAGTAATTTGAATCCATCATCTAAAACATATAGTACATAAAGGAGCTAAGTCACCTTGTATTTTGTAAAATAATGTTTTGTTTTGCGATTTTGTTTTAAAAACGCCAAGTTTTTATAGACTACTGTCATACTTTTAGATGTCCTTTATAGTATAATTTGTTAATTTGACTCGTCTTATCAGTATATAAGGCGAGAACTAGAACATGGGTTGTTAAAACATCAACATACACTTCGATTCGTATTTTACTACGCGCTGAAAATTTATGGCCCTCATCGCTGTTAACAATGCAGCCACTTATTTTATTTTATGTTCTTTGTATTACTCATGACCGTTAACAACTAGCCATGAAATGCGCAGAATGAATTTCTGTCGCGCTCAAACAATGGCGGGGCCTAATCGCCAGGATATTCAAATGCGCTAATAAGTTGTGTATAAACAGGCGGCAATTAAGCGATTGAAAAATGAAGGCGGCTCATTAAATCCGCACAACTGTAATTACGCGGCAAATGGCAAAAGCCTTCTTGCTGGCGGCAGGCAATGCCAAGGCCGGGAAAAGCTGTCCGGGCGTGAAAACCGCCATTTTCCGCCCGATTTCCGAATTTCAAGGGTGGGTGCATTAGTTCGGCGGAGCTGCCTAGGCGGCGCGCGTTCGAGAAGAGGGTTGCCCGGCTTCGCAGACACGTGACCCGTTTCCACAGGGCGGTGTCTCCGCTACCACGCGGCTGTGCCTCGTGTGCCGTTTGAATTGCCAGCAAGTGACTTTTAAAAATTATTTACGGCGTAATTACGCCAGCTTGTAGCTGCAATGCAAAATGCAAATACGCTCCCTGGCGCCTAAAAAGTCCACGGGTGTATCGGAATGCCGATTACACTGCGTACAACTGTGAGGATCATGGTTCAGATTAGGGATGATTTGGAACAGGTTTGAACTGCCTTGCCGGCAAAGCAAGCAAATTGAGTAACAAAAATGAAGCGTGAGCTTAATTAGTTACTTAGTCACATAACATAATATTTTTTATTTAATAATTTTATCGACGGCACCACATTTATCACATTTTACATAAGAAAAGCCATAGATAGAAAGTAGTCTCAAAACGCTTAATAAGTTATAGGTGTATAAATAAGTTCTCAGCTTTAGATTTCTCTTGCGGTTTTAAAACAATGACATTTGGTCTTTCGAAACATCATGCGATTTGGCGTTTGATGCACATAACTTCAATAATCAGCTGTGTTCACGATGGCAATCACAAAAGAGCATATTCGATTTTCTATCCACTTCGCGTTTCATAATAAAAACGCTGCTGAAGCCACCGAAACGATTTGTGAGAATGCTGTAAGTCATGCAACGTGCAAAAAGTGGTACCAAAGATTTCGCGGAGGAGAGTTTAGTCTTGAAGGTCAACCACGCGCTGGACGCCCTCAAACAATTGACATGGATGAGCTGCAGACACGTTAGGCTGGGAACTTCTCACACATGCGGCGTATAGCCCAGACATGGCTCCTTCCGATTATCATTTATTTCGGTCGGTACAGCATCACTTGGCTGATACGTACTTCAAAACAGAAGAAGTCCGAATATGCATCGATAACTTTATCGTCTCGATGCCGGTGAGCTTCTATCACCAGGGAATTCGCAAGCTACCCGAAAGATGGCAAACGGTCATCGATGCCAACGGAGAATACTTTGATACTTAAGTTTTTTGTTTGTTTTTAAATAAAACTTTAAATTTGCAGAAAAAAGCTGAGAACTTATTTATGCACCTATTAATTATAATGGTTACGGTAATTAATTCCTTTAATATGCACCAAGCAGTGTTAACAAAACTTTTGTAATACATTTTTGAAGTTTTTGAAGATTACAACTTGGTTGTAATTAATGAGAATAAAGTTTAATTTAATTGGCGAGTGACACGTATCTGCGTGTGCATCGATCCTTAATCAATATGTTTAGCCCTTGCCTTCGTATGGGCTACTAATTTGTACAGAATTTTAATAGACAAGAAATGTAAATATACGCGACGCTGTTTTCAGAAATTAAGAAAGTCCATTTCAAGTTTGATGTTCCATTGGTTTCACTATTTTTCGTATAATCATGGCTTTATTTGCGTCATCGGCATCGTGAGAATTGCATTATAACGTTGATTTTTAATTAAAACTTAGACTTTCCAATTCGAAGAATTTAAAAAATAAGTTTGCTAATAAGAAGCGAAAGTAATAGAATTGTTAGTCTCAACAACATTCGCCATTTTTGCATTATAAACTCGCCACACACTTCAGAATGTATACTAATAAAAATGTAAATTGAAGTATAAATATGCCAACTGCATAGAGTTCAATAGCGGTATTTGCATATTACCGTAGTAAATTCAAAAAAAAAATTCAATAAAACTGCAATTGAAGTAATCTGTTAATGGGTTAATAATTTACTTGTAATTTAGCATGATGTAGGCACGTGTTGAATTGCACTGCTTGAAGTCGACTGCAATCGTCGTGAGGTTAAGGTAAGGAACACAGATTTGATTATATAAAAGGCAGCCCAAATTGAAAGTCGGATTTAAATTTTAAATAAATAAACCTTTGAAATGATTTTCTCTTTATTGGGCATTCTATACCTAATTGGAAATTGTGTCTAACTAATGGACATCTCGGCTTCAGCTGCAAATGTTTGTTCTTTTCATAAAATGTTCCGATTAATTTTATCGATAATACGTTTTAGTTTTTCAAGCCGTCAATCTTATGGGGGTTGTTAGCACAGCCCTTAAGTATAAGATAACCTCACAAAAAGTCAACCATGTTAAATTACAAGATTTCGTAAATTTACGCAATCGAAGCTGTGGAAGGTGGCTCCGTTCTGCAAAAACCACATTTGTTCTCGTTAAGGATGCATTTTTCTGCATGAGATGCGAACGTCCAGTTGAAAATGTGCCTCACCCTTGAAGATTACTTTTTGACTTAACTGGGAGCTAAATTGACGAACTGTCGGTAGTTAGAAAGTTTAGTAAGTTTAAGCTCCTACTTTGGTGGAATTTTGTAGGCACGAAGGTGCAGATTTTTAGTGAGTATTTTCCAGAGGACTTCTATGTTTTCAAGTTTGCAGCGACACTTTTAACCTCAACTCTCAAAGAACCTTATTTTCACTGCGATACTCCCATCACCGATGCAGTTTTATCAAATTTTGTAATCAATATTTGGACAGTTGATTCACTTGGTGCACTACATCAACTGTTGCTTGAGCTGTATGGAAGGTAGCGTTTTTCTGTGATTGCCATTCGCAGTTCCAGCAGTTTCAGCATCAACTTCGAAGAAGTATGGTCGTATTACGCTACTTGCTCAAAATCAAAAACAAACAGTGCTTAACCCTTTATGAACATTGTTCGAACTGCAATTGTGACAACTAACTTTGTTACAAATCAATGAGATGGAATGCACCTCATCGTTAAAGATGATTTTTGACTAAGAATCTGTTTCATGGCACTTAAAAAACAAGCAAGGTTAAGCTTTTTTATCAGCTGAACTTTGCATGCGTGAAGGGGCAAATTTTTAACCGGAGAAAACTTCCAAAATGTCAAATTGTTATACAGATGCCCAATCCTATTTATGGCGACGTTAACTGTGGCAATATGCTTACGTTGATACTCACTTGCATTCATTATTCATCCAGTTTTATCAAACTTGGTGATAAATTTTTTAATATTTAATTCATTTCGGCCAAAAATTCCACAAAGGTTTTCCCCATCAGTTTGTATTAAGTAATGCCTTATTATAACAAAGTATGTGTTTTTCTTTGTATTATGTTTCTACCAGGCCACCTAATTTCTTGAAGCGCACTCTAAGTTGTATTTTGTTATTTTTTCTAATAAGTCGTTAAGTGTATCAGAACGGTATCGGCTTAATACATTCATATTTCTTTGTTTTGTTAGTCTTTTTGTTATACGTCTATTCCGAGGTTGGTGTGTTGTCTTCGTAGTATGTTGTCTTCGTAGTATGTTGCTAATCCCAACCAACCCCTTTTTTGGAAGATTGTATCTCTCTTGCCCCGCCCGTAAACTGGGTTTGTTACCATATATTTGACGAGGTTGCTCAGGCTTACGGGGTTCGCCAACTTAGAAGTGAGAGTCGGAATTGAATAGAAGAGGTTAACCAGATGCTTCACCACCAATAGCGGATACAGGCCTACCCAAGTTGTGTTTATTTGTGAAATCCTCTTTAAAGCATCCAATCAATATGTACAAAAATATATTTCTAGACACCATGCCTTGGAAGAACAATATGAACTGCTTCAGATCAGTTGCCTTTTTACTGTTATTCTACTCTATAACACTGATTTTTTATTCTTCTATTATTTTTATATGCATGTAGATTCTAGTACTGACTTTGAGCGTCAATCAAGAAAATTGCGTCGTAATTAAGAAAATTCTCGACGTTTTAGCATCAGCTTTGATATATAATTTATAATATAATTTTTAAAGCTTACATAACAATTACTTTAAATAGAAGTATCTGCACCGATTATTTTTAGAACAAAGCCTTGAAATTTAGCCAATACAGATAAAATATTACAATTTGTTATCACGTGTATGGCTTATTTTTAGCACTTTGATGTTGCTGCTGATCAAAAAATAGGCTGAGCGAGGAACACGTAAACACTTGAGAAAAACATAAAACTTAAAAAAAATGCACTTTGTTTTCCTTATCTTGTTACATAGCCAAAATTAGCTTGAGCACCATTGGCATTGAAGATTTTGCGTAGTACTTTTGAAAGTGAAGCATTATTTTGCACAATTTTCGAAAATAAGTTAGTAAAGAAAGAATACTACAATTATGCCTATAAAACGTGCTTAGAAACTGTACGAAGGGCCTAAAAGGATTCAACATTAGGGAATAGAGATTAAACCATATATGATTTGTGGTGAGTTGTATTTAATCAAA
This sequence comes from Sinelater perroti, assembly GCA_036346155.1. Lineage (NCBI taxonomy): Eukaryota > Metazoa > Arthropoda > Insecta > Coleoptera > Elateridae > Sinelater > Sinelater perroti. The sequence goes on along the minus strand of JARFIY010000002.1, from coordinate 4,303,723 downwards.
TATAATATTTCATTTGTACCACTTTTTATTTGGAAAGTTGGTGCAAAAAAGAAATCTCAAAATAATAAATGATTACCGTGTTCAAAACTGTATTTTATCAACAATCACGTGTTACAATGGTAATTTCATTATAAATAGACATATCTATCAAAGAGAATGTATAAATAAACAATAAATGATAAAATATAAAAAACTAAATAAAAAAAGATTATATTTATTTGTTTATATATATTATATATATATATATATATATATATATATATATATATATATATATATATATATATATATATATATTTAAAGCGCATTATGAAAGTGAGAAGTCATAGACAAACGAAAAAAACAGAAAAAATATGACAAAAGTTGGTTAAAATAGACTTTAGTCGGGCTCTACATAGGTTTAATATCAATCTGTCGATTTTTATTTTGTTTTCACATACTAGGAGATACAAATTAGTATATCATGAGTTACCTACAATGCAGCTGCTTTTCAAACGCGTTCTACCGTTTTAGCTTTTTTTATTTCAGTATTTATATATTTAAACCCTTATTTTTATTAGGATTACTCAGAAACGTATTCAACTATAACTTTCTCTTTCACTTTGCCAATCTTCTCCTTTTAAGTTTCCTGCTTTTCTGCATATTCTTTATTTTACTCGTTTCGACTTTCATTTATTGTATTTTTAGAATAAATGTAGATACTTCAAACTTTCACAGCTGTATAGCTTCTGAAAGCAACCTTCTTTTATACAGGTGTTTTTATTATAGTGGCGCAACGTGCTCTTACCCTTAAATCCTAAATTTGGAATTTCCGACAAGTTTATTAATAAATAAAATAATGCACCGAGTGATTTCCTTGCGCCTTTATAGAAAGCATTAGGCTAAAATGTCCAACCTATTTTACCATTTCTATTTCCAAGTACAGTGGCCGCTACTAATCTATAAATAAAGTTTTTGGAGATTTAGCCTCAATCGCATGCAAAAAGTTGTTAAAGAGCCACGAGTGTTACTGAGCACTCTTCTATATATTACTCAATTATTACATTTCAACATCGAAGGATCGATAGGAATGTAATTATGAATTTTTACTTAAATTAATTATCCACTAAAAATTACTAACGAAATAAAAATTTTACTAATTTTTATTTTCTTTTTACTTTTCAAACAACTTGTATAGGAGATACCCACAAAAGATCAAAAATCCGTGAGGTTACCCGCCCCAGAAGGAGGGTAGCCGAGCGACTGAAATTTAGAGTTTTGTTCAAAGTCGTTTCTGGCGCACCCCGTATTTTCTAGCAACACTTCAGGTTATCGAATGACGAACCCGCATCTCGCTAGCCCTCGCCGTTTCCGAGATCCTAAATTTTTTAGATTTTCAACCGCCATTTTGGCCATGAAGAAATTGGTATAGCGAGCCGACCCGTAGAGGTGTGTTTTCTTACATTTGTCCGAACCATCAATCCGTGATGATGCGGTTGAAAAAAGTTTGTTAAAAGTGGGGTGCTGCTCATACTATACTTACTCTTCGGAAATAATTACAAATATCTAGCCCAAGATTGTGTGACATTCACAATAACAGCTTTTTTAGAGCCCGCGAGGAAACCGTTCTTCCAGCTCCTCTGGGTGGAAGTTCACCAGTGGAACGCGCCTCCTTGAACGGCGATCAACTCGCTCGCGAGCCATTGGCATTGATAATAAACTTGCCGTGTCACGGCCGCCGATGTGGGAGATCGACAGGTGTACCTCAAGGCTCTCACGTAATTTAATGAAAAGCGCAACTGCGTCAAAGCTGCCTTTCGACTGGATGACACTTGACCCGGTGACGGAGCCGAATCGGTTTTGCGGTTTCATAACATCGGCTGCGCTTTACTCAATGTAAAGGTCACTAGAATGGCCCGGGCATTGATTAACATTAAGCAAATCTTCCACTTCTTCCGTCCTCCCCCGAAGCACGGAAAATAAGCGGGCGAAAATGTCGCCAGGAGTGAAAATGCGCCTGCTCGCGCGGCGTCTCAAGGCAATGCGGTTAGGGCACTTTGGCAAGAACTGTTTGTGAAACCAGGCGTTGAAATATTTGCCATAAGCATAGCTGCGGTTAATGCCATTTCGGACCATTAGCCTACCAACGAAGCCACATCATTGAACTGTTTGTTCTGCCTTATTTTTCAGTTACTTGTACAGAGTGCAAACAAATTAACCTTGAATTCCGGTGTTGCCTAATTTGAAAGTAGCGAAAGTCCAATTTAGCATTTATTGAAAAAACCGGAATTTCTGGAATTATTGCATGAAGGCGGCAGAGTTTTTGTATTTTTATGGGCCAACGACATTTTAAAGCTTTTTTAAAATAGTTATTCAAAAAAGTACATTCCAATTAAGTTTGACAAGCTTTACCAGATTTTTGTTGTTTTGAAAATTTAGTAGATGTAAATTAGTCTAAAAAGAGGATAACGCAAAGCAAGAAGGTATAATTATCAAAACAAAATTCTTCATAAAAGTCTTCAATGTTCTTTTTAACAATTTTAACTTTTATTTACGTGATAAGCTACATTGAATTTGCAAGCTGAATAATTAAGTTCCGTTTCTCTATCTAGTGAAGAATCAGCTTCTAGTACAAATTAAGAATATACTGTCGTCATTTCATATGCATTACGTATTTATTGCGTTTAACGTTACGACAGACAGTAGGTTACATTTCCAGTAGGAGGTTCTAATGGTATTATAGATGAAAAATATATCACTATTGAAGAGCGGTGGATAAGAAGTCAAACGTTTCCACCTAAATATATTTGGCAATACTTATGCTTTATCTAATAAACAAAATACGCGCGTAAATCGCTCAGTTGAAAAATGAATTATGCAAGCAAAATTCGGATATATTTATTCGCAAATGCTACCCTTTTTAGTAAAATTCCCCATGTAAAAATGTTTGGAGGTCGGTGCATTTTAAGGTTTTCAAGATAACACAGCAAAACGTTCAGCGATAAAAATCATCTGTTTTAAAAAGTAATAAAAAACTGCAAAATTTTTCTTGTAGCGACTATGATTATGAAGAAACTGAGTTAAGTGCTAGTGATAGTGATGATAATCAAGTTAGTGTTGCGGCTACAACATGTATAGATTTGCGACCAACACTTTTAATTTCTTTGGATAACAAAACTAATAATTTTTCAATAAAGAGCCCATTATCTACATTACAAAAAGCTCATCTCTACACCTAAAAGAAAAAGAAAATCAAATATAACTGCCACCAGAAAATGTTTGGACCTTTATTCTAAAACGCGCATTTCGATTGGGTAAAGTAAAACCAATTACGGGACTCACAGAATAAAATCAATTATATGCAAAAGAAATACAAAATGCGAACTTCATATATCATATCAAAACTTTCGTTGAAAGTGCTATTTCTTAGTTCAAGAAAATTTACTAATGGTAAATATTTCAGACACTATACACCAACACTAAACCGTTACACAATTGTACCCTTCCTTTATAAAGCATCTTGATGCTTTACCTTCTGATTGATCTTTATCATACTTCTCCGTAATTACTTGGCCAATTATTTTCAGTACAAATAATGACCTTCAAAAAAGAGACGCCAAAAAATAAAGAAAGAGAAAATGAAGAAAATAGAATCCGTTAAACAAACCAACGTGAGTGCTTCTGACAAGAAAAGCAATAAAGATATTATCTTTATGGTGTTAAAAAGTCATCTTGGACTATATAAAGCACACTGTGTGGTACTCTAAAGTATTCCTTGGGCTTTTATAGATTAGCATAATCAACTTTAATCTTTTCGAAGTCAGTACATAAAAGAGATAAGATAAATTGTTGTCCCGTGGAGTTTGTCGGTAGATATTAGTTAAATCCTTGATAAAGAAAGATATTCTTTTAAAGTCTTCAAGAAAGAAAAGGAAAAATAACTAGAAAAATACGGAATGCAATTTCTCACTTCATTAGAGGGGAAAAGGATCTAGATACGCTGTGTGTTGCAAAAAGGGAGTACGTAAATTGTTTTTCTTTCTATACACACAAACATTAACGGGCTATTCATGCACCAAATACATTTTAAGCGATCTATGCCAGTTTTGTTTAGTTTCAATGTATAAATTAAATATCACATGCAAAATTTTAAAGATATTTGATCTTTGACCTTGAAATTAATTAAGTTCTTCAATATTCACAAATAAATATTAGAGATTTTATTAATTTATTTGCCTTGGCTTTTCAGTGCGTGTTAAAGAAAAGCTGTAAATGTTTAAAATTTTAACATTACGTATAGAAGGTAAATCATACATGAGGAACAGAGAAATGGATGGATGTTCAGAAATAAGCAAAGACTCACATGATTATTGTCTGGCGTGTCTACACGAAATGAATATTTTCCCCATATATGACCAAAAAATGTTCAACAAAAGAAATATACTACTTATTCTTTTGTATTCGGGCTTGGGAAAAAATCCATTGCAATCATGAAAAAGAAATTAAAATTTGCTTCGTCATTGATAGTGTACAACTACAACCCTTTATAGATTAAGTTATGGTTTATTATACCAAGAGTACTAAGGATTTATTTGTTATCTAACTTTTTATAAAACCAAAAATTTAAATCATAAGGATACGTTAATATACAGTATAATAGTAAAACTTTATTTGGCTCTATATTAGCACCTGTAGACGAAGCAATGTGTTGAAGCAAAGTACCTAAAATGCGTTTCTTCTTGCCAAAACTATTTAACGCAGTACAGTTTTAATTTAAAATTTGTGGGCGACCCAATTTTATTTGCAGAAAGTGGATTGTCATGCTACAGTAACTTTTAAGTGAAAAAATAGAGTTAAAAATTAATTCTAATATCGTGAAACTCTTATCAGAGAGGTGAAAGGAACTGAGGTTAAAGAAGGAAAACTATTATGTACAGAAAACGGTTAGAAGATATAACACGAAATCTGAAGTAGACGATGTGGTTAAAAGATTTAAACCTATCAAGCAGAGTTGGACGAAACATGGTCAGACAAGGTAACATAGATGGGTACACATAACTATTTTCTCGCAGCCAAAGATGCAAGAAAAAAAAGAGGCCGACCCGGGTCACGATGGTCAGATGAGAATAAACATCATGGTGGGCCAAATTAAGAAGATCTTGACAAAATCGAAAACAATGGTGAAAAAGTGGAGATCTTTGCCCTTTGAGGGATGAATAAGCTAGCAAATCAAATCACTATAAAAATCTTTGTTCATTCGTATAAACGTGAGGAAAATGATCAATTACCAATATAAAACGTATAAACTAAACATCAATACAAATAATATAAAAACTAAAAAAAACTTCTAAAGAGATAAATGCAAAATTTTATCTCCAAAGCAGAAGATTGCATGAAAAGAAAATAAGAAACATTGAACTGTGGAAACACTTTAATGATCTTTATCAACAAAAATTATATAAAGTTGCTGTACAAAAGAAAGTTACAATTAGAGAATTAGAGTAAAAACAAACATAAAGAGTAAAAATCAGAAAGAGGAAACTAAGCCTATTTAAATAAGTAATACCCTCATAGCAAGATTAAAAAGATGAAGAAACTAAAATTTGATAAAATCGAAAAAAAGGAAACCTGGATAGACTGGAAAAAGTTATATGAACAAGTGTAACATGCATTTTTTTATGCTCGAAGTGATTTGAATAATAGCGGATAGAGAAAAGTCGCTCTGCTGACACGCGACGGTCTTGGATTCTGCTTCTCTCTCTACAGAGCGTCTTAGCATAGAGATCTTTGTTATCTTCAACAAATGTAGAGGTGTTTAAAATGGTTAGTTGCAAAATTTTAATGTTACTCAATCATTTAAATAGAAATTTGACTTGACTTTGAAAATATAGAGAACCAGAGAATTATCTGTAAAACAAAATTATTTAAGGAAGAAACGCACTCTTTTATAGAGTTTGTAATTGAAATAAGTACCAACCAGATGTCATGGCATTCAGAATAAGTGAAAACGAGCTGCATTTTCAAAAACACTTTTGTGTAGATCAGATTAGACAAACTTTCGTTTGCTACGGGCCTCATAAATAATAAGTTCGGAAGATATGAATGGAAATAAATTGAGACATAAGAGGAAACTCTGTTTAAGGACTTATTTTTGTAAACCTGTGTCTGAATTATATGCTAACACGGACCAGCGGGCCAGAGTTTATTATTTTTTGATGCATCTCGTATCAAGAAAACTTCTTTTACTAACCAACATATACAAAGATTTAAAGTACTGTTTGAAGCAGTAGTTACACAATTTTATAACAAAGCGTGAGCGAATTTGCTGCAAAAAATTCCTTATAAGACTACTGCTAACTGTTAAACTAAAATATTCAAATTTTATCAAGTTATTTATTTTTAAGTCAAAAGCTACACACTAGAAAAATAAGAGAAAGAAAAGAAAAAATATAGTAAGGCCCTAAATGAAAGTGATAATTCAATGTAGTAAAGTGATTTTTGGAAAAAAAACTCCTACAGATAAATTACATCATTAAATATCTGTAGAGGGTTTAGTGTTGTTGAAACTATATCACGTCTATCTGAATGCCAATATCCATATAATTTTAACCGCAGGTTCTTGAAAATACCTTCATTAACAGTAAATAAGGTTACTACTCAATTTAAAACAAAGGATAAATGATCAGAACCACTAGATCTGGCTTCTCAGTGCCAAACAGTACCAAAACATTTGATACTGTTTGTATAACGTAAGGCTTAACAAAAGTATTATCAAGAAGGATTACTTGCTGACACCCTTACAGAGAAAGCGTTGATATAATTGGACCAAAGAGATGCGTTGGCGACGCGATGACTTTGATAGTCCCTCATTGTTTGTAGTGAACGTCGCAACTGAGATAAAGAAGTTCGTTAAATTGGAACGTAAATTCTTCATCGGATTGTAAAATGATATGAGGTATCATTTGGTACAATGACGGATTACGTTTAATTTTATACGATAGTACCGTAAATGCTGGAAAATGCAGTGAAATTTCTAGTATGTAGTAATGGACCTTTATTTACCTTCAGAAATAATTGTTTAGAAAAATGTTTTCGTGGACTATGGTGCTTCTCATCCAACACGTAGAACTATCGCGTGAAAAGGGAAGGAACAAATTTAGCTTTTCCAGTGGTCGAGACAGTCTGCGGACATAAATCTAATTGAAAATCATTAATACTTTATCCATCAATATATGGCTGGAAAATTACAAAAGCCGAATTGATGGCAGCAGTAACAGAAGAACGCCAAAAGATACTCCCAAAAAATTTAATCGATATTGTGCGTCAAAACTTAGCGTTCTGTGATGGGAAAAAGGTTTTACCAATATTAATTGAAGGCTTTAGTTGAATATTTGAGTAAGTGTTGTATTAATAATATTTATTTTTTAAATAATTAAAACACTACTATATCTCATACTAAAAAAGAAGATCAAGCAATATAATCTTGTTCATGGTTCTTAAAAGATAAATTTTTGTAATTAAATAATACCAGATTGTTCTTGGAAGCCATTAGTGTCGTTAATGTAAATCAGAATTTTAACAATTTGTGGGTTAAAATCCCGAAGTGACTAATAAGTCAGATAAATATGCCAAAGCTGCAAGTTCATTCGTTAAAAATAATGAAAAATAGAATCTTAAGTAATTGAAGCGTAAGATTAATGTCCTTAATTTACTAATAAATCGGTACAAACAGAAATTGCAATAACAAAACGATTTTAGTTTCTGTGCAATCCACGTATAACAGAAGGCTAAAACCTTTTTGCCGTTTTTTCTCCAAATTTAAATGCAAAATATTGGTCAAAGATAAATGAATCGGCGGAGCAGCCTCCAAATAACAAGCCGCAAATCTTTTCCTCGAGCCCTGGAAATCCCGGCCTCGTGCTATTGACTTGCAGGCAAAGCGGTGGAATGCTAACAAGCGCTATTAGGTCGCACTCCGCCGTCCGCTCATTTCTAGTTGCGTAATGGGAAGATGGCCATCACTCATCCAGCATTATTCATAAACAAACAGCGGCAAATTGCTTGTAAATAACAGCATGACCAGCTCACGGAGACGTGTAATGAAACGCTTTGCCCCCCTCGGGCGAAAGATGCCAAGCGTGCGATGTCCGTGATTGTTTTGATTTTAATTTAATTTAATTTATACTGAATTGCAGGAAGTGTTTTTAGACTTCGGACCTTTGATGTTTAGATCTATGACAGGCTTTCAAGAGGCGAAGCCTCTTAAAATTAATATTAAAAGACAAGAAATGCTAATCATTAACGACAGATTTTGTAAACAACAAGATTACAACGTTTTTTTGTTGCTAATTTTTAAATTGATTTATTTTATGTAAAAAGTAAAAACATTGAGCTTTGCACTGTTTTTACTTACTTTTCAATCATTGAAATTGACTAGCAGATAGCAAGTAAACATGAATATACATTTGCTTTGATGATAAACTAAAATTTTAAGTTCAAAGACATTTGAGATAAAAATATGATATGGGCTGTGTGGTAAATACTTTTAAGTATTGGAAATCTATTGTAATTTCTGTGATTTGTCATCAGTAGTGGCAACTATACGACAGGATCAGCATAAAAGGCAGTTTATCCAAATTGATCCAAGATGCATAACGAAGCGCACTATAATACTGGCAACAAAACTAGAACCTTCCTACAAAAGAATATACACATTTTACAATAGCCCAGGAAATTAAAAAAGCATAGACCAAAATTAAAAATAGAATCGCGGAAGCAGGCGAGCAAGCAATAAACAGAAAAACATAACTTGAGTTCTTAGTGAACAAAAAGAAGAAAGCTTTTATAAAATATAAGAACTAGAACCAGAAATTGCACGAGCAAAAAAGAACTAAAATAAATTTAAGAACAAGACACCTGCTAGAAGAACATTGGAAACGATTTACAAATAATATAGGGGAAAAATAGGGAGTCTGTAGAAATAAATTTCATAGTTGCAGAAGAATGGGTACAATATTTAAAAAAATTATACAAAGAGGAACACAAACAAGAAAATGAATATAAGATTGCTAACACTACTGTAAAATATATTGAAAAAGAAATCAAAACGATTAAAGGTATGAAAGCACTAAAACGGATTAAGAAATGAGCTGCTAAATTATAAAGAACAAGCACTAAATGAAGAGTTATACAGTTATTATATATAATAATTAAGGAACAGTACCAAGAGAATAGCAGGTGGGCACAATAATCCCAATATTTAAAAGGAAAAGAAATGATTCTTCTGGATAAAAATCTTATTGCCCAACCTCCAACACAATATTTGTATTTCGTTAAATAATTTAAAAATTGATCGTTGTGACAGGCTGGTCTTTATATGTTTTATGGATATAAAGGTGAGTTAAACTACGAGATGTTTTAATTTTTATAAGTAGAAGGCATTTGATAGTTAACAAAAAAATGTGGCATAGTGGTATAAGAATTAGACAAACAGGCTCGTTGAGCCCTATACCATTTTAATTTATCATAAGCAAAATAAAACTACACGAATATATTTCTATAGTATGGTGTTTGGAGAATGTAGTCCTGAAGCTGATTTACTGCGCCTCCTACTTAAACTCAAAAAAACAGCTAAGATATTAACATCAAAGTTCTGATTAGCAAAAACAAGTTTAAAAAAATTACCATGTAAACTCAGAATAAATAGAAAAGTGACAGAACAAATGATGAACTTTTAGTATTGGGAACTCAATGTACTTAACAAACTAAAATGACAAATTATGAAAGATGTAAAACACTTATAGCAAGGTAAAATCTACAATACAATAGTTACCTACGAAACAGAAGCTCGTACTGACATTAGCATAACAAAATAGATGCTACGCACAGAATATATCAATAATAACAAGAAAATGAAGACATAAAGGGATGAATAAAGAATTGAATAGAAGATAAAAAGCGCCCAGACCTGAGCACAGAAAAGATTGATTGAAAGGTGGATTTCAAGGTCAACAGAATCTCCAATATGAATCAACACACACAGAAAGGCAGACGCAAGCCTGTATAAAAAAAGATAGTTTGAATCAAAAAAGCACATAATTAAAAGAAATATCGTCCACAGAACTCTAACGATAGATAAAAGAATGCAATCACATGAAAAACGTCACTTATCATGCTCAAAAGGATGAATAAACCATGAAATAGTATTGTGTATTTACGTGGATATTTATGTAAATTTTAATTATTTGTTTTTGGTTTTATAATGGCTACACATATAAAATAACAAATTTAGAAAATACTGGTTTTATAACTCTGAAATATTGATACGAGGCTGATAAATCCACTGGTTTAATTTTCTATACTGAATTTAATTCTCAGTATGTGATTTTAGGCACAAAGGACGTGTCTGTTCTTGAGGTCCTTTCTGAGACTCGGTCTACTATTCCTTTTTGATTTTTATTGCTAACTTTTATTACAGTTAATTTTTACTGTATTTTATCAATTTTAATTTTTTTTTTAATGGTATAGACATTATAAAATTGCAGTCGAATGATCTACGTTAGAATTTCCTTAATAAGAAGAGGTAAAAATCGGCTTCTTAATTGAAGAAAAATTAAAATCAAGGCTTCCAAAAAACATTAATTGAAAAAAAAGTTTTGAATAATAGATAGTTAAAGGCAAAGATTTGAGTTACAAGAAATTGGAAGAAGATGTTTAACATTGATGATATCAAATGCAAAAGACTTTAAATCATCTAAAATGTCTTCTGAATGAGTAAATTCATTTTAACAGCACTTCTATTATTCAATGCAATTTTTGGTGATCAGTGGCACTCATTTTTCGGTCAAAACCGACTTTATCTTTCTACAAGAGTGAATCATACAGAAAAAGAAACTCCCGACCTTTTTAACGCCACGAGGAAAAAGAAAAGCGCAGCTTCTGAGTGTGGAAGGTAAAGATTCCTAAACACTCTCCCTGTGGGGCACTTCGAATTATTACTTCTTTAGTCAGAATCACGATGCTTTAGCAAGAAATACTCTCGTTTGTTCCGCAAAGGATTATTGTCAAGTTTTTCAAAACATAGAGCGCAAAACCGTCTGGAATTTTAAGAAAATTTGAGTTTGGAGACAACGTCCTTAAGAAAACTCACACGAACGATTACAAGAACGAGAAGCAGTCTTCCCGAGAATGGCTGTCAATTAACAGTTGCTGAAATTTATTCTAAGGGGTACAATATCAATTTTTAGACAAAATAAAATTGGCATTCCGTCAAAAGTACTAATTTTCAATTCAAGACGTTATCTTGATTTAAGACCCACGCTCGGTGATATAGAGCTGCCTAAACTCGACAAAACATTGAAGATTTGTTATGGATTGCATTGAAACAGCTTCTCTACAATCCAGTTATGTATTAATTTATTATAACTTAATAGGGTACCTAGGAGCAGATGTGTAAGTAAAAAAAAACAATAAACACGGTGTAGCTAAAATGAGTATCCTTACGGAAAAGAAGAACATTACGAAGTACAGCATTGTCATCTACTATGGAACACATGCAATTTTGAACAAGCATAGTATCACTAGGATGGTTGCACTTTGTAACAAGTTCAAACTTACACTGCAGCCGGTAAGACAATATTTAAGTGTCAGTTTCTCCTAAAATATGGCAATGACAAGAGCTCTCATTGTCATCTTAGTCAATAATGAAATGTCGAAAAATTTTGAGCTCCAACTTTGCAGGCAGTTTGAGTATTGATTACAGTTTGGAGGAAATAAATCATTCATGTGCCGAGAGTTAATTATTGTTATTATACGAGCATATGTAAGTGGTAATGAAGGTTTTAAAGGAGAAATTTTGTCTGAAAGACGCTACATAATCGGAACGTCCATCCTTGCCTGTGGCGGAGGAAAAGATGCTTAATTCCGACAAACAGAAAAGTGTTTTAAGTCAGAAGGGTTGATTCTTTTTGGGTGCGCCATATCTTAAGCGACCAGCAAACGACACGACGTGTTGTCATGCCGCTAAATCCTCAGCTACTTTGAAAATGACGTGGTTATTAAAACCCAAAGCAAAATTTTGTAACGATGTAGACCTTATAATTGCGTGGGATGATAAGTGTGTCCAAATCTTCAAAGCAACATGGAAGAGTTGGTTCCACAAAAGGATTTGACAATTGAATATGCATTACGAAACTTTTTAGTGCCCTTTAAACTTCGAGAATGATAAAGCATTGAGAAACCATGGTAGTATTTATTATGATACATGCTGATAATTTTGCGTTGATTGTATCTTACCCTACTGTAATGGGAGTAACTTTTGTGAAATAAAAATGCTCAGCAAAATTGTTTAAAATAAAAAATTTGAAAGCAATTTAAAAAATAAAAATCAACAAAGCACGGAAGTTTACAAAAAACTATGACATAATGATTGCTAAAATTTTATAAAAACTCGCTCCAGAGAGAAAGAAAAAATAAATGAAATAAATGCTAAGATAAATAAGTCATCTCCCTTATATAATACATTGTGTTAATTAATTAATTGATTAATTAAATTCATCCCCATTAATTTTGGCTGAAACAATCAAAATACTTGCGTCAATTCAAATGTCTTTACAGTCGAGCTTTAAAAGGTAAGTGGCGCGTTAAGTTGTTGTGTTATAGAGATGTATGCATGATATCGGTTTAGGAAATACTATCTGCTATAACAAAATAAGGCGAAGCAAAATATAGCGATCTACAAGGACAGAGTTGCTTCCTTTCGTTTTGCAACATTTTGCAATTTTGGGCATGAATATTTAAGCTGGCTTAATTTCTTTATTTTTATTTACCATTACGCATGTAGAATTTTCGGCTGCTATTAAGGCTTGCATATAATTAAATACTTATACAAGGTCTACCTGAAAAGCATCAAGCCATTATTAAAATAGATAAAACTAGAAAAAAGTATTTTGTTGATTCAAAAGACTTTCGAAACAGTTAATAACAATTTTTATAAACAATAAATGTTATATACAGTGATAGAGCCGTTAAAAAAAGTATGAAGTCTCAAAGTGTCTTAAATTTTTTATATCTTGCATTTTCTTCTCTCAGTTTGCATTGCAAAGCTCGTATTCGTTTAATGGTTGTCGTCAATGCAGTTTGTAATGTTAAAAATGTGGAAATAAAAGCATAAAGCATCTATGCCATGTGTTACTGTGGAAACTTTAAAAGAGAAACACGGCAGCGGCAACAAAGTTTTAAAGTTTTAAAAGTTAGAAGAATTAAAAAAAATGTATTATCATATTTTTCATATTATAACTTCTTTATTCTAAACAAACTTTAACATTAAATCCTAGCAAAATTTACTTTAAAAGTAGGCTATCAAATGAGATCTTGACCCAAATTTGCCCATTGTAGTTTAAAAATGAAATGACCTTAATAACACTAGTTTCGTTATTAAATGTAAATTTGTTTATCCATTAATTAGGGTTAATATTTGTAGATGATTTAGAATATTTAAGCGGCGTTGAAAAGCTTTGTTCGACATTAAACCCAAAAATGTCTAAGGTGCTTGCAAATTAAACGTCGAGCTTAAAGCAGTTCTTAAAATTATACATTAAGAATTGTATGGTAAAAATTGTTAAAGTAGGATTTTATAAAAAATAACAGATAGAACAAATAATAATAAAAATATTATATATAATAAAAAAATCTTCAGTATCTGTCGTTTTATCTCTCTATTCAAAGCCACTTTAAAAAGTTCTTAAGTTTTCTTATTTGCACTTGGGTAGTTAACCCGAATTTTAATAATACCAGGCCTTAGATAATACGTATGTATATGTGGGCTTGTTATAAAAAGTAGTTAAAGAAGTACAAGAGTGAATATAACCCAAAGTTGCTTTTAAAGTCATGAAATATTAGAAAAATATAAACGTACAAAGCTATTTTTCCACGTAACCTCCTGGATAACGTGAAGGTAATTAGACACTAGACCACGGACGATAGCAATATCGTTGTCGAAACCTGGCCTTCAAGTGATTCTTCTAGTGGTCCAAAAACAAAGATAATTGATAAATGATAGAAAGAATGGTTTAGTATAATTCAGAATAAATTCCTATTCTTTCACGTTTAAGTACAGGATTGTTTAAGAAATTTCCAAACCTTATTTCGACCTCGGAAGCAATTTCAGCAACCGTCCATTGGGGTTATTTTCAAGAAATCAGTGAAGAATACAAATATTCTTCTCGGTCATACTAGTCCTCGGACGACATGGCTAAACTTAATTTTTAACTGCTTTTAATTCTCTCAAAGATTGTAATGATAAGCCTACAATTCTGAAGTCTGTCCAAGAGGACTATAAAAGTCAGTGCTTTCAATAATTAAAATTTACCATAAATTAATCAAATTCCTACAGGTAGAAAAACTAATATATTATATAGAAGAAGGACAAAGGATATAGAATAGTAATCAGGACCATCCACCCAATGCATATTAAAAAGATTTTAAAAAAAAATAAAAAACCATTACCATGTAGCACACAGCATAATTAATATGAAGCACCGAGAAACAAAACTTTCACTCTCACTGCTTTATATTGACATCAAACCTGAAGAAAACAACTAAAACTTATTTAAAATACAATTCTGGTGTAATCTAAAAGCAGTGCAAAAGCACAGTGAGTAAAAAGGGGCATTAGATGTCAATTACCATCCCTCCTATGTACTAAATGTGGAGCCGCATTACGCGACGAAATTACCCCACGAATTGTACTAGTATCAAATATATAAAACATACAAAAAGAAAGAGAAACCCTAAGACAAATGTTTACAACAAAAACAAATTTATTTTATAATTAATCTCAATCAACCTCCCAAACAGACTCAACCCTACCAGAAAATGGTTTACGCGCAGACACAACTAACAAAACATTTGATAAAAATAAACAACAGTCTACAAACGTTTGAATGTAGTTAACACTTTTTTGAAACGAATACAAGTCCATGTTCAACCAACTAATTAATCAAAACAGCATGGTACTCAACTTGCTGAACAGTCATAAGTCACATTGCCCAATAATGGATAATTCAATAAGAACTTCGATACCGATAGGCTTTCTAACTATGAACCAGAATTATTCTGTAAACTCATTTTACAACAAATAAATTTCATGCTTTCTTCATGTCTTTCAAAGTATTACGCATCCTCTGCTCAAAGCTCCTAGTCTCTAAATTTATGTTGTAAGAAAATTGGGAACACAGAATGGGGCTGTAGACTCACCATAACAAAGGAAGAAACCTCGTAGAAACCATGACTAGCAACCAGACATATCTGAACTGGCCACCTACATAAAGGCCTACAGACTTCAACAAAACACCAGACTGATTGGATTTCTTTATAGTTTATGGTGTAGCTTCTAAGTAACCTACAGGACAACTATAAATTGTTATCGGATCATACACTAGTAATGGCTTATACAATAAGTAAACCAATGACTCACACGTTTAGCATTAAAAAGATAAACTGGAAAACTTTCATGTTGACATAGAAAACCAAATACCCTTAGCGTTAGGATAAAATAATTTAATGAATTGACGTAACATAATCCTTGACAACACTTATATAAAATGCAATATGAATAAAATAAAACTAACAGCAACCTAAAAGAACGATAAAAACGATAAAAGCAAACCAAAGATAAACACAGTCAAGGCACTAGGTGATTACAACACCGTAGCTACAGAGACGCCGTTAGTAATAAGCTACTATTCTATCAAAGTACTTTATGTGTAGACAACAAAAAAAAATAAACACCAGTACCATCTATCTAAAAAAGAGGTACATAGAAATTCGGTCCAATTAGAAGTAAGAAAGCAAATATTTGTAGAACATCTCAAACCAGATATAATAATAATGATAATGAGATTAAAACTTTCCTAGACCTAGCTTACTAGATGTGCATAAAACTATTTTTTCCAAGAAAAGTCAAACTAGCTTAATTGATCAATACAAAGTACCTGGACATGGCCTAATCATGGGGCGAATACTAAGGGAACTACCAAAAAGAGCAATTATGCTTCTAGTAACAATCTGTAACAATTAACACTAGCATATTATTCATTAATGTAAAAATTTGCTCACATAATTATAATTCCTAAGTCGGGAAAATCAGCAAAACAATTTTTTCTTATGGCCCAATAAGTTCATTCCCAGTTATCGTCAAGATGTATCAAATTCCAAATCACCAATGCAGTTTCCGTGAACGACATTCAACTAAACAACAACCTTGTAGAATTGTTAATCAAATCGCAGTAAACCTTGAGGAAAAGGAAATATGCTTAGCAGTATTCATAGACTTAGCAAAGTCCTTGATAAGATCTGGTACGATGAGCTTCTTTACAAAATTAAATATATATTACCTTCTCTAATACTACTTACTGCTAAAATTATACCTTTCTGACAGGTAGTACCAGATTAAGCTTAATGCCATTACCTTGAGTCTATATTAAGGGCCCTTAGGCGTGCCCCAGGAAAAAGTTATAGGCCCTTTATTGTTTCTTATCTATAATCTGTATCAAATACAAGTTAGTTTGTGATTGCTGTTTTGTTAATAGTTTTAATTTGTTATTAATATAAATTGTCTATTTGACGACTTCTTAGGAACTCATTTTACCTGCAATTGTTTGTACTGTACCCAAGTCGTTCTGTAGTATCTCCATATTTTATGTTATATTGTCCTATTTTACCATTAAAATCATTTATTGCCACAATTTTATTCGTCTTTTTCACTTTCGATGTGATATTTTTAACTATTTTGTATTGTTTTATTTGCTTTGCGTCTTTATGTATAATCTGATTGAGATATCAGTCCTTTTTTTGCAATCTTTGAGTTTAAAACCTTTATTCTTGTATCAATAGCATAACTTCTCAATTATTTATAGTTTTTGATATAGTGCTTCAGGTCTTTACATTTCTGATTTTTATATTTAATTATTTCTTAATTCCTTACTTTTATCTCTGCCTCAGTATATTTGATATTTACTTTGTTTTTGTTTTGCATTGCTTCCAGTTTTTCCTAATTTTTCCTAATAATTGAATTCTTAAATGTTTATGTAATGTCCTAGCAATTTTTACTTTATTTTGAAATCCAATTCTTTACTTTTTCCTTAATTTGTTCTGTTTTAAATTTTAATTGCTAATACCGTCTTATTTTATTTCTTTTATCCATTCATGATCTAGTCAGTTTTTCTTCCGCTTTTTCAAGTATTTAATTTCATTATTATATTCAAAGTTCTATAAAGTGGCACAAAATGAGACAAGAAGAAGAGAAAATAGAAACAGAAGTTTTTGATAGCTCTTTTTTATTTTTTAATTATATTTAACATTTGTTGTTAATATTTTTTTTCTTTTCATATTTTTTAGCGTTTTGCTTTTGTAGTGTTTCTGGTTTTTTTGTACAATAAAACTTTAATATTGCTTTTTCTTTTTTGGCATTCAAGAGCATTTTGTTATAAGCATGCGATCCATTTTTCCTTAATTTCAAATATTTTTAGTAATACTGGCATAATCGCGATTGGGTTTTATGGTTCCTCTGTTAATGTATAACATCTTATGCGAACATACTTTTTTTTAACGTTTTTAAACGTGCAAAGTTAAGGTTTGTTTACCATCTTCGTTTAGTTAATTTGAGTCGATGAATTTGATCTTCAATTTAACATTATTTTTATTGAACCCTTCTAAAGCACCTGACAAACTATACGGATATGATACTAGCAACTCTGGAAAATAAACAACAAATTTAATTCATATTAAAATTGTTGTTAAAAATTACACTGAGCGGACTTTATGGTATACTCATATCATCAATTTTTTACAGGATGACTCTTAGTGCTTTGAGACACCTCGAACCACCGTCTTCGGGAGTGGTCAATAGGTCTGACTATTTCAGCATTGTTTGTAGACGTTTCCTTCACAATAAATTCTTTAATGGGGTTAAGTTCAGGTCTATTTGATGTATTGAATATCTTGGGTACATATTCCATGTTGTTACTAAAGTATCATTGAATCATGTGGTTCAAGTAGTGTTTCGTCGATAGATGTAGCTAAAAGTGTGGATTAGTGCTGTGTTTCTTTAGGAAGAGCAAGAAGCGTTTTTGTAGACACGCTTTATGGTACTTCTTGTCGTTCATGTTTCTAAACGTGATACAAGAATTGCTCTGTACATCACATTATAGATTGTTTGGCAAACGAAAATTTCTGTCAAAATTTTATAATGCCAGACCATCATGACTAATTGTTGAATAAAGATCCTGACCAGCGATATATTTAAAAATTTTCAAGCAGCAAGTTCTATTGTAGCAAAGAACGCTTTTGGATGACGACAATTTGCTTTTAAAGAATTTTGCTTATTTTGTATCTTTGTTTAGTACATTGTAAGTCCTAAGACTGTTTAATCCTTCTGTGGGGTTGACTCTTTGTGTAAATGCCTAGGACTTTTCCACTGTTCCAGCAAAAAGTAAATGTAGTTATTGTGTACTATACATATAGCTCAATGTTAAGGGTATAAAATTTAAATTTAAATTAAAATTAAACAACTTTTTGCACCGATTTTAGAATAATTTTGTTACTGTCACAAATTCAAATCGAATTTTTCAAACTGCCAGTCTTCAATTGACTGAAGATAGAGTGTGCAACGCCAGAAAGTCTTCCTAATGGAAAATCAGCTATTGCCTATTCCAGAAAATGCTTTAAAATTTAAATGTTACCCTATCCTCTCTCTTAAATTATTTTGCAAGTACAATTTAAATTTATTTAAAGAAATAACATGCAGTAAATTCACTCAAAAGCTACTTCTGGCTAGATGTGGCTAAAATAGAGTGAGACTTTTGGCATTCATTATTAAGTAAGGGTTTTAAAAGCTGTAATAACAGGCTGCATACTTCGTTGAAAGCTGTTAGCCTTTTTACAGAAATGCAATACCGAGGCAGAACAAGTATAATAACTGTTACAAGACTGTCATCAGTGTCCATCCATGTTTAATTAGCCACCTAGTTTGTGGATCAGTTGTTCCATAATTTCATTTTGGTGAGTATCCAGAGTGTTGAGGTCTTTAACAGCGTACTCTTTGATAACATCTTTTATGTATGGGATGTTAAGGTCTACATGTAGCGTGCGATTCAACACATACCATGGTACATTTAAAAGTGTTGTATAACATCAAGGTTAGATTTACTGGCTCATCCCCATCCTCATATTCGTATGACCAGATTGGGCGTATATGCTTTTGCACGATAGGAATTTATTCTCTAGCAGTCAAAAATATTTTCTTCTGATAAGCTCCTCTAGTTTGATGACCATTTTTTGCGCTTTTTGGTGATACGAGTTTCCAGGTTAGACGCCTGTCAAGATCAAGTTCTAGGTACTTTACTTCGTTTGACTATGAAATGGGAGTACTGTAGAGGATGACTGGTGGGCACGTTGGACTTTTTGTTGTAAATTTGATGTGTACTAATTTATCTTCATTGACCTTAATTTTCCACTGCCGTAACCAATTTTCAATTTGTAAATAAGAGTATCTGTATCATAGCCAAACGTGCTTACTATAGTATGGTTGTATATTAGTAGGTCAGAAGTGTAGAGTAAGTACAACATCGGACCAAGGAAGCTACCTTGGGGCACTGCGGCGTATATTTGTTCTATTTGGAATACATTGTTACCAGTCTTAGTCTGAAAGCTTCTATTGAGATACAAAAGGAATAAGAGTAGAATTCGTAAGGCAGTGCTTTCTTTATTTTGTATAATAGCTCTCTATGTCAAACTCTGTCTAATGCTTGTCTGACATCTAATATCACAGCAAAGCAGAATTGTTTGTTTTGAAGTACAGTTTATATGGTATTTGTTGTTCGATGATGGTTGGGTAACCATTCATCTTGCATCAAGCTATTGTTTATTCGTTTTAGAAATAACTTTTTGAGCCGCTTTGACATGACTGAGAGGAGGCTGATAAGTCTATATGATTGCATGTCATTACAGCGTTTTTTAGGTTTGGGGATGAGAACTATCTGAGCGAATTTGAGTGGACATTGTCTTAACCTCAGAATTCCATGAAACAAGATTTTTAAGAATTCAGTTCCTTGTTCAGGTAGTTGCTTCAGTATGATCGGTGTTATTAAATCTTGACCAGGAGATTTTGTGTTTGCAAATTTTATTTCTTTTTCAATTTTTTTTAATGGTAAATTATTAATTGGTAATGTCGTCATAGTTTGTTTTCTATTTCCTGGTCTACTTCATTTGAGCTTGGTTTAAAAACTTCCGCCAGATAGTGTGGAATCTATCAGGTTTCTCCTTATTAGACCTTACCCAATTACCCCTTTGGTCCCGTAGTAGTAGTATATGTATTTTCGGTCGTTTCATACCCTTTATGGCTTTTCAGATCGACTGGTCATAAGTGGATAATGTTTAGAATGTTTCGTTGCGTGTTATCTTAATTTGTTTCTGTGTTTATTAAGCTGGTTAAATTTACATTTATCTTCTACATTATGTTTTTGTTGCTATTTTGTCCTGGCATGTCTTTTTTCCTTTTCCTTTCATTATTTCGTGGGCTATTTATTTTAATGTTGGTAATAAGAGTAATCTCTAAGGGAATAATCTTTCCAATCCCCCTTTCGACGCTGAGAAGCCGTCCCCTTTCTCATTCACATCACAACGAAAAAAATCCGGTTTATATTTGACTCGCCCACGTACATGCCGTAAAACAAATTTGGTTTGAAACAAATAGTCTAATTCGGGCGATTGGGCAAGGAATAAGAAATATAAATAAATTAGATAATCAACTAGGAAAAATAAGATTGCTGGAACGATATGACTAATAATTTGCGCTGCGCCTTCAAATTTTAGTTTATCTGAATACGTAATAGTTAATTGGCAAACTGCTTTAAAACCGCTATTAAATTTTTATTGTCGCCGATTCAATAATGCTTGACGTTATTTACAATTAACGCTAAATAGCAAAGGTCATGAAAACATTTCGACATAAACCACGTAAGCAGGTTTATCACATTCCAGCAAGCACACAAAGACGGCAGGCAGCTCATTTCTTCTTAGTGTGCTATAATTTTAGATTGCATTATCTGAATTTCCTAACTGGAAGTATGTCGCGGGAAAAATAAAAATTACTTAAGCTCTTTACTCCATCTGATTAGAAGCTAGCGTATTATAAACAATAACAAAAGTTGTTTCTAATCAACGTCACCACAGGGAACAACAAATAAATGGGAATGTCCCAAGGAGGTTAATGGCATCTTCTGAATTTGCTGCACAATATCAAGGAATCCTTTTCTGGAAAGGTTTTGTTTGTGTAATTGTAAATGTATGTTAGTCTCCTAAAAAAAATTT
The DNA here is from genome assembly GCA_036346155.1 of Sinelater perroti. Classification (NCBI taxonomy): domain Eukaryota; kingdom Metazoa; phylum Arthropoda; class Insecta; order Coleoptera; family Elateridae; genus Sinelater; species Sinelater perroti. The sequence goes on along the minus strand of JARFIY010000002.1, from coordinate 4,282,375 downwards.
TAAACGCAACCTTTAAGTTTGGTTTTAAACTTTTTATCAGTACGTTGGTGGCAAGGTACGGCGTAATGGATATTTAGTTCTAGGAACTAATTTTGAAATGTCGATTAAATGTTTATTTCCTGCAAGTGATAACTAATGGCATAGTTCAGACGAAACGTAAATACCACTTTAATGTTTTCTTTAGCACAAAAACATAGTCGTAATTTTTTAAAAAAAGATTTATAGCTCTGAGTTCGTCAACTGCTTGCAAAATACATAAATCACAAGCAATTTTTGATAAAATTTGGTGTCGCCAGTTTTGGGTAATTTGGGTTGCATAATTTTTCAAAACAATCATTATCTTCCCAGTAGGCCTTAGATTAGATGTGTATATAATTACGTCAAAAACTGCATAATAACACACATGCCAATTGTCTAATATTGAATATAAAAACCTCCAACCTTTACCAAGTTCCTTGTTCTGTTCAGTTAAATGTTGCATCTTTTTTACATCATCTCCCATTGCATCTGTAGACACCTTCGACTTGTTTTCTTATGTGAATTACGCTGTTCCGTCTATTGTCAGCATAGCTTTCATTGTAACCTGTTTCTACTGCGATCTTCTTATACGTTTATTTGATTTTGGGTGTCTTAGTGTTTTTTATAGTTTATTTAATCTGTTTTAGTAAATGTCCATGTTTGTGTAGTATACGTCAGCGATAGAAGCATACAATTATCAAATACTATTCCTGCAGATATTCTACAATATTTTTGTTTTTATAAACCATAGCTTCTTTTCTAAACGCTTCCTTTGTTAGTCGAATTCTCCCTATTTCTGCTTGGTTAGTTTTATCAAGGTTTGATTACTTGTTCTAGAAGTATCCGTTTATTTATCTTTTCTAGTGTTTTTTAGATTTATGATTACTTTTCTTCTTCTTTAATCATTTTTCTAAAATCTTTAATATCATCCGCTATTATCACCTTATCATCTTAGGAGATTTAACTTTTTCATATTCATATTGATTTCCATTTGACCCTAGAGACATTTCTCTTTTTGTCTGATGACATTCTTAATTGCTTTCGGGTTAGCGTTTGGGCGTAGTTGAGATGTATCAGTAGCTTGGTCATAATAGTTTTTGATGGAACTGACGTATTGTATATTTATTCCTCAGTTTGGCATTGCTATTCGTATTGCCCGGAACACTACTACTTCAAATGCTTTTTTTAAGATATAAACCTAGATATAAAAGTATATTATATTTTATTATTATTTTCTAACCAAATGTGTATAGTACAAATATGGTTACAAGCATTAAATCCGGCTTGTTCCTTTCGTTTTGGTACTCGTCAATTCTTTGCTATCGTTTTCGTTATAATTCTTGTTATAAATTTATATATTTGGGATTGTAGCCTGACTGGTTTGTAGTTCCTTTAATTGTTTTATCATTTTTTTTGTACAATAAAATTATCAATGCTTCTATCCATTTCACCTCAATGTAAACAGTTGTTGAAAAGCATAGTTAATCATTTTATTAATTGTTTTCTCCCATATTTTCAAATTTTTACCAAGATTCCATTTCTACATGACTTTTAAATGTTTTCACATTTTCATTAACCTCCACAGTTCTCAACAGATTTAGATCAATTTGGTTACTCCCTATATATGGTTTAAAAATGTTGAGGGATTGGTTATAGATATTCATTTAATTTTAATTTGATCATATATTATGATGGCTTAGCCACAAAAGATTCAAAGCATTTCCGTTTCTTTTTTACTTTTTCAAATGGTTCTATCTGTGAGCTGCTTAGGTGTCTGTAGAAGTCATATATTATCTTCAGTTTTTCGTCTTTATCTGGCATCTCTTTGTTGCTTTATTTTTTGGAGCTTTCGTTTAGTTTTACTTTTATATTTTTGTGTTTATTTCTTGCTTAATTAAAGAAAAAACATTTTACGTAAAAAAATGGTAGACTGTTTGTGTTTATTTAGTATAACAGATTGCAATAGCTCTATATCAGAAAAATGGAAGAAAAGTGTTCATGGTGTAACCATGAATGATCGATTGGAAAGATGGTTGCTGGTAAAAGCAGTGATGATTCATATGAACAGAAATTCAATTGCATATTAAAGAGTGACACAATTGAAACTTATAGATAATAGGGACGTACGTTTCTCAAAATAGTGAAGGACGAAAATTAGAAAAAATTGACTATTGTCTCATAATGGCAAAGTGTAAGTTTGAGGTGCTAAGAAGCTACCAAAACTATTATTAATTTAAGGATGCTACTATTATATTTAAAATATAGATGTGATAAAAAACAAAATATAACAAAACTAGTAGAATAGATAATGTCTAAACTGTACCAAATGATAGTTTGACTATTTTTTATTATCAGAAATGGCAATTTCACTAATATTGCTTATAATGGCTAGAATAAGTCAATAGCATTTTTATTATAAATGAACATAACATATATTATCTTTTAATTGGCTACTAGGTAGTCTATTCTAAAGCGTTAAACTGTAAAATGTACCCTAAGAGATGGTATAAGATATTATGAGAGTTTCGTAAACATATGTAATACGAATTTCTTGTTTTGGTAATTTTTTTATGCCCCAGAAGTTTCAATATTTTACATTATTCATAACATATTCTGTTTTCATTGCAATAAAGGTTTAGCGGATATGTGAAGACCAAATATGGTCATTTTACACAGCACTAAATGGTTCTGTTTTAAAACAAGCATAGAATCAAGTATCTCTCAACATAATACTTATAGTATTGAGATTAAAACAATCTAATAGGATTTACAAAGACTTTATAAACATAAGACATACCAATTCTAGCTTATCATATGCCAGACTTAGCCAAATTTAAAGTAACAACCATGTAGCTTAATATCTCCTTATTGTTAATCTTTTTTACTTCCTTATTCCTGCTAAATTCCATTCCGTTACTTTTGTTATCTATTGATGTAGTGGTGCTCTTCTAACGTAATCATACCAGCGTATGTCAGTCTTGCAGCTTAGTAACATCTTTTATAGTATTCCATCTCCGTAGCGGCTATTCTACTCTGGTCTATTCTTTATAATCCAGCCCACTGAGTTATATGCCATGATTCTCTAATTAAGTGTTAATTATAATCTTAATTGTGTTTTTTGTGATGTACATGTGTCATAAGATTCCATTAACTGCTTTGTGAATGATCTTGTTTGACCTAGTTTATGTCTACTGTAATTACCCCTCCATTTGAGAATGTAAAAGCTTTTTTACCACCTACTGTAACTTTCAAATTTGCGACTTTATTATATTATATCTTGTGGCCAAGTATTCTGTTTTGTTATTACAATTCCTAGCCTATTTTCTCAATATTTTTCGGTGAGTTTAGGAACCATGAAGCTGAGGTCATGTTCATCTTGTCCCACTACCACCTGACTCCACAAAACTTGAATTGTAGATGTGTGTATTTTAAACTGGGATCCTTAGCCTTCAAATTTTTGTGTTCATTGTGTTACGGTAACTATGAGAAAAATTTTGTCAAGGGTAGAAGATGTTGGGCCACTTTTTAGTAAATCTTTTGATATCTTAAATGCTTGCCTGATCCTATTTTTCATTTTAACATCGACTGTGCCTCTTTGCTATAAGTTATTAATTGCTACTATCATTTTTTTAGGATTTTAAGTTGCTTTATAGATTTCCATAGTTTTTTTCATGTTATTAAGTCGTATGTCTTTTTAAATCAATAAATGCAAGATGCACTTATATATTTTTAGCTATTCTCTTTTTAATCAGGATCTTCCGCCGTAAATTCCACCTAATTTTTTACAGCTTAGAAGTTTCGGCGCTGTATCTTTTGGTCCAGAAGATCTGTAGTTTTGCAGGGTTTTTACAACATCTTTCTGAGATGTAATTTATTTGTTTGTTTTTAAAAGTATTATTAATACTAAAATAACAAACAAGAACTTGCATTTTTACAGCATTGCTATGCGTCCAATTAAAATTTGCGTTAGCTACTACCGCTGATAAGCAATCAACATATTTTATTGCTAATGAAACCGCGAAGGACGCGAGTATTTTGTAATTACATTTCCTGAATTATTTTCTAAAAATATTTAATTGTTTAAAAGGCTCCAATTAGCATCAATTTTCAAATGGTTTTAATTAGCCCGCGAGTATTTTTTTTAGTGTGGTTAACCCATACTTTTTATAAAGCAACCATAAGCATTAGTAATCGGTAAAATGCATAAATTGTGCTTTAAAGGTTTAATTTAATTTAAATAAACCCTGGGGTGCATTATCAATTCATTAATGAATCTCTGCGGTTGACGCATATCAAGGTTTGTAATCGACGTAACATTAATAACTACAGTACCACAACAACTTCCGTACTGATAACACCAATTATTCTCAAGGAAATGAGAGAAGAGATACAGGGTCGAAATCTCAATAAATCGCCAGGACCGGACCAAACCATACGTTTGAAGTGTTACGAGAACTAGCAAAACAGGCATTATAAATATTACCAACCTACATTTTATTGCTGCGTTGAGGATTTATTATGACTTTCCAAGCCAGATTAAAATCCGAACTACGTAACGTCTCATTATCAATGACTTCAAAACTATTTAAAAAACTAGGGGTGCGAAAAGTTGGCCCAGAATTTACGTCAGAGAGTTAGATACCAAATCACTAATTTTGTTGCAGCATGTCATACTCAACTATCCAATAGTACCACCACGTTACAAACAAGAAAATATCTATTGCACAACTAGCTTCTTAAATATTAGCCAGGCTGTAGGTTTTATAAAATCGCCAACTTCTGCCATTGCAAAATTACAAATTATTAAAGTCGGCTGTATATCCTATCAAATCAAATCTACCCCAAGACAGTGTTTTGGAACCTCAATTTTACAATTGTACTACCTTATTGATGGTTGTAGTTGGTTACAGTAGGTAGCCATTTTGCTTACGACATGGTTATTCTTAAAAATCATGAAGGTGTATTATATTACTCTACATAAAATGCCGCTTTTTGATCAACTAAAAAATCAGTTAAAAAGTGGAAGACAAAGTCGAGTCATGTAATTTTTATCTTACAAAACAATAGTGTCTGCCAATCTTCTTCAATAAATTTTTATGAATTACTTTGTGCTCCATCTTGGCAAGTTCGCCTAGCGAGAGTACATCATTAAATTTGGTTTACGTTTCAAATATGGGACTGAGTTAATGAGAATAGCCTGGATTATTATAAACCAGGTACATATGTGATAAATAATGTAGATCAGATTTACATTACATATATGGAAGAAACTAAATTTGAGTTTTCACCTTTTTTGAGTTCTAAGGAAATGACTAAGAATAAAACAGGGGAACCCCAGACATGATCGAGCGAATGCGACAAATGCTAGTATGACATCAGCGACTAACTCTACCACTGATGACGGAGGAATTGGGCATTAACAAAGGGACGGTGCGCAGCATTCTTTGCAAAGATTTGGGTAAGTGGAAGATCTGTTTCCGGTTTGTGTTGCATATGTTGATAGATAAATAAACTTGTATTTTTATATTTCTGTACGCCGAAAAAACTCCTACTTAAAAAAACAATTTGACATCGAATTCAAGCTTTTGAAAATTAGGTATGAAAGGAAATGTTAAGGATTTTTAGAGATTTGTCCTGGAAAATGTTTAGTTGACATAGACCAGCACAAGTTCTTTGGACGTATTGTATTAATAGAAGAGAAGGCATCATATCGAGTTCAATAGTAAAAAATAAGTTTAAAGAAAGACAAATAGAAGCAGATACTCCAAAATATTCTTAAATAAAGTTTTGTATAGACAATTAATTCCAAAACCATAAAAAAACACAAGTTCGTTCGAATAATTATTTACAACATTCCTACGCTATTGTTTGTTGAAATTGCAAATTAAGTTGCCTTTAAACTGTTATATTAAATTAAGCATACAATAATTAGGAAACGATTACAGTTTGAGAACCATATATTTAAGTCTATCGAAGATTTAGTTATATCGTACCTTAGACATGAGGTCTGGCGGCAGTAAAGATAAAAGAGACATAAAAGTTTTCTAAATCATTTAGATTTAACGAGTGTAATTTATATGGTACAACAATGCTTCGTCCTCGGCACAAGGTACGTTATAAACAAGTTAGCGAATTTGAAATAGGAGGCATTGTTAGCCTACTTGAAGGAGGTGTGCTTTACTGTAGCAGTACTGTGGCGTGAATATTAAACCTGTGAGTCGAAGACTCATTCACAAAGACCGAGATGTAAAGCAATGTTATTACTGACTTTGCTGTATTATCAATAAAAATTACAATAGGCAACGAAAAGATATCTGTAGACACATGAGGGACATAAAATCGATTTTTGGATAATTTTGATATATTAATACACATTAGACGTTAAGAAAAGAGCAGCAAGACTGCATTCTTAAAAAATTTATAACAACTATGGAAATTATGGTATGGGGAGTTATGATAGCAAATCACTTCTAGTAAAATTAGAGGCAATATGATCACTTAGACCTACATCGATGTGGTCTTTAAGTCTGTGGTTTTTCATTTCCTTCACAGAGTGCTTTGAGAAATATTTCAGCAAGATAAGGCTTGACCACCTGTGGCAGGTAACGCATTAAGGTTTCTACAATAGAACAGAATGGGAACTGCTATGGTCGACACGATTACCTGAGCTTTTACCGATCAAAAATATCTGAAACATCACTGCCTGACGCGTACAGTAGCATCCACAACCTTCAAGAAGGAATAATGAGTGTGTGAGTGAATAAAAATCAGTTTGTCAATACATCATTCGTTCAAGAAGAATTGTTAAGGCTAGGGACATAGAGTGCTTCGACTCTGACAGTCATTAGGCGTTTGCGTTAGTCGCGACATTACGTCCTTTTTCCGTTTACCAGCGTATAATCAATCGTTCAAAGCGTGACGTATACATAGTAATCAATAGTAATTTTCATAATTTCTTAATTATTACAAATAAACTGTGGTTATTGTCAAACGACTTGATAATAATAAAAAAATATATCGACTTTAGGATTTGTTCGCGAGAAAGATAATAATAACAAGGATTTCATCATTGATGAAAATGATCTATTCTGTTGAGCGCGCTCGTTGAATACTTATATTATGAATGGGATAACAATACAGAGGCTAGTGGAGATTAGCAAACTGTTGTTGAAGAAAAAAAGAAATATGGGCGCGCGCGTTTTCTCACACATTGAGTGTCCATATAATTTAAGAAATAGAACACTATGCGAGTATATTTTCGTTTGTGCTCCGGTGACAATTGTGAATAAACCTCAGAGTCCAAAAAAGTGATATTTTTTAGAAGCACAAGACTAACAAAAATCGAAGAAAGAGATGAAATCCTACAAGGTCAACAAAATATGACTTGAATGTGGTTGTTCAATCTGAAAAGAAGGGCAAAAGGTGGATTGAACACTTTATTCGTTCACTCATAGAAAGTGTACTGTTTATGAAAAAACATTTTCGTCAGTAGTTAAATACGACTTGCATGTGGTTGTTCAATCTGAAAAGAAAAACAGAAGAGTTGATTGAGCGCTTCATTCGTTTACTTATAGAAAATGTACCGTTTATGAAGAAAAATTTTCATCGGTAGTTAAATACGACTCAGTCCCAATACTACTACTCACTTCAAAACTGGAAGAATTGAAACAACACTTTAAAGTGCGAAATATACCGGCCGATTGTTATGTAGGACTTCAGATGAAACGCTAGCGAAAGGATCTCAAAGTCATTAGATTGAAAATTTGTTAAAGCATTTTAGAATGGATGCCTGCGGCCCAGAGTCGACAACAATAGACATATCTATAACGATGTCCAAAGAAGACGCGACAGGAAAAGAGAAAAAAAGATGAAAGTTTTTACGAGGACAGTCAATTATTAGAAAAGTAAAGCGACTATTGAAATCTTTGAAAGGGGCTAACGCCCTGTTGCCTTACTACTGGAAGAATACACCAGCGTTCGAATTGGCCCATTGTTGTGATGTAGACTATGCAGGGTGTAGAGACACGTAATGGTCAACCAGTGGTTTGGCATTTCTTGTTGCAGCCTTGACATGAACGGAATATGTAGTCCTAAGTCAGGCATAAAAAGACGCGTATGCTCAAAAAAACTGACCAAAGATATGGGTAGTCTCAATATTGTATCGTGAGCGTTGTGCCATTGGTTTTGTACCCGAAATTCCACAGAACGACCGAACACATCGGCATTCAATGGCAGAGAAGCACAGGCGGAAGTCATCTCGGTCAAATACATTGCGACGCAGGCCCAATTGGCCAATCTCCTAACCAATGATTGCCAAAGGACGTATTGGCACGCGTTAGACCTGGTTTTGGACATCACAGAAGCGACCTAGATAATAGTTCAGACTGCTCACAGTTATTGAACGCTTGCATACGTTGTGATATCTCCTCCTTCCTTAATTCCTTAATTACCATTAATAAACCCAGTTTATTTGATCCACAATTATTTATTTGTCTTACTCTATTAAATAAATTTGCAAAGTTTCAGAAGTTGATTTTCATGATGTATATGTCAGAATGGTTAAATTTTTTTATAAAAAAAAACACAACTAGGATAGTGTTTAGTAAATTTTTAGACGTATAAGGCTTTTAAGTTGGTTTTATTAGTTAAGATATATATTTTTCAAATAATTACAATTAAATTTCCTATGAAAAATGTTAATTTTTTAATTTATAAATCTGCCAATTAGTCCATTTTCTGACACACCTTTGGTTAGCGCAAGGTAAAATTTATAAAAAAATACTGTAATGGTTCCAATGGTGTTATTTTATTATTATTTAGTTAAATTCAACTATTTTTTTAGGATACTTCAAAGCTTTTTATAAATTTTGAATCCGATTGAGCTTATTGAAATAAAATTTAGATGCAATAAAACAAATCTGCCTACTTATGGTTTAATTAACCAATCTAATTTTGCAAATTAAGCTGAAATTAAATGCAGTTACGTAAAATAGTTTGTATTCAACTCCAGTTGCTAACAAATCAATGTAATAGCAATTTAAAAAAATTTGCACGTGTGCTTCTTTAGCATTACTCAACCTTTTTTAATATTAATTACTTAACATTTTAATTTATTTATAATTCTATTCCTAGACGGTTTAGGGAAAACTGTTTTTATCCTGAAATACCCAAACGCCGCTAATTTTATTTATATTAACAAGGCCGGCAAAGTTGATGAAATCATAACTATCCGTTTGGAGCAAGCCGCCGAAAATCTCGTTAACATAGCCGTCTGCAATAATCAATCAAATTTTCTCCTCACCTGATCGCATCTTGGCTGTGGTGCACGCCGAGCTTGTCACTTGAAACCACGGTTTTGGGATTCACTAATTGCGAGAGCGCCGAATTTCCGCAGGCCGCGAGCATCCGACGAGTCACGGACGTTATGGATAGCGGCTACGTGATTGTGTTTATATACGGCGCATTCCGTTTGATACCGTGCGGCCCGCCATTGGTCGTGCAGGTTTTCCGAGGCAGAAGAAGCGCCGATAATTGGGAATTACTGATTGCGATCCGGCGCGCGCTGAGAGCATCGCTTCCGAGCGCCAGAAAGGGGGAAGTTTCGATGCGGAAGATAAGGATCCTAGAAATTTCGCAAATGCAAGACTAGGGAGCTGGCGTTGGCTAATCCGTTCTTGTCGGGGGTTATCTGGGTATTTTTAGCAAGGTTCTCTTGACGTTCACAATCTTTTTTATTAGTCAACTCAAGAATTTTTTATCGACTCCTATTTGTACAATCGGTCCGCTTTATGGACTATAAGTACGTCTTATGTAATACTTAATGTAATGCTTGGAAACTAGAAATAAGTACATGACTTAAAGAGTCATACTCCAGTGTGTATTCTTTAAGAAACTGTATTTATGTACACATAGAATGGAACCATATAGTAATATAGTACAGGGTACGGCGCTTATATTGAACAAATTAAAGATTTTTTTATTGAAAAAAATTTTATTTGAAAAAATTTTTTTGTGTGTCAGTTGTGACCTATCCATAGTAAAATTATTCCCAATATAACCCCCTTCAGCCGCAATGGGCGCCTCCATACTTAGTTTGGAGCGTTCGCACTTCTCTGTAAAGCAGCGCTGTCCATATGAGCAAATGCTACTTCGATGGCAGTGCGCAAAGATGCTACATTATGCTGTCAGGACTTGTTAGTAACCCTTTCGACTACCCTTCAAACATAGTAGTCGGGAGGGTTCAAATCAGGACTGTAGGAAACCAGAATTCTTTAGACCAAAACATGTCCACGTTACCAAACAACAAATTTTGGATTAAATGGCTCGTATGTGCCGGTGCACCATCCTGCTGAAACACGTATCGTTTCCTCAAGGCCACAGTTTTTATCAGCGGTTTCACGAAATTTGTGAGAAAAGGCACATAAATCTCTTTCGTGACAGTTTCTTCCTTGTGAAAGAAATTTGGTAACATAACGTTACTTTTACTGGACACGATACCTAGTAAGTGAATAGTGGCCGAAATTTTTGTTCTAGCAATAATCGGAACATCCTCGGGGTCGTCGGCGAGTCAGCGGTCATTCTTCAGGTTGATATTAACGTCAGTAGTGAAAATTTTTCGCCGGAAAAAAATTTGATTTGTCATACCGCTTCGTTTTTTAACGAACACACTAGCAGGTTGCAGCGGGCAATTTGCTTTGGTCTGTCAGCCTCAGAGAGCAGTGAAATATCTTTATTGTATATAACTTATCTGCAACCCGTCACATGGTTCTCTCACTTATATACCCAACACTGACGTCAATTTCCTTAACAATTGCCCCGGGTTCTCCAAAATCAACGCCCGAGTCCTTTTGACGACTGCAGTAGTCTGTGTCGCGCGTCTTTGCGATGGGTTAACGGAACCTTTCCCAGTCTTCTCGGAAGCATTATATTTTGCAACAATGTCGCACACAGTTAATCTTGGGTACCCAAAGAACCGAATTATTTCAGTTGCCGAACCCGCCGCGCGAAGGCTTTTGATAATGGCGATTCTTCGGTTGTACTCCGCACTCGTCCATTTTGAAGCTTTCTAAGAGCATATGGCTTTCACGAACGCCAACAACGACCTATCGCGGCGGTACTGTATGGCAAGATATTCAAATTTAAATCTGTCCGTATTTAAGCGCCGTACCTTGTATGTCTCAATGCTTATGCGAAGCGGATCATTAGGTTGGCTAGTTTAAATCTTTTTAGTTTTCTGGGCTCGTCTTTGTCATGAAACAATGTGATTGTCAGTTCATTCGGGTGTATCTTTATCCTGTCCTGGTATTTGATGCTGATGTTTGAGATTTCTTCCCATAGATTGATAAGTAATAATCTTGTTTGGAACATACTATAATTTATTTTGAAATCTCTGCAATATTTCAACATTTTATGTACGGCAGATTATAAACAGGTTTTAAAATTGTCTTACATAAGTTTTTTTCATTAGATTGTTCAGACCTTCTTCCAAGCTTTTCATACATTTGGCTCAATTTTATCCCAGTTGTTTTGTTTTGACAAAAATATGTTTGCTCCATATTAGTCGTCTACATAGATGAAGTCCTAAGTATTTGCTTGTTTCATTTTGTGGTATATAAGTTCCATTTTATAGTAGGGGAAAAGAAGGGGGGGGAAGTCAATGTGGTGTATACAAATTTTATATTCTAGCGTTGTAATCATTCTTCAAAGAGATGTAGATGCGTTTGCAGTTTTCGGTGGTTTTAGTGATGCTAAAATTGATGTCATTAGCATAGATTACAATAATTGCTTGTTTCAGTTCCGGTATATCTAGAGTATAACATGGGCTAAGCATGCTTCCTTGTGGGACCTCAAATAAGATCGGATGCAATTTTGTGTAGGCTTCTTCATAGGTGTTTTGTTTGTAAGATAAAACTTTAATAAATAATACACTGGATGCGAAAGAGCGCATTTAAATTTGTAGAACTTTATTTGTACCAAACTTTATCCAACGTTTGACTTACATCCACACATACAGCTGAGCAGTTCATTGCATATTTGATTTTCTAGTTGATGTATTTGTTCAATCGTCCGTGGTCCTTTCTAAAACTACGAGCTAAAGTTTGTTAAATTAACGAATCCGTGATAATTATTTTAACAGTGTTTTTTAGAACTTTGGAATCAAACTGACGAGTTTGTGCGATGCAACATCATTAGGATTTTTTCCTGGTTTCAGTACCATAGCTACTGGCATAACTTTCCATTGGTAGGAAAAATATTCAAGTCGTACTATTGCAATGAATATATATGTATGGGAAACCTTTAGCGGATAGTTCTTTTAGTACTTTGCCGAAGAGCACATCGTATCCCGGTACTAATGGAATGTGACGTTTTCTATTTCCCTTTGATTAGTTTTGTTCGGTGAAAAGAGTATGTGCAACTGAATTTTTATTTATTAATTTCTTCTACAGCTGCTGGTTGTTGGGGTGGATTGGAAAACTGTATTTAAATGTTCGGAAAATGGTACAACTTTTTGCTGATTAGTTCTGGCTTAAGTGTTGTTACTTTTTTGTATTTGTGGTATTTGTTGTTTAAGTTGTTTTATTTTACGAGTCGCTTTCCACGGTGAGTAATATGTGACTTCAGTTGTATTAACTCTGTAAGACATTCTTGTACTGAGGCATTTTTAAATTTATGTAATAAACTTTTAAATTTTTTGAAGTTTGTTTATAGTTTAGACTCCTTTTCTTCTAATCTTTGACTGAAATACCTATGTTATCTCTATCTGGTGTTGCTTGCCATGCCGCTTCTTGGATGGCTCTCGTTACATTTTCTACGCCATATTCTATATCTCGTTTGGTTTTTAGTAGCATTTCTAATGTTAAGAGCTTGTTTAGTTTTCTCTGAATAAATTACAATTTGTGTTGCTATTAAAGAGCGATGTTTTTTTTGGTCTTCAATGCAGATGTTAGGATAATCACTAAATAGGACTCGACTAATTTTTTGTATTGAATCCTTTGCAATGCAGAAGTCAATAAGACCCGGTGTCTTCTTGGGCCAGTACGCTGATTTATGTTATTGTTTCTAATAGCTCTTTGCATTTCTCTGCCTTTGGTTGTAGTTATTTTTGAACTCCAAATTATATTTTTGGGATTTTTGAAAAACTCAGTAAAGTCAGTATGTTTATTTTTATATTTGGGCGGGCAATATATTGCTAGCATTGTAAATTGTCCTGTGCTGTCCTCAATGGTAAAACTAGTGGTTCCTTTGTAATGTTATTTGTTTGCCTAATTATTATTGCAGTGTTTCTATGAGCTGTATCATTAGGATGATTTATAGTATGTATGTTACATTTAGGTATTTTTATACGTACAGCTTCTAGTAGTAAATTGAGTCTTTAAAATTTGTGTGAATCTATCGAAGCCATTATTTAGCTTCATTGACGATCGCTGACATGAAATTTGTAAGGGTGCCCATTTGGTTCATCAGAGCCTTGGCGAAGTTCAAATAGATCGTTGAAGGATTATATAGTAGCATTAAGAATGGTTTGGATTTCTTTAGTTATGGTCGTATTAAAATTTTGTTGTGATTAATTTCAATGTTATGTTCACGTAGAGTCGGGTAGAATTTTTGTTGCATTTATTTGTGCACCATACAGCCTTTTTCGTCTTGGATATTCTTCTGTTAGGTGTCATGCAGAAATTTTTCGTGTAGCCGAATCTTTGGCAGCACTTTCATTGGGGAACTTCACGTTTAACGTGAGGAGCGTCAAGTTTTACTTTGTGTATAGGAGTAAATCTATCTTGTATACGTCTTTATTATTATCTTTTGGTTTTGTATCTACAAAGTACAATGGTAATGATATTTCTGTCGCTCCTTGTTTAATATTCCTATTTCTAGAAGACTTTGCTTAATATGGTTTAATATGTAAAATATATGAAGGTTTATTGTTACAACTCTCAATCTTCCGTCACATTTAATTTTATAAATATGAAATTATGTCTTCTTTTTTATTAGTACTTTTATAATTATAATACAGATTGTATTTTTTAGGGGTTAGAGTTTCACTTGATCATTGTATAACGTCTTTGGCGTTCTTAATATTTTGACGCTTACTAAAAATGTGGGCGAGGGCTTTGGTTTAGCGTCTTTTCAAATTTCTTTTTCTGTATTTTTTCTTTTGCTAGTGCATTACATCTGTTGTTTACTATTATTGCTTATTATTGTTTCTTTGTTGATTCTTCGATATCCCTGCTTTGTTTTTTGCTACGTGTGACTGGTTGCCATTGATATTTTGTATTTAAGTGCCCTGCGTTTGTTATTGTTTGCAGTAGTCGGTTATTTTGCGTCTGATTGCTGTATACTAGCGCGTTTTGTGAGTAAGCTTGTAATTGTACTGGTTGAGAGGACGTCATGTATGTTGGCAGTTGTAGATTTGGTTCTTGATAAAAATATATATTCAGCTGGGCAGCTGCACACGACTCATAATTGAGCGTATGAGCAATTTCAGATTAAATTTCAACGTACTTGCAGTTTTATTACTGTTTCAGTTCAGATATGCGTGGAATGTTAAACTTGACCTTAAAGGCCAAACAAATATGCTTGATACTTAACTCGAGCGTACAGCTATTCACAACTTTCTCTCGACTCCAGATATACGTAGATAGACCTTGCACTTATCAGCAGGTAAAATTTTGGTTGTTTCAGTCACTAATAAATCGGAGCACGGCACATGTCCGCTTGCTTAGAAATACAAGCGCGGAATCAACCAAAACTACAAGAATTTTTTAAACTCTTAAGGTACTTTTCAAACGATAATAATGCTTCAATTTCTAGTCAAGGTACGTTTTGTATTTCTATAATAGGCTAGTTTGTAGCAGTGCACTTACCTTTTAATAGGTTTCGTAAGAAGTAAGTGGCCGAGTTAAGGTCAAATGATCTTGCTAACTAAAATTTGTTAGAAATAACGTGATTTTCAAAAAGAAAGCAATTTCTGTCATTGGAAGTAGCATGATTTACTGAATTATCTGCCATTTACTTTGTTTACGATCTCAGAATTTATTACGAGGTTTGGTAAAAGATAATAAGACAGAATTTCTTTTAAACATGACTTTTATTCCTTATTTTCTTGAACAACTGCATACCGATGGAGGGAATTTTTTTATTATTCGTAGCTGCTTTGAAATATTACCAAAAGTAACAAAATGGCACTCTTTAAAGGGGATTTCAATCGGGAAATAAATAAAAGTTATAAGAATTGAAATGCGACTGGAAAATCACAGGAATGCCATATCACATAGGGTGTTGTCGTGGTGCAATACCTGGTCGTACATTTGTCACCTTTCTAACTCTTTTAAAAGCTTTCCTAAAAAGTTTGATTGAAAAATTTTTCCCGGTGGCATAAGAATCATTTTTATTTTTGATTTGTTTGTTCTCACTTTTTTGGAGCGGGGGAATTTGTAGTGTGCCACTCTCAACTTGTAATTAAAAATACATAACCCATCATCTGTGATCACGCGCTTGAGTATTTCTAGCTCAGTCTGAGATCCAGACACACGTACCCTGATTGGCATTCTGCTCAGCGGTAAGATTTTTGAGACTAACTTGGCGCACACTTTTTTATGTTCAAATCCTGTATTTAAAGTCTGGTGGGCGGCAAACTGGTTCATATTTAACCCACCACTGATTATTCTCAGCATCAATTGGCCGTCTGACATCACATGTTGTGTTTTTGAGATTAAAGGTATTTTCTCACGAATTTAGGTTCCCCAAAAGGCCTTGTGCCAACTAAATATTTGTACACTGGGTAGTAAATGTTTTCATAAGTTCTCTGCATCTTTTGGTAAGTCAGAGTAGCCCATCGGCCAAAATTTGATAGCACTTTACAAACACTTTACTTGAGATGCTCTCAACAATCGCATAGTCACTGTAACAAATTCAAATTTGTATTGAGTCTATGGTAGGTTATTCTAACTGAAGTGTGAAGGAAGAGGAAGCAACGTTGTCAGTTTGCGCAGTATTGCCAAATCTTTCAAATGAAGTACATATAAATTTTCACTAGCATTCGCGAGCATTCTAAAAACTGACATCCCCATTTGGGCCAAGTTACGCCATGAGTAGTTCAGAATTCTGATATGTTGTGGGGTGATGAACCAATGATAATAATTGAATCTCTCCAGTTTATTAGAAAATTTAAATGTTGCACAAAAGTAATACAGCTTTGCTTTCTTTCGTCACTCGTTTATAAATACCAGTGGAAACCCACAACACCTATGATCGTTTAAATAAAAATCATTCTTTTTCTTAGCTGTGTTAGACTACCTTCTCTGTAGACATTCCACAACACTTTTGTGGTTTTTATTTTTTTTGTTAAATATTATATAGAGGATTTGGTCAATGCATTCTGAAGACAAACACAGTCTCTATTGTATTATGAGGAATATGTTGCTCATAATACAAAGACAACTCAACTGTTGACAATTTCATAACACTAGGATAGTCTTTTAATTTTGCAACTATAAGTTTGCAATTTACCTAATTTTTACAGTATAACAAATATTATAAAAAGGGTCTTATCAGTTTGTTAGAGTGCCCTGCATTGTGATCTATTTATCTGATAGCGTATAATCTAATAACAACTTGTACTTTCAAGGTTTCATATATTGTGAAGTTCGGTAGGTACTATAGAAAATGCGTTATCACACAGATGATTTTTAATCGTGATGCCTGTTTGACGAGTTACTGCAATCCCAAATATACTCCATATACTCATATGAACCTGAGTATAATTTTATAAATTGTTATTTTAACTTTAAGTTTATTTATTGGTTTTGGTTTCGATGTATACGTTTCATTTTCTTTTAAATCTAGATGAAGTTCTTAATATTTTCCTTTTTTTTGTTGCTATAAGTTTATTGTTTATAGGTACTTAATAGTGAACGTAATTTGAGTAGATTTAACAGTATAATCTGTAGTTCTCTATTGTTTTAGTCAATTTTGTAATGCATCTAGGAGGTTTTTTCCGTTCTATTCCGTGATATAGGTCAGACGATACGATTTCTGCGTCATCAGGAAATGTAGCTACAGAGTGTGCTCCGTAAATATATCACATAAATTAGATATAAGTACAATTTTAATACGCTGCCCTGCGGTACTTCTGATTGTAGCGAGTAAAGTCAGTCAAATAATTGTTGAATGCTACCAAAACTGGTAAGGTACATTTTTCTTCAGTTTGTATAGCAGTACTTCATGCCATACTTCGTCTGGGCAGATTTTCTTTTTTTTAGGTTTTTTTTGATTTTATTTAGTATTCTTTGGTATTGTTGTACTGTAGACTAATTTTTTCCTAACCCAAACCGATGGTCTGGTATTCTGTGTGTACCATGTTTACTTACATCAAGGATTAAATATTATTTTTATTGTAAGTAAGAGACTATCGGTCTATAGGATAACGTTTCAGTTGAGAATTTAAGTTGAATGAAGTTTTACATAGTTAAGAAAATATTCACTTTCCCTGGAAAGCAAATGTTCTTCTACTGTCAAGTGATATAAACGTGCCTTGTAAACAATCTCCATTTTGTGAAGGACTTTCTACGGAGCAAAGATATTAGCAAGATGTTCTACGAAAACTTTGATTGTTTGTTTCCTTTTGTCTAAATGTGCCTAGAGTATAACTTTTATGGACGAATGGATAATGTCAGTCATCAAATAAAACCCACAATTTTTAAAGTTTTTCAATTTGGTGGAGAGATACTGAAAAAATAATTGTACAATCTTTAAGTTTAGCTTCACAATTTTTTGACTAATCTTTCTAGAGTTGCTGAAATTCTTAAAAAACTGCATTACTTCAACTAATGTAACCGGATGAATTAAAAAAGTTTTATTTCCATATTTTTCACCAAAGACGTTGTGGATAAGTAGAAATATCAATCCAAAGTTTTTACAAAGCGTTGGAATATCAAACCCAATAAAGAGAATATCTGTTACAGAGTATAATTATATCGAAGTTATAAAATGAGCGAATAATTTTACTGACTGATATTTAATTTCTCAAAATTTGTTTTCTTTCTACTTGATGAATTCAACACAACGTGTATTAAAGTGCGATAGGTAGATAACAAAATCTTATTTTTTTTGTAGAGTTAGGATAGCTGAATGAAGTTGAGCGAGGGACGCTCCTTGCAAAAACATTTCTAACTATGCGACAGTAAGCACTGTCATAGTTTATTTAGACCTCAAAAGTAATTCCAGTGACTGTTAATAGGCGATCATTATCGAAACGGCATCGAAGAATCCAAATATTCTGCTCGGTTAGGTTGGTCTTCGGACAATATCAATAGCCTTTATTTTTAACTGCTTCTGCACTTCCAAACTAATGTTCCTTGAGAGTATTTTTCCCAACTGTACCTTAATTATTCTTAACATTCTGACTCTTGAGGAACTTAATGATAATTCTAACAGAAAAAATCCAAAAACGTGTACTTGAAATCATATGGTAGATGTGATAAATTTATCTGACCAGACTTTGCGTCATGTCTTATGGTTTTTGGAACCGGATGTAGGGATCGATATTATTTTATTTTAAGTGAAAAGTTGATATATATATATATATACAAAAGGATCTTCACAGCTGACGCTGTCTTCTTTCACTCAACCGTTTCTTCCACTCCTTCTTGTCTTCCCAATCTCCGTCTGCTAGCCCTCTTCTTTCAATGGCTTCGTCCACCTAATCTCTGAAAGATCTTCGGGGTCTTCCTCTCTTTCGTTTTCCTGGAGGACTCCAGTCTGTTATTTTCTTTATCCATCGATTATTGTCCGCCCTTCTAACATGGCCGTACCATATTAATTTCTTTTCCTCGATGTAAGTCAGTGTGTCTTTTTCTACATTCATTCTCCTCTCTATTTCTGTATTTCTAATTCTGTCCGGTCGTGTCACCTGGCAGCACCTAGTCCAAAATTCCATTTCTGTGGCTTTTATTTTTCCTCTATTTTTCTTATTAATTATCCAGTTTTCTGCCCCATATGTCATAATACTTCTGATAATTGTGTTATATATTCTGTGTTTTGTATTTTTTGTAATGTGTGTGTTCCATAGAATGGGATGTAGTTGTCTGATACTTATTCTAGTTTGTCCTAACCTGTTCTTTATTTCTTCTTCTGTAGATGTATTTTTTGATATAGTAAAGCCGAGGTATTTGAACTTATTTTTCCTCTTATTTCTACATTGTCGTCTATTTCTAAGTTTTTACCTCTTCTTCTGTAATCGCTAAATATTCTGTCTTGTCGAAGTTTATTTCCATACCGGCCTTAGTGTACTCGTCTTTAGTTTTCGTAGCATATAACTCAGGTCCTCTTCATCTTGGGCTATTATCACTTGATCATCTGCGTAGCTTAGTGTATAAAGATGTTCATTGCGCACTGGTATCCCCATTCCCTCACATTTCCTTTTCCAATTCTTTAAGGTATCTTCTAAGAATATCTTGAATAGGGTTGGAGATGTGCAGCATCCTTGTAGGAGCCCTTTTGTTGTCTTAAAGTAATTACTGATCGTCTGCCCCACTTTCACTGCCACTTGGTTGTTTCCATAAAGTTGCTGTATTGCCCTGATTAGACTTTTGTTGATCCCTATATTACTCATCGCTTCCCACAGTTTTTTCTGGGAACCGAGTCGTACGCTTTTCTGAGGTCTATGAAGGCCAAGTGAATATCCTTGTTTTCGCTCTTTTCTTCGCTATAAGTTGTTGGATAGTATATATGTTGTCTATACAGGATTTTCCGGCTGTGAATCCTGTTTGGTCTTCTCCTATTTTTCCATGAATATTGTCTTCTATTTTGTTTTTACTATTTTTGCATAAATTCTTCCCATTAGAGAGATCACACTAATGCCTCTATAGTTGTCACATATTCTGCGATTACCTTTTTAAATATCGACGTTATATACGCTTTTGTCCATTCATTCGGTAGTACATCCCATTTAGTGCTTTACGGAACATATGTTGCATCATGCGTAGTAATTTCGGGGTTCCATACTTTACCATTTCGGGTACTATTCCTCCGGTCCTCCTGATTTTCTATTTTTAATGATTGTGTGGCCTTTTTGACTTCTCCAATTGTTATTTCTACTTCTTCGTGTTCTATTTGGTCATTTTGTTTATTTTCTATCGTTTGTCCTTTAAACTCTTCTCTATTTTCTGTTAGCAGGTCCTGGTAGTATTGCTCCCATTTTTCTTGTTGTATGAACGGTATGTATGCCTTTTCTTTTGAATTTGTTCTTAACGTTTTTAGTATTCGCCATGCTTCTGAACTCTTTGTTCCCCCTATGTATTGGTCAATGTTTGTGCACATGGTTTTCCACTGATCATTCTTTTCTCTTGTTACTAATCGTTTTGATTACTTATTTAATCTTTAGTCGTACATATAAAAGTTTGTTTTAAGATATCCAAAATAACTGTATTTTTATACCTTGTTTTACTCTTTGGTTTGCTTTTGTTCGAAAATTTGCTTGTTGTATCATTGTACTTTAATATTCAATAATGATGTGGTTTATAATATCCTAATGATAATTCAATATATCTGAAATATATTTCGCAGAAGCTTTACAATAGAATTGCTACTCTTTTGTAATTCGTTTGTTCTTTTTTTATTTTAGATGAAGCTATTCTTATGTTTTCATTAAAAATTATTGTTTTTTTATACTTTTTTTATATTTCAAGCATATTTAGATGTTTCTTATTTTTTAAGCTAATATTACTTGCAATTCTTATCTTGCAGATTATTTTTTACAAATTCAAAATACAAGGTAGTTTAATTGGAACTGCTTTAAGTTTCAGTTTCTATTTCACTCAACAATGAGTGTAGTCTAACGTCATACTGGCACCATAGCGATACGTTTCATCAAATTCATTTGGGTACAGGAGAGTTCAGGAGGTTTTCGATGTATATTGTGTGTCATTGTTGATAGATTTATCTTTCTTTTTAATTAATTGTCTGTCTATTATTATCTTAAAGAAATAGCAAAACGGCAAGTAGCACTTTAGAGATAGTTGAAATTTTTATGTTTCAATCCTGAAGCAATATTCAGATGATTCTTGAAGAAATCATAATTTTAGGCATTACCAGAAATGGCTCTTTGAATGTTTTTACGCATTTCTTTATTTATACAGAAGATAACAGAAAACTTGTTCTAATTATAATTTTCTTAAATTTCAGTTTCTCTTTCGATGCTAGTTCGATTACTTCTACAGAATGCTCTAAATAAAAGATTATAAAGCACGGGATTGCAAAAATAAACACCTTATTTGCTTGTTAATTTTATTTTGTTTCAAATTTATTAAAGTACGCAAAGGATTTAATTATTATTTTTACAATAACGTGGGTAGTGTGTTTTAAAATATTAAAAATGTTTTATTTTCATTTTGTTATCTACAAGCTTTTATTCAAAAATGAAAGAACTTTAAAGTAAGGGACGATTAAAATTTGAAAATTTAATTTCTCACAAAGTATCATGCATTTTAAAAAGTGTCAACACTAAGCGTAGACTAACAATACCCCGACATGTTGCATCGCGGTGCAAGTATTTCTATACAAAAAATGTTTGGTTGTACCAAAGATTAGAAACTATAAGATGGATCACTGAAAAGGAATCTCAAAAGAGACGAAGATGAAAGACCACTCTCATTTAAAGGGACAAGATCGGAAACAGATGGAAGCGTTCGTGTTTTTTCGTTAATAAACAATGAGAATTCTAATAAGATTGCAGCTTGTATCCTCGTACACACAAGATTGGTTTATTCCTCTGTAGTGGTCCTAACAAACAGTGTTAGTTTAGAGTTCAGTGTCCATTGCTAACAATAACTCACCACGGGCGCGTTATTTCAACTCAGGTTTAAAGGGACAAACGCTTGAAGGTCAACAAAGCAAATAAATCTTATCATGTAATTTTCTTCCTTTTTGCTTTGCGCAAGCTATGTTTCAAACTGAACATATTTGAGGAACTGTAAGTCACATTAACAGTTTTAAATTGTTTAGTCCCTTTTAAAGTTGCCATAGTAAAGATTACAATATACCGAAGGCAAGGTAGACTTTTTGATGACCTTTAAGAGCGTAACATAGCAGTTTCTGTACTTTTATTTTATAATCTGTGTTTTAAAAAATCATTTTATCTTCTTTTTCACTTGCAGGTTCTTTATGGATTCTCTTATTGCTAAATTGGCGTGTTACTCTTGCTTTTGTTCAATTCTTCTAATTTAACTATCTTAGAAATGTTACTGTTCATATTAGTACTTCTAAAGTTTACAATATCATATCATTTAATTTTGTAATAATTTTAGCCTTGTCGGCTATTACTCATTACTATCTTCTTGAATTGATCTATGTGTCAGAATTTTTTATTTTATTTTTGATGCTGATTATGCGTCTTTCTTGAAGAGACGCTTCTCTCCTATAACACTTTCTGATTGCATCAGATTAAGATTGCAAATAAAACAGTTAAAAGGTCAAATTTAATGGACTCTGAAAGGCTTATAAAAGTCAAATGTTAGGTTGGTTTGAGGTGTGTATCTATGTTAAATCTACGAAAAACACGCAATAAATTATATTCCATCTGATCAATATTATACATTTTATTTGCGTTGGTATGTTTGTTTGGTTTTGTGCTCGAGACGGAATTCGACTGCTATTTGAAGAATTCTTCTCTTAATGGAAATAAATAGAAAAATTCTTGATTTTCAAAACCAAAATGAAAAAGCTAGCTAAGATAATTGCCTTTAAATATTTCAATAGTGCAGTAGACTGTCTATTGCTACCATTAACTAAATTTATGTTAAAGCTAATGTCGCTCAGAAAAGCAAATATTTCGTTAGCTTCAATACTGTTTTATAATAATATATGGTGCCTATAAACTTATTTTAATCCGTCTTATACAATACACCACAATAGAATTAAAAAGGCAGTTACAATTTTTTTCAGATAAAGTAATGGCAAAATGTATCTACAATTGTACCATTCTGTTTTATTAGTCTTCTTGGTCGATTCTGAAAAGTTTGAGCAGTAATGTTTTACGATTATGGTGCCGCTTCTTAGTGGAATTTCCTCTTTACTGGAATTTTAATTGGCTTACAAACAACGACTTTATTACTCATATACCTATTAGAAAAGTTCTGCATGACAACGCACATTTTTTACGATTGTAAAATTTTTTTGGTTAATTAACACCAATTTTTGTTTTATGATTTTTCTAAGGCCATAAGATATTTCATTAGAAGTGTTAACCTACAATATATTTAGTTATCCAAGCTTTTACAATTTAAATTACTGCAAGCTCTAAACTAGGTCAATTAAAACCTTTAATTGTTGCATGTACGGGATGGTATTAAAAGTTTTGGTATATAAAGCAGACATTCTTGGGCTAGGCAAAGTTCGGTTTGGAAAAAACATGAATATATCGCAATTAGAATTCTGACTTTGACTAAACTTTTGAGATTGTAAAGACAAGAATTCAAAGGTAAGGCAGTTTGGGCATTCCAATCGAAAATCCTATAAGGGTCAACCCGGGTCATTGTCATAATTGTGGATCTCCTAAAAAAGACCAGTTTGTGTTATTATAGCTGGAAAAAAGTTCAGTTGGTAATCTCAAGCTGTTTCAGACTGGCTTGACCTAGTGCCTGCAGCCCCTACATATTGCGTTTCGATTCGATTTCAACTTAACTAAGTCAAGTGTGTGTAATCTCATGAAATGATCATCCACTTTTTTGAGATTGTTGCATCTGAACAATAAAATATTAAATTAATTTCTTCTCTACTTGTAACAGCAATTCTGCACTTGTTTTACTCAACAGCGTTGACTAATTGAAAGCGAGCTTTAAAATAACAAAACTGACTTTAAAGCCAGTTAATCATCATCCTAATTGTTTTCTTAATTTTTTTCCGCTACATAATTTCCGTTTTGATTCACTCCGCTCATAAATGTTTACTGGCAAAAATCCGCTACAATGAAACGGAACCATCAATACAACTTTGAAAGTAACTTAATTTCTGAAAGCCTGTGATATAATCATATATAATAGTCATTTGTATCTCAAATGATTTACCTCCGTCTTTGCAACAGTTTTTCAACGCTCAGGAAAGCTTTGTGCCAGGCGTGCGTTATATCTAGAATCTCTTTCGAAACCTCCCTCCGAATGAAGATTAAATGTGACTTCGAATAGGCCGTTTTGGCTAGAAAAATGTTAGTGCAATATGTACTTCTTACTTTTCTCTTATATTGTAAAAGAGACTGTGCAATGACTACTAAGTAGTTTGTGTGTAAATAAAAATAATTTTTTAAATTTATTTATTATCTATAATATGCTTTGGAAGACATTTAGTAAAAGGTTTGATAGTAGTATAAATACCATACATAATTAAGAGATGTAGAAAGCAAGCTATTGTGGGTTCCTGTTTATAAAAATTGAAGTATTTTGTGAACAGAAATATTTAACTAGATATATTCTAATGGAAAAACACCAAAAGTATGGCTAAAATCTACATTTATCCTGCTTCTTAAAAAATTAAACGCCAAGCACTGTAGTGATTTTCAGTTTAATGAGTCACCCCCTAAAACTCATCCTGAAATAATACATTAAAGAATCCTCAAAATGTGTGAAGAACTAATCAGTCGTACACACGGGCTTCAGGAATGCGATGGGAACAAGGGAAGTTTTATTTAGTATCCAAGTACTATTTTAAAGATGCGATATTCATGCCTGCTTTATCGATTATAAAAAAGCTTTTGATAATGTACGGCATAATAAACTCATCAAGATACTAAAAGAAATCGGTTTGGAAGATAGGGATTTAAGAATTATAAGCAACTTACACTGGGACCTAACAGCTTCCATACGCATCCAAGAAGAAAGCTCCAAAAATGTTGAGATCAAACGAGGTATCCCACAAGAGTGTGTGTTATCACCAATGCTTTTTAATGTATACTCAGAAACAAGAGGCGTTAGAAGACAGCGACATTGGAATCAAGATCAATGGCGAGTACCTAAATAACGTGAGATATGCGGACGACACAGTAGCGTTTGCAGATAGCCTAGAGAATCTACTAGAACTAATGAACAGAATAGTAGAATCCAGCCAGACAAACGGACTTTCACTTAATTTAAAGAAAACAAAAACAACTTATAGTGAATAAGCAACTAACAAAAAAGTGCAAAAGTACATATCTTTGGGAACAACAATTAATGAAAACAGGAACCACTCATTAGAAATAAAAATCAGGATAGAAAAATCCAGAGCTGAATTTCTCAAGATATCAAAAGTATTCAGATGTCACGATTTATCTTTACCAACCAAAATCAGACTATTGAGATGCTACGTCTTTTCGGTATTGCTATATGGAGTATGGTCTTGGACCTTGACGAAGGCTTCTTGCAAGAATCTTGAAGCATTTGAAATGTAGCTATACCGACGTATTTTAAAAGTCCTGTGGACAGACCATATCACTAATTAAACTGTTCTCGAAAGAATGGGCAATGAAAAGAACTCCTACTAAAGATAAAAACTCGAAAACTAGAATACCTAGGGTAAATTATAAGAAATGGACAGTAATACGAGCTCCTTCAACTGATTCTTTAGGGAAAGGTGAAAGGAAAGAGAGATTCTGAGAAAAGAAGAATATCGTTGCTGAAGAACTTTAGAACGTGGTTTAATACAACAACGGTGGGACTCTTCAGA
Organism: Sinelater perroti; assembly: GCA_036346155.1. Lineage (NCBI taxonomy): Eukaryota > Metazoa > Arthropoda > Insecta > Coleoptera > Elateridae > Sinelater > Sinelater perroti. Next base: position 4,256,665 of record JARFIY010000002.1, on the reverse strand, counting down.
GCTGCAGTAGTACGAATTCCCGTAATAACCGCTAATGTCCAGAACGGATTGGCACCATAAAGTATTTTGTACTGCTAAAATTACACGACATCCATTATCTATACAACACACTCAAAGCGGTTTGGAGTTAAGATTGGACACCACCTTGTTCTAGAACTGAGAGTAATACAACGGTCGCTGCATTTCTGAATTTCATCTAAAGTTTAAGATATGCCTAAGTCATGCCATGCCAAACAACTTTGGAAGAAACCAAAGGTCGTTTACTATCGATCGCAGTACTTCGGGTTGAAAGTGTCTTAAGATGTTAATGGTGGAGTTGCTTGGGGTTTCCCAAGGTTGTATCTCGTAATTGCAAATTGACCTAACGATGGTAATCGTGCAATTAGTAATAAAATATCATTGATCTTTATACACTATTTATTAAATCAGAGTTCTAGGTCTTGCCCTATAAAACGTGAGCAACATAAAAGTATTGCAATGTCGTCTGAGAACGTAACTACCATGGCGAAAGTAGTGGTGGGGATAGGACTATAAATGCCCTGAGATACTCTTACGTTTATTTTGAAAAGAGGCGTGTGACTATCTTCGTGTCTGGCGAGAACGTGCTTGTCAATTAGGTATGATTTGCAATAGTCCGATGATAGTGCTGTTTTTATTTTGAATAATAGCCTCTGATGCCAAACTTTATCATAAGCTTATGTGATATCGATGAAGGCAGCTAAGAGGTAACGTTTGTCATCAGTCTTTTAATTCATTATCAACTCGATAGACCTATTTGGTTGTATTTTCCAAAAATTTTCTTGTGCATTGTTTTTAGATCATAATCAGACGATTTTCCTGTATATAACTGTCATGATAGTGTCTTTGGTTAAGTTTTGAGCATAGATGATATGCTGTTTCTAGTAAATTATGCATTTTTTCTTTTTTCTGACGTGACTCTAGAATCAATTGGGGTAAAAACTGTTTCCAAATAGTTAATAAAAGGGAGAGCTTTTTCTTCCTCACTTTTGCTTTTGCTCGAGTGTTATTTGCAATACTTCATTGCTTCATCTTCTTTGGTGTTGTCCAAATAGTGTATTAAGAAGCCAGATCCATCAAGAAGTATTGGGAGAGGAGGTAGGATTTTCTGCTTCCGTAGTTTTTCTAGAATCGGACACATTTAAATACAATGTTCTTTATATTAGTGAAATTGCTTTTTTATAATATGCCATGAGCCAGTAATTGGATTCAAGAAGCTGATTGGTATTAGTACACAATTGCATCATTTTTTCTTGCAAGCGCTATAATACAAAAAAATTATATTTTTATAATTACAACAAAAAATTTATATATTTAGTAAAAATGGTACAAATTACAAGAAACATTATATATACCCTTACTCTGTCTTAAAATAATCGTATTGGAGGCCCGCACACTTTTTCAAACGTAGAAAGACTTCCATTAAAATAATTGAGCTTTTATTTCCCCCTATCGTAAACGTACATGACTCACTTTTAATCTCCGTTTACAACTAGAAAAATTAGGTTTATTGGCAGTAATTTGAAGTCATGTTTTTTCTACTTTGGAAACAGTAGCCGCGGAACAGATTTTGCATGATACGTTTGATGCTAAGATTATGCGTCAAAATTTTTGAAATGTCAGTCGTCGATTTTTGTTGATGTTCTGCTTATTACTAATAAAACGTGGAATACTTTGAATAGATTTCTGGCCATATCTGAATATATATATATATTATACCATACTGTTATTTATGTCACCCTTATGTATTGTTCTAAGTCATCTCAATAGTTTATATGGACGAATGTTACACTTTTGTTAACAAAATTTGATAAAAATTCAGTGCTCTACTCGCTCCATCACTGCAAAAGTGACGATTTCACTCTATATGTGCTTAGTTATTGACGTCTAACTCAGTAAAGTCAGTCTAGCCAGTAAAGTCGTCCTCACTCATTATCATCCATTTTTTGTGAGCTGCCAGGTTATATGCGATAACGCAAACTGTTTTTATCATATTAAAATTGCTTAGATATTTTAGAGACAAACGTTACCAGTGCAAAACCTGCAAAATCCTGTGTTGGAATTATAAATAACTGCTAAAGATCTTAGATGTTTTAAAATCACTTTCATTATAAATATGATTTAAGATTTGGGAACGGCCAGAACTCACGGGATGACAAATCCAAACCGTAATGTGAGAATTTCCAGTTTTTGATTCTTGTTGGCTTAACATTTTCAGATTTTCTTCTCATTGCTAGTCTTCTAGAACGTGGTCACTTCTAATAGACTCCCGACCACCTCTGAATGGTGTGTACGAATCTTTTATTTTTGCTGTATTCATTGTATTGTTCCTGAAAGTCTGCAGAATCGTCCGAATAGTTTTGCGGGCGAATATTCCAGCTTCGCATAAACTTAATGCAGATTTGCTGCTCTCTTTGAAAATATGGCGATTATACTCTGCATGTGCTTAGTTATTGACGTCCAACTCCAAACCAACATATCCAGTAAAGTCGTCCTCATTTACACATGCGCAATTGCAATCTACTCTCGTAGGATTCCAGGTTACATGCGGTCCCGCAAATTGTTTTCATTATATTAATATTGACTGAATATTTTTGGTATGGATCGCATATGTTCATTACAGTACAAAGCGGTAAAAATTTAAATTGGTTTATCATATAAAGTTGAAAAAAATTATTTGTTTCTAGTATAGGTTATGTAAGAAAATATTTTGATATTAATAAATTGCTGAAATAAAAAAAAAGATATTTTCGGAGCCCGCTAAAAACTTTTCTCCGGTTAATCCCTGGTTCTAGCCATTTCTATCTGTAGCTTTCGCCGGAGATAAGTGTGGTAGGTAATTTTTCCTTCTTGTATTTTGATATCTGAAATGACTTATTTGAGTCCCAATATTACATTGCTGAGGTTTTGTTGACCATTAGGATGCCTGGTAATATGATATTTTTAACGCAATATTTGCTTTGGTAATCTTGCTTTTCACTCCGATGAGAAAATCGCTTTTAGAAATGTTTGCAGTCCTTGGTGATGCCCTCATCTATGCAACATGCTGGACAATTTCTACTTCAGCAAATAAGTCTTCTTTTGATTTAATAATGGTACATAAAACGCAAAAGTTATGTCGATTATGTCTCTGAAGAGATTTTAATGCACGTTTTTGTTGGAGAGACTAAATGTTTCGGTTTGAGTACCACTTGCGTTCCTATAGTCACAATGATTAATCAGTGTTCTACTCCGAAGTCTAGAGAAGATGAAGCTTGGAAATAATTTGGACTGACACATTTATCTGGACAAAAGTTAAATAAATTGGATATTTTTGCTGGATTCGACGACTAATGCGTAGGGTAGTAGAAAAATGAGATATTACTGAATATTTTCAACAATCCCCTTCTTTTGGATCTAGTAAGTCTATGTGTATGCTTTGCATTATAAAACCAAAAAGTCGAAAATAAGCCTGTTATCCAAGGTTTCAATATAATGTGTTTAGTGATCTAGTGGCAGACAGCACATAGTTGAGACTACCAGCAGGGTCATTTTAATCTTCTATTGTCAAGTTTGTCAGTTTGTAAGTGCGCTAAATTATATTTAGGAAGATCGTAGTGCTCAATCGTATTTTCAATAAAAATGCTCCCAACGTGCGATCTCAATGCTGTGTTACGTATGTTGTATATCTTGGAATTCGTATAGTGAGACTCGGATATTAGCATAGTTGAAGTTCTTGGCGTGCTAATAACTTGTTTGTTCCGTTTGTGTTTGTGTTTGCTCTTCTTGTACTATGTCGTAACATGGTTGCTGCTTACTCTTAGTAAATTTATGAGCATAGATACAGTTAGTACAAATGGTACAATTTGCTTGCGGCGAATGCATTTTTTGTTGAAGTGGGATGGAATTTGTGGGATAATTTCTGCACTGGTACTAGGCAGTTAAGTGTCGTTCAGTGTGTTTTTTTTTATCTTTTTCTACTTTTTATAGGCTGCTAGCCAGTTTCTAATCACACAATCGTGAGGTACTATGAACCATGTTGGATATACCCTAGGAAAGTAGCTAGGTTAACCTTTTCGGAGAAGTTAAGTACTATACGACCCGCAAATGCGTTTGTATGACGGTCGGAAAGCATTTAGTGTCCCCCGTGACTTTAGATCAGGGAGTAGAACCCAGGCTTACTACACTGATGCACGAGGGACCAATGTGGCAGGCCCAAACTTTTACCGCGCGACTACATTTTGTAATGTATTAAATTGGGAGATTGAACACTACATTAGATGGTTTGAATTTTACTATCGAATGATACAGTTTGTTTATGTTCTACACGTCTTTGTTGTTCTCAGCCGGTTCTAATTTTACAAATTTTAGCTCTTCTTTCAATTTCTCTTTGCAGCCTTGAGGCTTGCTTTTAACTCTTTGCCAATCATGTTTATAGGATGATTGATTTGTTGGTTATTGTTACGACGGATCAAGTTTGGTGATGGGATTTAAATACTTCTTCTATTGACATGCTGTTTACAATTAACTAAGACAAATGTACTTATGAAACAATGTATGTGCATTACTAAAATTAGTGTTGTAATATAACGTTCTATATAAAAAAAGGAAGAGATTGCTTGCTGCTAAATTAGCATTATTTGTTAGTTCCAAGCAGAAATAACTTAGCAGTTATGGTTGTAAATCCCATCTGATATATATTTAATGCAATTTGCACGTCAAGAAATTTTGTTATGTGTTTTTAATTTATTTTAACTTACAGGTAGATATCTAAGAGTGTAGGTACATATACATAGGTTACTAGGATAGATTTGTAGTGCACCTTTAATTTTTATAGCCTCTCAAAATACTTTCCATAACACTCTATGCACTTCTGCACTCTTTGAAAACAGTTGTCGAATCAACACTTTAACGATTCCTAAGGGATCTGGAGATACTCGCCATCACATGCTATCAGAAGATCTTAATCATTGGAAAATTATGCTTGGGATCTTATTGGGGCCATTATAAAAATAAAACCTGATTTCGTCACCTGTTTTGAAGCTGCTGACAAACTTATTGAGCATCTTGCTACATCACGAAATGCATCCTACCATCTGCTCAAAAAACAAATTTGGTCGTGCACTATTTTTAGTGAAGAGGAGGATGAGCGTTCTGACTTCAAAGCGTCTTTCAGACTTACATTCTTCTCTAGAACGCCATTTACTATGAGATAAAAATAATCATCGATTTGTTTTCTACGAACACTAACCGAATGCAAAGTTGTAATGCCTAATTGTCCCGCATTTAGTTCTTGGCCAAAGTAACGTTGCGAACTCTTTCCACTACCCTAGTTCAGGAGTAACTTACAGCTAATAGTTGGTTTGGATTTAAATTTGATTTAACATAACTGAACTTGTCACGATGTGCAACCATCGCTTACTCCATAGGTACAGACAAATTTTCCTAGTACCTTATATGCTAATATTTTTAGGCACTTCAGTACTTGGAAATTGAGTTTCTTTTTTAGAAATCTTTTTTATATATATAACCATAAACAAAATATAAAGAACCCTTTTTTCTGAAACCAACTTTTGCTCAAATCCAACAGGAAATCTAAAGTGTATAGTCTTGATTTTAGTTTGCAAAATAGATGTTCTTAATAGTCACTATTAAATGGACATGCAAATATCTCTAGCACCAATAAGTTGATTCCCGTTGCTATTTTATTGTAGCAAATTTATTCTACGCCAAACCAACTGTGTGCCAAAATTTATTATTACATATAACATTGACACTTATATTTTATATTTTTAAAATTAAATAAAGTCAACGCAATTTTTTCTTTATTTTAATGCCGCCTTATAATAAAATTGTTTTTAACTTTTTTTTGGATAAGAAGATATTCCGACCATAAACCTGCAATTTTTAAAATCTTCTTATCAGTGTCTGCAATTCAAATTAAATATTTTCCCTAAATCTGGGACATATTTTAAAAACACCTTGTTTCTTTAGTAAACCGACTCAAATGCAACAAGTTAAATTTATCAAACAAAAAGATTTTGTTTTAAGTGTTTTATGAGTATATTCTGTTTTTCTTAAGTTTGCTTTTCTGGCAAAATGTGATTATCTTTGTGCCAAGGATGTTCTACATTTATTTTGTTTGCTTCTTTGTTAGTTCCATAGGTACTCATTTTACGCCTGTCGCAATTGTAAATAAATATGAAAAGCTAAATAGAACTCTGGAGGGATATCACTACGTGTGGAAAGTTACCTTGACAAAACCACAAAAATATTCCATTCAAAATAGCAAAGCGCATCAAGAATGCCACAACAGATGTGCTAAAAACCTACATTCGGTATGCTTTATTACCATATCATAAAACTATGCAAATAAAAATTACGTGAAAACGATTACATTACAAATTGAAAGGTTACTTTTCTAGAATATAAAATACTAATTCTAGGATGAGAAAAGTACATAAATCTTTATATTTAGAAACAGCTAAAAAATTACTTTGTCGAATTATAAATTTAGAAGTAGAATCACACCTTTTTACTTTAAGGAGCGTTTTTAAAATTATTTTTATTATGCATAATGCTGCTAAGATTACAAAATTTTCTAAGCTATCCGACTGCTCTTAGGTTCGTTTACCTAAGCTTTTGTTTATTTAGCTTAATAATTTTTGCAACAAAACTGTCACTCACGGGTTGCATTTAATTCATTATATGATAAATAATAAAGGTAAGAGCAACATTAAATAACTTTTTCCAAAAACAATTTGTGTCACAGAAAAACAACCTTTAGTTACCACAGCAATCGGTAAACTGTCATGTGGATTTAATTTAGTCGTGCATACATCTGAAGTAACACCTAGCCTAATTCATAGGTGCTGCTTAAGCTACACATGGAATAAGATATATTAGATGGTCTGCAACTAACATAATTATGAACATCTTTTATTAATAAAAATTTTGGCTCAGATCATTATACTGAGTACAATAAAGCGTCAGATGTTTGGGTGATACTATTTTCATACTCAAAAGCTCCAGGCATCACTTTGAAAAGTGTTTGCATGTATTTCGATAGTTCTACTTAAAATAAATTAGGCAACACCCTTAGTACTTAAATCTAGCACTTAAAAACCACAATTTTTAGGGAGTTATAAGTTATTGTTTTAAAATCCATGTAAGCTTTTGGATAGGCAATAAAAGACTGACAACAAGTATCAAAAGTTGATGCTTAAATTTGAATAAAGGCTTAAAAAAGTTGTAAAAAAGAGCTTAATTTTTTTTATTGTTGTAAGACAGATAAAATATAAGCACAAAATCACTTATCAGAGATAGAAAAACAGTTGGCAATACAACTGTTGCTTTATGCCGCAGATGATTTGAGTAATGAGCAAACATAAACAAATATCTGTCTTTCTTTAAATATGACCGTCTTGTCTTTTATTTTGATTTAATACTCTGCAGTTAGTCCTATATAAGCACTCGGTCGATATTTTAAAGAGAAGGGATGAAGTACGTGGATCGTAAGCAAATTAACCCCTGGAAGTGTAAGCTGCAAATTGGCCTGTTTGCTCTAAGCAAAGTTTGTCAATGAGTACTGTTTTTGCAAAGCGATCTAATTTGCGTCACCACCTGAAACGCTTGCAGCTTCAGCATGTTACCTGCAAAAATGTCCTGATTTAGTACAAAAGGGGATGAAGCGATAACGGGAAACCAGTGTGAATAAATTGCCTAAAAGAGAAAAAGACAAGTCATCTCGATGATGAATAACCAAGATTGCAAAATAGTTTCTGGACACTTGCAAAAATTTAATTTTTTCTTGTTTGTATGTTTATAGTGTGCTAAAATACTTTATTTTTGAATTCTAAGCTTTGATCATCTATTGTGAACAACAGAAACTGTAAACCCGAGATGCTACACAGGAAATTTGTGATTCCAAAGAGCAAGGCATTGTGAGACATGTGACTATTTCGAAGTGGTACAAGCGGTTAGATTCTGGTAACGTTAGCTATAAAGATCTATTGTCTTCTGGTCGAACATCTTGTGTAGGAGAAGTAGGCTTGCTTTGGATGCCGGATATTCATCAGGAACTTGCAATTTGTCGGTTGAACTTACCAACTTGCATATGATTGTCTGGAATTATTTGCGTTTATTTGGCTTTGTGTAGAAAAAACCAAAACAAGATCCTTACAAACCAACTAAAGCACAGGCCAACAAGCAAGTCAAGATTTGTTGTTATCCATTTAAAAATCCTCTGAATAACCAGTTTTGAAAGCACATTGTCACTTGTGATTAAATATGGGTTTACCTTATTATTCCCGATTATTCTAAACGCTGGCTAGAAAAACATTTCGGAAAGAAAGTCATGATCGCGGTATTGTGCACTTGATCTCCAAATAGAAGATTAAATCTGTACAGCCAAATTTATCCCAGAAATGCTTGATGAAGGTTCAAATCTAAAGCAGCTTGCAAATATCCTTTATTTAAAACAGATGGTCAACTGAAACGCAGTTGATCTTCAAAGCTAAAATAACCAGAATATGACCTTTTATATGCACCATTTTAAATCCTGCTACAAGGCTCATAGTGTCGGCGTCTCAAATCTCCATTACAGCATCTATTGCTAATAGTTCCGGTTTCCAACAATAGAAGCTCGAAACTCAAAGTTCCATTTAGTTAACTTTTGTATGGAATATAATCAATTTAAAGGGATTTTGAGTAGCATATATATATACCCATAATTTCTTTTGGATTTAATGAAAAGTACTTATAAAACAGAACTAGGTGTTTTAATAAGCAATAGAGAACAAAAGAAGTTTTTTGTTAAATAAAAATATTAAAAGACCTACTTGACACTGAATTGAGATGTTAAAGCTTACGAGAAACCTAAGCGCAATATTTCTCTTTTTGGATAAAATTTTGATGGAACGAGAGAGCTGTAGCAGAGCTAGACATGGAAGAAGAAAAAATCAACGTATAAAACATTCTAATTTTGAAGTTAATAGATTTTGAGTTTATGCAAAAATGGCAAATAAGGCCAGACATTCGACAAAAGTAAGTGACAAAGACCTAAGTTGGTAGTGCGCATAAAATATGACAGATCAAAGTTCTTTAATTTGCTCTGTTAACATTTAATTTTTTCACTTTGTTAAAATTAATTTGAAAGAATTTACACCCTTGTTAATCAAACATGTTATAGATTGTTTAAAATCAATAACATTTAAACAAATAATGTACTAACAATAAGTTGTAACAAAAATTCGAATCGTTTTTTATATTTAAGTGGCGATTTAATATTCTGGTACCGTTCGAAAGCGCGTTTTTCTGTGAACATTTTGGTATATATCTTGTTATGTATGCTTCATTTTTAGGATGGTATCTCACAAAGTTTAGAAGCCCACTCTTTTGCTTTATTATTATAAGAATTGTTAAGTGCTGCTGCCGCTAACAGAAAAATTCATAAGTTAGAGGACAAAATGCTTTCTATAGAGCACAGCTCAAAACGGATGAAGCGTTCTAAGCTTCATGACATAAATCTGACGACAAACAACAATCTAAAAGACCGTCAATCGTTGATCATGGAAGCTTGGAAAGTGTCGTCAAAAAATCTGAGGATTAAGCACATTCCAATTGTCTGTTCGTCACAAAAAATCTAACAACACCTTTGTGCACTTGATTGGGATCCCACAACAAGCTCAGAACTAAGTAGATGTTTGCTTCCAACTTCTTTAGAATTTACAAGGCAGTTTAGTCAATTCCGAGGATAAATAAAGCTTTTTGCGCAATCTAGATACAGGTAAACTCCAATTAGGTTAGAAAAGAAGTGTCGTCATTTGAAGAGGCCATTTTAAAAAGACAGTAATGCTTTGTGCTTGGTAGAACTTCGAGGAGTTATGTAGTAAAAGAAGAGCTGTACGCACAACATGCATGATATGGACGGACTTAAAAGGATGTTTAATAATTTTTTTGATTTAAAAAATCGTAACTGATATCGCTGCGGAATTGAACAGTTGGACTTTTGTTGCAATCTAGTATTTGTTGTTGAAGTAATTTTTGTTCTGAATTATCAAGTTTTATGTATAAATGCATTGTAGTTAATAAACAAGGCCCTAAAATATTTATACTGTTTACGTTAATGAAAGGTATGTACTCTTTGATCCGACTTAGTAAAATGAACAAAATAAAAATGAAATCTTTTACCAACAAAAGTTAAAAACAATTATATTAAAATTTCTAAACATAGAGCCAACGTTGTTGTACTCTAGGAATGCTGAATATTTGGCAAATCAAGATAATGACATTGAAAGAGTTAGTGATGAGTTTGATAACATGAGTAAATTAGCAGGTTAATTGAAAATGGAAGAACATATCGCGCTCGATCAACAGCTAGACATGACAGAGACTTGAAATGATATATAATTAAAACAATATCTGATTAATTAAAATGTGATATCAATGTAAGGATGTTACAAGGCCATCATTGACGTTATATTCAATCATATTTATGCCAACTAGCATCATAGTTTCCACATGATATTGGTGATTGCCACGAAAGATTTGGGATTGTATTGCAGAACAAACTAATTTATAAGCAAAAAGAGGTAAAAACAACGGTGAATTCAAAAATATATCAAAACTTTCCTATTTTTCCAATCTGATCTACTCGATCTGATTAAGGTGTAATTATTTTTTTAAATCATAAAAAATATTGTAATATAATAACAATAAAAAATCCTAATTTATTTCTGCTGGCAAGTTTTACTTTAAAATTAATAAAGAACGTATAATTCATCTAGATTTTCTCACTCCACTACAAATGTACCAAATACAGACAAAATAATTTTGTTTCATAGACAAACAATATAATAAGACGCTAAACTCTCTCTCTTCTCTCTCTCTCTATATATATATATATATATATATATATATATATATATATATATATATATTATATGTATATGTATATGTATATTATTTATATACCTAGAAGATAGATAAGAGAATTAGACTAGGATAGGCAGCCTGTAAGCTATTAAAAAACATATTAAACATGAATATACTAATGGCATTAAAAACAAAAGTTTACAACGAATGCATACTTTCAGTTTTTATAAACGGTTTTGAGTCCTGGGTCCTGACTAAAAAGATCAAGAACACACCAGACACACCAAAGGGCCGTAGAGAGAAGGATTCTAGGAATATTACTGAGAGATCAAAAATCAAACCAATTGATAAGAAAAAAAACCAAAGTTATAGACATCATAAAAAGATCGGCTCTTTAAAATGGCAATAGACAGGCCATGTGGCCAGACATATAGAAAAATGGAGCGGTTACATCACCAGATGGAAACCATTGGGAGAACGAAAAAGTGCTGGAAGACCTTAACAGCTCTGGTATGATGAAATAAAGAAAGTTGCGGGACTCAACTGGTATTAAATTACACAAAACAGAAATACATGAACAAATATCAGAGAGGCCTATATCCAATGGATAGGAAACGCCTCAAGAAGATTTTTACTGTCTTGCATTATCTCTTTTTTACTTAGATATTTTCATTGCACATAAAATTGTAGATAATAAATTAAAAAATTCTAATTACAAAAGAGAATTTAAGCTAGAAAGTCAGACAATAATTATTTATGTTCAAAGATTGTCTTTGCTAATATATCCTTTATTATACTTTATATACTTAACACGCCAGTAATTGCATACATGCATAGTAAGACTACTTCAGATTAAACAAAGAAAAAACTGTAGGAGGTATACAAAATTAATTTTTACAAGGCAATACTACAAAACTAGAATGTTGATATATCGTTGAAGTGGCATTCTAACGTGTATTTCCAATATATTATTCTTTGACATACTGCAGTTCGTAGAGTTTGAAGTATCCTAGGGCAATCGCCATAGGAAGGAGGTATAAAGGACAAGATTTGGTGAGCGGATTAGCCGAGCGAAGCTCTTGGTATGCGATCTGCAACTCCATCCTGTTCAAGGTCTTTTTCTTTCCTTTATCAGTACGAGGTGCATTCAAGTTATAACACTTCCAAATTTTTTTATCATGCGGTTTGTATCAAAATAAGCACACACGCTTTGTGAATGTGGGACAGAAATGGCAGTACTGCATGGCACACAGGACTCTAACTGCAGCAGCAAGAGTAAGGACTGCTTTTGATACTTAAAATGGCGAGGTTTTTATTATAAGAATAGCGTGTCTAATGTGCGTTTGTGGGTTCGATAGTTCAAAGAAGGCAGAACGTCGTGTGACAACAAACCAAGACAATCTCGGTCTTGCACCAGTCAGTCTGACATGATTAAACGAGTGGGGAAACTTGTTTTGGAGGATCGCCGAATGAGTATGGAACACATGAAAGTTGTGCACACAATTCTATATGAAGACCTGAAAATGCGAAAAGTGTCCTCCAGGTGGATATCACGAATGCTGACAACTTTAAAGTGATTTCTCATGCTCCTTACTCGCCTGTTCTGGATCCTAGCGACTTTTGGCTGTTTTTAACTATGAAATACACTGTCCGTGGTCGCAAATTCACTAGTCGTACTGCTATTGCATCAGCGATTTTTCAGCAGGCACAACCCACCCCTAAAGAAGCGTTTGCAGCGGCCATAGAATCATGGCGTCGATGTTGTGAAAAATGTGTACGACTGCAGAGAAATTACGTCAAGAAGTAACAAAAGTTTTACAATTTTCGTGTTTTGGTTTGTGGGAAAAAAATCGGAGGTGTTATAACTTGAATGCATCTCGCACAGAACTAGTGCTTTTGAATTTTTCCACCGACAACAAAATTGGTTTTTGATGAGGAACGAAGACTCAGGCGCTTGTTCAAAATGCATTGGAAAAGTATGTTATACGCCCACAACAGAGTCATGGATCCGAATGTACATTTTGATAGCTAAAACCTCTGTTCTTTCATAACATATTGGATATGGCAACATTTACTTTATAATCCTTCATTGAAATTTAAAAAAAGTTTTGCTTTATCTTGTGTTATTGCATACATATTATTTTGGAAAGTCACTGGTATAAGATATTGTTCTTTCTTTTTTAGTTTAATAATTAAAGTAGGCTGTAGAAATTAAATATTATATATTTAGTTCAATATTTTACAAATTTTAGCTTTTTAGCTTTGATCAGTTATAAGCGTGGGGTTTTAGTTTCTTTTAAGAAGAAACTTTGAATTTAGTAGGTGTTTCTTAACACTCCACGGAAAACAGACTTGGATGGGGGTGTCCTCAACCCCGACACGGCGCGTCCCAATGACTGATAGGAAACGTCCTGCAGATATACAGGACATGTGCCCAATAAGCACCCGCGGATCAACTGAGGCATGACATAAGGTAGCATCAACGTCCAGGTTGACGAAGAATGATTTCTCAACAGACTTGACATCAGGTACTAATAGGCGACAACCACGATGGTTTAACCGGCTGTGACACTGCACGAGGAAGGTAACGGAAAACCACCTCGTATTTCATAATTAGCCAAAATTTTGGTGTCGGATTGCGTATGTCTTCTCTAGATTAACGCAAGACTTATTATATGTAATTATAAAAAGGTATACGCCTCTACATGAACTGCCTTTGACGACCCTGTAGAACAATTTTATAATGACATCAAAAGGCACTGAAATAACAAAGCCATCACACACAAACATTGTTGTGGGTGACTTCAACGCCAAAGTGGGAAAAGGTCGTCGAAAAGATGCAGTGGACGAATACGGTATAGGCAACTCAAATGACAGAAGTCACCGGTTAGCACAGGTTTCCAAGAAAAAGATATGATACTGACTAATACCCATTTTAAGCAACATCCCAGACGTCTCTATACTTGGATATCCAATGTAGACAGAAACGTGAAAAACCAAATCGATTATATTGCCATCAATAAAAGATTGAAAAACTTATTCTAGTGCTGACGTCTTTTATGATCACATACTTTTACCAGCAAAAATAAAGATTAAGCTAAAAAAACTTAGTACCAGTAAAACCAACCGCAATTAGATACTAGAAAACTACAAGACTCAGAAATAGTAAAAGAAATTCGGATACACATTAATACACGTTTTAAAAATATAGACCCCAACATAAGCCCAGACGATAATAATATTAAAGCAACCTGGAATTTAGTGAAAATAGTAATATAAGAGATAAGCAATAATGGATCTCAGAAGAACTTACAAAAACCAACAACCAGAGAAATATTTCGAAACTCAAAAACATCAGACGCAAAGAAAAAATGGTAAAAAAACTGGTTAGAGAACAGTGTGAAGAGATAGAAGAACTTGAAACAAAGCATGACTCTTTTAATATATACAAGAAAGTCAGACGTAGTCAGACGTAGAAGATTAAAGGAGGACAGTGCTGTTACCCTGCTTCTGAAACTCTTCAACTGCATATACAAAACTGGTATAATTCCGCAAGACTGGCTTAAATCTATTTTTATAACCTTGCCTAAAAAAACCAGTGTAAAATACTGTAAGGGCTATAGAACTATCAGTTTAATGAATCACGTACTAAAAGAACTTCTCAAAATTAATTATACATGCCAGAATATATCAGAAATGTGAGAAAAACATTAGTGACTCTCAATTTGGCTTTAGAAATGGGTTTGGAACATGAGAGGTGCTTACTCAACCCTGTCGAGATGTCAATGCTGCTCGTGGACCATGAAAAAGCTTTTGACACCGTTCAGCACGATAACTTATTCCAAGTTCTCAGGGAAATTGGTCTAGGCAGCAAAGATATACGTATAATAGCCAACCTAGATTGGAGTCGGACAGCGGTTGTTAGTATGGATGGTCCACTATCACAAGACATGCCCATACTGAAAGGAGTAAGACAAGGTGTGTTCCCTCCCTTCTCATGTTCAATTTATATTCTGACAAAATATTTCGTGAGGCTCTCGAAGAAAGAACAGAAGGGATAATAATCAAAGGCGTTGTAATAAACAATTTGAGATACGCTGATGACACTGTCCTGCTAGCCACAAGCATGCAAGATCTATAAATTCTCTTACCAGCAGTGAAAAACCATAATAAACAAATGTGGTTAAAACTCAACCTTAAAAAATCAAATGGCTAATCGTTAGTAAATAACATAATGACATACAGAATAATATACTTGTGGGAGAGGAGTTGATAGGGAGAGTAACATCGTATAAATATCTGGGCTGTTGTGTCGACGAAAATTGAGACACAGGAAATTAGATGTAGGATAGGGCAATCAAGACAAACCTTTCGAAAGATGAAGAAATTTTGACCTGTAGAGCCTTGTCCATTCCTTTGCGTATTCTATTATTAAGCTATGTTGTCTTTAGTATCCTCTTGTTGCGTTAAAGCATGGACACTTACAGAGGCAATGTACACAAGACTAGAAGCCTTTGAGATATGGACCTATCGCAGGATTTTGAAGATCTCATGGATGGACAGGGTCACAAATGAGGAAGTACTACGACGCATAAACAACGTGAAATTCTTAAAACTATCAACAGAAGAAAACTCACATATCTGGGTTATGTTTTTGAGGAATGATAAATACAAACTACTTCATAACATTATTCATGGGAAAATTAAAGGCAAACGCGGCGCAGGAAGACTAATTGTCTTGCCTCAAAAATTTGCGTTAGTGGTATGAACTCAACACCACGGCACTATTTAGAACAGCAGTTGATAAAGTGAAAACCATGTTATTGATCGCCAATGTTCTTGGAGAGCACGGCGCTTAGAGAAAAAGAATACATATTACGAAAGGTAGTCATGTAAAACTCTAAGATGTTTACGTATTAATCAAAATAAAACATTTGGCGTACATTTCAAAGTATCGATTGTGGAATAGTTTACTAAAACATTCAGACACACAAATGACTAAGGTACAAAAAAGTTCTCTTTTACTTTTCATATTTTGTACTATCTTTAACTGTTGAAACGCAGCAAAAGATTCAAGTGAGGTAGAATACTTGTGATGAAGGCATAATTTCCAGAATTCAAAAAGGGTAAATCTGACCACATAGAAATCCTGCAAAATGGCGAAAAGACTTTTCACTACTTACTATTTCATTATTAAATACACAGGTACAATACCAATAATTGTTTTCCGTTCTTCTTGCACCAAGTGCATAGAAAGCGATAACTTGAGACAAACGTAAACAATTCCACAGCTTAAAGGTCACTGAAGCTGTAAATAACAGGAATACTTTAGTATATAAACAATAAACTATTTAATAATAATTTTTTAATTTCCAAAGGCAAATTATTTAATAAGATAAGCTTTTTATTTAATATATTATATCTATAAATAAATATAACTGAGATCGTTAATAGTCTAAGCAGGCGGTAAAGTACCGCATAAGCACTCAAATATGTCATACGCCTGAACTGTACGTATGATTCTGTGAAAACCCCTCGATACTTCTAAAATCCGCAGCTGTCTAAAACCAGCGATGATTTGCACTGGAAAATTTAATTCACGAGCTGCATGAATAGGTAAAGTTGGCGATAAGGAACAAACAACCCATTTATCAGAATAATCGTGATACGCGAGCAGGAAATCAATTGCGTTGCGACTGCAGCGCCTTTCGACCTTTCCTGCGATACGACGTACGATCCGCCGAACCAGCCGGCCTCAGAGAAATCTGATTGGGAGTTTACCAAATCGCAGTGTCATAACCGGCGGCGGTTCGAATGCGCCGTAGCGTACGTGATGCCGATAGTGTCCCGATTTGGCGCCCGCCATCAGATCGGAAATACCTGGACAATCGACCGCGATGCGTACCCCCGTTTTGCCCCATTCGCGATAAATCCGCTGGATTTTACCAGCTGCAGTCGCGAATGCTGTCATGCAGAGGCGAAGACGACTGGGAAAATGCAAGTCACCATGAAGAGTAATCTACAAGCAGCATCCGATGGGATGTTGTTGACAGTGACTTGCATATTTCGATAGTTTTGGTAGTTTACTTGTGATTCTCGCTTCATTAGCGCAGAGTGGTTGACCTGAATGGAAATTGGATTGTTTTAATTATCAGAACACGATTTTATCACAACTAATTAATTTTTGGAATCAAAACGACCTTTTGTGCTTGTGTTAGAATACGCAGCTTTTGTTCTAGTAGATGTTCCAGTGCAAATGTTTCTTATAAGCCTGTTAGAATTTATAGGTATTGCCATTTGTGTACATAGTGTATATGTAGCCTATACCTTCAAAATGTTAGCCTCACCTTTCAGCGCTGCACCCTATTGTTACTAACGAAACTCTATCGACCGAATATTTGCAGGGTAACCATGTAAATATGACGCTCACAAAATAGTCGGAAAAAGGATAAGTCCTCGGACATAGAAATTAGTATAACAGCTCGCGGAAAACAAGGAGAAACCTACGCGTCATAACTATTTCCTAAGAAAGTCGATACACGGTCAAAATTTTTCCTGTTTTGATCTTTTGGTAGGAACAACTAGGGAAGATGATTACAAATTGATAACAAAAAGAATTGGCACATGAGACATTCAAACACTATAAAAATGTGATTGGAAATGATTCAAGAAATGAAACAAAACCAACTCGATGTACTAGGAAAGAGTGAATCGAGATGGCTAAATGAAGGAGATGTACGAGAACTATAAAACTTATCGACGTAACCTGTCTGCAGTCGTACATATTTTTCACAACGTCGACGCCACGATTCCATGGGCGCTGCAAACGCTTTTTTAGGAGTATTTTTTGACCACTGAGAAATCGCTGATGCAGTAGCGGCACGACTAGTGAAACTGCGACCACGGACAGTGTCTTTCATCGTTGGAAACAGCCAAAGTCATGAAAAATCATGCGCGCAACCTTGTGGTTGTCCGTCAGCATTCGTGGCATCCAGCTGCAGGACACTTTTTGCACTTTCAGGTCTTTATGCAGAATTGTATGCACAGATTCCAAGAAAATGCCAGCTTTGGGGCGATGTGTTCCACACTCATTCGGCGAACCTTCGAAACAAGTTTCTTCACTCGCTTGATCATGTCGTTAGACCGGCTGGTGCAAGGCCGAGGTTGTCTTGGTTTGTTGTCACACGACGTTCTGCCTTCTTTGAACTGTCGCACCTACAAACGCACATTAGACACATCCATAATATCATCACCACATGTTTCACTCAACTGACGATGAATTTCAATTGGTGTCACACACGCAAATGGAGAAAACAAATAATTACACGCTGTTCTTTTAATGAAAACGTTGCCATTTTAAGTATCAAAAACAGTCTTACTCTCGCCGCTGCCGCTGGAGTCCTGTGTGCCGTGCAGTACTGCCATCTCTGTCGCGCATTAACAAAGAGTGCGCACGTATTTTGAAACAAACTACATGTTTCTGTCTGTTCCCAGTCCTGAGAAAAAAATTCGGAGATGTTATAACTTGAATGCACCTTGCATAGTGCGACAATTATCGGGTAATCACTACGGCTGCACGAAATGATCAAGCTGGTGTTGGAGTTATTATGACAAAAAGCAAAAGGATGTATTCTTGAAAGTATTATGGTCAAGCTAGTAGACACCCCAACCGACACGACCATGAATCAAGTCTATATGCTAACGACAAAAAATGATGACGAGGAGCAGAAATTTACGACCAAATAGAAGAAATAGTGAGGTATGTGAAAGTGACGAAAATATTATTTGAATGGGGATTTAAACGTTAGTATAGAATTAGATTTTGAAAATAGGATTTAGAGCGAAAGAATGAAAGGTAAGATCTTGTTCGATTTTGTGGTAATGATAACTTAACGATAACGAATACGAGTTTCAAACATCACCCACGCAGAAGATACGTGTGGAAAATTCCAGCTGATATCAGAAGATACTAAGTTGTTAATATAATAATAAAACAGATTTATAAATCGAGTAAAACAGCAGAAGCTGGGGTGGATAGTGGTCATAATCTAGCAATGGTATCACGTAACTTAAAAAAAATATGAATGGCAAGTAAATAAATTAAAAGCCAATACAATTTAATAATAAACTGACAGTATGAGAAATTACGATAACAAATCAGCTCTAGTCAGAATTAAAGGCAACGTTATCAGTCAGATCTACAGCCCGTAGTATTATCTTTTTTTTTGGAGGGTGTCCCAAACATTCTATCAAGATATCAACCACATGAGATGCGTAATGCATTAAACTTTGTGGCTTAAAAATACAATTCTCATATTATGTGGCACGGACCGATTTCGCCAAGCAAGAGTTAAGATTCTGTCAATAGATCGATGACGCATCTATTGAGTGACTGAATGCAAATGCATGTTTAGCTCCACAATCAGCTATTTCACTTCCAATTATTGACTCATTATCATACATTTAAGAACTTTTTAATAGAAAAGTTAAATACTGTCAAAAATACCTGTACTGGCTGGATCGCATATAAATCGATTGGATAGTCTTTTTGTGACATTTAGAGGTTCGGGTAGATAATAAAGTTTCTCATGTCCCAATTTCGGAAATGTGTTTAATAGCTTTTCCAATGCCTATTTCAAGAGTAGTAATGAAGGCTTTGTCAATAAAACACCATAGGTTTAACATTTTTTTACAAGATATTGATCAAACTACGCTTGTTAGAGAAGGGTAATCATTTGTACGAGGCGAGTTCAAGTTCTAAGGTCTCCAATTTTTTTCTGAAAAATTATTTTCCCAGGAAAGTTAAAACCTCTGTTACTTCTCAACGCAATCTCTATCTAAACGTACACATGTTTCGCAACATCGTCGCCATGATTGCATGGCTGCTGAGAACACTTCTTTAGGGGTGTGTTTCATACACTGGAAAATCACTAATGCAACGTTTTCACCTCATGTCTTGTTTCAATGTGTGTTTTATCACGCAAAGGGAGAAAACAAATGTTCTTGGACACTAAACATCGCAATTTGAAGTATACAAAACAATACTCACTGCAATGGAGGCAATTCGACTTAAGTACATTGTAGGTGCTGCTATCTATATTACAAATTTAGAAATATTTTCCACGTCTTTTCAAATTAACTGCATCTTTCTACTTAGGAATTATTTGGAATTCTTGTTTGTATTGTTGTAGAAGCGTAGATGATTTTGAGTACTTTTGTAAGTTTAAACACATTGTAATAGGTAGAGACCATGAAGGAATAGCGGACTGAATTCTAGGGAGTACGTGTTGGAATAATATGATATACATAAATATAGATTAAAAACAAGTGATAAAAGATGGAATAGAACTACTAACTACTGTGCAAGATAAATCTGTCTTTAAAGTTTCATATAAACAATGAAATATAGTTGTTAAAAACGGATTCTAAATTTAAATTGTTGTAAGTTCTACTGTTCTTGTAAGCTCTTCGACTAAATAAACTATTAACTGGGCTTTTATGGTATACCCCTAATAATAGTCCTGTTTCGTGATTAGAGATGTGATCAAGCTTATGGAAATAAAATTTTTGATTGCAGAAAAATACTTCTGTTATGTAATTTAAGGGAGAGCTTAATAATGCTTTGCAAATACACAGCCTTTAATGTTTTTTTGTAAAGTGTGGATAATTTACTAAATTAATTCAGATGTTTAAAAAAATAGACACAAGTGATTTTTGAAGTTGAATATTTAAACCCCCAATGTGTCTGTAACTTAACTAATAACTTTTTGAAAAATTTATTCTTAAATCTTGGTCATAATTGTCTGCAATAAAAAAAAGTCTCTATAAAGACTGCATAACAAAACAAACATTTACTGTAATACTAAATAAGGTAACAGACAGCACTGAGCCTTGACTATTTTCCGTTCTCTTTCACCTTAATAGAGGAATAAAACGTGACAGCTGTTAGGCGTCGCAATATAAGTAGATATTGCTATGATATGATACTAGAGAGGTGTTTTATCATGGAATACGTTACGCGATCTGGACAGGATGTTGATTCTGAAGTATCATTAAGGATTTAATAAGGTTTAGGTAAAATAAGTAATTCGATGTTTGTTCAAAGTTGAGTATATTTAGTACTCAATTTATTTTATGGGCCAAAAAGTAAAGATTATAAGCGCTTGTTGCTGATATCGACGCAAAAGTTTTCCCTAAGAACTTTGCTATATATTCTGGGCGACTATGATATGTAAGCAATTTTTTAGAAACAGCTTTTATTTTATTCCATACCGCTCTGATGGCATTAATAATTCTTATTGCGGTTATAAAGGTCTAAAAATGCGTTTGGAAGAACTTTAGTAAATAATTGCCTTTTAGTAGCTCGGCATATTTGAAGTTCTTCGAGATTTAATTCTGTTGGGAACCGACAGAGAGTACGAAATGCTTTAGGTTTATTGCTATGTATTATTATAAAACATGATTTTGACAACCAATAAATTAATTTTTTTCTTCCGTGTGGTTTGCGTTTCGACGTCGTTGTTTCTGTTGATTTAATAACGTTCTCAGTAAACTTTTGTACACCAAGATCAATATTAACTGAAAACGGTGCAAAAGTAACATTTTTAGCGATTTTTTATGTTTAAGGTAATACGTTTTGATTTAGTTACAACTTTTTAACGTTTTTATCATTGCTTCTGATTTGGCAGCATAATTTGTCTCGAAGATAATGGCGGCTGTTAAGATCTCCAATCAGCAACATGGAATCTTATAGTTGACTTACTAGATTTTCTATTGATCTTAATGTCCGTGAACTATTAGCAAGGTATTGCGACGGGTTGCAAATATGTTGGCGTGATTTATACAAGCCACATAGGATCTTATAAAAAGTTCTGCTCGTCTATAAGCTCAGAATTTATCTTGGGGAGTGTAAATAATATTGCAGTAACCGGTATTAAAGTCTAAGAATAAAGATCTTAATAGGGTGTGTTAAAGCCTCTTATTGTGCGATGGTAGCGAATTTTAATTGGGGTTTATTTTCTTATTTTTTCTTTTACCAGATTTTAGTAATCTCATTCAAAATTATTTCTTCTATAGATCGGTTAGTTTTAATTTGGCTTTCGAATGCGGAAAAAAATAAATAACATCCTTTTTAAGGAGTGGAGATTGCGATCTGTGTGTTTTCAGCAGTAATTTCAAAAGAATGATATTGTGTTTGAGTAGGAATCGATGGTGAACTACTTTGGTATATTTTGAAAGTTTAAACAGTTGGAGATATTGTTATTGTTAAATTATTTTGTAATTACTGTATTAGAGGTGCTTTTACAGTATTTTACAGCATCATTTTCTTAACTTTAGGTACTGAATTAAATAATACCTCTAAAACCCCAATTTACTCGTACCTCTTGTTAAAGAAATCAGTTGCGTGATCGGTGAGAATATGAACCGCTGCGTTTACCGCCTTTAGGACAGGGGTAGTTCCGTAAAAATCTGACCAAACAGACATAAGCCGTCAAATAGATACTGCAAAGCTACATTACAAAGTTGATGACATTGCAAACAACGAAGATGTGGAGCAACATGGATACTTACAGTAAGAGTATGTTTTAAAAATAATGTCATCTAATGTAATCCTGTATACTTGGGACACTTATAAAAGAGAAGCAAAATTTTTGTTCTGGACGATACGTAGTCTCTGTAAAGGTTGCCATTTCTTCGCGCATATTTTCTTTTATTTGAACAAGAGAGCCCGGATTGCTGCTGTATACTTTTTAGTTAAGATATATTCACAAAAAACAATTTATAGGAGTCAAATCGAAGCTGCGTGGAGGCCAGTTTATGCCACCTCTCCTGGAAATCAATTGTTAGGGAAAAATTTCACGAACTCGTGGCAGAGACAAGTTAGAAGTGTGCGATGTTGCTCCAACCTGCTGAACTAGGTTTTTTTGATTATATCCAGTAAAATTTTGCAGTTCAGGTACCAAGAAATTGTTCAGCATCTCCACATAACCTTCTGAAGTCACTATTAACGCGCGGCCCCTTTCATCTTCAAAGAAGTACGTGCCGATTATTCCTAGCGTTGACATTGCGGTATATACAGTCACTTTTGGCGAATGAAGAGGTTTCTCTTGCTTGAATTATGAGTTCTTAATGCTCTAGTAACGGCAGTTCTGTTTTAAGGTGGCCATTGGGGTGAAAATGTGCTTCACCTGAAAACAATTCTTTTTGATTTCATTAACTATAAGACATTTTGATGGTTAAGGTACGTACTGGATGTTGCTGTTAGAAAAATAATGAGCAATTACTTTGATATTTGGGAAAAAATGCTAGATTCAATTTAATTTTGATTAACTTCAATGAATAAAACTTTCTTAGAGTTTTACCAGTCCCATCAATTGAGTTTGACAAAATATGATTATGGTGTTCTTACGAATATTTTGAGATAGGGGTGTCAACTACGGCAGAACTCTGTCTTACCATAGGAAGGTTATTTATTCCTAAAGGGCGTTTAAATGTCGTGTCATTAAATCTCAGCTCGAGTCGTATTACACCCTTTAAACGCCGGGGAGATAGACTAAGAGGATTTTTTTCAACGCCCATAGTTTCTTAAATAGTTCCTGGGGGATACATTAAAATAGACCTGACATTCGCTTATTCTAATATTTTGATAATTTGTGTTTCATTAATCAAAAGTCATGTGAATAAATCAGAATAATAAAAAAGATAATTCGTTAACTTTGTTTTTCATACGGGGCTCTGTAAAATTCGTTTTTTCTCAATTGGGGTTATAGTTACGATATTCTAAAGTTATATTATATATTTTTTATAGGAGTATTATTTTTTAAATTCAAATAATTCGAATGTTATTGTCGATTATTATACCAATTTAGAGTATCAGAATGATTCGAATATTTCAATAAATTTTTAAATGACTATTTCAATTGCAAAATTCAAAAAATCCAGGGTTACATTAAATATTTAAACTTTTATCACTCCTTAATCAATTATATTTAGATTAGCCAATTAATTAAAAATAGAATTGTATAAGTTGGATAGAGCTAACAAATTCCAATATGCTTTATAACGCAGTAGCCTTGTTTGTGCTGCAATTTAGGCTTTAGCAGTAAATAAGAAATCTTCTAGTAGAGGTTCTTATCGGGTTAATGTAGCAACCACCATTTGAAAATGCTTTTACCAATAACGTTTAAAGAAGTAACTTGTGAACGGTGACGTACAACTGCTTTCGAAAACTAATCAAATTTTACAAACCTCTTTAAGGTGGTGGCTTTGCAAATAATGATTTTTGGCATGTACTTCTATATTTCCCATGTAAGGCTTTGTTTTACTATTGTGAGATTGTACAGTTTGATGCCTGTTAACGTACATTTATATTAAAAATTCACTGTTTTGTTTGGACTATATTTACATAAGTTAACTTAAAGCGTCTGCTCATTAAATCTCTAAAGAGCTGAATCTACTTTTGGTTGTTATTCAAATTATCAATTTATATGGGTTTTTACTGCGAGTTTATCCTTAAATAAACAATATAACAACGCAGCGTATGTATAATAAACACATTTAATATCACATTACAAATATTCAATTAAAAATAAATTATACAAACCTATCTTGCAGCCACTAAACGATAAAATGGGACTTTGCAGCTCGATCTGACGTCACCGGGAAAATTCCATGCACTGCAAATTATCACGCGTTGGTTTTGGTAGGAAAAATAGACTGTATCGATAAGATAGTAGCATTGGTTCCATATGCATTGAAGGAAAAGAAGACATAACTACTAAGAACTGATAACGATAGTAGTGAAAATTGTATCGCGTGTGATGAGGCGTAGATAAAAATTGCTGTTTTTACTGTTTTTATATTGGTTGGTAAACAAACCCATACGAGGAAGTTTTAATTAAAATATACAAACATTTACTTGAAATCTAAGAATAAAGTGTTGGTTTTCATGGTGATGTAATATTAATTGAGTCACAGTGGTGTGTTTATTTAAAAATTTATTAGCGAATTATTTGTTTATTGATTAATTTGGAACGATAAAATAGAATACTAGATATACTGTTTGGGGTCATTAGGTAGTTTTAAGCTGGTGATTTTTTTCTAGATAACTAATAGTTTATAATAATCAATTATACGGGGTGTTTTCAAGTTCTAAGGTCTCCAAATTTTATTCTGAAAATTACTTACCCAGGAAAGTTAAAACTTCCGTTACTTCTCAACGTAATCTCTGTCTAAACGTGCACATGTTTCACAACGTCGTCGCCATGATTCCATGGCTGCTGAGAACACTTCTTTAGGGGTGTGTTTTGCCCACTGGAAAATCCCTGATGCAACAGCGGCTCGATTTGAAAATGAGCGATCATGGAGTGCCCTTCATGATTAAAAATTCTTGGTGGCATTACGTGCCACCCGCGGAACTTTGTGTTTGTCGGTCACCATTTGTGGGACGCACCTTGAAGAAACTTTCAGCATTTTTAGGTCATCATGCAAAATGGACTCCACGAATCTTACGGAAATGCCAAATTTACAGGCGGTATCACGCACAGCTAATTGACGGCCTTCCATAGTAATTAGCTTCACTCGCGCAATCATGGTTTCGGTCCGATTGGTTTGCCGAGGCTGCTTTGGTTTATTGTCGCACAACTCGCGATTTTCTTTAAAGCTTAGCAACCACGAACGCACATTTTTGACACCAATAACACCTTCACCGTATGTCTCGCTCAATTGGCGATGAATTTCGATGAGCGTTTCACCACGCAAGAATAGAAAACAGATGACTACAAGTTGTTCTTAAAGTTCTAAGGTTAACTGAAGGCTTAAACCTTAAAAATGAAAGGTAACTATTGCAATATTGTTGTTTACCAGCATTATTCTAATGAATATTTCTGTCAACATAGCTCATATAAAAATTCTTATCACGTATTATCCAAAATTGTACGGAAAGCTTCTTAAAATTAAAATTTTAATCAAGAGAATTATCAAAAGATCTATGAGATGCATTCTAGTTCTAAGGTCTTTTTTGTCTTGACAGGAAAAATAAGTAGAAGGATTCTATTAATTTTAAAAGACGCGTGAAATGTTTCTGAACTTGTACTATAGATGGCAGCACCAAACAATGTACACAGTACATTACCGTCATTGCAGTGAGTGTTGTTTTGTATACTTAAAATGGCGACGTTTAGTGTTCAAAAAGCAGTTGCTTTGTATAGCTTTGTAGTTTTGGTTTTTCGTTACTTAATGTTTAAAACTTTTCTTTGACCGAGTTTTTATAATAATAAAGAATACTTGGGTTTTCTAATTCGCTTCGATTCATCTGCATATATTTCTTCTATATCATCTGGCGTATTCAAATACTTGCAGAGTCGGCAGTATTTACCAAGCATATCTGCAGCTATGCTTAGCTTGTTACGGTTGTGTGCAGCAAATATCTTTTAATAAGCAGCTTCAGCTGATTGTGACCAAATGCGCTTACCATTATGTCATGTTATTAATCGTTTCGATTCGTTGAGGGTTGCTGTCTTCTAGTAGTTAGATGTGCTTTGGACCAACAAGTGTCTTTTTAAATCTCCTTTTTTTATAATCTGTTAGTCTTACTGTTGCTCTTTATGTACCATATTGCATCTTAGAGCCACCCTTAATCTAGATGGAAATTGAAATATTTTTTTGATGTTATAATTTGCGATTTTTAGATTAATATCCATTAGTAACTCTCTCTATAGTTGCAAAATAATTATTTGTACTTGACTTTGATTAAATTTATGTGCTGCAGTTTTGTCTTATACACAATGAAAATACGTGGTGATAAAAGCTTTTATACAGCTTTATGTTTCTTAACTATGATGTTTTTCTTCTACCTCTTTCTATTTTACCATCTATTTTCTTTGTTTTTTATTGTTTATAAGAGTTTTTGATTGCAACACATAGCTTTTAGTACTTCTTGGTTTCTGATCCTTTTCAACCAAGGGACACATCTCATTAACCACATCTCTAAAGCCTCGATTTTGTTTGAATCGTACTTGTTTGGTGTCCAAGCTTTGGTTTTATCTAATATCGACGCTTATATATCTAAGTTCTAAATTAACATTTTTGTTAATCAGATGTGTTTTTATTTTCATAAATCCTTGCTTTGACATTTCAATTTCTAAGTTTATACTTTAAGTTCAAACAGCAACCTAAATGTTTGTATTTCTTTTTTTCTATTTATTAGTCTTAAATGTAATTTTTCTTAGATTTCTGCTTACTTGCATTATTTTTGTTTTATTTGTATTGTGTTAGACCCATTAGTATCCTTTCTTCATAGACTTCAGTAATTAATTATTGTAACGCTGTAAGATGGTCTTCCAGTAATGCGCTTCGCTGGGAATCTAATATTATTTATTACTTCTCCTTTTATTTTGACTCTTAGATTACATTCATATAAAAAGTTATTTTAGAGTAAATATTAAACAATGTGGTAAATGATATGCAGCCCTTGACATATATCTTGTTTAATTTATTTGTTATCTGTTCCCGTCTTTAACTTTTATCTTAGCTTGTTTGTGTCAATAAAGACTTTTAATTAATTTATCTCTCTTTTATAATCTTGATGTGCCTTATTTTATCATATTCTTGCTCGTAATCTAGAAACCAGAGAAACACATTTTTTTGTTAATTTGCATGATGTTCATTTACAGTTACACTTATTCTACATTCCTCTTGCTCATTTTTCTTTAGCGTCTTTAATTTTATTTTTAAATTTTTATTTATTTGGCTATAATTATCTTTATTTATTCGGCTATAATCAGCTTTAATTTTGATCTTAAAAGTTTTACGCGTATATATATATATATATATATATATATATATATATATATATATATATATATATATATATATATATAATCTTAACCCATTTACCTTACGGTGTATGGTGTTTGTAAGCTTACATACATTTACATTTCCGTGAAATCAATTTACATTCTAATTATTGTCAATACCGGTTTTTAAATTAATTTAAGACAAACCAAATTAAATTAAATTAAATTGGATTTACAATACATTTTATCTTACAGTTCCTATGCAAGTTGTTCTTGTCTATCTGGTATTCTATTTACTTCACTTGCATTACACTACACTATGTTTCGTATGACGATCTTCAGTCATTCTTAACCGCACCAATCTATAGTTCACTCACCGCTTCACTACATTGATTATCTCTCTTTATTGTGTATTTGTTATGTACGTACGAACCTTGCCCATTCCTTTTTGTTCTGTGCCAATGTTTTGGCCTCTTGCCAGTTTCGATTCTTCCTCTTTAGGGCTCCCGCTATTGTCTCATCCCATCTCCTTCTTGGTGTTCCTCTTGCCTCTTTTCTTATTGTTTTGGTTTGCCAAATTATTTTTGTTTGTCTGTTATTCCCCATTCTGATCAAGTGTCCAAACCATCTCATCTGTTGTCTTTCTATGTCCTTTATTGGTTTAACTTTTAGCGCCGTTCGTATTTCTTCATTTCTTAGTCAATCTCTTTTAGTTACAACCATGATTCCTCTCAGGAATTTCATCTCACATGCTTGTATCTTATTTTCTTGTCTTTTCGTGAGTGTCCAGCTTTCGCAACCAAACATCAATGTCGGCTTGAATATCGTGTTGTATACTGTTAGCTTTGTTTTATTGCTTATCTCGTTTTTCCTAATTAAAGCATTGTTTAGGGCGTAATACACTTTATTAGCACTTTCAATTCTGCTATTAATTTCCGTTTCGTTTTTCCCATCTTTCTGTATTGGTATTCCCAGATACTTAAAACTGTCTACTTGTTCGATCTCTTTATTATTAAGTTGTATTTTTATTTGTCTATTGTTTCTTCCTAGTATCATCACTTTGGTCTTATTAGTATTTATCATTAGTTTTCGTTTTTGTAGTGCTGTGTTCCACAGTTCTAAGTTTCTTTGCAATTCTTCCTGGTTTTTTGCACAGATCATCAGATCATCCGCGAATGCACATTCTGTTATATATACCGGTTCCAAATATCTTTATGTTTAACTTCTTTTATTACTTCATCTAATACAATATTAAAGAGTATTGGGCTTAATACTCCCCCTTATATTGCTTCTCAGTCTGTTTCCAATTCCTCTTTTCTTAAGGCTATTCCATATAACTCTTCTTGGTATGCTGTCAAAGGCTTTTTTAATATCGATAAACGCCACATATATGTCATTGCTGTGGAACTTCTCTATCAGCTGTTTTATTGTGAATATGTGGTCCTGTATTCCTCTCCCTATTCTAAAACCACTTTGCGATTCTTCCATTTGGTCTTCTGTTTTGGCTTTCAATTTGTCTTCTAGTAGTCTCTCGTACACTTTATATGCATTGTTGAGTGTTGTTATCCCTCTATAGTTATTGCAGTCTTTCTTATTTCCGGACTTGTATAGTCGTAATATTATACCAATTTCCCATTCCATCGGTATTTTGTTTTCTTCTGCAATTTTGTTAAACAGTGTTGTCAATACCTCTGGACCGTTGGGCCCTAGTAGCTTTAACATTTCTGTTGTTATATTATCATGGCTTGGTGCTTTGCCTCTCTTAAGCTTCTTTATAACTTCTCCTACTTCTTCCAGACTAAATGTTCTCCCTTGTTACACGTCTTCTTCTTCCCATGTACTTGATGTGTTTGCGTTTAGCAACTCTTCGAAGTATTCTTTCCATCGTAGCATTATATCGTTGTTTTCCGTTAATATTTCCCCTTTCTTTGAGTTAATATATTGACATTTTGTTTCTTTTCCTTTCATTAATGTTTTCAGTACTTTATAAAATAGTTTCTGGTTACCTACTCTGCCCTTCTCTATCTTTTCGCCGAATTCTTCCCATGTGTGCATTTTTGCTCTTTTCACCATCTCTTTGACCTTTAGTCTCTGTTCTTTATATTTTGTGTAGTTTTCGTTATTTTTGTTTCTTAGGTATGTTTTCCATGTCATTTTCTTTAGCTTTGTTTCTTCCTTTATCTCTTCGTTCCACCAACTCGATTTCTTTCTACATTTGTTATCACTCGTCTGTCCACATATTGCTTTGGCTGTGTTTATTACAGTTTCTTTGAATTTTATCCAAAGCTCTTCTATGTTATAATTTATAATACTTGCTTTTAGAGTTCCCATTTCTTTTCCTGTTCTTTCAGTATATTTATTTGCTATTTCTTCTTCCCTTAATTTGTGTGATCTTATTATCTTCTCTTGTGTGTTAATCATTTTATCCTTTTTGTTTCCCTTAGTTTCCCTTACTAACTCCATTTTCATTTCCGATACTACCAGGTAGTGATCCGTATATAATTCGGCTCCTCTTTTTACTCTTGTATCTTGTATGTCTCTTCTATATTGCTTATTTATTATTACGTAGTCAATGATTGACTTCTCATTTCTACTTACTATTTCTCTCGTATACTTATGTATGTCTTTATGTTCGAAGAAGGAGTTTGTTAGAACTATGTTATTCAATATACAGAAATCTATTAATCTTTTCCCATTTGTATTTCTTGTTTCTTCTCCATGTACCACTATTGTCTCCCCTGATTCCGCATCTTTTTTTCCCTACTCTTCCATTTAGATCTCCAATTATAACTATTCTTCCGTTTAGGTTTTCTATTATTTCTGCTAGTTGCTCCCAAAACTGTTCTTTTATTTGTGCCTTGCCATTTTACCCTGGTCCGTATGCAATTATCATCGTGCTTTTAACTGTGTTACTCGCTTGTATCTCTATCATAAGTAATCGTTCTGTAATTGCTACCGATTTCGTAATATATTTAGTTATTTCCTTTTTAACTAGTTAGTTATAGTTACTGCCATTCATTTTGTTTATATTTTTAGATTTTGTGCGATATAAGAATTTATTTCCTACCCATACAATATTCGTTTTTAGCGTGTACCATGTTTCTTCTATGTTATATTGGATTTGTTTTGATACGTTCAAGGATTTATTATTGAATTCGTTTAAATCCTACTTTATTTGCTGTTTATTTCTGGATTTCTATTATGTTTCTGTTATGTTTCTTTGATTTTTTTTAAAGTTAATTTACATTATGGTCTGATATCAGTACCGTATGATAAGTTTTTGCACTTTTATCACAGTTATAATTAACGTTACTTTCTCCAAAAAAATATGTATTTAGTTTTGGTTTTTTGAAAATATCTTAATTATGAATTAAATTATTATTTATTAAGTACTAGTGTAACCACAATTTTTTTGGATACTTTGTTACACTTTTTTGTTAATAGTAAATTTACAAAATGAATAGAATTTATAATACTTATACAGAGTTTGTCCGGAATAAATAAATAAAAACAAGAGAATTGCATTTAGTCGTTTATTTCTTTAAAATTCTTTAACATAGTTTACTTCTGCATCTACAAAGCGTGCTTGTCATGCCCTGAGGGCTTCCTGGAATTCGGAAACTCAAATGCTGTTTATGGTCTTGGGCACGGTGGTTGGGACTCTCTCCATCGACCCAAAACAGCTTCTTTTCAGGCTGGATTTAAGTTTTGGGAACAGAAAGAAGTCGGGCATAGTTAAGTTCGGGCTGTATGGCGGTTGAGGCAACACTGCCACGTTGTACAAAGATAAAAGTTTCCTCGCGAGCAGCAGCATGTGTCTGGGCATGTACTATGCCTGTACTATCAATCGAACACTTAAACGCCGATCAGAGTCCAAAAATTGTGTCACTGTACCCAAATGTTCATCACTACGACTTGTTGATGCACGCCTTTCGCGTTCTTTGTCTTTCGTGGCTTTTCTTTCCCCACTAAACATCTTGTGCCTTTCAAAAATCCTAGGTTTTGACTTTTGGTTGGCTAGAAAAATTATTCTCAATACTTTCCGGACAAATCATGCATGTATAATTTTTCTACATTTCTATTATTGTTGATTCTACATTTACTAATACTTGAGTAATACTGAAGGCAATTAAAATTACACAGAAAGTAAAAGGTAAGACAGAAATATTTAAGATATTTATTTGCATCTGTTTCGTATAAACAAATTTTAATGTATTTTCCAATATCTGTAAATAATAAACCGTTTAAAATAATTTAAAGTACTTAGTTCTGTATAACTTTATAACAAACTGTAAGCTGATTGCTTTTAAAGAAGTAAATCTATAGAAGTTAATGTTGAAGATCGTTTTTTTGCCCTTTCATTTAATTTTTTCAAGGTTGCTGTGCAAAAATAAAGTTTTTAACAGGAATTATTTTACTATTTTGTGGTCGTCTTGCTTTGTGTATACTCATATTTTAGAAGAGTGTTTTAAAAAGTTTTGTTATCTTTATTAGTAAATAAGATATAGAAATAAGTTGTATAATTCCTATTAGCTGTCACACATCCATGCTGACATTTAACAAGTTTTTTTTTTACTATTGAAGAGAAATTCCAAATATTTCAACGACATCCTTCTACTTCACGCGCCGATTAGCACGAATCAGTTGGTCTACACGTGCTAATGCTGTTCATCCGTGATTGTAGAGCCGACTACTTCGAGTTTTATTATGTAGGCTTTTTGCCTGCTGCCTAACTTTCTTGACATCTATACAGGTGTTGTCATAGATAGTACTCATTTATTAATAAATGTCAATTAGCCCAATAAATTATAATAGCAGCGCATTATTTTAACCAATTGTTCATGTTACTCGTTATTTTAGTCCGCACTGTAAGGGCTGACAATATTCTGATATTGTCTTAATATTCAACTATATAAAGAATATCATGATACTCATTTTATGTGCCTCAAATAATACTACCGTATCTATCGGCTAGGAAGCAAAGTTTTTCAAATGACATCGTAGATCGTTCAATGTAAACTATTTCTTAAAGGAAAGCGACAAAGTTTTTAAATTATGTATTCGAAAGTTATAAATTTTAGAATATTTTGACTCGATGGCTTCTATTTAAATTTAAATTGAAAAAAGGAATATCGGAAAATGCTCATATCTCAGCTCGGGTGGTTCTAATTACCACACCAGCTTTATCTTAAAGCAAAATAAAATATTTATAATTTTTAGCGCAGTAATAGTGCTTTTTAAAGTTCAGTAAGACGTGTTGAATGCTGAATTGCGCAGTATCAGTGTTAAAATTTTGGTGTAACTAGATTATTAAAAAAATATTTTGTTCTGTTTTTTGAATGACTTAAAATTCGGCTAATTTCATGTCTAATAAAAAAAATGAATTTATAATCTACTAACTATTTCTTTTCTATTCGATTTACCTAAAATTTAAATTTACAATAAATTCTTACTGAAACTTTTCAGTTTTTTTTTTGTTTAAAATGTATTTTCGCCAAGGATGTTGAAAATAGCAAAAGTTTTTATTAAGACTCTAAATATTGAAACTGCTGTATTGAAGTGAAGTAACGTAATGCATCATTGTAGAACAGAAGCAACAATTGTGGACGTTTCTTTTCGAATTCTGATCTGGCTGGTAGTTTGGGTCGATGATGAATTTTCTAAAAATTGGCTACTGTGGCCACTGAATTTAATACCGATGGCTTTTACTCTTAAGAATGTATTAGAAGTTTCGTTGTTTTATTATTTTTTATCAATTGGTGATCACACTAAACGCACGTACCATTATTTTATGAGAACACAAAATAGTTTCATTGCTTAATTTTATACCTGTAAAAAACAATTTTGTTTCTACATTTAGTCATCTATAACAAACTTAAACTAAATGCTTTTTACTTCTACGTAAAAATTTTAGAATACCTTCTTAAAAAAATTATATCCTATTGTACCAGTCGACAAAGTCACAAAAAGCGGTAGATACGTTTGATAAGTGCAATAATGTTCGATAAGCAACAAATTCATATTTGCATTGCTAGTGATTCTGAAAAATAATTTCTTAATCTTTAAGGGTAAATATAGCCTTGCTCAAAAGTAGTAGAAACTTTGTCAATTTACCGTTATTTTGAAACTACTAATCTGTCTTAAAGTAAAATCTGTATGTTTATCATAGCTTTAAATGTTCAGTACAACTATGGTAAGCAGGAGTCATATGTTCCGAATTGGTAATTTTGAAAAAGATTATTTCAGTTTATTAGCGGTACTAGTAGCGAAAACATTACTGACATAATTGCGTTTGAATTTTCTGCTGTATTTGACTTAGTGAATATTAATTTTTTTGTGCTGATAATATCCAGAGGACTGAATAGCAATAATTGCAAGCTAAAATTTCGCGAACTATTAACTGTTTGAAATGTGCTGCGCAATATGATAGCTGTTGTCCTATTAAAGCGAACAGAAAGATTAATCAGCGCAGTTACACATGTGTTGGTCTCAAAAACTACAAGCCCAGAAAGAAACAAGGGCTAAAAAATACCAACACCAAAAAACCTGGTCAAATATATTGTGGTTTGATGAATATAACTTTAAGGTATGTAATTTTTATTATCTATTCTCTAATATGGCCATACACAAATATCACTTGACACTGTTGCCAGACATCAGAAATAACTTTTTTCGTTATTTGGCGGATATTTAGTGCTCTTTGTGCGCCCTAAAACGCAGTATCATTTGGGGTTACATAGCAGCAGTGAAGTCAAAAAATCTAAATCCTGGAAACTACTTTAAAACCAGAAACCAGAAATCTTTCGGGACACCACTATGTGTGCCGTCAAATTTCAGCAGAACAATGCTTGTTGTCATAACTCTGCTACTACAAGAGACCGACTTCCATAGTCTCCAGACTTAAATACTGTTGAACATTTATGAGGTACATTAAAGAGAATAATTACGGCATTACTCGATAACCTTCAAAATACACTTAAGAGGGCCGATAAACCAGTGCAAGAAGCTTATGAGCAGTATGCTGAAAAAAATTTCTTCTTCTTCTTCTTTCTCATTTCCCATTTATGCCTCACGGCGTTGGGCCCCTTATCCATTCCCTATAAGGTTGCCTCTCTCTTGCTATTCTTTTTACCTCCTCCATATTTTTTACTCTTTTCCTAGCCGATAGCCTTACATTGTCTTCCCATTGTATTCGGGGTCTGCCTTTAGTTCTTCTTCCCTCCATTATTGTCTCCATTATCAGTTTCCGGTATCTTTCGATGTCCATGCGGTGCACGTGTCCGTACCACTGTAATTGTTTGTTCTCAATTTCGCGTACAATTGGGTATTGGTTCAGTTCCTCCCTTATGCTGTTGTTTCTTATCCTGTCCCTTCTAGTCTTTCCCAGAACTCTTCTGAGGTATTTCATCTCTGATGCAGTTATTTTTGACCTACGTTTGTCGGTTATTGCCCATGTTTCTGCTCCGTATATCAGAGTCGGGGTGAATATTGTTTTAAATAGATGCATTTTTGCCTTGGTGCTTATTTCTTCCTTTCCTACGATGGTGTTGTTTATCTGATAATAATTGTTATTTGCTTTGTTTGTTCTGTTGAACATTTATGAGGTACATTAAAGACAATAATTACGGCATTACTCGATAACCTTCAAAATACACTTAACAGGACTGTTTTTTAAGAATTCAACAGCAAAACTGATAAACCAGTGGAAGAAGCTTATGAGCAGTATGCTGAAAAAAATTTCTTCAAATTCAAATTCGAAAGGCGGGTCAACAAAATTCTAATACATTTTTTGTTTGATTTTTGGTCTGCACGGGCTCTAGTCATTTATCGGATATTAACTTAACAACATAATTCTGTACTTTATATAAACGATTGAACATATACATATTTAAATAATAAGTTATATATTGCTTACCCTGCCAATCAAAGCATAACAGACTATTCACACGCGAGTAATAAATAAATATTATGTAGTTTGACATGTTAGTAGGGGATCCCGCTAGCGCCTTTCTCTCCGTAGCCTAAACATTAGGTAATTCTAGGTGGTTACATAAGCAGATTTTGTGACAAATGTCGTTTTAATTGTCTGGTGACTGCTTAGCTGTTCTATTAGCTGAATTTCATGTTCTGGCAGGTTGTTTGTGTATGTTCGGGCAAGCCTCTGGATCTCTGAGGCTACGCACCGAGTTCTTAGGCCGGTGAAGGATTTAATTGGTGATGCACCACGGACTCTTGGTTGTTGTGCGAAGGATTTTTGACTGGCATCGCTGCAAGATTTTAGTGTGAAGGCTTTAGGCAGCCCCACAGCTGCATCTCATATGTCCAGATGGGTTTAATAATACATTTATACAACAACAGTTTGTTTGAAAGTAAAAGTTGGGAGCGTCTGCCGATGAGTCAACGCATTTGCTTAATTTTGAGATCTATTTGTTTCGTTTGGCTTTGATGTGCGTGCTCCAGGTTAGCTTGTGGTCTAGATGTACTCCAAGGTACTTGATATCCGTCTTCTGAGGTATGGGAGTATTGTTGATACTGTTTCGTGGACTTACAATGCGTCTATTAGTGAACGTAGTTTGTGCGGATTTATCGCTATTGAATATAATTCGCCATTTATTAAACCAGTTTTGTAGGATGTCTAGGTAAGTTTCTAAATGGATTTCTGCAGTTATTGGGTTGTCGTTGACTGAGAGGATAGCTGATTATCAGCAAATATGGCAAGTAGAGTATTGTCAGTTGTAGGTGTGTTAGAGGTATACAGAAGATAAAGTAACAGTTGTAGAACGCTGCCCTGCGGCAATTCGAAGAAGATTTCATGGTATTCAGAAGCCATGTTATTTATTTTGGCTTGGAAGGTCTTCTCTTTAAAATTGAGTTATATTTAATATAGCAGACCCGTGTGCCAGACTTTGTCAAAGGCCTGCTTTATATCTAGGCATACCGTGGTACAAAAGCGCTTAGTCTCCAAGGTCTCCATAATACTGTTAACAATTTGATACCTTTAGTGACTGATGCTGCCAGAAGCCAAACTGGTAACTTAGAATAATTTGGTGTAGGTCTACAGTTTTATCGATTTTAGCGAGGAGCAACTTTTCAAATATTTTAGACATGACTGGTAATAGGCTGATGGGTCTGTAGGAGGAGGGTTGGGTAGGGGGGTTACTAGGCTTAGAAAGCATAATGATTAAGGTATGTTTTCACTAGGCTGGGAAGGGTAAAGACGTAGGATACTGTTATATGGTGATAAGTAGCGCCAGGCCATTCCGGGAAGATTTTGCAAAACGTCTCCTATGATTAGGTCGCAGCTAGGTGCCTCACGAAGATTAGTTGGTTTGATTTATTGCTTACTTCGGCTGAATGATGCAATTTCATTATTGTTTCCTACCGGTTGAAAACACAATAGCAAGATGGTCGGCTTATGTATTTGTTTTCTCTTTGTCTGATCTAGCTCATGTGTGTCTTAAATTTTTTGTTGCTTATTATATCGTGTGATCAACAGGTGATAAGTTAGTGATATAATGGTAGAAAGTGTCGTTCCGGACTTTTAATAGTTCAGTGTGGAGTTTATGAGCGAGTCTATTATATATGGTCTTGTCTTATCTTTGTTTAGTTGCCACTTTTTTCGTGTCTTGTGATTTTCTGTATCAAGATGTTGTATGTGACGTGGACGTTAATATCTGCCGGGTTAATTTTTGTTGCATTATGTGTGGCTTCGTTCTTAATTCAGATAGCTACACTAATTTTGTGGTCTAGTATATTTCTAAAATGGTCTCAATTGGTGTTCTTGGTGCAGAGTTTTGGGGATGTTTTTTTGGTGATAATGGGGGTACTTAAGGTAATTAGAATTGTAGTGTGGTCAGAGAACAAGTCATAGTTTAATTTTACTTTGGTGTATGTGTTCGCTATATTACAGGAAATAACAAAGTCGAGCAAATCAGAAATTTTATTTGTATCTATAGACCAGTAAGTGGATTCTCCTGTTGACAGGTAGTTGCAATTGGGATCTTGTATTGATTGGAGAAGGTTACGTCCTTTTGAATTAGTTAATCCAAGTACGTTCTTGCGTTCAGTCCTCCGAAAGATAAATTTCGCATCAAGAATATTTCTAAGCATGGTCTCAATACGTATTCTTCGGTGAGATTGTGGGGGCGGACTATATACTGCTGCGTATTAATGGGTAGTGGTCAGGAACAAGTCTAGTATACTTTGGTTATGTTCCTAAACAGGAAATAACTTCATCAGAAATTTTTCAGTTTAGACCAGTAGGAGTTCCATTCATAGTGGATTAGATTGCAGTACTCTTTGAATTACAGCTTGATTCGATCCATGTGCCGTGTCAGTCTCGAATAGTTGAAATTTCATCAAAATTTTAGCAGCTCTACCGTATTCTTCGGTGGAGATGGGTTTCGAAACGAGTAATACGTCGATATGCTGCTGTAGATGTAAAATTTTATACTAATTACTTTCAGATTATTGTAGTTTGAGTTCCATGCCATAGTGGACGATTCAGTTTGAGATTACAGCTGATTCGATGGTCATCTGAATAGTTCGACCATTATTAAGCAATTATTTGATTACCGATCTAGGGCTTGCATGGGTTTCGGAAACGAATAACACGTCGATATCTTGTGCAAAAATATAATTATTTCAGATATATGCCATTGGCGTTCCAGAGCGCTAGATGGATGGAGTTCGCCATTATTAAGCTCATTTATTTATAACAGGGAAAACCATGTTTAAAACCACGCTGTTTTGATTAAGAACCTGCAAAAACGTTGCTTTAAATTTTATTGAAAGTTAGAGAACATTTGATCGATGCTTGTCTGCTGTTCGTTAAGTGTATGAGTAGCAGGTCTTCTGTCTGGTGTTGCAAGAAGGATCTGTGGTAAGGATTGTTCATGGATTGTGAATTTAAGTTAACATTTTGTTTTGGAAGTGGATTATACTTGGTGAGGACTGGTATGGTCTGGTTTTGTTTGTGAGTCCTCTGAATGTTGAATTTTTGGCTCTCTGGATGTTTTAGTATACAGAACATCCTTTGTAATTGGCCAGGTGTTGTTCATTTCATAAAGCACAAGTGACTGGGGTGTCGAGTTTTTTGCATAAATAGATTGCGTGACTACTATCGCATTTGGCACAGAGAAATGGTTTACTACAATATGCTTTCGTACGACCGTACTCTTGACAACGGGTGCATTGAGGTATGGTCTGTGTCTTCCTGGGAGGTTCAACTGTAATAATCATATTACTTAGATGTTTTACATCCAAAATCGACTTATTATTTTTTTAGGTTGTAGGCCTACAATGAACAGTGATAAATATTGTTTAGTCACTCTATGACGCATGTTAATGATGTGACGTACTATGTGGCCAAGAGCCCCAAGTTCTGTTATTATTTTTGACGTTGGTATAGAATGATGAGGGTTTCGAATAGCCACCCTGTATGCACGTTCTTCTTTTAGCTGGTATGTGTGATAAAATATATTTTTATCTTTAAGGTGTTTTAAGGTCTGTTGTATTAGTATTGATTTTAATTCTATCGTTTGACAAGTCGGTTCTGTAGTATTGTTCGTTCTCTGAGATTTTACTAATATTGTTAATCATGTCATTGTAGTTTGCTCCGTGAATGCAAACCGGTGGTGACTCCACGTTTTTAGTTTGTTGATTATTAAATGCTTGCTCTTGATTATCATTGTGGGGTTGCGTTTGTAAAAGTATTTCGTTTTTGTTTTATGTATTCGTAGGGATGGGTTTTGTCGATTAAACCCTGGATTTTAATTGTTTCTTTCCCTTTTTGATTGTTTGCCAACTATGTTCTGGTTTTATCGAGTTAAGGCTGTTAGTATCTGTACCCAATTCTTCGATAAAATTTGAATTTATATGCGTATTGAAGTATTCGAGATTAAAATTACTATTTTTGGTATTTATTTTTTATTAGTTTGTACTATTTTGCACCGCTTGAGAAAACAACATTGGTTACTGATTAATTAAAAAAGGGAGATGACTGGTATGCTTTAAAATGCGTGAGGTATACGGGCTGTAAATTAGATTGACTAGTGCAATTATTTTGTTGTTGGGTAAATTGATATCCTTGCGCATTAGGAATATTGAACGTAAACCATAATTTTCAGGGGCTGCTGCTGCACCTAGAGGCTCGGGGTGGTAGCCGTTTTTCATTGGAAACGTGAGTTAACATATATTTTTGTTACAGTAATAGATTTAAGTTGTACTTACAATTTTAAAGTGGTATAATACGGGTTATCAATAGATAGTTTAACAATTGGCACTTCCAAAGATAACAAGGCGTAGCAGACGTGCTCGCTTTAAAAATAAAAAGGAAACTAAGGAACTTATAGGATACCATAGAAGCTGGTTTGTCGAAAGAAGTAGAAAAATAGCTACGGTAGCAATATATAAAAATTTAATTTATTTAACATAGTATTGAGGTCTAGTATGTCAAAGGTTTTACAATAATCTGTATAATTTAATGCCTTAAATTTGTGCATAGAACATGATATTATACTGATAATACATTGGTTACTTTTGAGCCAGCTGGTACAAAATTGCGTTGTTAAAAGGCTATAAAAGAGCTGAATAATTATATTAACCTTTTTAACCGACTTTAAAAAAGGAGGAGGTTCTCAATTCGACTGTACATACATTCTTTTATGTATGTTCGGGCATAACTTCTTTGTTTATGAACCGATTTAGATAATTCTTTTTTTTTCAGAAAGGGGATACCTTAAGAATGGCCCCATTTTAATTTTATTGCAATTTGACCTTAGACTTAGATACACCAGGGAACTCCTCAAATCAAATAAAAAATGTATAATGATTGGGATATTGGTAGGTTTATGACAATCCAAAAGCAAGGTAGGCACCTAACTATGGTCAAGGACGTTCTGGACTAGACTTGGACAGCAAAGACACGACGGAACTCCTTAACAACAAACATCACGAATGTGGAAATTGAGTTATTATGGGTATTATACCATTAAAATGCCCGCCCACTGAAAAGTATGAAATATAAAAAAAATTTAATTATGATAATTAAATTTGATTGAGAATTGATTTATTCTACAATTCAATGTGTAAATAATGTCAATTAGAGATTGAATTTAAGTCCTGAGTTTCTTTTGGGACACCCGATACAAGGGCGAATCAAGTACAGTAATTTATGGAGTTAACATGATACAAACTTTCAAATCTATTTTTCTATAAAATCTCATGACTTAAGAACATATTTCTGCAACAGTCGTAACACCAGCCAATCGCACACGAATGCTTCTACAGCAACACCGTTGTCGAATATTCATCCACTAAGTGTTTCTTTTAATGGCCCAAACAAATGATAATCGCAAGGCAATTATTTAGAAATTTAGGAAAGATATTTTAATGTAGTCTAAAACGTATCGTTAATTTGTTTAAGTTTTTGCAGCTGTGTGCTTTAAAACCGGCGGTTATCGCAAAGTATGATGGCGTTTTGAACTGGTAGTTCCTATTCTTTACGATAACATGCAAAGGTTGATGTGTCTAGAAGTTAACAGTAGTATTTGGCATGTACTAAGACCCTCTCGGAGAAAATTGGTGTTTAAAATCCTTTTGAAGTAAAAATAAAGTTTGATTTTCGGGCGGCATCGGTGATTTTCATTGTTCTCGAACTCTACCTTATATTTTTCATATTTTGGGCGCATTTACGCCCTTTGCTCTTAGAAACTCGATAAAAATTTGCTGCATAACTAGCAGAGTACTTTTGGCTCCGACATTTTGATATAGACAACATTCCAGAGAATCGCGACCATGCGAGTATCGCAAATACTACTGCACCAGGAAGGTAGTAAAAACGCACAGCAAACGAGATTAGCACGATTTTATATATCGTGTCAGTGGAAAACAGGAGTACATATTGTGTCATAATGGATACAAAATCCTACGGAAGTAGCGCATTTAATTAAAGTTAGGCGATTCAATTTAACAACAATTGATAAACGAGAAAAACCGGGTCGCGACCGTGACCGCGAACAGCGAGCGGCTGCAAAATAGCTAGCTACGAAGTGTTGGTTTACGCACGGGAAGCAATAGAAAATAAATAAACAAAATACATAAATAATAACAACAATCACCAGCAAAAAGGCAACTTAGTGAAATAAAAGGTGGAGAAACTTAAACTAAAATAAAACAATGCTAAGAATGCCGGATTATTGCACAAGGAAAGACAGTTATAAAACAAAGAGAAATATAGATAAGAATTCGACAAAAAACCTGATGAACAAGCGATAGATAAACTGAACTTGATTAAACAAAATACATGACCTAAAAGGTAAAATGGAAGGAAGTAACAGACGAAGGAAAGAAAACCTAAAAATAAGAATATGTAAGCTAAAAAGTATGTTGAAGAAGCAATAAAAAGAGTATGGTTGTAAAGGAAATAAGGGTAGAAAATAAAAAAGTAAAGAAAAAAGCAAAGCAATTAGTGACAGATAAACTTAAAATCAACCTAAAAATTAGCTTGGTG
Organism: Sinelater perroti; assembly: GCA_036346155.1. Classification (NCBI taxonomy): domain Eukaryota; kingdom Metazoa; phylum Arthropoda; class Insecta; order Coleoptera; family Elateridae; genus Sinelater; species Sinelater perroti. The sequence continues at coordinate 4,214,485 of JARFIY010000002.1, read as the reverse complement.
AACAGAGAACATAAAAGAAAAAGTAATAGAAAAAAAATTGTTGAAAGATATATCCACAGATAAAACCCAGGAAGACTACGAAAAGTACAAAAAAAAAGAAAGTAAAAGATGGGGTAAAAAGTACAAAACAAGAAGAAAGAGTAAAATTCGGAAATAAAATAAAAGACAACTTTAATAAAAATCAAAAGATATTTTACAGCACATAAAAATAACTAAGAAAAAACGTACCAACACATTAAAGAACATTAGAGATAAACAAGGAGAACTACTTAGAAAAGAGTATATTATTAAAAGATGGATGCAACATTTGAATGAGGTGTTAGAAGACAGCGGCTAAGAAGAAGAATATGAAGATAACAAAGAAAACGAACAAAGCACCACAACAACGAGCGAAGATGTATCGAGTATATATCTGAAATAGTTAGAGAAGGCAATACAAAAGATAAAACTAGGAAAAGCAGCAGGAATAGATGGGATATCACTGTAAATGGTAAAATACATAGGGGGAGACAGGAATGGTAAAAGCAAAGAGATCCCTAAAGAATTGACAGACGGGTGTAATAGTACCACTATATAAAAAAAGTAATATAATAAAATGTGGAAACTACAGAGAAACTACTTTACTAAGCATATAGCGCAAGATACGGGCGAGCATATAAAAAACAAGATTGAGCGAAAAACTGAAAAATACATTAGAAGACAACCAATGCAGTTTTAGAAAAGAAAGAGAAGTACCAGATAACACATTCATACTGCGACAAGTCAACGAAAAGACAATAAGAAAGGGAACGAAGTTCATATATGCTTTATAGCTCTTAATCAGAATTTTGGTCGAGTTAGAAGAAAAGATATGTGGAAGGTATTAGAAGATATAGGTATAAATGCAACGGTGATAGAGATGTATTATAAGACAACAAATATAGTAAAAACGAGGAATCAGAGGAGTTTGAAATAAGAAGAGGCTTAAAATAAGGTTGTATACTAAGTCCGTTATTGTTTACACTAATGATAGACAAAGTAGTTAAAGAGAGTAAGAAGGAGGCAAACACAGAGAGGTGGAGATTGAAAAAAGTGCAAATGTTAGAATTACTATATACAGAGGACATTTTAGCAGGAATAGAGAGAGAACTACAGGATAATCTAAATATATACAATAAAGGAATGCAAAAAGTTAACGTAAAAATTAATACAGAAAAGATAAAGACGATGATTATAGCAGCAGAAGAAAAAAGGCACAACATTACAATAGAAGGAAAAGAAATAGAGCAAGTAAGCAAATTCAAATACTTAAAGAAACTAAAGTGGAAATAGTAAAAACCTAGTGTACTCAGCTCCAGTTTACAGAAATGAATCGCGAATGATCTCAGATAACCAACAAAGTAGACTGACGAGTACAGAGGTTCTGAAAAAATAGAAGAAAATTCAAGAGAAGATAGGATTAGAAACATAACGTGCAGAAAGCAGTTAGTTGTAAAGGCAGTGAAAGAAGTGATACAAGAAAGACAATTAGAATAGTTAGGGCATGTGTACAGAATGGTAAAACAGACCAGGAAAAAATAATAGAGTGAGGAGACCGGGAAGGGCGTAGACAGAAGGGGTGAGAAGGCAGTATAACAGAGAGGGTTAGAAGATACAACGAGACAAAAACCTCAAGACAGAAAAGAATGAAAACAGTAGTGCCAAAAAATTCCAACCAATGAAGAGAGACCACTAATGGACACCAAGCCTTACACTTTACGCTAAAAAGGCTCAGGATTATGTATGTGAAATAACATAGTAGCTTATGGCACACCAACCAGTTATGCGCTCTGAATGTAGAGTTTTTACAAAACTATCTAATTTTTAGTAACACTAGTCACATCTTATAATTGATTTGTCCCGATTCGATCATTGGTGTTAATAGGGGAGCGCACTCAAACAGATTTTCGATAGTTTTCTCACTCAATGGCCGATGGATTTGTGTTTTGTAAGCGAGAAGTTGTATCTCTTGTGTGATAATCCTATGAAGTAATGATCTCTTGATTTCTGGATCATTATCATCCAGAACACTTCCGGTATTCAACCATTTTTTAGTCAAACTGTATGTTTTTAAAACAAAAACATCTAAAGTAAATATAAATTGCAAGAAATATTACCACATGTCTCTTCGGCCATCCAATGTAGACTTGTCTACATATTTTTTCCATAATTTGACGGTTTCAGTAGCATCTTTGCCATATCTGTACCAACATTTAATGGTTTGTACCCTTTGGATAATCGAATATTTCTACTGTTTTGAAGGCATTGTTAGAAATTGAAAACACCTATTTTGGACACTAATTTATATGAACAAAATCTAAGAGTTTGACTCTAATTGAATGAACGGTCTAGAGATGGCGACACAAAATCTGATGACAAAGTCATCACCACTATAATGTTACAATTTAATTTAATGTTTGTAAAATATATTTGTTACACTGTAACGACTAATACTAAATGAACAAATGGGTACTATTTAAGACACAAACCTAGTTCTTCTCTAATACTAGTAATACACTAGCGACAGTGGTAAATCTGAAAATTATTTTTTACGCACCATGTATTGAAATAATAAAAGCTATCAGAAACTGAAACAAAAAGTTAGATAATATGCACGTTTATTATTTTTAAGAACTATCAAAAATAGATTTAAGGAAAAGTATAGCTAAAAAATAATAAAAACCCAATAAAATGGAAATGTTGGTATTGAGAATAACAGAATCTTTATGTCAACTTCTAAAAACTACAACAAAGAGATGTACATGTAAAAAATAGATTTCCAACATAAAAGCAGCTTTTACAATGTATGTAAATAAAACTATAGTGAGCTCTCTGACGTTATTTCAGGTTATTGTTATGAATTCCGTCAATAGAATTCCCTTGCGGTTCCAGGATATTACAGACATTGTTTAGTTCGAAAATGGCTGTTTTAATTTCTTATAGTTTTTTTGAAAAATGAATGTGTTCTTATTGTTCAGTCTTATCTGTACATTTACAAATTAAATCCATGACTAGACAAGTACCTTCTTTTCCTACTTAAAGTTTTTCAATTTTTTTTAATTTGGATCCAATATTATCTGCATGCTACAGTGTGGCGACTTTATTTGAAGTTTCGAGTGTTATATGTTTAGGAATTACGATCAAGTTAAATTCTCACTTATACTAATTTTGACACTGTATCGTTTTGTACTGGACGTGGTAGTACGGTCTGCAAACTGAAAGGTTAAGGCTTCCATATGTTTGCTCTCACTACTCGCACGTACCATACTGTTATGGATAGATGTGGCAAACACTCTGCCTTATACGACCGTATTATTACCCTTTGTTTGAAAAAGAACTTAGGTAATAAATTGTTTTTAGTGATCTGTAGTAAAGGATCGAATTCGTGTTCGTCCATATCGCCACTCTCGTAGTTTCAAAGACATTGTTGCCGTGAGACACAGAAAACTTTACTTATTAATTTCTTTTGTAGAATGTTAAATTAAGTAATGGCTGTAATTGCATTTTGATGTCATCAAAACGTGCTATCTGTATTTTATACAAGCAGTTCTAAACAATGTTACTGAAGAAATGAATGCGTCAACTCTTAACTATTTAAGGCTGATATCATGTCTAAGCATCTTGAAGTTACTGTTCGTCGGAGATATTCACTGCACAATGATGCGATTAAATCAATTGCGTCGATTTTCGTGAAGTGGGACATTCAAATAATGAAAACTCTTTGATTCCAAATCATTCAATGGTTAGATACAGAATGACATGTTCTGCACGAAATTAAGCGCTATTGGATAATGATACTTGGCAGAATTTCGCTTTGGTACTATGTGCAGCGAATGGTTCGAACATGCTATATAAAATTGATGGTGGTCAACATTCTTCTTATTGCTTCTCAGAATTTGTAGATCCATTGTGGATGAATATCCTACGCTAATTTTAGTCAACATGACGTCTCTTTCTCTTGACTGACGTCATACCATTAGTATTGTCCAATGTTCTACTCTGGAAATGCCTAGTCTCATTGTATTGAGCTCATTTGTCTACAGACTTATCCGACAATGTGAATGTCTCGGTATTTCCATGGACTATCTTGACGCTCATTTGTGCTACTTCTTGGTCGTTCCGAGAATTCGAGCAAACATCAATGGCCCTCGTGTTTTCTGGGCCATTTTTTCTCTTCCCTGTCGTACCACATGTCCGGCCCAGCTCTCATTTTAATTTTGCTGCTCTTATCAGCGCCACATCTTCCAGTCCTGTTCTTTTTCTGATTTCTGTGTTTCTTGATCATTGTCTTCCAATAGTGATGCCTAACATTCTCCTTTCCATACTTCTCTGTGCTATTTGTAGTTTTCGAATATTTCTTTTTGTGAAAATCATCGTCTCAATGCCATATGTTAATACCGGAAGTACACAGGTGTTATAAACTTTAGCTTTGGATTTGAGGTTGTATTTTGACGACTTTAGTATAGATGCAAGTTTTCCAAATGCTGACCAGGCTAATTTAATACGTCTTTTAATCTCAATCTCTTGGTTTTCTTTTCCCATTTTTAACGTATGCCCGAGGTATATGTATGATTCTACATTTTCCAGCTTTTCTCCATCTAATTCAACTTCTGTATCGCAAGGAGTGTTAGACATGATCTTAGTTTTCTGTTTATTCATTTTTAAGCCTACCTTTTTTGATTCCCTGTTGAGTATCTCTATGGTCTTTTGTATTTCTTCGATGTTTTTGGCTATTAATACTATGTCGTCCGCATATCTTAAATTTGTTGTATTTTCTCCGTCCACGTTGATTCCTTCATTCGTCCAATTAATTTTCTTAAAAGCATTTTCCAATGCTAAAATAAACAGCTCCGGAGAAGGAGTATCCCCTTGCCGTACGCCTCTTTCTAGTTTAATTTTATTTGTCCATTTTAATGTGCATGGTGGCTTTGTCATATATATTCTTGATTAATAGCGAATAACGGGAGTCAATGCGACAGTCTCAAAGATAAATTTTAGTTCGATAGTATCAAAAACCTTTTCATAGTCCACAAAGGCTAGTACTAGTGGGATGTTATACTCAGTGTATTTTTCAATTAGCAGCTTGTTACTCTATAGATGTTTGTTAATGCCGTATCCCTCCCGAAATCCAACTTGCTCCATAGGTTGATAATTGTCCAGTTTACGAGTGAGTCTGTTTGTAATTATTTTAATAAATTATTTATACATGTCTGACAGGAGACTAATCGGTTTATAATTCTTCAGTTCCTTCTTATCTCCTTTTTTATATAGTAATATCATTTCTGCATTAGCCCACTCTTTTGGTATATTACTAGTTATTAAGCACTCATTAAATAATTGTTATATCCTGCACATTAGTTTTCTTCCTCCATTCTTGATATATTCTGTCATTATTTTGTCTTCGCCAGGAGCTTTACGATTTTTCATTTGATTCAAAGCTTTCTTTATTTCCGGTATAGTTATATCTGGGATTTCTTCAGAGCCTATATTAAAAATTTTTCTTTGCTTTTTGTGTTTTTATCGATTAGGTGGTAGTTGTATATAAAATTCTATAGAACTCCTCTATTTCATTTAATATTTCTCTCTTATTATTTTACCATGTCTTTTCATCCGTATTATTTTTGTTTACTGCAAGGTTTACACACTTTCATACTTCCATTCTCTTCTATAATTTTGTCTATTTGTTCATCTTTATATTTTTGTACGTCATTTTTTACAGCTATCTTAATTTTCTTATCGAGTTGGACATATTCGAGTGTGTCCCATTTCTGCTCCGATCTCATTTTTCTTCTTTCGTCCATTAACTCTTTTGTTTTTTGTCTTAATTTACCTTTTTTAGTTACTTTACTTAGGTCTATTTTCGCTATGGAGTTATAAATCGCTGTTTTTATTTGCGTACTAAGTTCTTCTATATTATTAGCATTACCTATATTTTGCGGCATTTTGTCTAGTTCTTTCTGTATTTCTGTTTTGTATTGGACACTGTTTGATTTTAATATGTTCGTATCTAGTATTTTATTTTTGTTACTATTAATTAGTTTTAGTTTCTCTATTTTTGTGTTTATATTTACTTTAGCCCTAATTAGTTTGTGGTCGCTTGTGGAAACGGTATTTACAACTGAAATGTCGTGTATTATATCTCTGCGATTTGTAATAACGTAGTCGATTTTATTTTTGTATTTCCAGTCGGACTCTCCATTTCCATTTATTTTGCTGTTTTTTCTTAAAAAATGTATTCATAGCAAAAAGATTGTGTTGTAATATGAAGTCTATAAGTATTTCACCTCTCTCATTTTTTTTCCTTTTCCATATTGGCCTATACATCTTTCGTCTGGTTCTTCTTTTGGTCCAATTTTTGCATTCCAGTCTCCTGCCAAGATGGTATAATATGTCTTGGTTTGCTCTAGAGCTACGGTTAGGTCTTCATAACATTTTTCGATTTCTTCTTCAGTTGCTGAAGTTGTTGGTGCATAGGCTTGTATTATTTTTAGTTTATATTTTTTATTTATATGTAAAATTAAATATATTACACGTGTCGATACTCTTTCAATGCTTATCACGTTGTTTTTAATGTTTCTATTTATGAGGAAGCCGATACCACCTAATGACGTTTCTTCATTACAGTTGTAGTATAGTATATGCCCACTTTTAAGCTCCAGGCATTCTTCACCTCTTCGTCGGACTTCAGATATACCTACTATATGCCATTTTATTTTTATAAGTTGCTCTTCCAGTTCCATAAGTCGATCTTACATTATATGTCGCTATGTACAGTTTTATATTGTTGTTTTGATGTTTGTATTTTTGTTAATCGATCTGTTGCCCCCCCCCCAGAATCCGTGGGGCAGACTGACTTTGGGTCAGTGTGAGATTCGAGTCTTTTACGGCCTCTACTCACCTGGGATACTATTTTTTCACATCTCGATTCTTTCATATCATATCATTTTTCTTAAGGGGGTTTTGGCATTGAACATGCCACGCTTGCTGAACGTGTTGGCATGTAAAAAGTAATCCTCCTATCTGGGACTGTTGGTGGCACCGTTGGCCTATTACTATTAGGCTCCTCCGCTGTCATCCTTAGTTTACTACCCTTCCTTGGTAGCATCCAGTATGCTGGGCCGAAACGTTCGTCCCAACATACCCCCCGGCTCTCGTTAGCTTGTCGACTTGGTCGTCCTACGGGATTTTCACCACGTACTCCGTTCCAGGTTGCTCGGCGTCAGCAAAGGTTCGGCCAACAGCAGCGCAGACCAACAGCGCTATTTTTAATAACCTTGAGCAGCCAGTTTCAACTGGAGGTAGAAGATATCTTACAGTTTTTTTAAAATCTAGAGCAATAGGAGCTCTTGGCACTCATTCCCAAGGTGCTCAGAACCTTAAACGCTGCACACTAATTCTGGCAAAATTGTCTAGGATCTTTTCTGACACGTTCAAACTTTGCAGTTTTGATCCGCCAGAATAACTAAATTACTTACCAGGTCGTATTATATGGAATTGGCAACTTAAAATACATACGGGCTAAGAGGGAGAAGGTCAAATCATTGAACTTTGTGCACAGTTAAAGTATAATTTGGATGCCATTCTTATAAATAAGGCTTATCTCAAAGTCGAAAATTAATTTAAACTTCCAAATCATGCAGCTAAGGGAGGGACAAATATATTCATAAACTCAAACCTAAAGCGTTACTTGACTGCGTTTCTGATCACCCACTATCTGGAAGCAACAGCCATCTGCCTCCAGACTAGAAGCAGATGGCTAGTATTGACTTATAATTCGCCTATGAATACTCTTATATCTCAAGCCCACTCACTATGGGCTTCTAGGTTGTCCGGACGTCTTTGACATTGTGATATTCAAGGAAGTACTTATGTAGCACATACTGGACAATCTGAGTGAGCTGGGCGAAACTGATGATTGTTTTCTTCAAGACATTAATATCGTAGTTGAGTTTCATAATTCACCTATGCCAGACGATGGTCCGATTGTCCAATAGTCCCACCCCCATTATCTGCTCCGAGAAAAACTTGAAGGAACTACCGCGTCACCTAAAGACCGTTTCGCCACAAATACAACCTTAGCGGACGAAGGTAAGGACTTTCTATCCTAAGACCTGAAAGAGCAGATATGTGAACAGAATTGGGCGAAATAGTGGAGACAGCAAACTATAAACTCTAAAGATAGCGTCACTTACAGAAGGATTGCTCTGAAAATTAAGATTACTGCCACAAAGTTCTCTAATGCCGTTTGGGAGAAGCAAATTTGGAGAATGGTTAAGATAATATAAAGCAAGTTTACCCATCCACAGAAAGAACAGAATAACATCAATTATGATTGAAAAAGTGTAAACGCTTGCTGACAGTCGTAAATGCCAATGCGACCTCTACTATTAGGACACTGATCTGGATCACTTTGACCAAATAGTCCTAGAATCTATCGGTACGATGGCCACAAAAGAAGTTTTTTAAGTGATACAAGCGCTGAAACTCCAAAACACACAATTACAATGCTTTTCCATTAGTAGAAGTTGCAGACGTTGTCAAGTTTCCTAAGCCAGGAACGAAAGGCATTTTTTCTCAGAACTACAGACGGCACTCGCTGCAACTTCTTTTTAATGAATACTAAGTCGAAATTATGGTAGATCATGGATCCAGGTTATTCTCAGTCTTCTGATAATAGGGCTATTAGTGTATTTACCATATTTTTGTATTGGTTTGTTGCTCAATCCTGATAACTGGAGGCAATGGTCGTCCGTAACAATAGTGATGTTTAGGTCAGCATTACTTATGTACCAATGAACAATTACGAGGGCTTTCAGGACTTTAAACTGGAATACCTGTATGATTTTCAGGTTAGATGATTTTGCGCAGCTCCATAACTAGGGCCCTTATATCCATATCGATTTGTTTACGGTTCTGTGTAGTAGCAATTTATTGCATATAGAAAGTTTGGCGAAATGTAAGGTACAATTTTTTTCGTTTTGTTTGAATGTGTTTTCGACGTTATGGTAAAAATACCCTGTCAATTGTTAACGGTGGGCAGGGGCTGTATCTGGTAGTAAACGTGACATAAATTGATTTTGTTTGTTTGGTTGCAATCTTCCATTTATGGTACCACTCAAAGAGAATATCCAGATAAGCTTGCAGATATTCTGACGCCATTGTCGGATTACTGTTTACAGCCAGCACAGCCACATCAACAAATGAAGCAATTGTAGTATTGTTTGTTTCAGAAATTATATTGTAAGTTATTGTATTGAACGATAAAAGTTTTTTCGGTGAAGATTGGAGGAGATAGAAGTTATCAGATAGAAAATGTTTTAGTTTGAAAAGAAAATCCATGTGGTACACTTGGTCAAAAGCCTGGGTTGTGACTAGAAAAACTACACTGCAGTAATTTTTGTCCTACATGAATTTAATTATTTTGTTTATTATTCCGTGTGCTTTTCAACATGTTTCTATATGATCGGGAAGTAAAGCAGACTGCAGGTAGTAAAATGTAACTTATTAATTTCGTGTTTGACTTCTGACAGGGAGATTCGTTTTATGGAGGGAGACAATTAGTATCTTCTACTTCTTGATCTGGTGCTTCCTGATCAAGTTTGCAAATATCAGCAAGGTGTGTGATAAAAGTATCGGCACTCGCTATTAGGCTTACAGATTCGGAGAATAGACAGTTAAATCTGTTTGAGCTTTTTCGTAGTTTGTTGCACTATATGATGGGTTAGAAGCACCTATTTGAAAAAGTTATTTTGGTCTGTTGTGAGTTCTTCAGACAACTGATTATAACTATGGTGACCAATGGAATTTCTTAACTTTTGCCATATCTTTCTATCTCATCGTTTTCCCCTGATAAGTTGGCGAATATGCAATGGAATGTTATTGACGTTTATTATACTTTGTTCCTAAATAGTTATATAATTCTTTTCAATTAATTTTTTATGTTAATCTGCGAGGAAACAACCTGTTAATAACAGTAGTACTTATGGTGGCAATGTTGGGGGTATGGTCAGTTGTCAGTGTGCACAGTTAGTTTGAGCAATTCTATTAATTATGAACAACCCAAAAGATCTGGAAGCTCCCTGGTATCTGTTGTCCAGTGTGAAGGTGCTCTGTTAGTGAACTGGTCATAATTGTTTTCTGTTATAACAGGAAATAGGTTTTTTGCATTCATGGTAATGATGATCGAGCTCCAGCGTTACCCCGATGATGAATTTAGTTCCCAGAGCCTGGAGAAAATTTTGATATTTCTTTGAGGATATTCCGTGTCTTGGAGGGCTGATTGCAACTGCCGCAAAGTTCCATAGTTTCTACCACAAAACTCGCGGCTTGGATATTATCTTTATGATAAGAATGTATTTTCGAATTATTACAGATAAACTCTCACGAGAGATATTGTCAAGATGAGGAGTGTTATATACGCAGTACTGTGATAGCAGAAGTGTTCAATCAGTGAGATGTGGTTCCGATATACTTACATTTTGTTGAGGTTTAGAAATTATACAAGTTAGTAATAACAAAACAAACCAATATTCCACGTATAAAAATCTTATAAAAGTCAGTATACAATTTAGTAAATCAAAAATATTAAATCCAATTTTATTTGTAAAGTGTCAATTTAATCTATAAAAGTTTTTCAGTCTGTGGAATTTACAGAAAGGGCAGTTTAAGTATGAAATAAGATTCTATCAAAAACATCCTGTTTAACTAATATAAACTGCAAACAACTCATTCGACGATAAACATATGCGATGTTTAAACTTTATTATAGGTACATACGCAATTGGTTTAGAAAAAAAGGATAATTGTAAATACCACAAGCTGTACTATATATTTATCAGTGTTTTTCAATCCAACATTTACCGCAATGTACACATGGGTTTACCACTATACAACTATTCATTGATGTTCTGAGAAGCACTAACAAACAGGTATTGTAAGGTTCTCTATTGTTTTTTTATAACCAAAAATTTACACAACGTAGATGGTTTTAAATATAACTAATTCTTGTTCTTGCGCATCGTTTTATACTAGACTAGAAAATTGGTTTAAAAATGCTTTTCAGCGGTTTCCTAATCCATAATGTTCTTTTTTATTGCATTAGGATATAAACTCGATGCGCCCACTATATTATAATAGTATTTTTGTTACATTGATTGTCGGGAATCCATAGCAGCATAAAGATCGCCTTTAAATCCACTTAAGAAAATTTATCGGCTGTGCATGTTATGGCATTGTGGTTGTACTATCACGAAGCATCATCTAACCACAATGTGCCTTGCAGCGTTAACGTTTTCTGCGGACACTATTTCACGAAGACTAAGAACGTGACTTGATTTATGTTATTTATGAAATAATACCATTGTAAGGATTTAAAGAAGAAAAGTGTAACCACTTCAAAAGGCTCAACGCCGATTTTGTTAGTAATTAATAATAAAAAATACTAAAGCAATTTACATACGAGTGTTGTGTAGGAGGTTTTTCTGTCATACACGACTTTAAACGCCGATTTGTTATTTTATCAACAAACAACTTTCAGTTCTATAAACTGCTATTTTCTAGTTGATAGGTTTGGTAATATTATGCTCAGGGTACCTGAAATAATATTCCCTTAGTCACTGACAATCAGAACAGACAGTAGCCTTTTTTGCAATAGCAGATAGTCATTGTAGTGACAAGTGGCATACACATTAAATTAAAAAAACAAATTGTTACTAAAAATACCTAACAGCTGATGGTTGTGCGCCCTTTAGCGTTTATGAATTAATGGGTGCTGTCTATAACAACTTCTTTGTGGATGTCAGTGTTACTGCTACGAAGTACGTCACTGGTGCCAAAAATAGATTTCTTCTTCAACGGAGTGAAGAAATAGTATGTAGTATAAGGGCTAACCGTTGCAACGCAGAATATCGATCTTTGTCTGACCCACTTCTTCTGCTTTATTCTGTCATTTGAATGTTTATGTACAGGCATTTATTTAAAAACGCATTGAAATGCTTTGGAAGATCAAGTCTTTACTATTCATATTGGATTGTAAAGCAAAATTGTAGCTGGTTAACAGCAATTTCTATTTGGATATTTGAAAAGCAAGTAGACTGTTAGACTACCATCCAGAAGATCGTTGACAAATATCCGAGGAAATGATTCAGAATGTATAGAGTCGACTATTGGAATCTCTCAAGAAGACACTGTGCTGCTGTGTTGACTTACACAGGATTTATGGTAGTCCACTTGCAGCGTTTGTCAATATGCGTAAAAAAGAGGCGCTTTATGCGCACCAAATTAAAAGAAGAGCATCTTGAGAATCACTTAAAATGCTTTCTTATGAAAATTTGGACATTCTGGACTACATACGACCATCGGACGAGCCATTACTTTACCGGGATACGTTAACTTTTAAAATTTCTGTAGTTTGACAAGTGAATATCTCACGATACATAAAAAACTTCTTCATTCAAAAAAAGAATAGTGTGTGGAGTGGGATATCTCGGCGACTCATGATTCTTTGAAACAACCGTCACAATATTTGCATATTTGAAAATCTTCAACATCTTTAAAAATTAATTAAACGACAAAGAACTCTTGTCTGTGTGCAATGGGGTGACCAACAGATGTTATGTGATCACCATGTTTTTCATATAAAAAAATAAACCTTTCTCATATTGTACTACAATGCACATAATTCAATTATTTGGGGACGATGCTGTTTTACACACAAAAATTTTTTTAAATTTTTTTTATTAATTCTTTATTGACAATCAGAATGAAATACAATCTATGAGCCAATTAGATGGCTAGTACATTGGTATAAATAATGTACAGTAATGGCTTGGAGAAGCTAACATCCAGTGATGTTTCTTCAGTTTTCTTTAATGTCTATTGGCCAACATTTTCTGAGTCTTCTATTTTCTGGAAGATGAAGCAGGGGCTGTAGCAGTAGATTTGGGTAGAATTCGAGTTTGGTGTAATGTTTGGTGGCTATTTCTTTGATTACTTCACTGACATATGGGATTTTGAGATCTATGTTTATAGGTATAGTTCGAGACATACCACGGCGCATCCGTTATGGCTCGGAGTATTTTAGATTGAGCTCTCTGGCTTATTGCTATGTTGGACTTGCTGGCGCATCCCCAGACTTCGATGCCGTAAGTCCACATTGGCTTGAGCACTATTTTATAGATCAAAATTTTGTTTTCCATTGACAGTCGGGATTTCCTTCCAATAAGCCAGGAGAGTTGTTTAGCTTTTAAATCGAGTTGAGTTCTTTTCTTTTTAATGTGTTGTTTCCAATTTAATTTATTGTCGAAGGTTAGGCCTAAGTATTTTACATTGTTGCTTTGTGGTAGTATAGTCATGTGTCTATAGGACATATAGTAGTGGTCCTAGGATGCTACCTTGCGGTACTCCTGATAGGACTGGTTATCGGTTAGATGTAGCTTCGTTTACTCTCACTTCAAATTGGCGTTCTTGTAGATATGACTTCATCAGTTGAAAGTAGCAGGATGGATTTTTATTTTTGATAGTGGTCCAGGGTACCACACTTTTCAAAAGCTTGACTAATATCTATAAATGCAGCTGTGCAGTATTGTTTGTCTTCAAATGACTTGTTTATAATGTTGACAATTCGGTGACGTTGTTGGGTTATCGAGTGTGCATGACGAAACCCGAACTAATGGTTTGGGATCCAATCCTGTGAATTTAAGCCTGTGTTCAGTCTGTTAAGAAGAAATCTTTCGATTAAGATGTGACATCTGACGGATTTTTGCTAGGTTTTAGTATCATTATGATTTGAGCTATTTTAAGTGATGTAAGTCAGTAGTCGAGTCTAATTATTGCGTTGAAGATGTACAGGAGTTTTACAAGCCCTTTTTTTGGCAATTCTTTTAACATTTTCGCTGTAATGAGGTCTATGCCAGGGGCCTTTTTGGGATTTAGGGTATTTATTGCGTCCTTATTTCTTTAGGAGTAAATAATTTAAGGGTTGTGCTCGTGTAGGCGTACCTGATCATTATTTTGGGGTTGAAAGACCGCTGCAAGGTGCTCGGCGAAAAGGTCGCCCTTTTGTTTATCATTTGTTGCCCACGCACCGATACAAAAATGCATAAAAATTAAATCTTCTGTAAGTGTATTTTTTACAACTTGGTGTACAAGATGAGGAATTTGAAGGTAAAACAAATAAAAACTGAAATTACTTCTTTTCATGGGGTGAGATAAACAGGGAAGAGCTTCTCAAGTTGTAGGCAGGGATACCTTAAGGGGATTATATTCGGAGAGTCAATGATACGAATTTCGAATCAAAGTTGGACTAGTTTGTTGAGCAACAAATTATCATCAAGTTTTTCACGACTAGAAGTTGCAAAATTTTGATAAAGCTTAAGGCACATTAAGAGAACAATACTCTAAAGAAAGCCCAAAGGCACGCATGGCAGAAACAATTTTTGGGAAGTTAAAAGGTTATCAGCGTCGCACGAGGACCATCATAACTAAGAGAAGTATGTGCACCATTTGTTGTTTTCATATATTTTAGGCAGTGCGATTAATAAAAGTAGTTCTCTTTTTATTATATACTTAACTACTACAAGACCAACAAGAATACTTTTACCATAATCATGTGCTTAAACTTAACTTAAGGTATTGCTTTATCATGCTTTTCTCTTAATTTACTGATTCAACACAAGCTTCTTCATATGCTTCCATCCATATCTAGTCTTTAACTGATAACTGCTACATTATAATTTGCTTTATATACCGCATTCGCGGTCCGTCTGGTCGTTTTTTCCTTCAACTCTTCCCTCTATAATTGTATGGAGAAATCTTTCATAACATAGAATATATCCAAATAATTAGTCTCACGACGTCAGAGCAAGAGGTACTGTCATCCGTTGAACAATGGGTTATTATTAAGTCATTAAATCATTCCAAATTTTAATAACTCTTAGAAACAATATTTTTAGGAAAACTCAAGTGTACGTGTGGTATAAAAATTTTTGTTACAACAATAAGCAGTTAAAAATGAATGTCCCCAACGTTGCATTACTGCATTACAGCATTACTGAAGAGAATTTCAGTATTGTATACCGCCTTCTCGGGAATGACTACCAATTCACAGTTGCTGAAATTTCTTTCAAAGTCCGACTAAGCTACAGGAATGCCCAGGAAATTACTACTGACGATCTTAGGTTTCTAAAATTATCTGCAAGCTGGATCCTTTGTTTTTTTCGTCGAAGATGAAAAATGGCAGAGTCTCAAGGAGTGTAAACAACAATTGCTTTTTGTAACTAAACTATTATGTGCGTTAAAACTTAAGCGCTTTGTTATATCCCGGAATACAAACAAACTCATATAAATTGATAAAAGTAGAAGAATTTCTTACCCGTCAAACTAAAAACTAGACAAGGTTCTTGCAACTATATGCTTTGCTTTTAAATATGTTTTGTACATTAATTTTTCACTGTAAGCACAACATATTACTGTCAACAAAAATTTGCTAAAAAAACTTGCATGGCATTAGAAAACTTAAAATTTTTAATCTGAGATGCTATTCTGCTTTGCAACCAACATTCGACCCTACAAAGCGAGCCAAACTGAACAAAAATTTAATATTTTTTTGCACTACCAGACAATACTCAGGCATGGTCCTGATTTATCGCCTGGTATTGTCATTTGCTTAGACTATTAAGAAGAGGAGGTTTGATAGAGATGCTGCCTTCGAAGGATTGATGCGCGATTAGCTGACTTCATCACCATCTTTATTTATGACAAATAACGTATCCGTTGGGAAAATGTATTTCTAAGTCAAAAAATTGTGTATAACTTTGGTTTTTGTTATTACGGTTTATCTTTGATTCGCCTCTGTAAAAGTCAAATTGGCAAAAGAAACCAAATAAATTTATTTAACTAAGAAGAAAGTCGGAATAATAAGTTTCTAATCTTTAATTCTTAATGATTATTTATAATTTATTACAAGTGTATCTGCAGTATGGAAGAATATATTCCTAGTTTTACAAAAAAAATTCATAGTGTTTTTTAAATGCTATGTTTTAAAGTGCGATCTATATTTTTAGCCCGTAAGAATATAGAAAGAACAAATATTAAAACGAAAAAAATGTAAAAAACAGTTTTGATATACGCATGAAACTGCAATTTTGTTTAAGGAAAATGATTTTTACCTATTTTATTTTAATTATCAAAATGTAATAAAAATAATCTTAACAATTGAAAAATTTTTGTTTGCACAAGATAATACTGTAACACTTTTTAGTTCTGGGTAGAAAATTGTTTGTTTTTTTAACCAAATGGCTATATGTATTTCATTATAGCCCTCATAGAGATAATGCCTGTGAAGCTTATACTACTTAGATGCAAACTCACCCAGACCGTTGATATTCCTCTATGCGCACGTTTTTGTTCAAAAATGTGGTAATAAGTTTCAATTTAAACTAAAAAACATAATTAAAGTCCAACGGTATGACAAAAAAGTGACCGTCGTCATTTGATAAGGAGGCTAGTAAGCATCATCTGTATTAATTTTTATTTCGTGAACATTGTGTTGTTAATATTAGAAAATTTGTTATCTCTACTACGAGGGTAAGGTGAAAAGTTCTCGGCCTGACAATGAAAGACTGCGACTTTCAGTTAAAAAATGATTTTATTTTTCTACATAATCTCCCTTGATCCAGCGCCTCTCCAACATCAGTATTCCTTCTCGGAAGTGAGAATCTGAAAGATGGTGAAAATATTCATCAACTTCTTCATTGGTTGCGAAGCGCTTCCCAGAAACAATTTTTTTTAAGTTTGGGAACAGATGGAAGTCTGAGGGTGCCAAATCAGGAGAATAGGAGCGATGGCCGAGCAAATCATACCCCAAATCTCGCAGTTTTTCCATCGCCAGCGCAGGTGCGTTGTCCTGGTGAAAGATGATTTTTTTCTTCTTCAATCCAGGCCTCTTCTCGCGAATTTTGGCATCCAGCTGGTTAAGAAGGTTGGAGTAATATTCGCCTGTAATTGTTCTGCCTTTTGCAATATAATCAATTAACAGGATCCCTTTCGCATCCCAAAACACGCTGGCCACCTTTCCGGCAGATGTGATCGACTTCGCTTTCTTTGGCGCTGAACCACCGGCTTCCACCCACTTCTTGGACTGCTGTTTCGTTTCTGGCGTATAGTGGTGGACTCATGTCTCATCCGTGATGACAAATCGCCGCACAAAATCGGTCGGATCCCTGTTGAATCGGTCCAAAGATTGCTGCGAAAATCGTTTGCTTTTGATCGGCATTCAGCAAATGCGGCACCCATTTTGCGCAGAGCTTTCGCATCCCTAATTCTTCTTGCAAGATGTTTCGCACCCTTTCTTCCGATATCCCCACAGCCTCAGCTAGCTCACTCACCTTCACTCGCCTATCGTCCAACACGATATCATGCACTTTTTCGATGGTTTCCGGTGTGGTTGCGGTTTTTGGCCGTCCTTCATGTGGGTCATCTTAGAGGGATGTGCGACCACGTTTAAATTTAGCCGCCCACTTTTTAACAGTTGACATGGAAGGAGCAGAGTCCCCGTAAACTTTTGTCAACTTCGGATGAATTTCCTTAGGGGTTAATCCATCCAAAACGAAGAATTTTATAACCGCACAATATTCAAGTTTACCCATTTTAACAAAAAACATGCAACATGTCTACTGAAAAAATTCGTGTAAGCAAACTATTTGAACGAACAAGTTGAAACAAATCATACGAACCAACGACACATGCACCCAAGCAGGAAGCATAATTGTTTGCCGATTGCATCACCATCTCTGTGTCAGGCCGAGAATTTTTCACCTTACCCTCGTATAAGAGCATAATTTCTCAACCTATACAAGACAGTGTTTTAGCGAATCATACAGCGGTTGCGAAATATATGCGGAAGTTGGAGGCATTCGTTAATGAGTAGGTAAAGCGATATTTGCAGGTTAGGAATGTAGACGATCTGTCCGCGTCACAACAATACACAAGAATAAAGCGATCTCTCGTCCTTTTGAAAACAAGCAAAACATTTATCTACGCTGTGTCCAACTGAAACTCCTCAAGAAAAGAATACAAGTCTCTCTAAATATGTTTCGAAGTCCTCTGCGTGAGAAAACGGTTCTTTTAGATTAATTTTAGAGAAGCATTTATTATCAGAAAAATGGCTGGCGTAAGCAAAGGAACACTTGGATCGAGATTAGGACAATTTTATTTTTACAAACGAGTCGTCTTTCTGGGCACGGCCATTCTCACCAAAGATTGTAAAGATTACTAATATTCTTCGGCACACAGTAAAATAACATGCAAAAATGCTTATTGAAGTCTTCTTAAAAGTTGTTTGGCTCCGACAGAAGAATTTGGGTGCTAAGAAGACAATTATTTTGAACATCGCAGCAAACTGTGTAGTGCGTGAAAACAACCAAATATCTTCTTTACGATAAAATTTGCTGCCAATATTCTTAGATGTTGATCTTATTGAAAATGTCGTATATAAATATAAAGCCAAAAGAACAGCTAGTGCCCACGGTGGGCTAGCTGTCAATTCAAATTAAGAAGATGTGGCGACCTTTGCCAAATTATTATGCAGAAAACCTGGTCAAAAGTATAGAAAAAGAATGTGAAGCTATAAACAGTAATGAAAGCGATTGAATCAGATATTAGGTAATGTATACGTCAATCAAAAAATCTACGTTTCTATTTTTTCATACTGTACAACACAGAGCAACTTTTGTTCTATTTATTAGAACAGATCAGATTACGGTTTCGTAGACGTTGGTTAAAAATAAAACAAAAATTTTTAATTTGTTGGTTTATCAAAAAATCGGATTTATTTTAGTTGGGATTGTAAACTCTCTTAGCGCCTATCTTTGGATAGATTAAAATCTTTACGGTATGATGAAATCCATGTGTCAACTACATTTTAGCTTGGTAATAAGACTTGGTGATAAGACGTTTTAAGCGATAACTAAACTGGATCGTAATTTTGTTCAACCGAATAAAAATTTAGCCATGTTGAAATTATTTAAAAAATTGCTAAAGATGTTCTACTGACCTGTAAACTATACTTCGTATTAGATTGTGGCACAATTAATTGTTCCATCTTGATTGTCTTTATACTACAATTCTACCCAAAAACCTCGCAAAAAGAATTCTCTTGTCTTCCACCACGACAGTATCTGCCGTCATAAATACATAAGATATTAGATCTGGTCTCTCATCCACTCTACTCTTTTACTACGTCAACCATATGCAATTGGTAAGAAGGCAAAATCTATGACAATTTGGATGAGTTGCTGTTCGACATCAAAGGTTGAATTACATAGAAAAATCAATACTTCTGTCAAGCAAATGGGAATCAGTCATTGAATGTAATAGTAATTATGCTGCAGAATGATTATTGTAACATGTATTATTGCTCAATAAAATTTGTTTTGAAAAATTCCTGATAAGTAATTCGGGCCAATCACCAATTCTCTTTATTTGGGTTTTAAAAATAATCAGTTCACAGAGTCAGCCGTTTTGTGGCACTCTGTGTACGCGTTTTGTTTGATTAGAAATAGCCGTGGCGGATTGTTCGCCTGCGCGGCGACGTCACTATAACAAAAAAGCTCAGCTTCTACGGCCGTTTTTGGTATAGCCATGATGGTTTTGAAAACGTTCGAGTGGCTCTAATTGTTCTGTGTGTACAAAACCGTTTTTGACAGAGAGTTCGTTTGGTTTGATTGGTGGCAGGAGTTTCCACATCCCGGAGGTTGTTTGTTGTAGGCCGATTGCATGTACGGTAGTCGATATTTGCCGACGGAAGAAAAACCCTGTTGCAAATCTCAGACTCGACTGCATCAGGAAAGACGCTTCCGATCAGCCCCGCTGCAAAGATTGGGGTAACTTGTCCTTTTTTTCGCCCACACCCTTCGTTTCTCTTCCTCGATCCTCCCTAATTACAGCCCCGGATGAACCGATTCTTGCAGAAAAACGTCCGCTTCCACGGTGAGTGTCTTCCAGCCTTTTGGCCTATAATTAAAAGTTTTTTGTAATTAAAAATGCGATACAATCCGCTTAAACCTGATCAAGTATACTTTTGTACTCTCTCATATCTTCGAAAATTGGCTATCAGAAAGCTAATTTCTACTTTAGATATTGCAGCCTGAAAAAGAGTTGTAAGAAAAGATTCACTTCTACATTCAGAGCCTCTTCTTCCGTCTACTTTACCCTGAATTAGCAATTTAACAGTTCATACTTTGAGTTTCGCATGGCCCAGGTATATTTTTGCTTTTTAACTGTGTATAGTACTTCTTGTTGTATATTTATTCGACGCAGTATTTCCTCGTTTCAAACTCTGCATATCCAAGATATACGCATCGCACGTCGATATTTCCATATTTCGAATTATATGTTAAAGTCTAAGCTTCCACGCCGTAGAGTACAATTAAAAAGATGTAACATTTCAAACATCTTTTTCTTAGCGAGATGTTAAAATCCCTATTTTAATTTGATGAATATTTTTCGGAATTGTTCTATTCTACTCTTTATTTATACATCTTGTCCCATTTCCTCATTTAGAATGATCTCCAAGTATTTGTAGTTTGTCACTTTCTCTATTTCCTTTGTATCCGCTCTTATTTCTGTTGGTGTGTGTTGCGTTTTTTTTACAATCATATACTTCGTTTTCTTTAAATTTATTTCCAGTTCTTATTTGCTACTTGTTACTGACACAGAGTTAAAAATATTTTGTAAGTCTTCTTCTAATTCGGGTATCAGTAAACTGTCGTCAGCATATCTAACATTATTGACTAGTATTTCATTAATAGCTACATCTTCATTACTATTTTGTAATGCTTCTTTAAAGATTGCCTCCGAGTACACGTTAAACAGCAGAGAAAACAATAAGCATCCTTGTCTCACACCACGCTGAATGTTCACTTCCTCTGTTAATTTTGTACCCACTCTCACATTAGCTTTCTGATACCAATAAAGTTTTCAATGATAGTTATTTATATCTTGCTTATCTAGAGCCAATATTCTCAAAATTTTAATCTAACACGGTCAAACGCTTTCTTGCAACCCACGAATACAATACACACCCTTTTGTTTACATATCGACATCGTTTACAGCACATTTCTGTATCCAAATTGAGTATTTGTTAAAGTTTTTCGCATTTCTTGTAAATTCAGCTGTGTATTATTTGTAAAAAGATTTTTAGCATCTGACTGATAAGGCTAATAGTGCGGTACTTTAGTGGGTATGCGGCCTGTTGTATAAATTGTGCTGAAAAAACTTACTAACAAATTGTCCTGTCGTTTCAAGTGTACACCAAACGATAATTTATTTGTTAACACTTTATTTTATTAATTTTGGCCTTGATTATTTAAAAATTTCTGCACTACTATCACAGCCCTGCCATTATAATTGAATTTTATTTTAGAAGACTACTTTTTAGCTTTGATGATAAAAGAGAAATTAGAAACTTCTACCATGGAATAAAATAAGTCAAACAAGGATATCAGACAAACACAATATTCCACAAAGATAAGACTGGAGGACTGCTAGGCACACAAGAGGAAGTAAATGAAAGATGGGCTAAATACTTTGTGGACCTACTGAATAAGCAAGAAGCTCCTATAATTGTCGAAACTCAACAGAAAGCTAAACAAGTCTCAAACAAAATTGAAGAGGCACCGGATTCACAAGAAACAGTAAAGATAATACATACGCTAAAAAACAACAGAAGTGCAGGCCCTGACGGCCTACAAGCAGAGGAAATAAAATATGGAGGAGATAAGGTACACAACGAGATATACAAGATGATCACTGAAATGTGGGAAAGATGTGGGAAGATTTCCGAATCATGGAATCTTGCGACTATATGTCCTATTCACAAAACAGGCAATAAAAGTGTATGTGTAAATGACCGAGAAATGCCATGTACAAAATAAATTTTCTATACCATTACAAAAGCAACTTTGTAGAAGTATTAAGATAAAAGAGTTTATATATTTTTATCATTTTATTATTCAGTAAAAAAGTTTTATCATTTCTGTAACCAAAAAATGTAATATGGGTGGAAGAATGTCCAAAACATTAAAAAATTAAACAATTAAAAAACATAAATTATTCCTATTGACTGGAATATTTCCACAGCAAAGCTTTAATATTGCAAGCTAATCTAACCAGGAAACCGTAAACGTTTGCACCCATAATTAACCATTATGTAAGTGTGAACATAAAATTGTTTATTGTTGTAGTCGTGCGGTTACTGTTATTACGTTTAATTGCGACGTAATGTGTCTTGCTCATAGGCGAGACGGATCCTCGCCGTAAATTATTGGTAAGCCTTTTCCCAGTGCAGTATGGAAATGAAAATTAAACGTGGTATTTCATCACCAAGAAATCGTGCAGTATCGGCTGCATAGTGCATAAAAAAGTCCATTTAGTAATGTAGATTTGATTTTAACGTCGACGACAATTAACTATAAATAACGCTGACCTATGTCGGCGTTGCTGTAAGGAAACAACGATACATGATTAATTTCACCAATACCTTTTAATGCTATACTGTTCAATTGTTTTTATGTCCATGAAAACTTTAATCAAAATTTGTAATCTTTTTTACTGAGTTAGTATTAGCTACCTTTTATTATAAACTTTTAAAAATTTTAAGTGCAAGATAAACGTTTTAATTTTTAATAATAAAACAAATTGTTAAAACCGATTGTTAAAAACGTAAGCATTAATTGCTACAAATTGTTTAGCTTTTGTAGTTCTTCTTTAGAAAATTTAAGTCAAAACCAAAACGGGAAATGTAATCTTGTGTAGTTTTTTGAGTTAGTGTTAGATTGATGGCTTTTGTAAAATTTCTATAGAAGCTGTGTTTATAACAAGGCAACATAATATTACTAGAATGTAGCTTGTAGGGTTTTTTCAGCCATCACTGAGTTGATAAAAGTTGTTGAAACTTTAAAAAATTGCTACCCTGAACGTCAAGTTAATCAGTGCAATTTTCTTGACGACTATTAGACTGATGGAGATTTATTACTCCAATATTAAAAACATGAAATAAAGTTAATGAAATATTATTTGGCATACTTTTGAGCATCAATTAATTGTTAAAGACATATTAGCTGCTAATAATGTGTGGTTTAGTATACTTTTCTTAATTTCCAACTTACTAGACACTTATTGGCCATTACTTAATTTTTCTAAACGCTCCTGTACTACCCGCATAAGAAGAAGTTGACAAAATATTGTTCAATGTACTTTTCTAATTACTATAGGGTTGATAAAGATTTATTAGATGTTGTTGAATTGTTTAGCAACTCCAATATTAATCATGCAAAAAGGTTCATGAAACGTACTTTTGTTGACCATCGCTGGGTTGATTTATAAGTATTTTTCTGAACCATTACCTAGTTGTTTATACCTTATAAACTGTGAAGATTTTCTAAAAGCTAAAGTCTCAACGAAACAAGATAATGTTACTGAAATGTAGTTTGGTACACCCTTAACTATTTCTGAGTTGTTCAAATTTTGTAAGTTGCTAAGGAATTTTTCTAAAGGCTAGTATTAATCATGTAGGTGAATGTTGTTGAATTATAGTCATTAGTTGCAGTATAATCTTAAAAACCTGAATTTTAAGCAAGCAAGAAAAATTGCTATAAAATGTTATTCAGCGTATTCTTCTCAGTAACTAACACAATTACAGAATATTTATAATAGCTAATCTAATATAGGCTTCATAGCCATCAGTGCGTTGTTTTAACCATATAAGAAATATTTGGTATATTCCTTTCAGCTACTGTTGTAGTGTTAAAGTCTTATAAACTAATCTAAAATTTCTTTAAAAGTAATTATCTTAGCCATGTAAAAGAATATCGGAAAGATGTTTACAAATTCATTACAAAGCTTTTGTTAATATAACATTGGAGAGTTTTTCATTATTTAAATTTTGTTATAAGAATTATTTGCTGAGCGCTTTTGTTTCTATCTACACTTGAGAGCAAGATAATCGACTCAGCAACATGCTCAAGTTTTGAGAGAATGTGTGTCCACTCCGATAGCATTCCACGTAAAGTATGGTTTCAAACGATACCATTTTGATTGCAATCGGACCTGCTCTGACAAAGTTATGGGCCTAAGAATATGTGTAGCACAAAAGAGTTAAAAGGGAAAGGTGATTGTGAAAGCAAGAAAAATAAAATCTTTAGTTGAAATTAATTTAATAATTTTTTCAATATATGTATTGCCACCTCTAATTGCACTTTTCAAGCGATAACGCATGGATTGAATAACTTTTTCTGTGCTGTCTTGAGGGATTGCTTTACACTCTTTCAGTTTCACACTGCTCTCAGTTCCATCACGCTCCCTGGTGCAAAATTTTTGGTTCGGACTCTTCGCTTAGGCTCATCCCAAATATGCTCAATTAGATTTAAGTATGGGCCAGTCTATTTTTGGTATACCGACGTCAGCCAGATAGGTAGCGGTCACTCGCGCGGTGTGGCATTGCATGAAGTCTTCACCACCAAATCCCGCAAACAACATGTTCTCCCAGAATGTCTCTGTTGTAACATTTTCCGTGTCCTCCACTAAACACGAAAATCAACTCAGTTTTCCGTGCATGGAAATGGCCGCTCAGACATGCAAAACCCCCTCCATATGCGACAGTTTTTTGAATATAGCAATGAGCAAATCGTTTCATGACCTTTTATAGATCTAACTTCATCCTGAACTCTTCGGTGAATAATGGCCGAAATGTTCGTGAGAAAATTTTAGTAGCCTTTGCTTTTGGACTGCAGTTAGCTTGGAACCCGTAGCTACCTTTTTTTGGTTCAGGTTGACTGCCTTTAGTCTTCTTCGTATTGACAAAACGCTGACGACCATACCACTGACCACACTCAGCTGTTGCTTAAAGCCAACGCCAATTTTATGTCGATTTCTGAGAGATATTGGGACAATAAATCAATTGTTTCCGTCCGTTGTCATGCGGATACGGTCGCCTGCTTGTCGGCGGACGTAGTCGCTAGTTTTCCGGTACTGTCAATACCGGAAAACCGGTATTTGTACGAAAAGAACGTGGAAGTGGAAGTTTGGATAGGGACCGCGTAATCAGCTAACAAGTTGAGTAGTTTTGATGCTACTGGATTGGGAATTTTACACTTTCATGAAGTATACGTTGGTTGGTAGAGCTTTATCTTTAATTAAATTTTAATAATTTTCTAAACTAAAATTATCATTCCTCAACTGCAAATATGCCATTTCTATCTCCCCCGATACTAACAAATGTTCGTTTGGTATCAGGTAAGTTTCTCTAATGTAAGCTATACTTGTTTGGAGTCTGACTGATACGCAAAAAACTCCGGATCTTGACTCTATTCGAATTTTAGTTCAAAAGTGTAATATTATGGATGAGCATCTAGTTATGGACCACTATGATCTAGAGATAAGAGATTTGTGATAAGAACGGCCTTAATTTGCTAAATATAGGATTTTATAAAAATAAGGAGAACTACTGTCGTTTGAGTTGTGGGTCATTTATTTTTAACAAGGGAAGGATACGCATTGTAGAAAGTTAACCTCGTTTTGTCTTAATTTCGATAAAGATAGTCACACAAGTATTTCACGCTGTGTGGAGTAAGAGAACTTTTTAGTAGGGCTACAACGCTGATGTCTATAGCACTAAAAAGTAATATAGGAGTGTTCACATTGATTTTATAAATTTTGCTATTTATTCTTTAACTCTAATTTCAATTAAACATATGTATTGGTACCGGTAGTAAATAATTAACCTTACGCAATAACAAGTATTTATAAGCAACCAAACAAAAACTAAGTGAGGCTAATATTCGAGCATCATTCAATACAACTGAACCAACTGGAGATCCAAATAGTAAAAGCACAATATGGGGTTGCAGATCGTACAATCCTAATAAATTCAAATTAAGAAGCAGCCGAAAATGATTTCTAAATAATAGCCCCTACAAGTTATACTTATTATCCACATAGGTATAATTATGAGTCAGATACCTTTGACATTCTGCTGAAAATAAACTTTTTCAGACAAATTAATCAAGAAGTAATAAATTAGCTTGACTCTGATCATCTGCCTATCCTCATATTCTTCATTAGCACCATACAAATTAAACAAGCCGTCCCTCAACTAATCACCGGTGTAATTATATGGGTTTAATTCCAAACTAACCTAGATCAACACTTACATTGCCTACTAACCTGGAGACGGAAGAAAACAGACCAAAGTTAACTAAATTTACTACGACAATTGTGGACAATGTGCATTATGCGACGCTACAACCTAAACCAACTGTGAATTTTCAAACTTACTCCAAATACACAGGATCTCATAAAAATGAAGAGTCGAGAAAGAAGGACAAGAAACCCAGAAACTAAAAGAATCTTAATTAGTTTAGCACATAGTATTAAAAAAGAGCTGAACGCGCTAAAAATAAACACATACTGAAAGCAAATAGAAGAATTAGAACCAGGCGATTCAAACGTGTAAAGAGCCACAAAGAGAATATTAAAATCGAAAAAGCAGATGTCAACTTCAACCTCAGAAACAAAGAACTATAGCACAGATGCAGAGAAACCCACAACTTTCGCCGAACATCTGCAACTTGTTTTCACACCTGAAATTACCTGCAGTTCGATACATAGGGCATACGTAACGAACCACATTAAAAGAAACTTACTTGCCGTGATTGAGCCTATTGAGTCCACATCACTTATTGAGCTCAAATTTATTATCAGTAAACTTAGCAAGCAAAAATTGCCAGGACATGACCTAATACTAAATGCAGTGCTTGCACAACTAACCATGAAAGCTCTAACTTACCTCAGTATGATACGTAACACATACCTTAGAACCGACCATTTTCCTCAAATCTGGGTGCATGCCCACATCCTGTTATTTCCAAAACCAGGAAAAGATAAAAAGCAGATTGATACTTACAGACTTACCAGTTTGCTACCAACAATATTCGAAAAGGTTATCTATTCTCACTTACCTGCACAAGTGTCATCCTTCCGCTGTTCCAGTTTGGTTTTAGAAAAACGTGTTCAACCAACCATAAGTTACGAATCGCCGAAGTCATAGATAATGGATATAAAAACAAATGTTACATAATACCAATATTTATAGACATAGTTCAATCTTTAGACAAGGTTTAGATAGAAGGCTTAACGAGTAAACTGCCTAAGTTGAACATCCCTAATTATATAAAAGCAATACTATTCTCTTTCATTTTTTTATTAACTACTTGATAATAAACTTAACTAGACAATAAGTTCTTGTTATGTACAGTTATTGATGCAGTCTTACAGGGAACATTCCTTTATTAATTAACCTAGGCTATTGTTCTATGTTATCAATAACAAATTAGTACAAATCTTAAAAGATAATAGTTACATAAACCCATTAGGTAGATCTGACGGTTTGTGTCTTTTTAAATGCCTTAATTCTTTGTTCTGGTTGATTAACTGGTTGACTAACTAGTTGGGATTCAAAATTACACGAGCACTATATTTGTCACTGTATTTGTTTATTTCGTCTTTTACAACGCACACACAAATCTTTTTGTATCACCACATTAGGCACATACCAAGACGCGTCTATTATAATATGTAGCACCTTGCTTTAGAACATTTGTATTATTTCTATGTTGCTGTTGCTGGCTGATCCTCAGAGTTACAGCTCATAGGTCTATATAGATTTCATAGTTACTTTGTATCCCAATATCTTATTTTCAAGTATGTGCTGAGATTTTCTGCCAAGCAACCAGAATAGTTGCCTGAATTTCACAACTAATTGCTTTTTCTTAGTGAATATATGTATACACCATGTAAGTCTTCGATCTAAGTGTACGCCTAGATATTTTACACGGTCACAATGTTTTAAATGGTTTCCATTTAACATTAGTGGTAGGCAATTATTTTTCTTTATAGTAATAGTTATATGCACGGATTATTCTGCATTTTCTTATATCTGACAGTTTTTCGACTGTTGTAGGATTTGGATGGGAGGAGAGTATGTCCGTATCAGCGGTGAACGTTGCAATTGTCGCCATTCTAGTTTTTGGTAGCTCATATGTAAAAAGCAGATATAATATTGGACCCAGAACACTCTTCTGTGGTACTCCAGATTTTATGGCCCAAAAATCAGTTATCACTTCTTCTTGTTTGACTACCAAATGCCACTCGGTTAAATATGATTTCATTACCTCGTAGTAGTCAGGAAGAAAACTTTTCTTGAGCTTATAAAGTAGGCCCTCATGCCATAACTTACCGAAAGCTTGACTAATGTCAATGAATACCACAGAGCAGTACCATTTTATTTCAAGGTCATTGTTGATTTTTTAACCAATCTGTGTATTTGGTCTATTGTTCCATGACTACTACGAAAATCAAACTGATGTTTGGGAATCAGTTTTTTGTCCTCTATTATTATATTTAATATGTTTGATATTATTTTCTCGAATACCTTTGACAATTCTGGTAATAAACTTATGAGGATACTTTATCAACTTTTTTACCCGGTTTAGGCAACATTATTATTAGGTCCTTTTTCCAAGTTTTTGAATATGTGTGTTAGGAATTCTATGCCTTTGTCGGTTATTTCTTTCAATATTTTATCTGTTATCATGTCGAAGTCGGGTGCTTTCGTAAAGTTAATTCCTCATTTTATTGTGTTCTGCACTTCAAAAAATCTTATTTTCTTTATTTCTCTATTTGAGCCAAATATTATTCTGATATTCTAAAGATAATTTCGCAGTTATTGGTTGAAATATTCTACGAGGTTTTTTGCAAATCCTGCAACTTTTTCTTCATTGATTTTGGCCCATTTTCCATTTTTTTTATTGGCGGAATGTGATGTTGTAGTCTCTTTATCTTTCCTGTCGCTTTCCACAATGAGAAGTCTGCCTCTTCTGTTTCTGTTAGATTCTCTAAGTAATTTTGTATAGGGCAATTTTTTAATTTTAGTATTAGTCATTTTGGTTTCTTGCTGCCTTGTTGAAGTTTTTTATTTCTTTCCAGCCTGGTTAGTTGCCATTGCTTTTTTAATCGGCGTTTTTCTGCTGTTTGTTGCTTCACTATGGCAGGAATCTCATTTCGTATTTGACGATTTGCTTGCTCTGGTGTGGTTTTCCAAGTTGCAACTTGTATAGATTTAGTTAGTCTATATATTGATTTATCTACGTCATCGGTTGTCTAGAGTGCAATGTTTATTTCTATGAGCTTGACAATTTGTTCTTTGTTTCAATTTGTTGTTTGTTGTTGCAGATCGTTGGTTGTCTGGAAAGTTGCAGTTTGTCAGATTACACGGTAATTATTATGGGTGTATGATCTGATAAGAGATCTAGACTGGATTCAGCTTTTGCATAGATAATATTTATGCCTTTCGTGACTAAAAATCCAAAAAAAAAACAGATCCGTTGATATCTTGTTGAAATATGCTTTAAGTTGTTTTCTTGCATTGCAGCAAACAACTGTCTACCCTTTGTGGTTGTTACTGTTGAACCCCACCATCTTGGCATTATAATCACCCTCATTACCTCGTTATAAATTTATTTCCGAGGGTATCACAGAATTTTTACGTAAGTTACCTCAGATTCTCTTAGCCATGAATATTTTTCTGCTGTAATTGTTTATAAATTGTCCAGTCTTTATAGTTGCCCGGGTAGTTTTCTTTACAGTTTATACATTTTACATTTTAGTCTTTTTCTATTCTCAGACAATCTTTTGTTAAATGGCTTTCTAAGCATTTGACACAACATGGTATTTGGAAACAAAAGTTCTTAGTATGTCCAAATCTTTAGCACTTTATGGACTGTAATATTTCGAAAGCTATCTTGCAATTCGTAAATAATTCTATCGTACAAATCTGTTTGTTATTTCTTTTTTTTGTTTTAAATCTATGAAGAACATAGGCATTTTTTTGTTAATTGTTGTTTAATGTTCCATACATTTGTGGCTTCATGTTCTAATATTTGTAGATTTTACTTGATTAATTCTATAGCTGTCGCGGGGTGTATATTTTTGAGAACCAGACGGTAACTTTTGTTTTAGTTTGGTTTATATGTATGAAATTGTTTATGTTTTTCATTTACTGCTTTAATAATCACGTTGTACGTTCGTTCTCTTTAAGTTGAATTAAAGCCTTTATAATGTATTTATCTGTAGCAATGTTATTTAATATATTGGTATATTAATTTTATTAACATAAAATTATCGGCTTCGTTTTAAACGCGCGTGATAGGAACACTCCCGTTCATACTTCCTTGCGGTCGAAGCAGTAACCCGTACGTCTTTAGGTTTTGAAAGCCCAATGCGTACTGCAATTCTTCTTCCTAAAATATTGAACATCTTCTTCTTCAATGTGCCGTATCAGGTCTCCCCGACGTTGACGATTACAATGGAGAACGCATTTCTGTCCTCTGCAGTTCTAAAAAGTTGTTCGACACCGTGGATTCCTGTCCATTGCCTGATGTTTCTCAGCCACGATATCTGCGGGCGTCCTATTCCACGGCGGCCTTCCAATTTTCCTTTCATTATTAATTGCAGCAAGCTATATTTTGGCCCCCTCAAGACGTGTCCCAAGTACGAAGTTTTCCTGGTTTTTATTATTTTAAATAATTGTCTTTCAGTTCTTGCTCTTCGTAGGACTTCCTCGTTAGTTGTTCTTTCCACCCAGACTACTCTGAGCATTCGCCTGTGGCACCACATTTCGAATGCTTTTAGACAGTTTATACTAGCAACCTTGAGAGTCCATATTTCGGTTCCATATAGTAGTATAGACAACAAATAGCTTTTCAACATTCCCTGCGTAGTTTCAGGTTTAAGTTGTCATTGCAGAGTAGTGCTTTTAGTTTATGGAAGGAACTACGTGCTGTTTCAATTCTGCATTTTATTTCTAATTCTGGATTCAGGTTGTCTGTTATTATACTTCCTAGATATTTGTATTTATTAGCTCTTCCTAATTGCCTGCCTCTTAGTTGTAGTTGTACGTTTCGATGTTGATTTCTACTAAATACCATAAATTTGTTTTCTCTATATTGATTGTTAATCCCACTTCCTCTCCGATGACATTTATTTTAATTATGATTTCTTGTAGCTCTTCTATTATCTCAGCAATAATGACCGTGTCATCTGCATATCGGATGCTATTGATCGGAGTCCCATTGACTTTAACTCCGTGTGCTATGTCATCTAGGGCTTTTTTAATTATAAAGTCTGAATATACGTTAAATAAAAGTGGCGATAGTATGCACGCCTGTCGTACTCCTCTTAGAATGCTGACGTTCTTTGTTATTGTTTCTCCTATTCGAATGTTGGCCTTCTGGTTCCAGTATAAATTCTTTATTATTCGAATATCTTTATAGTCGATCCCCGCTGTCCGTAGAAGATTAATCAGTTTCTCGTGGCGAATTCTATTGAATGCTTTCTCGTAGTCTAGAAAGCAGACGAAAACATCTTTCCTTTGGTGTCTACATTTTTGTAATAATACGTTAAGCGCAAAAAGAGCTTCCCTAGTACCTAAGCCACTCCGGAAACCGAATTGGGTGGATTCCACATCTTGTTCACATTTGTTTCTAATGCGTGCATGTATTATTCATAAAAACGTTTTTAACAAATGGCTCATAATGCTTATGTGTCTATAATCTCCGCATTTTCTTGGCCTCGTTTTCTTTGGAATAGGGATAAAAGTGGAGTAGAGCCAATCATCAGGGAGTATAGCTGTGTCATATATTTTGTTAAATAATTTCACTACTGGACCAATATCGTCTTCGTCAATTAGTTTTAATATTTCCATAGGAATTCTATCAGGCCCAATCGCTTTCCTGTTTTTTCCAAGATGTATTGCATGTAGGACTTCTGCCTTGAGTATTTTTGGTCCTTCATCTAGGTTATCATGTAATTCCAGTTCTTCCCTAGTACCTGCGTATAATTCCGTTATATAATTCTGCCATTGCTCTTGTTTTTCATTGTCGTCCAATACTGGTCTGTTGGCGGAGTCTGTTAAGGTTGGATAAGTCTTTTTATTGTAAACTCGTGCCACTTCTTTCAGTTTTTTGTGCATGTTGTGGTGATCATTTTTGTTGCTTAGTTCTTCCATTTCCTTACACATATCTGACATCCATTTTTCTTTTGCCTTTTTAATTTCTCTTTTTATTTGTTTTTGAATCTTGTTATATTTTGTTTTGTTGTTTTTATTTTGTCTTCTCTGGTCCATTAACTCAAGGATATCGTTTGTCATCCATTTTTCTTTTTTGTTCTTTTTGTTTTCAGTTTACGATTACATATTTGATGTATAATGCTTTTTATTTTGTTTCATTCAGTATTTATATCATATTGAGCAGTAGGCTGTATGTCTTCCTTAACTTTGTTTAAACTGGTTTTTAAATTAGTAGTTAGTGTTTCTCTTTTATTTTTTTCATTATGTATAACTGTAAGATCCCACTTATTATGAATTGGACATGCCTTTTTTACCGTTTTGAGTTTTAATTTTATATCGGCTATTATTGGATTATGATCCGAGCCTACGTCAGCTCCTTGGCCTTCTGGTTCCAGTATAAATTCTTTATTATTCGAAAAATATTGAACATTTTCCGTTAAAAACAACCTTGCCATTTTGAAACTATAACCACACGAACAGGAGTTTCACAAGGTAGTATCTTGGGACCATTATTGTTTGACATTTATAGATGTACCGTCAGTCAGCACCACTCTAGTAACATTTTCCGGCGACAGTGTTATCTTAACCCAAGTGTCGATCTTACACAAGCCATCTCCCATTTACAACAAGTGATCAACCAAATATTTTCCTGGTTCACCAATTGGAATATATAAATCAACTCTACGAAGTGTTCACCTTAAAAAGCATTCCACACCTAGCTAACATCAAAGCCAATAATATGGACGTGAATGAGATCCTACTGATCAAGCAGTCAAATATTTGGAAATGCTTTTCGACACTCGGGTAACGTGGAAACTGCATATTAACAATAAACTCAATCACCGTTATATCCGACTGGCGCAATTATACCCCGGTGATAAATAGGAAGTAGGCATTGAAAACTAAATGCACAATCTTAATATATAAATCCCTCATCCTATCGCTGACCCTGTATGCTTCACCAATCTGGAGCAGCACTGCAAAAAGTAATATGGATAAACTCCAAAGGCTACAAAACAAAATGCTTTAAATTGCAATAATTTGATGATTTATTAGAAATGAACAGCTGCACTATGAAGTGAGTGTCTCACTAATATCAGAATATATCTGTCAGAGCGCAGAAATTCTTTGCGACGGTTTTGCATATTATCGCCTTGGCAGACGAAATATCCAGACCAGATTAAAATGGAAGCTCTCCAGGACCTGCTCTCCGAGAAATCTAGTGACTAACGTCAATATCTTTACTTTCTGATGCCAATATTACAACTGCTAGTTTACTTCGTCATTTGTATTTAATTCAACTCTACTATGTATAACAATAATGATAATTAAACTTTTTACTTTGCTTTGAACTAACCAAAAATTTAAAAAGCAATAAATAAATTAGCGATTAATAATACTTTAATGTATCGACTGTTAGTGTTATGGTAAATTGATAATATTAAATATGTACATTATAACACATTATAATAATAAGTAACTGAGAAAGTAACAGCTTTTTTGGAAAATTCTAATTAGTTTGCACTGCCCAGTTGACGTTAATTAAAATTTGAATGTTCTGTACATGTGCTTGCAGAATTAGTTGAATACCAACCAGATATTTGCATAAATCATAATTCAAATACAAAACGGAAAGCTGCACTAAACATAAAGGTTAAGGCTGTTTTTTGTTTGTAGCTTAAAAACGCATAAGTATGTTACAGAAATAATTAACTGGATTGATATTGCTACAAAACTGATACAAAGAAATTAAAGTCAAAGTTTTTTTTTCTTAAATTTAATTTACCCCAAAAAAATGATAACTGCAGGGCGATAAACCATAACTATAAAAATATATTTCACTGTAGTCTAAAACAAATTCTTATTTTTTTTGTCGAGTTTCGGATTGGAAATCCACGCCTTTTCAACAATTTGCAGATTTTGCTTCATCCAAAAGTTGACCATAGCACCGGACATTTGCAGCACGACTTTCGTAGGCAAAGTCAATATGCAGGACCAATTTACCTACAAAAATGTTTCTAGCCGAGTACCAAGTTTTAGTTTAGAAGGGTGTAGATTCACTTTTTTCTCCACTCTATACTGCCTTGTTTTAATTCAGGGTTACAATGGAATATTTAACTTTTATCTTAGATAACAGACTGGTTCAAAATAGGCTCTTTTTTAGCTTGGTAGTGTATCAATAGTCCTTTGCATATCTTGAAACGCTTAGATTTTGAATCTTTGGTGAAAAAACAAGAGATAATAATTACCTGAGCACTGCCGCAGTTTATCCCAACCTCAGAAGACATTTTAGAATCAGTGATCACCAGAGAAGATGGCGAACAAAGCGAATATTTTTTATTGGTCGGTAATATCTTAGAAGAAAATTCTCTTTAGGATCTCCTAGCTACAGTACACAGAAGCTGCGCCTCTTTTGTTCACCTTACATTACGTAAAAAAATTAGTTTATATTTAATACACTCTCATACGTATAATATAATGGAAGTACGCTGGAAATACATTTGAGATTAGAATAGAAACTTGTCAGCGATTGAAATGTTTAATTATATAAATTAGAAAGTTGTACCTAAGATATATTAAAAGATAACAAAAATTGCAGCTATTCTACTGTTAATCTTTCCCTAAGGCTTTCAAAATACTAACTTACCAGCACTTCCTTGCTTGACCGAAATTTTAGTCCATTCATAAATGTTTTGAGTTTCGGAAACATATGGTAATTCAAGAGAGTGAGATAGGTGGAACAGGGTGGAGACAATTACAAACTTTAAATCACTCAACTGTTGCTTAGCGTCACGGCTTGTATACACTTTTGTTGCAATTGGTCAATATTTTAAGAAATTTCTTTTCGATAGCCTTTATTAATCTCTTTAAGAATACCCGTAGTGTTTACCGGCAATAGTTATCTTTCTTGAGGTAGTTAAGCAAGAATTTTTTTTATATTTCAAACCACTGACGCCATCACTCCTTTAGCTTAAGTTACGCTTATCCCATTTAGAATAAGGAAATATGACACAACAACTATATTTATTGCAAACAACGGAAGGCAAAGAGATTCTCCACCAAAAACTAAAGCTCGCAGGTCGTTACATCAACAGACATGGAGCGATTATATTTAGATATAACCGACATCAAGTCAGTGTTATTTTTTTCAACAATATGAAAGTGTCCACAAATTTGCAATTTTAAGTTGGGAGCCTTGCGAATAATGTTTTCGTTGATATAAACCAGAGATTCTATTAGAGCAAAATGCACAATGGAACTCTTAAGGAAAGAAGTGTGTATTAGAGGCGGGGGTGGAAAAATATCTACTTTTGAGATGTTTCTAATGAAACTCGTTAAAACCGATTACCTCCAAAACAAAAATAAAATCGAAGCAGAGATATTCTTGAGTATTTTTTTCCACAGTCGATACGGCAAAGTTCTTTAACTTCAGACACAGCAGCTTTTGATCCTACCGGTGCCATGCACGTTTACCAAGCCAAAGCGGACAGGACTTTTATCACGAGCGGATGGAGATATCTACGATCATACACAGAGGTGGAGAAACTTTTGAAAATGTGTGAGTAATGGACGACACTTGCGGAATTTGCAAACCGGTGTGGAAAATTACATGTACCTATGTGAGATACAAACTCCAAAGTCTTAAATACTACAGGTTTAAAGTAACA
This sequence comes from Sinelater perroti, assembly GCA_036346155.1. Taxonomy (NCBI): domain Eukaryota; kingdom Metazoa; phylum Arthropoda; class Insecta; order Coleoptera; family Elateridae; genus Sinelater; species Sinelater perroti. The sequence goes on along the minus strand of JARFIY010000002.1, from coordinate 4,178,619 downwards.
TTAATGTAATTGTGATAATGTTGGTATAGTGCCGAAAGCTTGTAAGTAAAATCGCTCATTAAGATGCCCGTGGCTTCTGTTAGCTCGCGCATTATCACATGCCTGTCGGCCAAAATTTTGCCGATAATTTTTGATGTGATGGCTTATTCTACCGCAATTGAATTTGCTTATCCAAAGTAAAAGAGTTACTTCAAAAGACATGTAGTTGACGTTGACTTTAATGACGAGTCTTAAAGTTGCTGAGTCGATCCCCTAACTCTTGTTCTCTTGATTATCTTAGCGTGGATGTTGAATGATCGTATAGGTCGCATCCGTCCCTTCTCACGAAGGAATCAAGATTTTTAGACTTTTGTGACCGGCACCTCTCCCGATCTTATTTCATATATCTTATACCGTATACATCTTAATAGGACGGATGGTCGTTTTATAAATGATCAGCTTGTTGCGGATTGATAATCGGCTTCGGGGAGGGAGCTGAGCGCTGATTTTGCTGACTTGGAAGCTCAGTGTCGCCTCAAAATAGTTAGTTTTTTCCATATAAAGACCTCGAGATTCCCTAGGTTATCACGTCAGTGAAGATGTTTCTTGGTAAAAATAAACAAAACCACCAAAGTATTTTCCAGGTTTATTCTCATTATCTACCTATCACACCAGTCTTCCAGTAGATTTAACTCTTTTTAGAACCGATAGGTCACAAAGGGAGTCCTCCACGAACTAGACAGCACCGCTATATCTGCGTACTGAAACAGTGTAGTAAAGGGCGTCAGAGACAAGACCTCATACCACCGAACATGACCAGGAACCTCCTTCTAGGGGAAAATACTGGATAAGCTAGACTAATGAAAGCAGGATTGTTATTTTCGGAAGCTAACAACAAACTGATGGGCCGATAGTCCTGGAGAAAGGTTCCTGAGTGGTGAGTACGCAGACGATTACTTTCTGTGAGAGAGCCTATATCACGCAGTTCGGAGTGCCATCCGCAGCCTTGTGTAGCTTGAGAGCTCGGATAAGCTGGAGTACTTCGTAGATTGTTGAGTCTAGATGTTTCTAGGACTTCTGCCACCGAAGATGACCCACGAAGCGATCGATGTGGTGGAAATGGTCAAGATCGGCGTTGTTGCTGCCGAGGTTGCACTGATCCTCCAGGTTGTCAACAAAGGCCTCAGCCTTACCCTGATTTGTATAGACGATACTACGCTCTCCGTAGATGGAAAGTGGTTGGGTTGAGAACTTGCTCAGGACCTTGGCCATTCTTTAGAAATTGTTGTCGGCCATGTCACGTGTCAAGTGGCGGCGTTGTGGTTTTCTTCACTGCAGTCTTAACCTCTACAGCGATTATGCGGTATTCTTGCTCATCTGCATTGTCTAAGGATCACTGTGCACACCACCGCTCCTGGTTATCTTCACATATCCGTTCTTTCAGCTCCGGAAGTGGTAGATCCTTTCCATTTCAAGAGCAAACGGGGTTGATGACGACGCGCATAGATTTTTGGATGGAAACAGTAAAATGTTGTACCACCTGCTCCAGGTCTGCCTCAAGACCATGAGACGTAGGAGCAAAAATAGATGTCATCGAAGACGGCACTTAGATCCTAGGGGAGGAAGAAACGTTTGTAGGTTGGAAAGCTATAGGTAGTCCCTTGTGTGGAGACCAATGACGGTGGCCTCTAAATGTTTGTTGAACACATCTCCGCCTTGCAAAACGGTCTCATGAACCAGAACAACATCCAAGTTATACTTGCAGAAAGGGACATGTCAATAGATCTAGGAAAAATGCCTTCATAAATGCGTTTGGCTATTTTTCCTTCAAAACAAAAACAATTATATCGCAAATTCCAACATTACCCGGTGTGCACTCTTACTTGGAACAATTGCGTTTAATAAAATATCAATCTTTGTGGCCACATGTACATACAATTGTTGTTGTCGCTGTATATGAGTATGTAAACCAAATTATTCATGAAACATCCCACCTAATTTTAAGTAAGATTCTAATAAAGGTTACTATTATAGCTCGTTTTGTACATTTATAAACGTTGCTAGAGCATTATCAAATATTTCTCATAGGTTGAATAGGTAATTTCCTCTCAGATATGGCAAATTCCTTAAGAGGTAGTTGAGACTATAATACAACTGCGCTGCCTTTGCAACTAACAAATTACACTCTAATCAAAAAATAAATCACTTAGTTGGACAATTAGCAAGTACTCCAGACAAAATGTGATCCAATAATCTTTAAACAAACATTTTAGACAATATTTTTAGAAGTAGCAACTTCTTTCAATTTTGGAATTATACTGGATATTGTTGTGTCATATAAATTTCAGTTAAAGTTTAATACGCTTTACCCAGAACATGATCTATGATACAGAAGTAAGCCCACATTTTCACATACAAGTTGTGCAAGTGAGAGAAATAAAAAATAAATGAACATATTATAATAGGAGAAAAATCAACTTTACTTTTCTAAAAATATTAAAACAACTCCGAATAAGGTTTTAATACTACATTGTGGCAAAATAAAGCAACAAAAATTTTTTAACTTTGTTCTAGAGCACGCAAAACTGTCTTATTGGTTTATATAAGGTTTATGAAATTATTAATATATTTCAATTTATCCTAAATGTTATTTTCTAACATCTTAAAATCAAGTACAAGTGCTATAATCATTTTTGTAAATGTTAAACACATGAAAACCCAGACAATAATAGCCACATAGCTAGGATGACGCAGTGCTAAAATTTAATCGCTTTGGTAGCTTACTTACAATGTAGGTTCAACAAATTCTGTATAAACAAAAAGGAATTTTAATGTAATTAAACGTTTGGTTAATATATGTGTGGCATGGCTATTAAGTCCATAAAACAGAATGTACTGCATGGTTCAAGAAACGGTACTGACCTTGTTCAGGCACATTGAGTTATTAATGTTTTTGTTTTGTTTAAGATGATCCTATTTATGTTGTACTAAAAAAATAAATATCTTTAAGAATATAATAGAAAAAATTAATTTAATTTATTCTGTGGTTTTATAAACCAAAAACGAAGTAAGCAAATAGTATGCTAATTTTCTAAGTAGAAATTGTTGAAAAATAAACAAAACTATTGGATGTTTGCCATTAATAAAAATAGTATTACGAATGTATATTTATCATTGTATGTATAATCCTAAACTTAAAAAATGTAGATAGTAATAATAACAGCACTGCTATACCAGTCCCAAGGTTGGGGCAGAAGGAGGGATTGAGGAGTAACACCTCATTAAAAAACCTGGGTTCAGCTGACTCCAGCTGATATCACCCTGTAAGGAGCCCTTATCCAGGGTAACGGATGAAGAAGGCGGGGGAAAAGGATTTCTATACGGCAAATCTGTCGGAGGTGGCAGCCCTGCTTTAGAGTTGGTACAAAAGCAAAGGCAACGTCTGTACTTAGAATTAGCGGATGAAAACACTGTCTGTCTCATATCGAGCAGCTGAAATAAACTTGGTAATGAACTTGCAACTCGTCATGAGACACTTACATATAACAAGATAAAAAGTTCGTCAGAAGAATACAATTCCCGGGTAGTAGAAGTCCACACCTCTAAAATAGGGTGCCTCAATGGATACGAGAAGAGAGGGGCAATTCTGTTAATGCTAAAAGTCCTGATTAATTTAATAATTTAAGAAAAAAAAACTTATAATTTGCGCAACCTGGAACATACAAAGTAGCTCAACAAAAAAAGAAGAAGAACAACTAAAAAGAATAGAAACCCTTACTGAAACCAAGAAGAAAGGCAAATGCAACGAAGACATCGAAATATCAAAGTATAACAGAGAACGGACAGGAGTTGCCATTGCTACACACAAAAAACTGATGACTTACATAAATACTTGGAAAGAGATAGATGAAAAACTGCTAAAGATGGAACCAAACATATGGGAGCACAAGATTATCGCACTAGCACTGTACTCACCCACAGATGATTCAATATCAAAATAAAAGATACATTTAAAAATAAACTGTTAGAAACGTTAAACAACTTCGGTACAAGAAAGGAACTAATGATATTAGGTGACTTCAACGCTAGAACTGCAAAGAAGCCTAATGATTCAATCATCGGTGACTACGACGAGCTTACATTAAATAACAATGGACAGCGACTTATAGAGATATGTCAAATATTTGACCTAAAAGTACTCGACGGATACTTCCAACATTGCGAGATACATAAGTTTACATGGAGCCAACTAACGAAAATTTTAAATCATTATAGATTATACTGTTATGAGACAAAAAGCCAGCGTGGTACCATGGTCGAAGGACGGGTTCCAATGTTGATGAACCCGAGTGCATCACCCGGTAATCTCTGATGGCTGGCGGGTAGCCACTGAAAATAATTGAGTACTTGCGTTCAGTCAAACGAGCGGTAATAATAACAGTCATCTAAGGCGCGGTACCTGCCATACCATCTTGCATCGGATATGATGCGCGACGACCAGGCAGAGAGAACGAACATATGAGAGCTTTAACCTCTCAGTTTGCAGACCGTGTTCTCACGCAGGAAGTTAGAACCGTATCATTATTATGATAAGACAAATCACCCAAAACAAGTGGACTATATATACAAAAAGATAAAATACTTGGTGACCGAAGGATTTACAGATAGAAAGCAAGACAATCCAAAAAATGCAAAGAGTATAAATATCTAGTGAGCATAATATCATCAGACGCAAACTCAAAGACAGAAGTGATGTATAGAATAATACAGTCTAAACAAGCAATACAAAAGTTAAACTCTATCTTGTGGTCCAAGAGTATAAGAAAAAACAGGAAAATAAGAATCTACAATATTATTATACAAAGTAAAGGATCTTCCAATAGGGGCTTCCGAAATTTGACAGTTGATAGCGGCCATATTGTTGAAGCTACGTCTGTCCAATTGGCTGTCATTTATTCAGTCTGTTTTGACAAATCACCATGGTGGATAAATTTGAGTCCACTGGTTCAGTAAATAATCAACCAACACCCGTTCGACGACGAAACGCAAGATCTACCTAAAACTTCGCAGCTGTCCGTGAGGCAGTCGATTTCGCGTCGCTCACAAGAACTCGGCCTTTCGCAGACCACAACTTGGCGAATTTTGCGTCGTGACTTGGACCTGCACCCATACAAAATTCAACTGACCCAGGAGCTGAAAGTAAACGACCATAGACAACGACGTGCGTTTGCTGCCTGGAGCAGTTGGAAACTGACCCTAATTTTCATCGAAAAATCATCTTCAGCGATGAGACCCATTTCTGGATGAATGGGTACGTCAACAAACAAAACTGTCGAATTTGAGACGATTCCAATTCACATGAGATCCAAGAGCGTCCAATGCATCCCGAAAAAGTCACTGTTTGGTGTGGATTTTGGATTGGCGACGTCATCGGTCCATATTTCTTTGAGAACGACGTTGGCTTGAATTGGATGATATGGACACCAACGATATGTGGTTTCAACAGGACGGCGCTACGTGCCACACAGCTCATGCTACATTGGACATTCTGCACGAGCGATTTGAGGGCATGGTCATCTCACGTGGAGGTGATGTGAACTGGCCACCGAGATCGTGCGATTAGACCACGTTAGACTTTTTCTTGTGGGTTTTTTTTAAGTCGCAGGTTTATGCGAATAAGCCACAAACCACAGCGGCCCTCAAAGCCAACATAACCCATGCCATCGGTCAAATTCAGACTGATTCATGCGCCAGAGTCTTAAGAAATTGGACATTTCGGATGCGCACCACCCAGCGAAGCCGCGATGGACATTTGCACAATGTTATATTCCATACATAATGGCATCGATAGGCCTTTCAAACGAATAAAAAATTTCGATGATATCTCACACACACTTTGTTTTATTTAAATTTAAAGATAGGAAGCGCTTAATGAAAGACCCTTTATATAATTATATGGCTCTGAAACATAGAAACTAAGCAAACTGATCAACAAAAATAAACGCAGTAGAAATAAACTTTGTAAGGAGGAAATATAGAGTTTTAAGACTAGAGCATGTTAGAGATATAGTAATCAGAGAACAAATGGAAAAAATAAAAACAACAGTCGTGGATTTGGGTGAAGACGGCTACATGAATTAAGCAGGTACAAGAAAGCATAATAGTTAGCAACCTTCAAGAGGAGGATTGTAACAAAAAATATTGGCGGTTATGATCGAGATACGGCCATAGCTGTAATTTACTCGCTCGCTCGATAGATAGATAATAATAATAGCAAGGCTCCACGCTCCGCGTGAAGTTCGGCTTGCAAACTGAGAGGTTAAGGCTCTCATATGTTTGCTCTCTCTGCCCGGTCGTCGCGCACCATCTCTGATGCGGGGCGATGTGGCAAGAACCGTGCCTTAGACAACCGCCATTATTACCCATTGTTCGAAGTGAACGCAAGTACTCAATTATTTTTAGTGACTGAGTAGGGCCAGCCACTAGGCATCAGAGAGCTCCGAGAATGGAACCCGGGTCCGTCCACACCGCAGTCACGTGCCTCAACTCCGTGACTATGCGGCTGTTCAGAAAATATAGATATATATCTTATCTTATTAACGAGCGTTTAAATTATACCATACGGTTTATCCTAAAATACAGCTAAGGGTGTAAACGCCGCCATTATAAAATAATCTTTTATGCGTTATTAAACAGGTTGCAAAGCCAAAGAATTTCAGGCTACTTCGGTAAATACCCAAACCAACACTTTAGTCTATTGTTCTTCGAAATACGCCATAAAATAGAAAGTTATATGGAATTTTTAAATAATAAAGATAATACATATAGATCCATCGTTGGTGACTTCAACGTAAAATACTCCTAATGAATTTAGAATAATAGTGACCAAAACCCAACATTTCGGCCTACCGATTCAAATAAAAAACCGAAGTTAGTAAATGTGTAATCCACTGTATTTATCCAGGATTTAATTTTTATAATTAGACAACTAGGAAAAAAACTGAGAAGAAAAGAGGAGGAAATTCATATTTGTTTTACAGACTTAAAGAAGGCTTTTCAATAGAGTACAAAGAAAAGATGTCTGGGTAAGTTTGGAAAAAAGAAGAGTAGAAAAAGAATTAGCAGACGTCCTTAAATTACTATATAAAAACAATAAAAATAAAGTAATTTGAAACAAAAGTAGAACAAGGATGTGTACTAAGTACATTTCTATTTTAGATAATCATAGACGATCTATATGTAAACATAAATGTAGCAAAATGAAAGTGGGAAAATGGAAACTGAACAAATTAACACTTTAGGAACTGCCATCTACAGATGATATAATATTAGCAACAGAGACAGAGAAAAAATTACAGCAAAACATTAATATTTACCAAATAGCACACTGGAAAATAAACAGAGAAAGGACAAAAACTAGAATTTTATCAAGGAAAGATTCGAATCACTATATGAATATAGACGCACATCAATTGGAACAGGTAACAGATTTCAAATATCTGGGTGCAGTAATGGAAGACAAGGAGGAAATAGGCAGAAAAATGATGGAAAGAATAGGAAGGTTGAGTAAAATCTACAGCATTCAAAAACCCGTTCTATATGAAAAAAAAAGAAATCTCGGCAAAAATAAAATCAGAAGTTTATAAAAAGTTGTAAGACCATCTCAAATCTACGGCAGCGAATCAATAGAAACGAGAATAGAATCACTGCCACAAAGGTAAGCTTTCTTAGAAAAATTGAGGAAATCACAAGAATGAATAGAGTGAGAAATGAAAGAATAACAGAACAACTAAAAGTGAAGCCAATAAAGACATTGATAGAAGAAAGAAAACTTGGATTGATAGGGTTCCGTCTACGAATGGATGACACTAAGGCAGCCAGAAAAATATATGAATTCGACATCTAACGATGAAATAATTTACAGCTTAAATAAAATAAATAAAAGAAATGAAGAATAAAAAATGTTTGTTGTTCAAAGAAAGCACAACAACAAACCAAGACAATCTTGACCTCGTATCAGCCGGTCTGACAACATGATCAAGCGGGAGGATCACTGAACGAGTGTGGAACATATCGCCTTCAGAGTTGGCATTTCCGTGGGATCTGAGCATACAATCCCGCATGAAAACCTAAAACTGCGAAAAGTGTTCTCCAGGTGGGTGCCACAAATGCTGATAACCTTGAAGTGATTTTTTATGCTCCCTACTCACCTGACTTGGCTCCTAGCAACTTTTGGCTGTTTCCAACGATGGCAGACACTGTCTGTGGTCGTGAATTCGCTAGTCGTGCGCTATTGCATCAGCGATTTTCCAGTAGTCAAAGAAGACATGGACTTAAAATTACTTAAGCTTGCTAACCATTCTTATAGACGACACTTTATTAATTTTTCTTTTGGGTTTAGAGCATAAAAAAGTGAATTCGCCGTTTATTTCTAGCGTTGAAGCGCATTTTTAACTCGGCAGATTTGTAACCAAAGAAAATGCACCCTCAACAATACATTTTGGGCAGGTAGCATCCTTCTTCAAAGAGGACTGGGAAAATGAATCTGGAACAAATAGGATTCTAACTTAGCAATTTATGAACTGCACTAACAATTTCCTAGTCGCGTAATTTCATATATTGAAATGTCGGCATAAACTAACCAGCAAGATCTTGATGAATTAACACCGTACGACTTCCTTTCGTTGAGTTCTGTGAAATGAAAGTCTTACGCCAGAAATTCATAAACAGTTGATAATCTCAAGAACAAAATCCAACGTATTAACGTGAACTGATCACAGCGTATGCAAAATTGTAATCAAAAATTTTGTGAAAGGAACTACCATTTATAGCCGAAACTAAGATGCCCAATTGTCAGGCATAATTTTGAGTGCTTTAATACTCAATCATAAAGGCAATTGAAAAGTCAATTTATTTAAAATTTAAATCCGCCGTTCAGTTTGGGCCATCAATTAAATCTGCGTGAAACCTATAAAATAAATATTCAAATTCGCATCACACCTCCTTGACCCACGGGTTACATGATTTGTGCCTTAACTAGGCCCAATGGTGGTTTCGCGGCCGTGACCGTAGACACGTTTACGTCTTGGCACGCCTGAATGACGCAACCGCTAAGTAGAAACTTAAAAAAAAAACAATTTGAAGTTCGCCCGGAGTCCAAAAAAACTAACTTGCAAAAAAACATTCAGAAGATTCATTCAGCCAAGACATTTGAATATTTTGTATACAAGGTGTCCCAAAAATTTATAAAATTATAGGCATTCAAAAAAATCGAGAATATTGACACCCTGTGATGATCTTTTAAGTACTGTGACTACAAATATTTATTGTTCTTCATTTCTTTTGTGTGTGATGTAACCCTGAATAACCCTTCTGTAATTTCAGTCTAAAATTAAAACACAACTGCCTCAGGTTTAAAGAAAATATTACTTTGTTACCCAACCGTGCACTCAAAATTATTACATCGCCCAACATTAACTGACTGTATTGACAAAATGTGTACAACGCTATTTTGGCAAGTGACTTTAAAAGATGGCGTATTTAGTCCGGATTCCCAAATGGTATTACACTTGCTAAATTAAATCTTAAATAAGGAAAAAAAATTCTAAAGAAACCTCACCTCAAACTAATTCTTTTCAATTAGTTAAAATGCTTTTAATGCTCGCTAGGCTTTCTCTAAGTCTCTAGTTTTAAGGTACAAGTTTGAGTGAGATGGACAGACACTAATTAATAAAAGAACCACTACCAGGCTAAGGGTACCACGGGTCATCAAGTAGTGACTCATTTTTTTAAGTTTTAAATAAAATTCAATTATTGGAATAAAAAGCTTATTCAATTCACAATAAAGTTAAAATTGTTTGTCTTCAGCCATAATTCAAGTCTTACAACTTCTTAAAAAATATCGGTTTATTCGACGGGCGTATCTTCCGGAGTTGAAGTCTTCTACGGCTTCGGCAATTTTTTGCTCAGCTCGGCTAAGTTTTGGATTGGTTTGGAGTACACTTTTTCTTTTACCACTCCCTTTAAAAGAAATCTAGGGGATTTAAGTCAGGTGGACGGGATGGCCACTAAATTGTACCAGACCGCCCTTTCCACCTGACCGGGTATTTTCGATCAAGGAATTCTCTTACTGGGCGAGTATAATGCGCCGGGCAGCCCTTTTGTTGAAACCACATGTTTTCATAAATGTCAAGTGGCACGTCTTCAAATAAACCTGGTACATGATTTTGTAAAAATCTAAATAAACCTCGCCGTCCAATAATTTTACCATTAATAATCCCGGTCCACATATTTACTTGAAAGCGGTACTGCAATCTATCTTATCGCATCAAATGTGGATTTTCCACATGCCACTCGTGCAAATTATGGAGGTTCATGTATCCATCCTTTTTAAGTATCGATTCATCGGATCATAATTTTTTTTCCAAAAATCGCGGATTTCCCTGTATTTTTGCAACATCGTTCGACAAAATCTAACTCTTTCAGGGTAATCTCGAGGTAGTACTCATTGTACATGGTACGGGTGGAGCTAGTTTTTCTGTAAAATTCGATGTGCTGTGTTTTTGGGCACTCCTGTCCTTGCTTCTGGTACTGACGTCCTGGGGTCTTGTGCGACTTCTTGTCAGACTTAGTTCTCGCAGGGCATGAGGAGTATTCCTTCACTAGTCATTTGATTTGGAAATCGACCCTCTGATAGTGACTGATGCATATTTGTAAACACTCGGTGATCCGGATAACACTTAGTATTTGGATATCTCTCACGATAAAGTCTAGCTGTAGCTCTACCATTACATCTGCACTCCCCTTAATGAGGTGCATGTTAGCATATTCCTGTGCAATGTACCGAGATGACATGGTGGCATTCACAGTACACAATCACGCGATCAAAGATACTTTAGTTCAGAAGAAAGCCAGGTTCACCAGAAAAGGTCAAACAACAGATTCAAGTCATAACGCAATCGAGTCCAATAAACAAAGCCAAAGTGGTAAGCAGCGTAATGTACTGCAGTATTGCACATTGTGCCTATGCGTCACTACCTGGTTAGGATGGCGTCGCTATCAATTTCACTCACACTAGTCCAACTGGCGTGTCTACCCATCTCACTCAAACTTGTACCTTAAAACTAGCGACTTAGAGAAAGCCTAGCGTGCATTAGAAGTATTTTAATTAAGTAAAAAGAATTAGCTTGAGATCGGGTTTCTTTAGAAAAATTTTTTTCCTTATTTAAGAATTAATTTAGCAAGTGTCATACCATTTTGGAATCCGGACTAAATACGCCATATTTTAAAGTCACCTGCCAAAATAGCGTTGTACACATTTTTTCAGTACAGTCAGTTAATGTTGGGCGATGTAATAATTTTGAGTACACAAAGTGATATTTTCTTTAAACCAGAGGCAGTTGTGTTTTAATTTTAGATTGTAAATTACAGAAGGGTTATTCAGGGTTATATCATACACAAAAAAATGAAGAACAATAAAGATTTGTAGCATGGTACTTGAAAGATCATCACAGGGTGTCCATGTTCTCGATTTTTTCTTTGAACGCCTATAATTTTAAAAGTACACGACTGAGATTTTTTTTAATTTTTCTGATAACTGTCACCACTTGGTCTATTACCCGTGTCCGACATGACGTTGATTTTTAGGACGCCCTGTATATTTGTTACTCAAACGTCAATTAATCAAAAACGCTAGGTAACTTACAATGTTGTAATCAGGACTGGATTCGAAATTAACAATTTGAATACGTGTAACTAAAATAATTGGAATATTCAAAGAGAAGACTAAAGTCCCAAAATATACATGGCGTTTATATTAAAAAAACAATATTTTCGGCAATACATAGATTTGCAATAATAATTAACATACATCGAATAGTTGTAATGTTTTTGTAATACGTATTTTTTAAAATTTGCATTGAAGGTGATAACTTTCGTTCCTGGGCTACCCCTTAAAATATCTAGTTTTTAATAAGCTATAGGACCTCATTTCCTTAAAAATTAAAGCACACATTACAACATAAAAGTATGATTTTGATAATATAATTACTCGTTTTTCTGAGACACAACCAACTTCTAAAAACGTAATAACGTCTAACCAATGTTGCAAATTATTTCTTTTAATGGAGAAATTTTAAAAATAACATTTACAAGTATATACACACAAAAAGCTTATAACACATTTAAATGATGAAAATATTATTTATCATACCTATCAGATGAAGCAGGATAGGGCTTACCGAGCCATCATAATCTCCGCTATTAGATTTCCGTAGCAGATATTAAAGATGAACTGCAAGAAAAATAGCATAAAGTTCCTAACATCATAAACATGGTGCGTACACAAGAAACAATTTCACATATTCCGGAGTAATACAAGAAACTACAACCCAAAACCAATAGACTAACCTAGAAACCCAACTGACCACATTCCTCGGTAAATTTAAATCAATGTTTACCCAACAAATGAACCGAAATAGTAATATCTTAAGTATGCTAATTACTGTCATTGGCATTTTTTTACAATTTAACAAAATAGATGTTCTACTATTCTCGGAAATCCATTTTGCTGAGAGTATTTCGAATAGCGCAGTGTTTAGTGGTTTTGCAGTAATTATTCGCAATGCCGTAGAACACCACAAAATGTTTCCAGATTAAACTAACAAAATACAAATATCAATCATCGATATTGGGACACAATCATAATACTTTGATATAGCTGCTTTATATAGCCCACTTAGGCATACTACCTCTACGGAAGATATAGAGCACTTTTTCCACTACGAAAAGTATAAATCTATTAAGGACTTCGTTGTATTCAAATATTTCACACTAAACTACTTTGATTTTAAATCCTTACTGTGACATTCTTGCTCTATAATGTCCCAGAGCATCTTCACCATCTTAATGATCTGCACCCAGATGTAAAGATAATGGATCTGTTTAAAAACACGACGGCTATATAGCAACATTTAAAGTGCACTATTTACAAACCATTGTTCTAAAGCTTCTACAGCAATAAATAACAACAAAATAACAGTTTGCATTTTTAGAACGTACACAACATTTTAAGCTGCATAACAAACATTGAGTTAACTGGAAAGAAGTCACAAAAAAGAGCATGCAAAGCACATAAGATATTTTGATTGCAAAATTATTTGGGTATTTAAATAAATGGTATCTAAGAATTAATAACATATGATGAAGAAACACTAATAAATCAAGATGGAGAGAAAAATAAACGCGAAGAAAACAAAAAAATAAAAAGATATTTACTTTGCACGGATTTGAAAATGTGTTTTGAAAGGTAAATGTTATTACAAGTCCATCACTAGCCTCTGACAGCTGTAATGATGATTGCAATTAATTAATCTAAGGATTATCTAACTGATTCATTTTTATTTTATGATCTAATAATCTAATTTCAAATAAAATTGTTAATCAAAAATTCTCTTCTAACTTTTTCTAAATAGGTAGGAACAAGTTACTCACTTACCGTCTAATTCATTCTATAACCAACTCGTGGGAACGGAACTCGGTCGTTAAGTGAGAAGTACCTAGGTCTATACAATAGATTCACTTCTTAAAGGAATATTTACTAAAGGCTGGTAGAGAGACGTGTTATGAAACATTTCATTAAAATTACAAGGCAATTCTAGCAAACTTAATCACAATTTAACTCTACTCATTAACATTATTAGCACATATTATTTTGTGGCATAAATTGGCTGAATATATTTTTTTAAATGCAGGGTAAAAAGTAACTAGGCACTAAAAATTGGCAATACAGGCTTTATTACATAGAAAAATAAAATAAAATCTTTAAATTTCAACTCAAGCACTGGTGACCTCAACTAGTCGACATAGAATAAAATGCGCAGTCTTCTGAAGGAAGTTGCTTAGGATACGGCTGATAAGTTCTTAAATTCGTGACTCTAAGTCCTCTAGTGCAAAACTTTGTTCTGTAAAACTTCTGCTCTACACCATATGCAAGAATCACATTGAGTGAGATCTGAACTTATTGCTAATTCATTAGGCCCATGTTCCGGTAAACGTCCTAAAATATGGTACAGTAACAATAAAATGGAGTGGGGCACCATCCTCTATAAAAATAAGGTAGTCAATATTCTTTAAACATTCATGCATTTATGGTGTCACGCACAAGATATTCATTTCCGACCACGTGGTTACCTTTGGATTGATATCACGTGACGCTTAGTAATGTCAGTTACAATTGACAAAATCGACTCAGAATTCGGACTTTTCGCTACAAAGGATGTTTTAAAACAATTCAGGTTAATCTTCATGTTAACCCAGCCTTCATTTCAGATATTCCATTCTAGTGTCACAATATTTAGGTTTTAGCTCCTGCACGTAATGGGGTTTCCATGGGCGAAAATTCAGTTCTTAATGCAACACCGTGCGTCGCGCGATTTGGTAGTCTACTGCCACGAGCTGCTTAACGTGCTGTTTCTTGTAGGCATTTCCTTCATTATCGCTACGTTTTTTGCAGACGGGAATGTCGATGAGTGGCCATTTCTTCTTGTATAGTTTACCGAGCTTGTGGCCGTCAATTTTAGACGAGACATTTTTATTGTTACCAAAGGTAGTGTTCTATTCCTCCCTTTTACTGTAGGCTATGATCTCTGTACAAGAACAATGGAATTTCACATTTCGTAGCGTGCTGCAATCTTAGCTCGTTCCTAACTCCTAAACATTCAAATGGTTGGTTATCTTTGTTTATATTGCACGTACTGTGTCTTGCAGCCGATATAAAGTCCTGTTTACTGTAGTCTATAAGACTATTGTAATTATTTTAGTGATGCTACCAGTTTCATGGCTAATTGTTAATGCTAAGTTATTTCTCCTGTATTTGAATACTCGTTGAAAGCCTTTAACAGTTTTTTTAATATGTTTGCATAGTTAAATGTTGTTTATTTGTTGTGATGGCAGCGTAATACTATGAGTTTATTATAATGTTATTAGTGTTTAATACCTATACATATATATATATATATATATATTTTAAATTCCGTACTGTATAGTCTTCCGTATTTTACGCTAATGACAATGTATGTAGTGTACATATTCTTATTTATCTCTCTTATATATCTATCATCTTAGTATCTCAGTACGGCCCGTGCATTGAAACAGAGTGAACGTGTGCGAGCCAAATTTTTACCTGCGATATCGCCGCGCCCGAGTCGCAGCCTTAAGGTCAGCCGTACTTATTTATTTAATAATTTAATACCCATGTAATCAACTTTGATATTAATGTTTCCCACTGGCAATGGGAATAATCCGCCATCACAAAATAACTCCAATATGTATCAACAATATGGTTACCCACCCTCCTATCAACAGCAACAGTATACTGTAAGTAACAATATACATTCAACACCACCACTCTTCGAACAAACACCATTAAAGCAGTATGCAGTGCCATCAATCCCACCGGTTCAACCCTCTCCGTATTATACAATGCCCGTAATGCAATATCCAAGGTTGTCTCAAGTGCAATTACCTTCCACGCAAACCTTGCCGCAAAATAATCAAATAGAAAAAGACCAGCAAGAAATTTTAAGTAATGTCGGCGAAGACGAAAACATGGCTGATAATAATAACACTTGGCAAGTGGTTCCTGGCAATAAAAGGAAAAGACGGAAATATAAACCACAATTGACTCAAACATTCAACTTAACACAAACAAACGAATACTCTACGTTAACAGAGGAAACAGATGTACCAGGGGCTATCAGCAACACTAATACTACGGGTCAAACTGTTCAACTGCCAAAACCACCGCCAATCTTTGTTCAAGGTGTCGAAAACTATCAACAAATGGTAGCTAGCATCACGCACATAGTCGAAAAGGAACAATATACCTCTAAATGTATGGCCAATAATGTCGTTAAAATCAATGTTCACACACCTGACTCATACAGGAAATTGACCGCCCATTTTTTAGATACCAACGTTATATTTCACACATGTCAAAACAAGCAGGAGAGGGCGTATAGAGTAGTTGTACGGCATCTACACCCCACAATCCCGATAAATGTAATAATAGCAGAATTGGCAGCAAAAAATCATAAAGCTTGAAATATTAGCAACATCAAACACAAACAAACTAAAGAAGCCCTGCCGTTATTCTTCGTGGATTTGGAACCGGCCGATAACAACAAAGATATTTATAAATTGCAGTATCTGCAGAACCTAAAGATAACGGTTGAACCACCTAATCAAAATAAAAATATAGTACAATGTACAAGATACCAAAACTTTAACCACACGAAATCATACTACAATCGCCCATATGCGTGTGTCAAATGCAGCGGTAACCATGATACAAGAACGTGCACCAAAAATAGGGATACGCCGGCAACGTGTATCTTATGCAATGGACCACATCCTGCCAACTACAAAGGATCTATGGTCTATAGAGAATTACAAAACAAGACCTACCCAAATACACAGCAACCAAAGAAACAACCTGCACAGTATAAGCCAGATATAAGAAATTTTCCTCCTTTGCCAAAACCTAATGTTTACGCTGATATGCCGATGCATACCTATAGCCACGTTACAGCAAATAAACCAGACTCATCTAATGACCTCACCCTCGCACAATTCCTTGCCGAGTTTAAGGGAATGTTCAATCAACTGGTACAACAAAATAGCATGATCCTCAACATGCTCACAACAGTAATTGCCAAATTAGTTAAATAATGTCTAAATTCATACGTATTGCATTATGGAATGCCAACGGCCTCAATCTAAAAATTGGAGGTAGAAGTCTTCCTTCAAATGAACAAAATTGATGTACTACTCATAAGTGAAACACACTTTACAACAAGAACGTTTATAGAAATACCTCAGTACAGCATCTACCACACTGTACACCCAGATAATACAGCCCATGGTGGCGCAGCTATTATTATTCGAAACTCGATAGTTCATCATGAATTACCAAAATACGAAGAACCGTTCCTGCAAGCTGCCGTTATCGAAATCAGTAAACTTCCTAGCCCAATCACACTAGCCGCTGTATATTGCCCTCCAAGACATAGACTAACCACGAACATACTACAACCATTCTTCAACACCCTTGGAGGGAGATTTATAGTAGGTGGCGACTTTAATTGTAAACATACAAGGTGGGGGTCTCGATTAATAACTACAAGGGGCAGAGAACTTGAAAAAATTCTTACTAACAACAATTACATGCATTTATCAACCGGTACTCCAACATACTGGCCGACCGACGTGAACAAGATTCCAGATTTATTAGATTTTTATATAGCCATATCTTCGGACCACAGCCCTGTGTTAGCTGTCATTAGCGCTACAGTTATCCAAAAGCAGCCTAAGCCAGTACTCTGCAATAGACGAACTGACTGGGACAAATTTAAAGTACACGTCCACCGACATATAAATATTAATATAAGCTTAAAAACACCGAAAGAAATAGAGATCGCAGTTAATCACTTTATAACAACAGTCCAAGAGGCAGCCTGGAATGCTAGACCAATGAATATCCAGAAAATCGAGTCATTTAATGTTTCTAGAGATATAAGTGAATTAATAAAAGAAAAAAGGAGAGCAAGGTCGATCTGGCAACGTACACACAACGTTAATGATAAAACCACATACAATCGACTTACTAATAAACTTAGGAAGAAGATGTTAGAGGCGCGTAATGAAACATTCCATAACTACATAACCAACTTATCCAAAGAAGATCACAGTATATGGAAAGCCACTAAAGGATTTAAGAGACCCCAACAACAAGTCCCGCCGTTACGCAAAAACGATGGCTCCTGGGCAAGATCAGACAAAGAAAAGTTGAACTTTTGCCCAACATCTGGCAGACGTATTCACACCTCACTCTAATGAAATTGATGAAGATGTTAACAACTTTCTCGAAGCACCACTACAACTATCACCCCTATAAAAAATTCACAATTGGTGAATTACAAAATGAAATAAAAAGGTTAAATAATAAGAAAGCGCCGGGTTATGATCTCGTTACAGGCCTTGTACTTAAACAATTACCACGACAAGGAGAACAATTCTTATTGGCACTCTTTAATGCAATCCTACGCTTAACATACTGGCCCTTACAATTAAAGTTTGCATAGGTCATCCTAATATTAAAACCTGGCAAACCACCAAATGAAGCTCAGTCTTATCGCCCAATTAGTCTACTGCCTGTCGTGTCAAAATTCCTACAAAAATTAATATTAAAGCGAATAAACGAAAATAGTCTACTTGAAGAATGGATTCCAAATCACCAGTTTGGATTTCGCAAAGGACACTCGACCATAGAGAAATGCCACCGAATAACCAATATTATTCAGCAATCATTTCATAGTAAGAAATATTGCTCTGCTATATTTTTAGATGTGCGATAAGCGTTTGACCGTGTTTAGCACAATGGGCTACTATTTAAAATTAAACACATCTTTCCACATCAACACTATCTCCTGCTTAAATCTTATCTAACTAATCGACACTTTCAAACCAAAGTTGGTATGGAATATTCACAACTGTATCCAATCACGGCTGGTGTTCCCCAAGGAAGTGTGTTGGAGCCACTCTTATATCTGATTTTTACTGCAGATATACCGACGACACCAACCATAACATTGGGGACATTTGCAGATGACACTGCAATCCTGGCATGTCATGAAGATCCACAAATCACAACTAATATCTTGCAAGAGGCGCTAAGTACAATAGAGGGTTGGCTGGAAAAATGGAGAATTAAGGTCAATGAGATGAAGTCCAATCATATAACATTTACCACAAGACGATCACAATGCCTCCTGTAAGCTTGAATAACGTACCCATCCCGCAAGCAAATGCAATTAGATACTTAGGTCTCCATATGGACACAAGATTAACGTGGAAACCACATATAATAAAAAAACGCAAAGAAATGGACATCAAAATTAAAAAATGTATTGGCTCATAGGAAGAAACTCTCAACTCTCAACAGAAAACAAATTACTGGTGTACAAATCTATCATACGACCAATATGGACATATGGCTGTGAACTCTGGGGTTGCGCCAGCTACTCAAATATTGACATAATACAACGTTTCCAGTCTAAGACATTAAGAAGTATATTCAATGCTCCCTGGTATGTTTCAAACCGTATCCTCCACTTTGAATCCAACGTACAATATGTGCGGGACATAATCAGACAACGGGCTACAAGCCACCATGCTCGGCTAGTGGGACACACTAATAACGAGATTACACCGCTAACACAGCAGCCAGTAATGAGAGACGACTTAAACGGAAGTGGCCATGGGACTTGACAGAATAAAGAAATCATTTACATCATCCCCTAACCCTTCAAATGGAGGTAACGAGACTGCACCACTGGGTGCACCTCTCTTCAAATCTATTCCAAACTTCACGCAATTAGCTCATAGAATTTATTGTAATTAATTCTGATTGCTAATGTACACGAATTCAATAAAAAAAATCTTAGTATCTTTACTTGTGTGGTAGATATCTTTATTACTTTCTTATGGAAGTTGATCTACAAGCACATATATAATGCTTCTCTTGTGTTTTGTCTTTTTCTTAATGTTATTAGTGCCCATAAAATAACTTGCGTACTTTATGCTCCGTTTGGTTTTTTTTCTTTTAGGTGATAAATATGGTAAACTATGTTTTATTGTATAAATAGCATAAGCTTTCTACCTTTTTGGCGTATTAAAATTAACTTTAATTCTATGTTTGTTATGGTTTTCGTGATATATTGTTCAGTTTATAATAAGCCTTGTACTTTATTTTAATTCCCCTTTTACTAACATTGAAAAAAGTTTTCAATTTCTTTTTATTGTACTAATTGTAACTTTAATATCAATGCTCAGTAAAAGACTAGATTTGTTTCGCAAATCACATGATCATCTGTGGTCTTTATGTGAGACTAAGTAGTTTTCACCTTTTTATACTTCTTACAACTTCAAAAATCAAAAATTGTCTTTGTTAATATTATAACTATTCGTTACGCCTTGATGCCAGTTTACAAGCTTGAGATTTCTTTATAGCTGTGGAAGCGATTGTCTGTGTTGTTTTTGATTGATTAGCAAATGACATAATATTAAAAACATTTGTGGCTTCTGAGTAACATACATTTACACTTATGGATTTATAAATATTATTTAGGTGTCAGCCATTGGACAGCATGCACAAGGTGCCCTATAAATAAGTACAATTATAAAATTTTAATAATTATATACTTCATTACTATATAGAAAAACTATTTATTGTTAATCGACCAACACCTAAATCAATTCTAAAACTTCTAAAATTTTTACGATCTTTTTTAACTCTTCGATAGACTTGGAATAATTGGTGTATACCTCGCTCTTTAAAAAAGTAAAAATCCATGTGCATTAAGTTCGGTCTCGGGGAGAACGGCGCCTCGATGTCAATTTCTCAGACGACTAGTAAAAATGTGCTTGAACTGTGTGACGTCGTTCCATTCTATTTATTAAAACACTTTTACTGGTTATAATCTCTAAAATATTACAAAACAGATGAAAAAAGGTTTTAAGTGTTTACCATATAATATTCTCAATAGTCATGTCAACAAGCACAGTTGTCATTAATAGAGAAAGGCAAACTTCAAACGCAAGTATCAAAAGCCTTTAGACTTCCTTAAACTGACGATTTGGATTGCTATGTTGGCGCACGTAACTGTTTTTTTACAGTTTTTTACAGTTATTTACAGAAATTTCAGCACCATCATAAACAATGCATATTGCAATGAAACTTTTATATTAAGTTAAGCATGTAATCTGAAAACGATTAAAGTTTAAGAGTTATATGTTTATGTTTATCCAAGATTTAGTTATATCGACAAAGCGTACATTATTAATAAATCGGCGAACTTTGAAGAGGATGTATTGTTAACCCATATAAAAAATCATTTTTTTTAAAGAAATAAGCCAAAGAATTGGTCGCCATAATAATACCGTGGCGCGAATATGGAATGAGTGGGTCGAAGAAAATACTCTGGGATAAAACTGGGATCTCGAGCTGTACACAGGGGTCGTCATATTCAGAGATTTACAATTAGAGAATGTAGTACAATGGTAGACCATTGTAAGGCATCCTTTGCTAGCTGTTCTGGTTGTCTACGATTATTTCAGAATGAGACTAATTCTACGACATACTTTCTTACGAGAACTCTGCAAGAGCAACAAAGTTACAATAAGTAACAAAAGGACCATGTGGATGCACGATAAAATCGTCTTTTCTAATTAATCCAGATTTGTTTAAACCAAAATGATAGGCGGATTTTTAATGCGACGTAGACACGGAGAAAGAAAGCAAAAAGACTACATTCGTATAAGGCATACAAAACCAACTATGGGTATTATGGTATGGGAAGTTATCAATCCTGATAACAGGCCATCTTCGGTCAGAGTCAGACATGGATGCGGTCTTACAGTCCGTAGTACTTTCTTTTCTTGAACGAGTGTCTCGATCAATCTTTCAACAAGATAATGCTCGACAACGTCTGGCATGTAACGCACCTATGGTCGACATAATCGCTGACCTTTCACTAATCGAAACTGTCTGGAGTATTATTGCACGAAGGCTGCAACGGTATTCACAATTTATAAGGAATTTGACCAAATTATGCTGGCATGTCAACAATGAATGGATCCAAAACATTATTCGTTTGTTATTTGACTCATGCCAAGAAGAATGGAAGCGGTCACAAACGTCTAAGTTTAGTAAATTTAATCATTTATTTCTCTGATATAATTAAATAATAATGCTTCATACATTTTAAATAAATTAATGTACAATTTATAGTGTTTCAATAATTTAATATAAAAAACAACTAAGAAAAACAGAATATTTGATACCGTCAAGTGTATACGCAGATAAGCTCAAAACTGCTTGTAAACACACTCGTAAAATTTTCAAACCACGCAGAACGCTATACAATATGCAATTATACAAAAATGGCCGTAGAACATGCTAACTAATTTGCCATTTTGTTAAGCCTTGAAGGCTAACGTTTGTTTTGTTTGTTAAATTGCTTTTTTAGAACTAACATCTTATCTTATGAATTCATTACGTGTTGCTTTGAAAAGGCATAAAAATGTGATAATTTATCATGTAGCTGCAGAAAAAATTAAGGTGTGATGATTTTACAAAAAGTTTTTAAACTGTAGATTATGAAATAGCGTGACTATTTCTGCGAACAAAGCATATGTAGATATAGTATAGACATTCACTTACAATAATTTGCACTGTCATTAAAAAAATTCTAATTAGTTGCCTGTTTGCCCGGCATAATTGCTTACATATTAAACTGTGCATAACAGGCAAGCATGGCTTACAGGTAATTAATTTTCTTTGTTTGTTTAACTCGCACATGACTTAAACAAAAGAGATGGTTATTAAATAACGTCAAAGGTATTTTAACGACCTTTATAACTATTTAAAGTAGTGTAACTTTAATTTCTATTGTGTTTAGTTCATTCAACTGTCATTTATATCAGATGAGTATTTTAATTGTGCATAGAGCGGGTCATAAATTTTATCGAACAATTTATTATGTTTGAAAATATCTGAGTTTCCTTGCAAGAGGTTCATTTTTATTTGTTATTAGCACTCAAGTTAAGAAATGCATAAAAAAATTAAGAGTAACAAAGAAAAAATATTGTAAAATTCAATTACACTTTCTAAGGGATGTCTAAGTAAAGCTTGAAAATAAATAAACAATTAAAGTAATATTAAGATATAGGAAAATTAAATTTGTATACATAAAACTTAGCACAATTAAAATAAATACTAATGAGAATCACATAATGTTCTATCGAATCAGAACCTATAACCGTTGCAGGCCAACACAATTTTCTCCTTGACCATATATTTTATTACTTCCACTCTAGAGGCTCTTATGTTCTTGGTGTTATGGTGCCCCAAATTAACCTTTCCCTCGACTACGCTCCACGCGTAGCAATCAAGAGGATTGCGATTAAGGTTGGAGGGTGGCAGCAAGTTGGGAAACCAGTGGTAATACCAGTTGCTGTGTAACCTGGATTTTCCTTGACTTGTTGGGATAGAACGGTCACATTTAAGTCTTCCTAAAAGAAGTGGGACACCTTGATATCCCCTTCGCTGCTCACAAATCCCAGCAAAATTACAGAGGAGAGAAACTTTATATACCTAACGGCGAATCCAAAGGTTATTTTAGTGATTACCTTTCTGTCCTAGATGAAGTTATTTTGGGCCGAAAAGAATCTCAGGAATCCAGCGCTGCCATGCTTGATGTCGTCCAGCAGTATTTGGGCCTTTAGCTTCCTGTCTCACTTGTTTTTCTCAAGTTCTCAGGACGGTAGACTTGTAGTGCAGTTCTCATGTACTGCTAGACCACCGCTTACCTTAGTACGATTATTTCTTTTGCTAGCTCAAGATCCTGAGCATCACTTTTCTTGCAATTAAATCACTTACTGTGAATTGCTCGTTCTCCTTGGCTAAATCGTAATCTTGTGCCTCTTTCTCACGCGATAAAATTCGCGTATAGCAGCTTAACAACAAAACAAAATGTAGTAAGTAGCATCTATAGTGATTATTTACAGATAATTAACTAGTAACCTTTCGAAAACATTAAGATCGACTAGCAATGTTAAGTAAACAATTTTACATCTTATCGTAGTCAAACTATATAAAGACTAGTAAAATTGTTTGGATATATGCAAGGTTTGTTGGAAGAGTATCCAATTACAAAATGTAAGAATTCATCACTTGAGATCACTTTGAGATTTTCTTCTATGTCTCTTCCGCTGTTCAAAGCATTCAACAAAATTGAAAATAATCAAAATTTTTGAGGTATTTGTACTTCACTTCTTGTGTCTTTAAAGCCTTCTAAACCACCTAAATATTTCTACCCTGAAATATTTAAACTTAACACAAGTTTAACGCATAGAAAATTCTTGAAGTGGCAGTTCTATCTTGATCAGTAAAGACAAGAACAAAATTATATGTAATCAGAAATGAAAGAACTTTGTCGCTCACCAACAACTGATCTACGAATATTATTAAAAATTAAAGGTTACGTTATTGAGAAAATAATTTGTTCCGAGTGGAAATCTCAGTTGCAGCATGATGGTAATTGGTGTGGCGGCCTTTTCGCCCTTGAACCGTTTTATATCGCGGCGGCATGCGGACCTTTTGATATCAGCTACGTTTTGCCGTCGCACACGAACGGCATGGGCTTTGCTTAGACATTCATATTCATGCCCCGCAGCTCGGCCACTAAGGTCGTGTCTTACCCCGCATTCATTCATGCCCCGCAGCTCGGCCACTAAGGTCGTGTCTTAACCCCGCATTCATTCACACTCAAATTCATGCCCCGCAGCTCGGCCAGTTAGGTCGTGTCTTAGTCCGCATAAATTCATATTCGCATATCCGCATACATTCATATTCATGCCCCGCAGCTCGGCCACTAAGGTCGTGTCTTAGTCCGCATAAATTCATATTCGCATACCCGCATACATCAAATTCATATTCGCATCCCCGCATACATTCATATTCACGCATCGCAGCGCGGCCAATTTGGTCATGTCTCAACATCTCGAAGATACCAGATCCGCAACGCAGAGGTGGCTAGCTTGGAATCGCCGACGAAGCCGAAGCCGAAGCCGATTCAGGTGAGCGATTTGGCAATTCTTTGGTTGATATCGGTAGCCGCCCCCATCCGCTAACGCGACGGCCGTTTAAGGGACGATTTGGCCTTATCGGCTGACCTTCCACAACGGGCCGTACTACGTTTTCACACCGCACCACGAGAGCGGCTATTTACACGCCTGCCTCTCCATTTGTTGGTCCTTACGAGCCGCATCGGTGTCGTATCCAACACCGCATCCACGAGAGCGGCTATTTACACGCCTGCCTTTCCATTTATGGTCCTCGCGAGCCGAATTTGGTTTCAGATACAATTTATTACGCTTTATTCAAGTAAAATTCCCTTAGAATGGATAAGCTTGAATTAAAATTAGTTCAGTTAACTGCCAAAAAAGAGGCGATTTTCGAACGATTTAATCGTTTATATAACATATCAAAAAATATTTCAAATTATGAATTACGCTCAAACGAATTATTTTTATCTCAAACAGAATCTATTAGTGAGATATACAGCAGGTTTGAAACAATAATTGAGGAAATTAACAATTTGCAGTTTGAAATTGATCAGACTCCTCCAGACTACTCATGTTTAAATTCTATTGAAGATTTATATTCGAGTATTAAATATAAACGCAACCTTATATTGTCAAACAGCAAAACATTTACAGTAGATCAAAAAAGAGGTATCGTAAAATTACCGCCAATTGAGCTACCTTCTTTCGATGGCAAGACTGAGAGCTGGCCAATATTTTACGTATTTCGTAGCAATGTGCACTTAAATACAAATTTGACTGACGCGCAGCGTGTGCAGTATTTCATTAGTAAATTAACTCATGACGCTTTAAAATTAACCGCAGGTATTATTCCTACAGGGGATACTTATAATATTATATGGGATAGTCTTGTTAAAAAGTATCAAGATAAACGTAGTTTAGGCAGTCATTATCTAAATAACATTCTGGACATCAAAGGATGCGTCGGTAATGCTGTTAGTTTGAATACATATATAGAAAAATATTCCGCGTCCATCGCCGCATTAAAACAGTTAGACATTCCCGACCTATTAGATTTTGTCTTGTTACATTGTGGTTTAAGAAAACTTGATCCCCAAACGCTTCAACAATTCGAAAATAGGGTGAGCGGAATAGAATTACCCTCCTGTGAACAATTTATTTCATTTACGCAAGATTATGTCAAAGTACTCGAGCGCTCGCATGCTAATAATTCGCAGACCAAGCCGCGCGCAAATTTCAGTTTACCTTATCACAGCCTTGGCCGTGGCGCGCAAGGTGCCTGCAAGTCGTTTGTATCGAGTGAACAGATTTCTAATACGCGCACCACCCGCTATATTAACCAGCTTTGGTTACGTACTTATGGGAGATATTGCATGTCATTATGATGCAACCTGCCTACATAGTACTACATCTTCGTTTACCGCGCTTGCTAACGTTGACATTGAGTCAAGTTTACGGAAGTTCTTTGAGTTAGAGGAAATTCCATCTCAACGTTTTATTAGTCCAGATGAATTAGATTGCGAAAATAACTTTAACTCTTCGATTTTATTTAAAGACGGCAGATATTCTGTAACTATCGCCGATTATATAACGCAGGGGTATTTGTCCCAGGTGCCTGACTCTGAATTGACAGAGGAGGGTTACTACATACCGCATCACGCCGTTGTCAGACCAGATAAGGACAGCATCCGTATCGTTTTAGACGCTAGTGCTAAAACGCACTCAGGGCTGTCACTTAATGACATTTTGCAAGTCGGACCTAATTTGCAGGCCGACTTGTTCTCGTTGTTACTCGACTTTCGTACATTCCCAATAGCAATGACCGCTGATATAAAACAAATGTTTTTGCGCATCGGAGTAAACGAGCACCATCGTAAATACTTACGAATTTTATTTCGTTTCAGTAGGAACGAACCTATTCGCACTTACAATTTTAACCGCGTACCCTTCGGGCTAAAGCCTAGCCCTTACCTAGCTATGCGTACGTTACGCAACTTAGCGTGCGAGCATAGTGACCGCTTCCCTGAGGCTTCTAAACTGGTAGAAACTCAGTTTTACATGGATGATTATGTCGATTCGGTTCCCGATGAACAGACTGCCATGCGACTGTCTCGCGAATTAATCGATTTATTTAAATTAGGCTCTTTCGACCTTGTCAAATGGGCCACTAATTCACCCGCTTTATTGGAGGTTCTTCCCGAGTCTCACCGCTCACCAGTAAATTTTTCTGGCATGGGTAACGATATTTACAATTTTAAAATCCTTGGTTTAACCTGGGATCCTGCTGACGATTACTTTTCTTTGACAACAATCGCTGTAGAAGATAAATGCACAAAGCGCACGATTCTATCGCTAGTTGCCCGCTTATTCGACGTACTTGGCGTTGTAGCTCCAGTTGTGCTGTACGCCAAAATTCTTATTAAGGAACTATGGCTAGCTAAAATAGACTGGGATGAGGTTCCTCCGGAATCCATCATCAGTCGCTTTTCAGCTTTTGCACGCGATTTTTCCGCACTCTCTTCTCTAAAAATTCCGCGCCATATTGGCATTGCGGGAAAAGCCGTAGTGAACATCGTAGCCTTTTGTGACGCGAGCTTCAGTGGTTACGGTTGTTGTATTTATTTACACATCACTGATCCTGAAGGTAATATCACCGTCCGGCTTTTATGTGCAAAGTCAAAGGTTTCTCCAGTTAAAATAACAACGCTAGCTCGATTAGAACTTGTCGCCGCTTTGCTGTTGTCTAAGCTTGTTCGCGTGGTCCGCGACAAACTTTCCGCTCGTCTACCTATTACAGGTGTTTACGCCTTCTCGGATTCTACAATAGCGCTTTCGTGGATCCACTCATCGCATATTTTTGTCAGCAATCGTATTGCTAAAATACACGATAATTTACCTGTGGCTTATATACCTACTAGCCGTAGGGGTCAACGCTCTCAGAAAGTTTACATTTGTTTGTTTGTCTGTATGGTTATTAAAGCCATACATATCGAACTTGTATCGGAACTTACATCCGATGCGTTTCTTTCCGCCTTCAAAAGGTTTACTTCCCGCCGCGGTCCAGTGTCTGTTATATACTCAGACAATGGCACCAATTTTGTCGGAGCTAAGGCACAGCTCGGCGAAATTTATTCTTTTTTGTTAAACTCCACTGTCCAATCTGATATCAAAAGGGAGCTTCTTAAAACACGCATTGAGTGGACAATGATTCCGCCACGCGCACCGGATGTGCTCACTCCGGCGCATTTCTTAATGTCCAGTTCCCTCAAGTATTTACCTTCTTCTGAATTGACAGAAGAAAGCTTGAACTTAACAAACCGCAAAAGGCTTTTAGATCAGCTTGTATTGTCTTATTGGAAAAAATGGCGAGTTGAATACTTGCACACGCTGCAAGTTCGGCAGAAGTGGGATCACCCGATCGCCCAATAGAGATCGGTACTGTTGTTCTCTTGGGTCAAGATAATGTACCTCCTTTAACTTGGCCACTAGGTGTTATAACAGAGACTTTTCCCGGATCGGATGGTGTAATCCGAGTAGCTTCAGTAAAAACCGGGTCAGGAACATACAAACGTCCGGTCACCAAGCTATATCCTTTGCCAACCCAATAAACAATATTTTAGCTGATTCATGTATATATAGATAGTGTATTAATAGGGCATTTATATATAGTTTGTTACGATATAAATCTAACCGCAATTGAACGCACCTGAAATATAACAGTTAATTTCAGGAATTTAATGACAATATTGTTTCAAACCGCTGTTAATGGCTCCTTGATAAAGTAGTAATTTTTTTGAAAGCTCAGGACCTTTCAAGGCGGGGAGTATGGTGTGGCGGCCTTTTCGCCCTTGAACCGCTTTATATCGCGGCGGCATGCGGACCTTTTGATATCAGCTACGTTTTGCCGTCGCACACGAACGGCATGGGCTTTGATTAGACATTCATATTCATGCCCCGCAGCTCGGCCACTAAGGTCGTGTCTTACCCCGCATTCATTCATGCCCCGCAGCTCGGCCACTAAGGTCGTGTCTTAGACCGCATAAATTCATATTCGCATACCCGCATACATCAAATTCATATTCGCATCCCCGCATACATTCATATTCACGCATCGCAGCGCGGCCAATTTGGTCATGTCTCAACATCTCGAAGATACCAGATCCGCAACGCAGAGGTGGCTAGCTTGGAATCGCCGACGAAGCCGAAGCCGAAGCCGATTCAGGTCAGCGATTTGGCAATTCTTTGGTTGATATCGGTAGCCGCCCCCATCCGCTAACGTGACGGCCGTTTAAGGGACGATTTGGCCTTATCGGCTGACCTTCCACAACGGGCCGTACTACGTTTTCACACCGCATCCACGAGAGCGGCTATTTACACGCCTGCCTTTCCAGTAATTTTGATCCTAAAAAATTTACTACCAGACAACGTTTTCGAGAATGTAAATTTCCATATAACTATTTCAAAAAAAATTAGCTCATTTTCTCTCTTCCTTGTTAATGGATTGGATAAAAACTTTAAAACAAAAGTGACACTTAATTTTATGATTAAATACTCAGGAGGTAATCGCCAAAAGTGTCCTTGACTATATTCCATTAATACGAGAAACAAAATAGTGGTAGTAGCGGAGTTGTAATTAAATTTCCCGCTAAAGGATGTCTTAGACTCAGTGATGTTAAACAAAATTTAGATCATGCAAGTATTTGTCTACTTTACATATTCCACTACAAAGAAATGGGCAAAACAATTGAACGGTTAAAGTATTTCTGAAAGGAAAAGGCACCCTTGTTGAGTGTGATAATAATTATCAGTAAGGTTAAGGCTATGTTATATGTCCATGGGCACCCATTTATGAATAATGTCAGTGTTAGATGTGCACCCCGATTTTTGTCAGCTGCTCACAAACAATATTTGACAATTTTCAAGTCTCTGTCACAACAATAAAGAATAAGTTAACGCATTGTTATAGGGGATGCAACCATCCTGCACTAAAAAAGGGTCAAATTATTTTGCAGATAAAAGTGTTTTTCCAAATGCTAATTTGTAGATATATAATAAAAATAATATTGCTTTATTCCTATCACCCCTAGAATATAATTGAGCTGGAAACTTTCGACTCGAATTAGTAACAAAAACAACTGTTTTTCAATGTCTCTTTCGTAGGCGCTATACAAGCCATTAAATTTATCTGTGGCACCAATCTGCTTGTTCAACTTGATTATACGACTCAAAACAATGACCGTGCAAAAGAATGCGTCCATTACAATCTTGGCGGGAAAGTAGAGCAATGACTAAGCTATGCTCTAAATTATTAGATAGGAAACTTTTGCAAATATATTTGAACTCTGAGATTTTTTTTAAATCGCAGCTTTATGTGCGCTAAAGTCTTTCTTTTTAAAAAAATGAAGAATAATTAACGCATGTAGCACTTCTTGTTGTAGCAATTATAGGAAAACTTGATGGGTCAAGAAAAAAAGAAAACTTTTGATAACTGATTTATGTCGCTGATATTAAAACATTACATGGGGTATGTTAACGTGGGGTTAACCAGTTATAACCGCACACACTCCTAGTTCCTTATTTAACAAAGATAAATCTAGAAAGATTGTTCAGAAAATGAAACTTCATGTTATCGACCAAAACAAGGTTTAGAAATTAGCTGGAGGTGCGAGAGAAATTTGTATGGAATTTGACCGAATAGTCAAGACTCCAAAATGATTTTCCCCGAAAATGTTACTTTAATGTTATTTAAGTTATCAAAATAAGTTGTGTGGTCATTGGCGATTCAATCTCCTGATGACGTTTGGTTGGTTGGACAGCTGCTCTATTAGTTCGTTTTTGTGTCCTGTTAAGTTGTTGTATGTTTTTGCAAACCTTTGAATCTCGTTCGCTACGTATTGAATTTCTAGGTCCTTATGGAGACTTTCATTTGTTATGTACCACGGAGCATCTATTATTGTTCTAAAAATTTTCGATTGACATATTTAAAGAATTCTGGTTTGGAAAGCCTTTACATACCCCCATAGTTGGATTCTACAAGTCCATATGGGTTTTAATATGGCCTTATACAGAAGTATTTTGCTCGTTAGAGAAAGTTGAAATCGTCTCCCAATTAGTCAGTTGATTTGTTTAGTTTTAATGTCAATGTGTTTTTTTCCAGTTTCACAGTTTTCTGGAGCATTGGAGTATCATTTATTCTGAGCTGAGGACTTATTACTCGTTTGTTGATAAATGTGACTTGTGCTGATTTGTCAGGATTAACTGTGATGCGCGTGATGTGAAGAAATCTTGGAGGTTATCGAGATGAGCTCGTAGGTGTTTTGCTGCTACTTCAAGTTTTTCGTTCGTTGAGAGAATAGCCATATCGTCTGCGAATGTAACTATTCTAACATGATCTGAAGTGTGCGTGTGAGAGATGTAGAGTAGGTAGAACAATGATCCTAGTATACTACGCTGTGGCACACCGGAGGTAATTTCGTGGTAGTCAGACACTGTATTGTTAATCTTGACTTAAAAGAACTTTTCAGATAGATAACATTTAAGCAAAAAGTACAATTGGCTTGGAAAGTAACTTGATTTTTAATAACAGACCCTTATGCGACACTTTGTCAAAAGCCTGTGGTATATTAAATACTGACACAAAGAAATTGCCAAACTCGATTGAATTTTGCTGTGGTTCGCGGTATTACAGATACGTATCTACACTCATACATAATCTAATTACGATTTGTCAGTAATTATTAAGATGAACACAACAATTATTAGAAGAGAGCGCTCTCCAAGGCTTTGCACTAAATTTTCCTACTGGGGCTATCTTGCCAATTTTGCCATTCGTATTAAAGACACTCAAAATTTAGATGAAGCAACCTAATACCTCACTACAACAATCCAAAACGTCGCACTAAAAAGCCACACCCAGGCCATCAACCGTCTCTCTGGAAGAAGTTAACATTCTCCGTCACATACGAGATCTAGTTGCTAAGAAACTTAGAACTCGGAAGAAGTGACAAAGAACCAACAAACAAGACAAAACACTATTAAATAGACTAACTCGAACCCGCCGACCAAAGTACCCAAACAAATCCAACTTCCAATACCTATAAGGTACCGAGTTACGATTTAATAGTAGGAAAAGTTCTACAAAATCTTCCTCGGAAAGCTGTAGTGCTCGTCACTATCATTTATAATAGTATCCTAAGGCTCGGCTACTTTCCTGCCCAACAAAAGTTCACCCAGATAATTATGACCGTTAAATTCGATAAACCACCCCTCAATCCTCTTCCTAAAGACCAATAAGATTTCTGTCTTCAATTCCCAAAATTTTTGAAAGGGTCTTGCTCAAAATAATTTACGAAACTGTAGATCTAGACAGTGCAATTTCATCCTATTAATTGGGTTTTCGGCAACACCACACAACAATATACCAAAGTCATCGAATTGTTAACCATATTATGAAGAGCTTAGAAACAAAGCGCGTATGCACTGCGGTATTATATGAGCTTTTCTAGGTGGTTCAACAGATACCTTCAAATTATTTAGACATTTGACATCGAATATCATTTTGTTGTTTTCCTTAGGTTTTAAGTCAACCATAAATAGCGGCAGATGTTCTTTGCTTACCCTGTAGCATAAATTAATAGTATTACAAACCTCATGTCAAAGTTTTGAAGTCTTTCGACGATAACTTCGTTTGATACGGTATAGTGGAGATTTCGGATAGCCACTCTTTCTTTCTTTAATTAAAAAGTATGTTGAAAGAAACATATTTTTATCTTTAAGATGTCTGGTTACTTTTCTTACGAATCTGGTGTGTTTGTATTAATTTTTATTTTATTATTTGATAATGTTCTTGCATAATATTGTTGTTTTCTAATACTTTTGATAAATTATTAATCATCTCATTATAATTTTTTACTCCATGGGATCTACATTGGTGGAGGTTTTGTAAGTTGTTGTCAGATTCATCGCTTGATTGCACATTTTTACTTGTATCCATATCAGATTTGTGATTGTTTACGTCATAGATTGTTGGTTAGTGCTACTTTGCGTGGTATTGGAATGTGAGATTAAATTAAGATTTATTATATAAGACTTCGGTAAAAATGTTGGGTTATTTGTTGCGTAGGGGAATTGTGAGAATGGCTGATTACTATACTGGTTTTGTTGCTGTGAATATTGATATCCTTGAACGTTGGAAAAGCTAAACATGAATCCGTAGTTTTCCGGGGCAGCTTGATTTAATAGGCCCGGCGGTCCGAGGCCGAGGCCCCTATGGAATTACTTCTTGCTTACATTCCGTGTATATTATTATTAACGGGTGTAAAATTTAGAATCAATTAATTTATTGTTGTTTTTTTGCATCAATACTAGAATAGCTCTCAATTGCAATTACCTAATGTGTATTATCTTATATTTTATTTCGTACACATAGTAGAGAAAAGTATTACAATTTTTTTTAAAGTAACAAAACAAAATTAATTGCAAGTTTTGTTTAAAATCAAGCTATTAATGCAAAACTTTAAGTTCTTCTATTATTAACACTGATAAGAAAAAGGGCGTATTATCAAGTGATATCAGAAATCGGTAACTACTTCTAATAAGCCCCAAAGTGAATGTTCTCGCACTGTAAATACTTCCGCTACCGACAATACAATTTTTAGTCAAACGAGTTGTAATTTTTTTTAATATTTGGTAAACAGCAGATTTACAACTAGCCAAGTGGCTAACAAGCAAATGTGATTGGAGAATTACAAAGGCATGAGACGGGAAACCGTCCAGTGATGGACCCCGATAAACTAAATATTAAAACTAGTTGGTAAAGTCAAATTTTTACATCGATTTAGGCGTTTGGTAATATTGGCGTTGTCAAGTAGGTTGCGTTCTAAATAATTGGGATGGTTGGATAATCTGGTAGCATAGTTTAATATGTTTCTGGTGATTTCGTCCTTCACCCAGGGTATTTTAAGGTCGTTAAGAAGTATTAGGTTGGATACAAACCATTCTGCGTTGGCTAGAGTGCGGAGGGCTTTGTTTTGGAATCGTTGTATAACTGCAGTGTTCGACGGCTTTGCACAGCCCCACAGTTGGATGCCGTAAGTCCACACTGGAATTAGCACTGTTTTATACAGCAGCACTTTATTAGTTAAAGATAAATGTGATCTTTGACCAAGGAGCCAACTAATTTTCTTCATTTTGATGTCCAATTCCTTTCTCTTTTTAGCTATGTGGGCTTTCCATGTGAGTTTTTTGTCAAAATGCATGGCAAGATATTTTGTTTCGTCCTGGATTGGGATTTGGATGCCATTTAGGAAGACGGGGAGGGGGGCAGTTCCGTGCTTTGTGGTGAAATTTATGGCGGTCGATTTTACTTAATTTATTTTTATACGCCATTTGCGCGTTGAAGTATGGCGGAGGTTTGATGTAGATCGCTATGTGATACTAATAATGCCGTATCATCCGCATATGTTGCAATGACAACCTGATCTTGATGAGGGAGGTCTGCCGTATAAATTAAGTATAGGATAGGTCCCATGACGCTGCCCTGAGGAACTCCTGCTTTAATTTGATGGAAACTGGACAAGCTGTCGCTGTGTTTAACTTGAAAGTGCCTTTCACTTAAATATGATCGGATAAGAAAGTAGTATTAGTGGGGCAGTACTTTTTTGATTTTATACAATAGGCCAGGATGCCAGACCCTATCGAATGCCTGGCTGACATCAAAAAAGGCCGCCACGCAATATCTGTTTTCTTCAATATCTTGCTCAATGACATCTACAACTCTATGTATCTGTTCTATGGTAGCATGTTGCTGTCTGAATCGGAACTGATGTGGGATAAGTTCATGATCTACAATTATGGGTAACAATCTTTGTAGGATTAGTTTTTCTAGAACTTTTGAGAGTAATGGGAGTAAGGTTATCAGCCGGTAGGACGCGGCTTCGTGAGCGGGTTTACCCAGTTTAAGGATAAGAATGATTTGCACAAATTTCCACTGGATTGGAAAATACTGCAATCGTAAAGTTGCATTGAATATATGCGTGAGAGCCATTATGGCTCGATTTTTTAAGGACTTTAGCAGTAATTAAATCGTAGCTTTTAACTTTATGTAAATGTTTAATCATAAGTTTTATTTCAGCAGGTGTAACGTGTTGTATAGGCGAGCTTAATTGACAAGGAGCCTGTAGGTAGTCGAGAATCTCAATTTCTTCTTCATGAAGCACTGCTATTGGGTGAGGTTGAAAGATACTGGAGAGGTGATTCGCGAACAGCTCAGCCTTCTCGTCATCTGTTCGAGCTCATGTGCCATCATCTTTACGAGTCGGTGGTATATGCACTTTTGGACGTTTAAATTTGCTAGTAGCTTTCCATAGTGTGTACTCAGCATGTGCAAATGGAGAAAGGTTGGTTCCATACTCTTTAAATGTTTCATTTTTCCAATCTTGGAGTGTCTGTTTGAGTTCTCGGGTTAGCCTATTTAGTCTGGTTTTGTCCGAAGGATGTTTGGTTCGTTGCCATACATTCCTAGCTCTCCTCTTCTCGGCAAGCTTGGATTTAATGTAAAAGGGATAGTTTTGAATAAGCTCTGCTTTGGGATGTTCGGTTGGCGTAGAAATGTAAGATGCTTGATGTACATGTCTCAGTTCCTGTGTCTATTGTATAATGAGGTTTTTTTTTTGTTTGGTTATAACTGATGTGCCCAATGTGACGATTATGGAAGAATGATCAGAGAGAAGATCGTAACAGGTTTCCACTTTACAGTAATTTGAGGAGATGCCTTTGGTGACAAAGAAGTCCAGTGTGTCAGGAATCTTGTTTGGATCTGACGGCCAGTATGTGGGCTCACCGGTAGCCAATATGCCATAGTTGTGTGTCTGCAGCATCTTAAACAGTTCTCGGCCTTTGGTGGTAGTTAGTCTGGATCCCCAAAGTGGGTTTTTGGCGTTATAGTCCCCCCAGCAATAAATTTATTCCCTAATTTTTGAAAGAATGTTTCGTATTGGTGTTGTCGAATATTATGCCTGAGTGGAGTATATATGGCTGCAAACACTAGCGGACCGGTAATACTCTTGACGTTGAGGATGGTACCTTGTAAGTAGTCAGTGGAAAACTCTTCCATTATGTGGTGAGAGATTTTATTACTGATAATTATTGCTGAGCCAGCGTGGGCTGTACCGTCTGGGTGATTTGTAGAGTATGTTGAATAATTATGGATATTTAAGTAACTGTATTCAGTGAAGTGGGTTTCTGAGATCAGTAGGATGTCGATTTTATGTTGTTTAAGAAAGAGCTCGACTTCAATGCGATGCTGGGCTAGTCCATTTGCATTCCATAATCCTATGCGTAAAGTATTCATTATTGCAATGTGTTGACTAATATGGTGAGTAGATTAAGCATCGTGCTGTTCTGGTTCATAAGCTGCGTGAACATTGTTTCAAATTTAGTTAAAAAACTGAGATAGTGAGATGCCATACAATAGATGTTCTTGGAAGACTAGACGATTTACCTCTATTTATTTGTAGTTGCTGATACACTTGACAACCTTTATAGTTGGCGGGGTGTGGGCCTTGACACAGTGCACATCGCGCGGGAGTTTCCTTTGATTTCTTGCAGACAGTGGTATTGTGTTCTCCTCTACATTTTACACAGAGGAAGAGCTTGGTACAGTAAGTTTTGCTATGTCCATATGCCTGGCATCGTGTACACTATATTATAGTGGTTTTCTTTCTGGGCGGTTCTACGGTTATTAGTTGGTAATTAAGGTGCTTCAATTCAAACACTTTTTTATTATTCTGAGCCGGCTCTAAATCAACAAAGAACATAGGCAGAGGCTCTTTAATTGCTCTGTGTCTGATGTTGATGAGATTTCGTACAGTGTGGCCGTGCTTTTTTAGTTTTTCTTTAATTTCCTTGGTGTCAACAGAGTGAAATAGATTTCGAATTACCACTCTGTATGCTCTTTCATCCTTTAATTGATAGGTATGGTATATAATTCGTTCAGTTTTTAGATGGATGATTAGTTTTCTATAGGAGTCAGCAATATTAGTATTTATTTTAATTGTGTTGTTTGTGTTTAGTGCTGTATTGTTCCCGCTCTAATACTTTTGTTAGATTTTCGATCATTTGGGCATAATTCGTAACACCGTAGGTATACAGGCGGGGGTTTGGAAATTTTTTGTACGGAACTTTCACTAAAATCTTGTTGTCTTTTGTGTGCTACCGCTAGCTAGTACAGTAAATCGATTTTGAGTGTTGATTGCATTTTCTGGTTGTGTTCGTTCGGTTGTAGTTCTTCTGCGTTTTTTGTATGGTTTTTTGTATTGTTGCCATTTGTGTTGGTTTTGTTTTTCTGTTACTTCCTCTTTGGAGGAGTCATCGATATCTATTTGTTCTGTTGCTTCTGTTATTAGTTGCGGGTCTGGATTTTGATTAGGGGTTGAGACAGAAGAGAAGAATTTTATATTAGTATAATTTTGTGGTGGTGGCAGAGGGTTCTGATGTTGAGGCGTCGGCATGACATTACTGGTTTGCGGGAGCGGCGCATAATTGAATTGAAGTGGTTGTTGATTTCCAAATTGAGGTTGTTGTGGATTATATAAAATTTGTGACTGGGGTATATACATATTTGAGCCATTGTTGTACATATTCTGTATTTACAGAATTTGTGATGATGTTTGCGAGTTTTTAATCAGCAAATTTTAAAAATGTAGTAAAACTCTTTAACTTACACATTTGGAGTAAAACTCGGCAGAATTAAATATAAATCGTTGCAGGGTCAAGAGCGGGCACTAGTGATAACTTAATCGGACACGATATAGCATATCCACTCGCGCTCGCTGTCTACAGCGTTCTCCCGAGTTGTAATTAAGGCTAAAGTCTATCAAGAAACTATTTGAAAGACTATCGTATAGCTCAAGCCTGCAGAACACTTTAGCGAAGCGCCTTTTTAGACAACGAAAATAACTAGAGCCCTTTGTTATGATATTTCCGTTCGCGATATTTAAAGAAGAATGGCTATTTGATCTGGCCGGTATTCAAGAACAAAACCTTTTTGAAAAGATGTAGAGCAGTAAATGCTTTGAATAAAGCTTTATTAAAGAATGGATGGTATTTTGACAGGTGTGTTTGTTCATTTTTTGGTAGCCTTTATTAAAGATAAAGGGCGCTTTGAGTGTTAACCTTTTGATTATTTAACTTTTTTGTCACGTATGTTAAGCTTTATTGAGCTTTAATGCAGCTTTTAAAAGAATAACTTGCAGGTAATTGTAAGATAAAATATAAATTAGCCGTAATAAGAGTAGAGTAGCAACAACAGTTTGACAAAAAGAGATAATTGGTGAAGATTTCCATATGAACATGGAAAATGGCATTAGGGGTGATCATGAGCGTGTCAATATTTTTTCAAAATGTTTTGGAGAACATATTTAAATATTTTTTTATTAATTACTCAAGTACCTGTTTGAATCATTTACTTTTTACTAAACAACTAATGTAGAATTTTGAAAAACAAATAAACAGTAAATTAATTGAAAACAATTACTTGGAAGTTATAAGCAACGCAGCAATTTATATACCAAATAAAATAAGAAAAAATTTAACAAAAAAAAAATATGTATCCGATAAGTTGTTGCTTAATACGATCTAAAATATATACTAGGGCTTGGACTAATTATATACAAGTTTCCATCTGGTGGTTATTTATATTATAAACGTACCCGATAAAGCTTGAAATGCTTCCTTTAACACTAACCATCTTAACACTACTTTGGCATAATTACCTTGTTTACACTCCAAGAATTAAAATAATATTTGCCCTGGCTCAATGAATACGTGCAATTTGATGAGCAGCAACTATTTTATCTATATATCAAATAATTTTCTTTTGCGATTTAATTGGTTTAATTACAAACATATAAATTTTTGTTAATCTTTTATATATAAATGCAACATACATCATACTATTAAATTTTTTTAAAAAATGCATTTTAATTTTTGGGACTATTGAATCGAACTTTTTTATTTCGGCGAATCAATTTCGAATTTTTAATTTTCAAAATAAATACATATATATATAATTAATGTTTACATACTTAGTAGCCAAAACGTAAGTAAATTAGAGCGCATTGCACAAAAAGTGCACCAAAATGATTGCTACAAAATACATGGATGAGTCAAATACAAACCAGAATTGTATTTAATTCATTGAAGTATCACAAAAGTGTAAGGATAGAAAGTTACTTCTCACGAAATGTCGTTACTTAAAAAATACCCTTGAAAGTGGATAAACATTTTTTAATCGCCTTAAAAATAGAGACGGTTGTGATACCAGGAAATGGGCACAAACGCTTTGACAGCAATATTTTTATTGAATCTCTGTTCTCCAAATGCTTCTCTTAGTGGTACCAACATATGATAACCAAAGGGCAATACTGTAGGAAGGGTGTTCCAGTGTCTAAAATAAATCCTCGATTTTTGACGAGTTTGAACGACTATATAGAGTTGTTGTGAAGCGTTTTTTCAAAGATATGCAAATTTCGTTTCGTCTGAAAATTGACAGAAGTAATTAAACAACCGTTAATCGACAATAATCCTCGAAAATGCCTGTAAATAATGCAGATATTTCCTTCAGTTGCGTTGGTCCTCGGGAGACATAACTAACCCTCATTTTCAATTGCTTCTCTTTCTTCCAAAAATTGCTTTTGCCACGCGTAAACTTGAGTCTTCTTAAAAGTGTTCTCTGTGAACCGCTCCTTCAATTTTTTTAAGTTTGGCTGAGAACTTTAATTACGCCTAACATGTTTTACTAGAAGTGGAGTTTGAGATATCACACAGGAGGTATCTCGTATCACAAAGTTCTGAAGCGGCGCCCCTTTCCGTTTACCCCACGGGGCGTATTAAAAAAATCCGGTTTATATTCGATTTACTTTTGTAACCTGGAAGTATACAAAAACATCCAAGAAATTTGCATATTAAACAGTTATAACAAGGGGTTCAAGGTAATGAAGGACATTTTGGTACAACGATTTCTATGATATAATTGCTTCGATTGATTTGAAATTGTATTCCCAAATTCTTGGAAAATAATAACTTATTGCTTAAGTAATATATTTTTTAAGTAATAATTTTTTCCGTTTCTTAAGAACTTTTTTAAGAGAAGGGAATAGCGTCAGCACTTGAAATATTATTTCTTAAGTAAGTAGAGAACTGAAAATAATAGTTTTTAAGGACATACTGCTTATTTGTACCATTGGACTCACTTTTCGAAGAATCCACTAATTTAAAAATACATTTTTATCACCTTCCTCTTAGGAAATTCCAAGTTAAGTGTGTCTGCTAACATTTTACTATTTTTGACAATCAATTAAACTTGTAGAGCAAAAAATTACATTTTTTTTAAAAATATTTCCTCTACAAAGGTTAAAATGATAAAAATTTCCACAATCTGCGTCATTAAATGAATTAAAATTTCTTAATCCTATTCTTTTGAGAATACAAAATCAAAATCAATGTCGTGAAAACATATTTGTAAAACGTACTGTAAAAAAGGTACAATTCATAACAATTGCTGTAATTATATATCAATCAGACCATGCATGAAAGGAAATTTTTTATACAAATTTAACCAAGCAATCAGTTAAATATTATTATTTGTTTAATAACAACGTATGTGTTTGTTCCTGCACTTAAAATTTATTTTTTACTTTCCCAAATTTTTGGTTAATTAATTCAAGTACAGTATGCATCGCTTAAGAATATTTGAAGAAGCAAATTATGTTATTTTGTTCTCAAAAGTATCATTAAAGAAAAACATCTCAAAGTAAGAACAAAATATTACTGCGTAATGCAAAAAAGTTTAGTTGTGCCACTTAAGTGGAATTTTGCATTAATTCATTAATTGCTATAAATTTGTAATCGTTCGTCGTCTTTAAAACAGAACACTAAAACTGCGTAGACTTCTTGTGAGTCATGCAAAAAAGATCAATCTGCTTGATCAGATCCTTTCGCTATTAGCAGGCAAAAATATTTTTGCACTACTGAACACCAAACCGTTCAGTAGATTGGTAGGTAACATCTTAACTAATCAAGTCACGGTTGAGCTGATTTGATCCCATTAAATTCATTAGATCTTGAAAACCAGGGTGATTTTTATATCTGTGATTATTAAGTTTTTTGCAATTTTTCGAAAAATTTAATTACAAATTTCGGTTGTCTTTAAAATCTGTAATTTATAAAGTAGTTTTCTAACATGTTTCTGTTTTTTTAATAACAGGAACAATAAATCAATAGTTACGTTTTTTACTGAAGAACTCAAAAATATTCTCCATCGTAAACTGAGAGGGAATGCGTCTTTAGTGACTGACGACGATGTCATGCATGTAATTTAATAGAGGAATAGAAGTTTTGTAAAACGTCCACAATTTTTTTGTTTTATTCTTTAATAAATTGTGGTTAAGAAAATGCTTTTAGAACAACATAAAATGTAAAGCAATACGTCAGCCTCTATAAAACGATAGAGCAAAATGAAGATTTTTCGAGTCATAGTTACGAATATAAGATATCAGGAAACGCAACCTTCGAGCTTATTTTTCACCAAGAAGTATGTAGACAAATTCGTCGGAACTCTGTTTGGAAAACGGAAAATTATGCCAAGAGAAATTGAAACACTACTAAAATCTGTCTTACCTAATCAGAAGTGATTTAAGATTAAGACATATCATAGAACAACGGGGCAGTTCCTGATACTCTGAAGAAAAACAGTTTGGCAAAATCAAATACTCTAGCGGTACGTCCACATTCTGTTAATAGTAAAAAATA
Organism: Sinelater perroti; assembly: GCA_036346155.1. Taxonomy (NCBI): domain Eukaryota; kingdom Metazoa; phylum Arthropoda; class Insecta; order Coleoptera; family Elateridae; genus Sinelater; species Sinelater perroti. The sequence continues at coordinate 4,137,147 of JARFIY010000002.1, read as the reverse complement.
TTTTCACCAAAGAAAAACATTTTAATAAGCAGAATACTAGAATATATATGCACCCATTAGGATCACATCTAAAGAGGTCATATTCAAAAGCATAACTTATCAGTAAATATGTCGTTGTTTCAGCCCCTCTTTAACTTATTTTTTGTCCACGTATATAATTTTTCCTTTTCGGTACTTTTCCATATAGTATAATAGATTTATAACCGTTGTTTAATTGTCAACACCCTTTTTAGCAAGTTTCAAGCGAGCCTGACGAAGTGTTAAGTTTAAATTTTCTCGTACTAATAATTTGTTGTCTTCTGCCGAAGTTGCTTGTTTTTTCCAATTGAACAATCAAGACTATCGCTGCAATACCCATTTACGAGCATTATAATGGTGACACAGGACTGAACTGCATCTTAAAAATTATACTAGTGATTTTTAAAAATATCGACCGGCCATTCTTGTAGGACTGACTGTATTGAATTAGTAGTGGATTATTATTATTATTAGTGGATAGGTCGCTAGACTACGAAACCAAAAGTTGCGGGTTCGAATCCCGCTCTAGCCAATTCAATCGCTGGCATTTTTACGGCCCAGCTCGACTCATGCTGCAATAAATGAGTACCTGGAGATAAAACTCTGGGGTAATAATAGACGGTCGGTACGTAGCGCTAGCCACGTTACTACCCTTGTGTACCGTAGGCTCTCGATTGTAGTAGACCTATCCTGTTACGACCCCAAAGGGTCTTCAAGGCCTGTTACGGGGAACTGTTATTATTATTATATTTTTCCATTTTCTCTAAACTTCTTAGGGTAAAGCCCTCCTTGAAGGATCTAATTTATTAGTTCTTTTTTAGGGATTCATGCCCGAGTAAACCAGGAGGGTTGTAGCATTGAGTCAGCTACTCAAAAGATGCAAAAAAGCTAGTTAATCGCTTTCAATATGTCTATGAATTGTAAAACTGCACTACCCCAATCAACAAGGCAGTCAGCTTCGAATCTCATAGTGTTAGGCACTCGGTTCCAAGGATTTTTTTAAGAAGAGGTAAATATTCACATGTAAAAAACCAATGTGATATCAGACAACTTAAAATTAACAAGCAGAGGATGATTGAAAGAAACCATAGTTATGGTAACTTGGTATACGCGCCAAATAGAAAGAAGTTATCGCAGAAATCGGAAAATTAGGTGATTCTAAAAAGAAAAAATTATAAATATGCTATATTTAAAGAGAAGTATTTAAACACCATTATATTTAAGTATCCATTCTGTTAGAGCAGTACAATGAACAAATTATTAAATCTAACATTTGGATTTATGGGCAGTCAACTGTATTATAGAAATATATGCAATAAATGAGAATTCTGGAAACGAGAAGAAAATTGCTTGCTTAAAAAACTGGAAAATATTGTAGAAAGTGTACCAAACCATAAGAAAGTAATTATAATGGGCAACCTAAATAGTAGAGTAGGGAAAAAGCTAATGCCTTATAGATTTTTGTAGAGAACCCAAGTATATGGATGCAAAAACACTATTTCTACTTAAGGACATCTATGAGTATACACGGATAGACTTATTAAGAAGTCTAAAATCTACCATAGACCTAATGATAAAAAATTTACGGAAAGTATAAATGTAGAACATAAGGGTCCATCAAAAATCGAAATTTGAATTGTAGGATATCTTATATACACAAAATACACAAAAAATAACTTAAAAATCAGCCCAGTGAAACAATATAATAATGGGTGTTTTTTTAAGCCCAATAGAACTTGTAATTGTAAAAAATAACACAAAAAATTAAATTTTAATCAAATGAATTTTTTTATTCGAAAGATCAATACATGGCATTAACATTTGAAAATGATTTCGGGCATATGGCCACACCGCGGCTGTTCTTGACGAAGCGCATTCTGGACTTCCAATTTTGGGCCACTTTTTCGAGCATTGCTGGCCGTATGTCATGAATAACACGAACAATGTTGATCTCCAAGGCGTCAATTGTTGCTGGTTTATCAGCATGAACCAGTGACTTCACGTGGCTCCACAGGAAATAATCGGGATGTGTCAAATCGCACGACCTTGGAGGCCAATTGACAGGCCCATTCCTCGAAATCAACTTATCGCCAAATTTTGATTTCAATAAGTCGATGGTTGTGATCGCCGTATGGCACGTAGCGCCATCCTGTTGAAACGTCTCGCCTGGATCAATGTCAACTATATTTTCAAACAAAAAATCATTGATCATGTAACGATTTCCATTGACCGTAACGCGAGCTCCGGCTTCATTTTTGAAGAAATAAGGTCCGATGCTGCCACCAGCGTGTAAACCGCACCAAACGGTGCATTTTTCTTGATGTAATGGAGTCTGTAGGGTCTGTTGTGGATTGGTTTCACTTCATATGCGGCAATTTTGTTTATTTAGAAATCCGTTAAGCCAAAAATGAGCCTCATCGCTGAACACAATTTTGCGATAAAACATCGGGTCAGTTTCCAACTGCTTTAGAGCCCAACCGGCGAAAGAACGACGCATGTGATGGTCTTGTGGCTTTAATTCCTGCACCAGCTGGATCTAATACGGATGTAGGCCAAGATCTTTGCGCAAAATTTTCCACGTAACGGACAGAGCCCCAGTTCCTGCGACCGGCGACGAATCGATAAATTTGGATCTTCTTCCACACTTTTATTTACAGCGGCGATATTCTCTTCAGTACGCACATTCCTTCGACGTGTTGGTGTTATTGCATCATTTAGAGAGTATGTGGTATGAAATCTATCCACAGTTCGACGAATGGCTTGCTCAGATGGACGATTGTGGGTGCCATAAAAATTACGAAGTCGTCTATAAGTTGCGCTATGACTGATTTTCAAAGTAAATCTGGATAATTTGGTAGCGTTGTTCGAGCGTCAATCTATTCTTGATGATTTGCCAGAGTATACTGATCATAAATGTCAAAAAGTGAGCGCAATATGACAGTTCGTTTGACAGCTAACCCTAAGTTCTATCGGGCTTAAAAAACACCTTTTATAAGAAAATATAAAGCAAATTAGAAATGGATAAAGAAGTATGACTAGAAGAAAGGATTACAAAAATTTGAGAAAAACTTTATTTGACACAACGAGTGAGACTCTTGGAATCAAAACAGCATTTAAATACTTGGGCTCACTTCTAAGTTCAGCAAATAAATAAACAAACAACAAATATATAGTAGAATAGGAATATCAGTCAAGGCACCAAAAAAGCATGTTTCATAGTGTTGTATGGGGGAAAGGTGTGGTCGCTTACAAAAATATAAGGAATGAAATTAGAATAATATAGTTAGATTTTCTGGGTGGCTACAAATTGCAAGAAGAGGCAGACTTACCACCGAGAAAGCTTTGAGAAGAATGAACGCCACCTTTTCAGTCAAGAAAACGTTACAAAATAGAGCTCTCCAGTGGTGTGGACATGTATGACGGATTCAAGATGATAGATGGTCAAAGACATGGTCATTGACACAATGGCATTCAAGGGGAAAGAAAAAAGATATAAATTGAATCTATCTTGGGAAATCTATATAAAAAAGGCTATTAAGAACATTTTGAGTATTAGCCACAGAAAAAGAAGAAGAAGCACCACCATGACAAAAATAAAATATTCATACTAATAAAAACAACATGGAAGAAATATATTATTATATTACAATAAACAAGTTATTAAATTTAATATGGAGATTTAAGGACACTCAACTACTAGAGAAATATAGACAATGAATTACAAAGCTGAAGATAAAAAATGTTGATAGGTATTGTAGAAATTCTACCAAACTATAAAAAAATACTGATAATTGGTAACCTAAATAGCAGAATAAAAAAAAATGATTATAACGTGGTGAGATATTTTGAAGAGGGGATATCCATATCGGAAATCAGTTTTTTGATTTTTATAGAGAATACAAATATGCCAATGCAAACACACTGTTTTAACATAAGGACATCTATAAAATTACATGTATAGTCTTATTAAGGAATAACAATGATAAAAGCACGAAAAGTATAAATACGGGGCTATTGAACACCAAAATATGAATAGTACAATATCTTACACACATATAAAGATTATTTAAAAAACAGAACACAGAGAATTGAAGACCATAAAAAAACTAACTTCAAAACAGACCCACTGAGGCCAATTATATATAAGCAAAGAAGTGTTACCAAAAAGAAGATATATAAAAGTTTAAAAAATACTTTTTGACTATTTGACGCAACGGGTGAGGCTCTTGGTATTAAAACTAAAAAAGTTAAATATATAAAAGGGTTTTTAAAAGATCTAGAGAATATCATTAAGAAAAAAGAATGTGTGTACAAATGGACATTAGAAAGCACACCAAAACTTAGAAAACAGTACGTGTAGTTACTAAAATTGGAAATAAACTTAGGAGTAAAAACATTGGAACACCTTATGCACAAATATTAATAACACTGTTGTCCACAACAGTCTGAAGAACAATAAAAAAATAATGGAGAAACTGTACAAGTTACGACAGAAATGTAATAGATAGCTCTTTATGCTATTCTCCTGGAAAGTCATAAAAAATCATATGGAAAAAAGGACTAATAGAAAGTGTAAACACTAATTGTAAAATAACAGAGGATAATAATTTGAAAGGGATTTAAAAAAAAACTACTCAATAGTGTTGGGATTAACATCACGAAATGACAGATGATCAAAGAAATTGTCATAGTGGTCTTCAAAGAAGAAGAAAAAAGAGGTAGATCTAATTTATCTTGAAAAATTATATAAAATGGTTATTGGGGAAGGAGATTTACAGAAATCAGACAGAAAATGGCAATTCCTTTCGGGTAGAAACCAAAGAAGAAGAAGATTTTCTTGAGATATACTATTAAATGTTGATCGGATGAGCAGTAATAAAATACTCATACTTTTTTTCAATTTACACTACTTTGCAATTCTTCTTCTTCTTGCGGATGTTGATGATGAACTTAACTTTATTGGTTGCAGCTCGAGAAAGTTCCATAGTTGTTAATGAAAATCATTGTCTTTTCTGCAACCAAGAGGTTTAATCTTCTACCTGGGCCTCTTCTTCCGTATATTTTGTCCTGTAAGATTAGTTTGTTCGTTTCTTGTCATAAGGCCTAAATACTCGAGCTTGCGTTGTTTAACTTTGAAAATGGATTTCATATTCTTCATAGTTTTCGTAGAACTTCGATGTTGGAAACATGGTCTGCGAATGATATCATCAGTATCCGGCTGTAGTACCACATTTTGATAGCCTTCAGTTTTTTCATTGTTACTTCAGTTAGTAGTAGCATTCTAATAGAGGTATTAAGGACGTTTGCCATTTTGCTAAAGGAGGTTCTAGCTTTCTCAATGTGTTGCCTTATTTCTTTTGAATGATCCCATTGATTATTAATGTTGTTACCCAGATAAGTATAACTAGTTATTTTTGTTATTGGTTGTTGGTTTAACAGAAGCTGTCCAGGAGAAATTTAGTCTTTGCTTATAGTCTTTATAGTATTTTATTTTCGTAACGTTGAAGTTGAGATCGTATTGTTGACTTCTATTAGCTACACGTTGTACTAGTGTTTGTAGTCGATCTAGACTATCCTCAAAGATAACCGTGTCGTCCGCGTATCTCATGTTATTCAGGCGCACACCGTTTATTGGGATTCCCTTATTAGTATCTTCCAAAACTGACTTCATAATTTCTTCTGAGTAGACATTAGAAAGCAGGGTAGACAGTACACATCCTTGTCTCATGCCTTGTACTATTGCCACTTCTTCTGTTAACTCTTTCTCAATCTTTATAGTAGCTATTTGACTGTAGTAAAGGTTTCCAATAATTCTAAGATCTTTATCGTCCAGACCTATTGCTTTTAATATTGCCTTAATATTAACTTATCATGTCACACTCTGTCAAACGCCTTGCTGTACTTAAAAAAGCATACCTACACTGTGCAGTTGACATCTCTGCATCGCTAAATTAACATCAATTGTTAAAAGGGCTTTTCTCGTATCTACTGCATCATGAAAACCAAACCGAGTGAGTGACAGATGTGCTTCACATTTGTTGTTTAGTGTATTATTTTTAAAATTGTTTTTTTAAGATATTGATCATTAGACTTATTATTCTATGTTTCTTGCATTATACTTCTTGAGGAGAGTTACAAAGGTCGACCGTAACCAGTCTTAGAATTTTTATTGCGGTTATAAATTTTATTGAATATTGAAGTAAACCGTTTTATACCTTCAATGTTCATCAGTTTTCAAAAACTCCACATATATGTTGTCTGGTCCTGTTGATTTACCTCATTTAGTTCTTTTCACAGCGTCATTTACTTCATCATTTGTTATAGGTGGCCTATCATCGTATTCTATTGAAAATGTTGCCGTATTTCTATCGTTTTTAATTTTTTTTTTCTATGTATTCCATCCAAGTTTGTTGTATTTGCTGTTTGTCAATCATTACGTTTTTGATATAATCCGTCAAGTATATTGGTTTCTTTGGTCTGAAAAGTCCTGTCGCTTGGAGACTAAAGTAATCGTTTTCTGTTTCTAGACATTGCTCTATAATTTTGTTTTTTGCTTCCTTAATAGCTTTTTTATTTCTTTGCCAATTCTATTATATACCACTTTATGTTCTTCATTTGCTTTTCTTTATTTTCCATCATTTCCAGTATTTTATCTGTTATTCACATTTTTTTTCGCCCTTCCTGTCCGAAAATATTTATCTAGAATTGCTTGATTGATTTCTTCAAGTTTTGTAATATCTTATTCTGGATCAGTCTTTATTTTGTTTTTATTTGCCTTATGTCATATTTACTAATTTTTGCTGTTTTAAGTTTTTTAATTCAAGTTCTATCGTGACAATGACAGGATTGTGGTCCGATTTAATGTCAGCTCCAAGATAGGACTTCAGTGATAGTACTATATTTCTAAATTTTCTATTTATCATACTATAGTCTTTTTGGTTTCTAATCACATATCCTGGTGTGTCTTCTAGCGACTTCTATGCATATAGTCGTCTCTAAAATAGCTTTGGGTAGGTGTTAGTAATTGCTAGTTGTTCCTTTAGTGCAATTGTATGTAGTCTACCTTGTTCATTACGGCCGTTTAAACCAAATGGACCTACTATATCTCTACTCCTACCCTTACCGAGCGTTAAAGTCTCCAATGACTAGTGTTACGTCTTTTTTTGGAATCTCACTTAAAACATTTATTAGGTTATTTTAGAATAATTTAATGAGTTTTTATGATTTGTCGTTAGTAGGTGCGTAAACCTAAATAATGTTAGCTTCTACGAGGGTAAAGTTTAATTGAATAAGAATTATTCTCAGAGATTGGATTAAAGTTCATAACCTGTTTGGGTATTTGCTTATTTACAATGATACCTACACCATTTTTGTGTTCTCCATTTGTATTTCTTGAGTAATGTATATGGTAATTTATTATTTAGCACCTATAAATTTGTCCACCCCATCTCATTAATACCCATCAAGTCTACCGACAACCTTTCCATTTCTTTAATTGCATTGTGAATCTTGCCTGCCTCATACAATATTTTAACATTCGAGGTACCAATTTTAAACGATAAGTTCTTGTTGATCTTACAAAATGTGTTATTAATTTTGCTTGATGTTGACCCGAAAGGCCTTATGGTCTTCTTGTTAGTTTCCTACCCTAAATAAGTTTTTCGTTTAAAAGCCATATTGTTTATATTGGAGATATCCTTGGATCTTTAATGTAGTGGTTTCTCCTTGCCTTCTATATTCTCACGCCGTTGACCTCTTCCGGTTCTTCCGCCTTTAGGGGCGATTTCTCACCCCAAGAGCAAGAAAGTGCTCCGTCTTCTGTTTGCTCCTCCATCCACAGTGTCGCAAAACAGAGGACAGACTGCTTATACTGACAATCATTCGGTGCTATTTGGACGGAGACTGCTTATTCAACATATTCGCAGCTAACTTTCATATCTGAAGATCGTCCTATTATACGCCATAGAGGCCTGTAGCTTGGCCCTAGCTTTGTAACTCATATTCAGTTATTTCTTAAAAAACAAACATTTTCTGTCCCTTTTGAATCTGGAGTAACGGCTCTATTGTAATTTTTATTCTATATTAGTTATGTTGTTTACAGTTTTGCTAGTGGTTTTTATTTTGTTAATAGTAATGTAAACTAACCATGTAATAACAAAAAATTTATATTAACCAAAGACATAAAAAAACTATTTGAATTTTACCACTCGAAATTAAATTTGAAGACAAAGTTATTTAAAGGGCACCTAAGGTATAACCTTCTGCATTGTTACAAGAAATCATAGTTCGTTTTACACTCCTATCTGCGTTTCAAATAACTTGAGCTATCATAAGCTACAGAATAAAAAGTACTATTTCTGCAGAAGGCGTCTCGAGCGCAAATAGTAATAAACAGCTTATCTACAAGGTTTCCTGCGTTACTGAAAATAAAACTTAATTTATGGATATTCGTAGATGTAAGGTCACTGCTCGAATTCATTACACGTATTATTTGCCGTTATAGGAAGTAGGAGAAAAGATAAGAAATGTTTAGACAATAAAATAATGTGGTATGAATAATAATCTGCGAGGTACTTCAGCTGATTGTAGTGTTGCAAATCTCTGATGCATACAGTCGTGTCATAAATTGTGTTATTTACATTGCATTAGCTTATATGCAAATTATGTCTCTGACTACGTGTTATACGGAAATTATTATGGATTGTTTTAAACATTTAACATTTTTTTAATGTTCGTGTTTTTATTAACAGGGAGGTTAATTATAATGAGGGACGAAATGATTTATAAAAATTTATTCTAACAGGAGGCGATACTGCTGTAATTAGCTTTTTAGATACATTAAAGTTAACCTAATGTTCCTTATCTATTATAATTATTACATTATAAATCAAGTTGCGATGGTGGTGTAATGGTCAGCATAGTTGCCTTCCAAGCAGTTGATCCGGGTTCGATTCCCGGCCATCGCAAGTTTCTTTTTATGTTATTTTTAGTAAATTCATGTCTCAATTCAGCGTTATTAAATATGTCTGTACTTTTTGATCTAAATGGAATAATTTCTTTAAGGGTCGAAACTAAATGAATCTAAAAATATTTGTCAATACCAAACCATATATATAATAATAAGCATATACGCGGTGTGTCCGGTAAAAGATAGAAAACGAACAAATTATTTTTATTAGTCTTCAAAATAACCGCCATCCTTTACAACACACTTTGGACAACGTTCACGAGGTTTCTGACAGTTGTTATCTTTAATTTGCAGGAAAAGGAATCCTCGCCATACACAGTAATAAAATCTTCAGAGGTTTCCATCCGTTTTGCTTTCATCCAACAGGATGACCGGAAACAGATCCTCTGCCTACCCAAATCTTCGGGCACTGTGCTTTTATAACGTTGGCTATCATCATGGTTATTTTTATTTTCGACTTCGCAGCTCTAAATAATCCAAAGTAATTGCAAATTGACCACTGTCTGATTTACTCAGTCAGGAGATGCGTCTTCTCTCTTCTTCTTCGTTCTATTTTCTGGTGCATGATATTTTGTACCATTAATATCTCTCTTTATTATTTTTGATTTTCAGTGTCAGATCATTTTCCTCATTACTTTCGACTGTTTGATGTAATATTCTATGTAGGTATTCTAATGAGTAAGTAAAGTGTCACTTCCATACCTAGATATTGTTTGTAGATTTTCCATTATCTTTGATTCTGATTAATGCTTCTTATAATGCTTTCCTTATTGTTCCTTAGAGCAAAAAAATACATTCCTGCCTTACTGCTACCTTTTCTGATTGTTCCCTTTTACATTAGCAGTTTGATTGAAATATAGACGATTTGGGTATCTTTTATCTTTAAGATCTCGAATTAGGTGGAGATAGCAAACTGTATCAAACATTTTGTTTTAACCGTGGTGGTTGATATCCATGCAATTTTGAAAGCAAACAGAACTTCTTATTGTACCATTGCCTTCCTGAACCAAATTGGTTTCACTAGTCTTGTTTTAATTTCTTAAAAATTCTTTGGTGTGGTATCTTTAGGATTATCTTGAGACAGTGACTCTTCGATTCTTTTAACGGAGGTTAGCGAGCATTCTCACAACTTCATCACAGTATTTTGTTGCTTTGAGGAAGCTAAACGCGTTAAGAGCAGTCCATTAACAATGTTGCTTAACCTTGAAATTTATCTTTTTTCCTTGTCCTCTTTTTGTTTTTCCCATAATCAATAGTTGTGCCAGATGGCATTTCTCATTTCTCATTATATAACCTAGGTAACCTGTTCTGATCCTAATTCGTCTTAGTAACTTTCTGTCCGTTCCTACCCTTCTTGATACTTCTTTATTTGTTGTATGTGTGGTCTAGAAAATTTTTAACATTCTTTTTAAAAGGAACACTTTAAAAGCGATTGATATCAGCCATTTTGTGTTCCTACTTCTGTCACAGAGTATCGACTAGACATAACATTTCGCAAAACTTATTCATAAGGATAAAGAAAGATTTCTATTATAAAATATATTTTTTGTTTTGAGGAAAGTAAAAATATAAACAAAATATAATTTCGAACTAAAACAGCTGTAGAACCAGCCAAGTATAGTGTACACAATTAAAAGTAATGCGAGTGGAATAGTGGGACATTTGTACAGAATTGACGTATCCAGGGGTTGCAAAATTTTTGCAAAGAGAACTTTGATAGTAAAGGTAGACTATCAGAATAGTGGCTAAATAATGTAGAAAACGATTTCGGATAATCAAGAGTGACTAACTGTGGAAGTTTAACTCTAGAAAAATTGGCGTAAAATGAAAGAAAAAGTAAGTAAGGCTGATGACCACGAGTAAGTCTAACTAACTTTCTCTGAAAAGAAACAATCCGTTTGGGAACTTGAAAGAGAGAGACTGTAGCTCTTAATTAACTGGCAAGTATTAAAAGGTAAATGAATAAGTAAGTAAGCCACACGTTTAGCCAATAGCTTGTAACGTTTTTTTATTGTCTTAAGTTCTTTAAACCTGCAATTAAATCTACTTTCGCATAAGTTTCGATTTTTATAGTTTTTAATGTTGCCCCTATATGAACTCAACCGGTCCTTCCCTTGGTAAAATTAAGTCATTTTTTTAACTGACAAGAAACCAACAAGACATTGAATTTTATTGATCAACGTAACCACACATTTTTTTGAATTTTTGGTTATATTAAAGTTTTTGCACCCGTTCCAGCTCTCTTTGACCTTAGTAAATGAAATTATTAAATTGATTAAAAACCTGATTCATAATTTTTTGCCTTATCAGATGAGCTAACTAACTATAGCAAATCGATTGCATTGTTTATCAGTATACATAGTGTTTGCAATTGTACTGTTTAGTAGATGTAAAGTTTCAGCTTTTTGTTGTTAGATTACTTCATTTGTCCTGTGTTAGCTGGTGCCACTTCAACTTTACCATGTGTATAAGTAAAGAAAGAAGTAGAGAGAAAATTCCTTAGAAGTGCGAAGTGTAAAATGTCATTGAGATGATTTAGCTTTGAAAGTTGTTGAATATAACCACGACTATCTATCTATTATACATTTGAACAGAAAGTAAACAAAGACAGCTGATATGAAAAGTGGCGTGGGCTGGGCTCTGAGCGTATGTTTGGGTGCCTACTTTCAGGATCGTTTTGCGTATCTTACTTTCGTTATCCCACTGTTATCATTTGCAAATAAATTGCTGCACGTTCATTTGAGAAAAGGCGGGTGAAAAATTGTCAGCCTAGGACGCCAAAAATACAATTTTTCGGGCAACCCCTCGTATCGGTACATTCGTGTACGAATCGTAATAAGATTTTTTATGTAAATGCACATCTACTCGTTGCTCTTTTGACGCATCAAGTTATAGTTTAATAGATTTACAACATGCGTTGTACGTGTAAATACATGGAGCCAGTTGCATGTCTTAACGAGGTTATCTGTTCATTATTCTCACTATTGTAGCAACTGTGCATAACAAAAAGAAGCATCACCTAAATCTATCTTAAGACAACTACAGTTAGACCCACAAAAGTGTCCATTAGAATTTAAGATTTCTAAATATTTATACTTACTGCCTCCACTTGTTGTTCTTCTTTATTCTTCTTCATTCCTCACTAAGTAAAACTGATATATGTTTTCAGAGTAGATACTGAAAAGGTATAGTTTTACTCTTTTTCTGATTTCGAGCTGTGCACCTATAATTAATTTGACCTTAATAGTTGATTTATGTTGCCAATAGATGGTTTGCATTATTTGAATGTCTTTCTAGTCAATTTCACTTCTTTGCAGTAGTTCTATGATAACTTTATGCTTAATGCGATCAAACGCCTTCTCAGTGTCTACGAAACAGATGAATAAGTCATTCTGTTGGTACTGATATTTTTAAGTAAAAACTTGTGAACAAATGAATCCAAGTTGGTGTTCTTCGAATATAACGTTGCATTTTCGGTATTTTACGTACATTTACCATATTTATTAATCGGTAGTTGTCTAGTGGAATTTTCCTTTTATCATATGGTCTATTAAGCAGACTCACGATTATATCAACTTTTTGTTCGTCAATTAATTTTGTTGTATCTAAACCAGAAATTTTATTGTTTTTGTCTGATTGTATATTGTCCTTCTAACTTGAGTATACTAGGATCCACATCATAATTATTCTCTTAAAGTTTATCTTGATTGTCATATTTATTTTATTGTTTTCATATTTCCAGTTTCTTCAGAATTACGTATAAGTTTACCATTAACATCTCTCATATTATATGGAAGTTATTGTTTTCGGAAACTATCTAGTTCTTTAATTTTTTTTGTGTAATTTTAAATCATCATACTTGTTACTAAGTTCTTGTATTTATTACATTGTTCTTGTATCCACCGTTCTTTTGTTATATTTATTCCTCTATCTATTATTTCTTGTTTGTTTTCTTCTTTTATTTATTAGTTCCTTATTTTGAGTTGTTTAATATCTGTTGGTGACTGTTATTTCTTTGCTTTTAAGATTTTGAGTTTTGGATGCACTTGAGCTATGATCAGAATGTGATTTGATGTTATGCCAAATTCGGGGTAAGTTTTACGAGTAAATAATTTGATTTCTGTGATGATGTCCAACTATAAATCTCTAAGATAGAGCTTCATCCCTGTATCAGCCATTGTGAATTTAATCAGACGATCGCTCCGTTTATTTCTATCTCCAAGACCATAGCCTTCTGCTACATCTTTAACTAGCCATTTTCAAACCTTTGCATTTAATATAATAATAATTATAGTTATGTAGTGTCGTTTTGTTAATTTGAATACACCTTAAAGTTCTGCATACCATCTATTTAGAGCTTCATCAGATGCGTCTGCTGTTGGGGCATATATTTGGATTATATCAATGCTCACTGGCTTTCTTTGTACCCAAATTAGGATATTCCTGTCTGATAAACAAATAAAGTTTGTGACTAGGTGTGGTATTCTATTTTTGATTATTCCTACTCCATTTCTATGTTGATTATCGTTGTTTCCCGAATAGTAGAATGTATGTTCATCTTATTTTATTTATTCTTTATTTTATTTTCAGACATGTGTTTCTAAGTTTTCTAAATTTAAAAGATTCTTTCCGTTTCATGTTTCCATTTTTATATTTTATTTAAAGATGCATTGCTCAGAAATCACACGGCTCATTGCTTTGTGGGCGTGAAATTAAAATTTGTTAGCAGAGTTGAAATTCAGCGAGCATTTTTCAGAGTTTTTACTGTTCTGTAGGCATCAGCAATCTATTTAATCCCTAAGACTCCTAGCAACTCTTGATCCTCGAGTGTGAAGTAAAATGTGCGGTAGTGATTAAACTATTTCTGTATTATATGCTGCATCATATGTTTATTAATACACCTACTTGTTCTTTTGTAATTAATTTTATTATCTCAGTTGAAATTTAATCATGACCTGTGGATTTATTATATTTTGCCAATTTTATGTATTTTATTTGGTCATTTTAATTTTACATTGTTATCAAAAATCATTTTGCCATTTTTGTCTAATAGAACATTATTTTTATTTGACCTTTTTTTTCCAAAAAAAAAAAACAGTCATCCTGTTTTGTTTGCAATCGTTCTGCACATTTATTTGTGTATCATCTTGGTTTCCCGTATTTTCTTTTGCATTGGTGTAAAGTTTTATACATATCGCTGTCTTTATTCTTACTCAATCTCTTCTTCTGCATCAGTTTTAATACCTCAGCCGTCATCCGTGTACTCTTCTTGGCGTTAACCTTTGGAATTTCTAACATTTCTCTACTTAGTATAATTATTGTGTTTTAGAATGTTTCTTATTTAGTACTTTTTACCGTTAATTGATTTTTGATGTTGGTTTTCTAGTTGTGGTAAATTTTTTGTTCTATTTTGGTGTTAGTTTCTTTAATCGCACTTCAAATTTTATTATCAATGAGTTGTGGTCTGTTGCCGAATCTGCTTTAGCTGATTTGATAAAGTTACGAAATCTTTTATTTACGGGCACATAATTTATTTAGTTTCTAACGATGTTAATCACCATCGGCTGGTGAATTCTGTATATAAGAGCTTCTTTTAGGTAGTTTGAAAACCGTCTTAGAGGATATCTTGTCTATTTTCTGAAAAAAACTGTTTCATTGTCTTTTTCTAATTTCACTTTTTATTCTTAATATCTTAGGCTGCCTTTGATATATTGCACTTTTTCTTTTCCTTCTTTTGAATCAAAATCCCCCATAATAATCGTATTAGTTCTATTTTTGTAATATCTAGAGCTTGTTACACATTACTATAAAAGTATTCCTTCCTCGGACAGGTTCTATTCTTGCTAATGCTCAATTCCTTCTCATGGTCAGTCGCTAACACACCACCAGACACCAGTCTAATGTTTTGTTAGCTGACAGCCCATCCCTGGCTGTTTCTCAGTTTTTTCTTTTTTGTACCAAAAACCACAAACACAGTTTTTGTCACTACTTCCATTCCGTATGCTTTCAGCAATATTTCATGCGTCTCTGTCGCCGTTTCCCCAATTTGTAGTAAAACTCAATGTTCGCTGTGATCCTACTTCTCCCACTGATTACATTCAACTGCTCGCAGAGAGTTTACCTTAATGGTTACGTGTACTGCACGCTAGGCGGAGCTTCTAGATAGACTTGCATGTAAAGTTGAAATATGGGACTATTCACCAAATTATTTCGTCACGCATTATATAATTTACCAAAATGTGCATTTTCAGGCTGTTGACACAAAGTTATTAATTTTCCAAATATTTTTATGGATTGAAAACTGCAAAAACGTTAAAATCAAACGACTTTGTGCATTTTTAATTACAGATAACGAAATTGCGGCGATTATCAACATTTTTGTTAACTGCATGTCACATTTTGTTATTGGACATTCAACATCTATTTTTCAACTATAAGTGTTTTGGTTTTGGAACCCAAACGTAGTCCGAATGCAACGCAATGGGTGAATTACGTTTAGGACATCCAAAACCAGAAATTATGTTTACGGGAGGGTTCTAACAACTCGGTGAATAAATGTTGATAAAAATTAAAAAAGCCATTGGCATCTTTTACGAACGAGTAGTTCACATTTTATATAATTTGTTATGTTTTTATTGCTATTACGATAACATCTTAATCTACCAACTTATTAACTATGAAAGCATTTAGACGCTGAAGAATAGTTATTAATCTTAACATGTTTATCTCCCTGTCTGCATGATTACTGTAAGTAAAGGGTTTTCCATTAAAAGATGTCATTTTAAATTTTGCGCTATTTTTTCTGTTAATTTTAGAGCTGTAGTTTATCGACATGTCTGTAACGAAAATTGTTCTATTAACAAAAATGCAATGATATACGCTCGCACAACGTATTAATATTGCAAATATTTACTATAAAAAAGGCGAAAATTTTGTAGAGACAATTTGTAAATTTCGTATACTTTTCAGTCGAAAAAAATCATTTTTCGATCAACTTCGGATGTAAACAACTATAAGCGTGCTCGGCCAGCTCGATATGTTAGAAATACCATTCCTGTGGCTGGAAGTGTTGTAGAAGATTTAAATTTATCGATTTCAAGGCATTCTTAACAAGTTGGACTCTCACAAACTAGCCTCTACCGTAGGTTACATAAAGATATGGGCTTAAAGGTTTACAGAGCTCAGCTGACACAAAAACTTATGCAATCAGATAATAAAAAATGCTGTACATTTGTTAATTGGATGTTGGAGGTACAAGAAACTGTCCTCCATTTTTTCGAGAAAATAATTCCAACCTATTTTTATCACAACAATCCAGTGTCTTAGCTGGAAGTTTGAAAATCCAAGAGAAATGGTCCAAAAGCCTCTTCATCTCCAGCATGTTACAGTTTGGTGCGCTTTTTCGCTTAATAACATCATTGGTATGTATTTTTTCAAGAGATAGGCTGATGAGATCGTTTCAGTGAATAGTGTGAATTATCGTGAAATGCCGACTGACTTTTTTGGCCAGATCTGGGTGCTATAGATAAGGATGATCTTTATTTCTAACAGGACGGCACCACATGTTACACGAGTCACTAAACAATTGCATTGCTACACAAGAAATTTCCGAAACTTAAAACTTTAGTTGACTACCTACATCATGTTGTTCGACAATATTGCTTTATTCTTTAAAGCTACGTCGAAGATAGGGTCTACGACAATGCTTTAGCAATGATTTAAGTACCCATTATCGCAACTTGCGAATTCGAGACACATTTGTGCGAAAAATTATGAAAAAGTTACTTTGAGAAATGATCGCCTATAAGAAGAACCAAGAACCATTTGAAATAGGTTGTATTCCATGATTACTGGTAGACTTGCTCTTAAACTACCTTAATATAATAATACAGTAAACTGCGGTTAGAGTTAAAAACACAAACGTCACACGTATTAATTGTTAACATTTCTTTTTGGCTAATGGGGCAGATTTTTACGCTACCCTTGGGTTAGACTGCACCCAAGCCTTTAACATTTTATATCTTAATGGTTTTTTTTAGAAAGTAATGGCTCCAGATACAGAAATATCATTATCATTTATTGGTGACATCTTTAACGATGATATATATCATCTAGTCTTCATAAAAGTCATCACTCTTTTATATGAAAATTACAGAGTTATAAATTATAAAGTAACTTAATTTTTATTATAAATTTTAGTGTCATACAGCACCAATAATAATAACACAATAAAAACATTATTACACACACCTTCAGATTCTACTTTTGAGGTCAATTAAATCTAATGACAATATCCTGTTATTTGTTAGCCATTTGATTACCACCTTATTCGACAAAATAACGGTACAACTAAATGATAGGTGCATAAGAAATTTCTTTTAATACATTTTAGTTAACGTTTGTCAAGCTGATCTACTATACTTTCTTATAAGCAAGTATGTTGCGATGGTGGTGTAATGGTCAGCATAGTTGCCTTCCAAGCAGTTGATCCGGGTTCGATTCCCGGCCATCGCAATGAGTTTTTTACATTATTTAATTAAGTAACTTGAATGACTTTAATCGTTAGCTTATTACACAAATGTATCTGAAATCATATTTTAACTTTAACAAATTGCATCCTTGAAAAACCATTTACAGGCAGATAGATAAATTACTTATTTAAAAGCTTGAACAAAAAATTAGTAAAAAGCAGTAACGTTGAAAAAGTGGTTTTGTCAACGCAATACTTGTAGATTTTCAGTTCAAGGTAACACCTTAGCACGTTTCCTTGAATTTTAATGCCTAGCTTGCTCGCTTGTATTATCGACGTTTAAGTTTTATTGAGTTGCTGCTATCTCTAACATTGCTAAGCTAATTTCGCTGTTTGCAAGTAAAAATTTTTTAAACATTTTTGCATGCATTTTTACCTAGATGTATATTTTAAGATATTTTGAAATAAGGCTGATAAATATGGATTTATTTTAGGAATTTGTCAGGTCAAAATCAATCGCAGACTATGGCTATGATTGGTTTAAACATATGCACCAGATTTATAGATTTTTAAATTAAATGCAATTATTTAAATGTGAATATCGAACTTTATGCACGGAATGGAATGTCCCAATTATTTCCAACAGCTCAAAAGTAAAATTCCATATTTTGCATTTTCAATAAAATGGTTTTGCATATGAGATTCGAGACTATCGAGCGTACACTGCAAAACTATCTAAAAGAAATAAACTCCTTCATACACTGCTCTGACGACTGAGTATAGAGGTTGTCTTAAAGTAAAGGAATTCTTATGTGCTAATTATAAAAGAGAGAAATAAAATAAGCCTCAAAATCTATGGTCAAATCAAAGAGGACAGGAGAGGATAAGATTCCGAACATAGAATGTTCACATCTTTTACAGGAAATAAATGCGACATAATAGAATAAATGGAGAAATACCAGCTACAATTGCTAAAAAAACTAAAATTTCAAAAATATGAACATAAAGTACACTATTAAATATGCAAGAAATAATACGACAGAGGGGATAGGCAGTAAAGTAATAAACTGAGAACCCATCAATTCCACAATTATAAAAATAAACCTGCAATTACAGGAAAAAGTAGGAATTATATAAATTTATGCTCGCCGAAAATGCCAATCTAAACAAAAGATAAAAAAGCATTTTACAAGAATATACAAACAGGCACAGAGCTGTACACGAGATACACACTGATAATAGCAGACACTAACATTATAAAACCACTCAAAGAACGAAACAAGATATTTACATAAATCAAGTTAGAAATACTAAAAAAAAACATGAAATATATGAGCACAAAAACTCTAATAGCTTAGAAAAACATAAAGCTTCAGTAGACTCAACAGAAGGCATAAATTATAAAAAAATTTAATAAAAACCTCAAAATATATATGCCAAAAAAGAAATAAAACAAGACTCAGTACAAACAATAACTAAATGGTAGACTGAAGATGTAAAGAATAAAATTAGAGATGAGAAAAGAATTTACAGGAAATGTAGAAGAAATAAAACTAAACGAAACAAAAGAGAATACTTAGTGACATTAAATTAAACCAAAAAAATAATAAAACAGACCAAGAGACATGGGAAGGAGTCGGTAAGTAAATAGAAGATAGTTACTTATAAAATTAAAAACAGTTTTAATATACAGGAAAACTAAAAAATAAAAAATGTGAAGGCAACAAAACCGGTAAAACCGCAGAAAGGACAAATAATAAACAGAAACTTTGAAATCGAAGAATAACAAATAAGGGGAAAAAGGAAGACTTGAAGAAAACTAAAAATAAAAAAGTATCTGAGAAAGATAATAAATAAGAGCAGATTGTAATCAAATAGACGAAAACTACAATACGCATGGAGTGCAAAGCAAATACCGAAAGATTAGGAAAGAAACATTATGTACTTATGCACAAAAGGAAAACACTACAAACTCTGATTACTACAGAACAATATGCTTACTGTTAGTAATATTAAAAATATATACTAAAATAATAAAAAAGAAGAAACGAGATTGAAAATAAATTGGAAGAAAAACAAGCGGAATTCAGCGTGTAGATGTGGCCTCGCGCCCGTTATCGACGTAGCCTAGATCAGTTGGCTTGCAGCTCTTTGCCGCCGCTCCTGCCGCCATAGTCGTTATTTTAAGGGAAGGAAACGTTGCAGTGGGTTCCTTTCCGTCGCAGCAAAGCGACAATACTAAGAATTGCTGTACGAAACTACATAAGTGAATCGTAGAAGTTAGATATTAAGTGTTAGTTATTAAATGTCGGCGCTGTGCCTCCAAGTGTAGTAGGCATATTACCTTCATTATCGCTACAAATAAAAGATAATCAAGGCTAATTTAAATAACAATAGAGCTCGCTTATGTTCATCCAGATTCACCTACACAAAACGCACAACAGTTTGTGCCTAGGCAAATAGAATAAAATTAACAATTCCACTATCAGTTCTAGCAGTAACTG
The DNA here is from genome assembly GCA_036346155.1 of Sinelater perroti. Lineage (NCBI taxonomy): Eukaryota > Metazoa > Arthropoda > Insecta > Coleoptera > Elateridae > Sinelater > Sinelater perroti. The sequence continues at coordinate 4,117,187 of JARFIY010000002.1, read as the reverse complement.
CCAATAAATAATATATATCCAAATATGCAACTAAATAATATTCTGCAAACACAAAATACAACCTCATTTTACTAAAAAAATCCAGGTTATCATCAGACATGCACAACCCAGATGGACTCTAAATGGCGAGTAGTTGAAAGTAAAAAACAAGGGCACAATTTTGAAAAACTGCAAAGCAAAAATACGACGTACTGGTTAAATCCCTTTAATAGATGTGAAGTCTTAAGTGAAGATACAACACAAGAAGAAGCAAACAATAGTAAAAATAACCTAAACCTCCCTCATCATATATATTGGGAGTCAAGGTTATACAACCATCAATTAAACGTCTGAAAACAATAGCAAAAAATAACTATGAAATTAAAATACTAAATCATGACGAGGTAAAAATTTTACCAAAACTATATTGCAATTAAAGCGCTACAAGAAAAGAATACAGAATTTCATACATACAAAAGGAAAAATGAGCGTAACTTTAAACCAGATGATGTAAAAGAAGAGTTTAATACCCAGGGACATGAGATTACTAAAATAACAAACTTACGCTAAAGAATAACCAAAACTCCATTATCTGTTTTTTGTAGAAATAAAAGAGGCAGCAAATAATAAAAATGTTTACAATATTACTACACTAGCACATTCTATTATAAACTTTGAACCACCAATTGTTAATCACGCGATACCGCAATGTGTTAGATGGCAACAACATGGTCACATTTCTGTAGCAGAATCCGCGATGCGTGAAATGCGCTGTTAACCATTCGATTTCCCAATGTTCAAGAAAAGTAAAAGATAGCAACATTAAATGCATAAAGTGCAACGGCAACCATCCGGCCAAATTTAGTAAATCCCTATACTCAAGTAGTAAGAAAAACCATTAATCAGACTGGTAGTAACATAACTCAACAGCAACAATCCACCGAATCTAATCATTTAGCTGAGCTAAAAAATGTTAAAATTCCCAATGAAACAGATGGGAACCTTACTAAATCTTTTAACTGTTGTCCTTACAAAAATAAACCATGGCCCTGTAGCTTAAGAGCCAAGTGGAATGTCAATAGCCTGACAAACCATAAAGACAAGCTAACAGCATTTCTTACAAACCAATGCATCGACATTATGTTAATATCCGAATCTTAATATACAGAGAGGAGTTACCTAAAGATCCCAGCCTACATCATTTACGCCACACAACATTCGCATGGCACCGCACGTGTTGGTTCGGCAATTATAATTAAAAACAACACCACGAACTATCTAAATACAACCTAAAATATCTACAATCAACTACATTTACGATTGAAAATTGGAAAGGCTCGTTAAACATATCAGCAGCTTATTGTCCTCCAAAACAGAACATCAAGAAGGAGCACTTGAAACATTAAATAACAGATTTATCTTGGTCGACAACTACAATGCCAAACACGAGTATTGGGGATTAAGAATGACCACTACAAAAGGCAGAGAATTGCCGAAGGCAATAATAAACAAAGGATTACACTACCTATCCACAGGCGAGCCAACCTATTGGCCTTCAGACGTGACGAAAATACCTGACCTACTAGACATTAGTATTATAAAGTGTATCAATCCAATCTACTGCAAAGTTGAGTCCTGTTTAGATCTGTCTTCTGATCATTGTCTACTCAGGTATTACACATAAAAAATCCTGTTACTCTCAGCAACAAATTCACGGACTGGGAGTACTACAGAAAAATAGTAATTAAAACATTGTCACTCGGTATATCTTTGAAAAATGATAAGGATATAATAGGAGCAGCGGAAAACTTCAACGGTGTAATACAACAAGTGGCCTGAAAAACAACACCAAAGAAAATGCTAAATAATATACATTCAATTTTTCTCATTGAAATTAAGAAGAAAGTATCTGAAAAACGCAAACAAAGAAGAAAATGGTAACAACAAAACATATCGGAAAGGAAGCTTAATCGACTAATAAAAGATCTCAAAAATTTGCTTTTTGATATTAGGAATCATTCGATTCAAAACTATCTAAAGCGTCTTAGCTTCTACGAAGCCAACAAAATATTTGCTCTGGCCAGCAACAAAAAATTAAAATAGCCCCAGCAACAGTTGCCGCCTTTGCAACACATTTAACAAAGGTGTTTAACCCATTTGAATGGCAATGGACTACACCTAAAGAAAACAATATTTTGATGCGCTTTTTCAATTGTGTCTACCAATTAAATTAAACCAATTATATCAGATTTAAATCCGAACAAAGCGCCTGGTTACGATTTAATCACGAGAAAAGTTCTTAAAAGGCTGCTAGGGAAAGGCTTCAAATACATCACCTATTTATTCAACCCTGTGATAAGACTACAATATTTTCCCGAGCAGTAGACGATTGCAATAATCATACCAAGACTCCAACTGGGCAAACCAAGCGATAATCTACCTTCTTTTACAACAATTAACCTTTTACCAATATTATCGAAGGTTTTTGAAAATCTAATATCATTCCCAGCACCCCACTATTGAAAAAATTCATAGAGTTGTAGATACAATATTAAAACACTTCAAAAATAAAAATATTGTTCAGGCGTATTCCTTGATGTCGTGCAAGCCTTCGATAAGGTCTGGTACGAAGGTCTGTTATTCAAAATTAAAAAGTTACTATCGTTATTCTACCATGCAGTATTCTTATACCTCTTTATTCCCAATCAAAGCTGGTGTCTCCCAAGGAAGCGTGTTTAGCCTGCTCCTATATCTACTATATACTGCTGACCTACTTACCTCACCAAGAGCTGTAGTTGCTAATTTCGCTGATAATACAGCCTTTCTTTCATCGTATTTTAATCCAAATATGGCATCTAGTTATTTACAAACGTGTCAGCGTAACTTAGAAATGTGGTTTAAAAGTCCACATAAACAAAACTGAATCAGTCCACGTTATGATCTGTTATATTAAATAACAGACAAATACCGTAAAGTGAAAATGTCAAATACTTAGGTATTTGTTTAGATAGGCATCTTATGTGGAAAAACAAATTTTTTGTATACGAAATCAGTCTTTGGAAAGTAAAATATTAATTAATAAATCAATTATACGCCCTATTTGGTCCTATGGTGAACTGCAAGCAGATCAAACATCGACATTATTAAGAGATCCTAATCAAAAATCCTGCGCTCCTTAGTAGACGCCTAAACCTAGATATTACTAGAGTAAATGAAGAAATACAGAAGTGCAGTGTTCGCTATCATGACAGAATAATTCGCTTGTCGGGAATTTATTAAATTCTGACGATGAAGAATCCAGACTTAAGAGACCTAAGCCAACGATCCTACCAAATCGTTTTGTCTAAGCTGTACTGTAGTGTTTAAGTTATTTGTTAGTTACAAAACCTGTTTGTATTAATATGGGAAATTTTCTACATGTCCAATATAAAAAGTTAATCAAAAATGTCACTAAGATAATGTAAGTGCTTTTGTAAAAATAATGCGCAACAAAAATCGCTTAAATGTCAATCAATTGTCAAAATTACATGCTAAACGTATCGAGTTAATACAATTCGTTAAGTTATAAATCATATCTTTTATCCATGGCGAGAAAGTTTTGACAAGTTCCTAGAACGCTGGCAGCGTTTTCACGTTGAGTTGCTAGTGAAATCCTTTAGGTACAGGTAATGTTTAGCTTTTGGATCACCAGAGTCTGTTATCTACAATTCCTTTGTTTCATTACACCAAAGTCCCATTGTTTCAAAGACAAATCTCAAGAAGATGAAGTTAGCAGATTTTATCTTTTACGTGCAACTTCTGCTACACTACCCGCCTCCTTTGAAGTAATTGGTAGATAAGTACTAGTCAATGTGTCAACGCATGTTACGTTCCAAACTAGCCGTCGACCTTTACTCCAAGGTATAATAGTCATTCCGTCGGGGCGTTTACCATAGTCACGGGATAGTCCAGTTGGCTCGAGTCTAGCAGCTACATGTGCAGATCTAAGGGCACGATGAATTATTTGGTTTAGTTCTGAGTGCCGTGAGAACCGGCTCTCATAGGACAACAAAGACCGTGAGTACCGTCTTCATCGTCTGTAGAACCACAATGACATTTGTGACTTTTAACGAAGCTGCAGCTTAGTCGAAATGCTATCAAATCTAGAAGTCTTAGTTATTCAGAAGAGAAGTGCCTGAAGCCAAAACCCGGACTCTTTGCATTGAAGAGCAGTAAAACGAGTCACATCCTTGTCGTCAGAAAATTTTAGCTTTTTTATGATACTTTTACGTTATGTAGTTTTTGATAGATTTTGCATTCAGGTGAAGATAACTTAAAGGTGCGACTTAACATTTTCATCCGTATTGGGTAGAAGGCAAGATACAATATTGTGAGCACCGTAGATAGAGCTCAAGGAAGCAGGTAAACCGACATCAGGTAACTTCCTGATCTCTAAACCTCCTTTTGAAATTAGAAGAGTGGCTTGTATCTACTGTTGTTCATTGAGTTCTATGTTTAGGATGGATTTGAGGCAGGTTTTAAGTCTCTCATGGATATACTGTAATAAATTAGGAAACTTTCACAGTTAGCAGGTTCGTAGGAGCTACGTCATTTTCGGTATGAATAGGCAGTTCTTGAGCAGAAAGTATGCAGTTTGAGTATTCAGGCTGTCAAGCCGAGATGTATTCATTCGTTCGAATTTTGAATGAAACAATTTAACTATTTCCTATCGAAGATTAGGCTTTCGAGGATTTCCATTGTTTCTTTGGTAAGGAGTTTGATTCTTGGGCATATATAAACTCTCTAACAATCTGTTGGTCAACAATCTCAGAGCAAAAATAGTTCACATTTGTCGGTATTGACTTTTAATCCTACTGTCTTCACCATTCTAATAATCTTGAAATATTCAAAAATAGTACGTGGGGTGTCTCCTAGTGTTGCGTCATCCAAATACCATACATTAAGTTCTGATTTCATGAATTCTACAAGTGGACAACCTATCTCTGAGGAAATGATGTTTTCGCCGAAGAATAAATAGGATTCTTCTTTATATTATATTAATCTGTGGAAATTCATCATTGATTCGGGAAAGCATCTCAGTGCGGTCAATTGAGTTGAAAGCGTTCGCAAAATCAATCTTTAACACCACTTTGTCCAAATTGATGGAACCGTAATGGTACATACGGATGTACAGCACTTTTACATCCACGTTTTGTAGCCACTCCAAGCTGATGTGGAGACAAGTATACGAAGGCCTTGCCCTTGATTTCTGTGCAAGTAACTTTCCCAATAAGTCTTTGTAATACATTTCCACATATCACTAAGTGACAAATTGTAAAGTTATAAATAAACTAAAAAAAAAAACAAACAAAAAAGTAAGCAACATTTCTATAAAGAACAAGGGCATTGGTTCTTTAGTATTTATTTTTAATATTGGGTATATTTTTTATTTTGTAACTTTATTCTTTAAGAGTATATTTATTTCTTATCTTGGTTTCGTTTCATTTGAATAATATATTTTTCTCGCATGTATTTTATTCATTTCCTGTTTTGTATCTATTCCAACATTATCGGATAAGCATTTTGTTGCATATTTTTTGTTATAGTTAATAATAATTTTCTTCACACTTCATAACACCATGCACAAATATAGGTGGTAATTTAGGTATAACTAGACCAATCGATTATTTGCCGTTTTGGAAATATTTTGAACGTCAATAAGTAGTGAATATTTATTTTTTGTTGTCGTAAATAAAAGTTGTTTACCGCTACGTAGGTTGATTAGTAAATTTTTGATTATAGAGTCTTGAGTCTTCTTAAGGATGTTGTGTCTGTATTGTGAAAAACTTAATAACAATTTGTGATACTATCTAAGAAGTGGTAGTACAAAGTTTTCTATAAAGAAAATCTCTTTTAGGAATTTTTACGCACAACTTTCAGAAGTCACGCTTTTTTGCGTTTACCTTACGGCATGTGAATGTAGTTTGTTGTCAACTAGTAATCGCCTGATCATTATATTAAACACTTTATTTCGCTTTCTCCGTTAGACTCGCTGCAGTATCAAGTTTTAAAATAAATATCTTTAGAAATTTGAATTTGACGCGATGATGTATGATAACTAAAAATTCGTGAAGTGGTTTTTTGTTGTGAAATCGTTGGAAAAAAATTAAATACATAAGTCATAGACGTTCCATATGTTCCATTATTTATTATTTAGATTAATTTTGCTCCACATTACTTTAACAATTATAAATAGATGAGAATAAATTATAAATGTAATTTGTTACAATTTCTGGTTATTTGCAAAGACATTTAATAATTTAATTGTGCATAGCAGGTCAAGACCACTTTTTACACTTCAAAAGGCAACTCGTGCATCTGCGCTTTTAGTAGCTTAAAGAAGTCGCATTTCTTTAAATCTAATATTACGTTCCTTGCAAACAAAATTATATTCTCTCTATATTTTTTCTCTCTGGCTAAACTTATCTAGGTAGCGTCACACATACATCTCATGTTCTTTGGTGGTCTATTTTAATTATTGGTTTACGCCCTCCTTATTATCTTTCTTTATATATTATCTTATCTAATAATTAAACCACCCTCTTATTTATTTACAATTTTGTATAAATTTGTTTTCTTAGTTGAATTAATCTTATGTAATATATAAATTCTTAGTTAAACCACCCTCTTATTTATTTACAATTTTGTATAAATTTGTTTTCTTAGTTGAATTAATCTTATGTAATATATAAATTCTTAGTTAAATCTTTTCCTTTTCCTTTATGTTGCATGCAAGCTTTTTATCATTTAACAAGCTAAGTAACTAGAAAAAATAATCCAGCAAAAAAAATTAAAGAAAAGAGAGATAAACTTTAGTAAATGAGTAATAAATAAACAAGTCTATATTTTTTAATCGTTTATGTAAACCCTAATCTAAATTCTTATCTTTTATTATAATACTGTCGTTCGTTTCACTATTGCTATCTTCACTTTGTCCTTAAAACATTTTTTACTTAATAACATTAGTTATCTTTACTATTTCAAAGTAAAGAAAGTAACTGTATTTTTATGTTTCAGAAACTCAAGAACAACACTAGCCGAGCATAAAGTACCAAACTAAGGTAATTATTATTTTTAATTTTTTAATTGGTATTCCACTTTGTCTCTGCAAAGTATAAATTATCTTGCGATTTTATGTGCATAAATAATACAAAAAAGTGTTTCTACTGTTAACGGCTATTAAAAATTGAGAGATTAGAAAATAATTACAATAGAAATCAAATATGTTTCCAGGAAAACTTGATTTAGTTTCTATATTGTTTAATTTTGCACAATAAACGTTGATTTAGTTAGAAGTATTTAAACTTTTAAAGTTTCATTTGAATCTATGGCAAGTACCCTTGATTTTATACCCAAATAACTAGTGGCTTACTTTTTATTAGTAGATGACTTCCAATTTACAATTACCAAGTACTAAATCAAGGAAATAAAACAGGTATTTATTAAAATAACTCTTTTAAATGCCTCTTGCATACTGCATATTTGTCGTTTAAATTTCTACTATTTATTATTTGCTACAGTAGTTTAAGTATTTTAATTGGGATAATACGTGAGTTAATTGTCAACTAGAATTAATTTTTTAATCTTATCAAAGCGTCATAAAAATACAAACATACAAAATGACTATTGGAAGTACATTTTTCCAATTAACAGGTAGTTTTTTGATCCCACTATCGTGAAATGGGGATAATTGTGACACCAACCAATCGTCCACGACAACGTCGTCAATTGCTGGTCGTCCTCGAAAAAGCGGAGAGCATTGTAAATATTTTCCACGGTCATGCTTTATTTTCAATTCCAAATCATGTTTATGTCACTCGTACATTTGATTTTTCTTAAAGGCGTTGTCTTTGAAGTGTGCATGAATATTCTAAAATTTCTGACAGCTTTACACCTTCTGTAGTTAGAAACTCAAAATATATATCTCTGAAATCGTAATATTGACCAAAAAAGCACCAGCACAATATAGAGTAAAGCACTCTGCGTCGACACCTTTGATCTCGTGTCCCAGATTTACTATTGTACATTGATTATTTAAAAAGTTTTGTGCAGATTTTATATTTAACAAGCATAAATTATAATGCACCTCAATATAAAAATTGCAATTGTTACGTCGAAATGATAACACTTATGTCTAGTTATTATTTTGGTGTGATAACATCGATTTATATATCGATGTGTGTTATAATCAACCGCAATTAAATATCTTATTGGATGATGCATGCCCAACATCATCTATACCTGCTTTTAAGCCCTGTTCAGAGGTAAATTCGAGGATACGAGATTAAAAGTGCCCACGCAGGGTAACGTTAGCTATGCTGCAACTGGATCCTGTGCAATGGCATGGCGCATAAAAAGAAAACTTCGATTGACTTACTTTACGTACTTTTATATTTTTCTTGTTCTTATTGGTAAACAACAATTTGCTTGTAAGGCGTGTACATGTTTTTTTAGCACCTTATGTAGCAACTGTAGTTGGCATATTTGTGCTGATTATGATTTTTACCGTTTGTAAAAGTACAAATTTATGTGTGTAAATATTTAGTATGCAGTTATTTTGCAGAAACTACAGCACGTTAACACGTACCTTTGTTTATAACGGTGTCATTATTTGTTCTAATTATCAGTTACAAGGCTAAGTAGGCTTGCAACAAGTATATTGCTAATTTGACTAAAAATAAAGCACCGTTTAAAGAACTGCAATAGGCCACTTAAAAAATGCTTAACGTTATTTTGCTCGTGCTGGGTTTCCAGTCTTCTATTGGAATAAAAGAGGTCTCGCCGATAAAATCTTGAGTAGACCAAAACTAGCAGAACAACGTTGGATTTTTAGGTTTTTTTTAAACTTGTCAACCCACCTGGCAAACATATACGTTTTAAGCTAAAACTTCCCCCAAACAAACAATAATTAATGATCACATAATACAGGGGATCCCCAGTCTGCAACAGTTCTAAAACTCTTGGTTGCGGTAGCAACAAAGTGGCGAAAAGACAGGGATGCTAAAAATATATATGTGTAAGGAAAGGCTGCTATTGAAAAACAAAATTAGTTATTCCTACATATAATACACATTCTACAAATAATAGGTTGACGTAAGTCTTCTTCTTCATCATATATAGGCTATAAGTGTTTCTAAAACTCTTTCGGTAGTAACTAGATCATGTTGGGCGTACGCAGGTGGCTAGTCTGACCCGTTAGAAAAAGAATGTAACGACCGAAAGGCTGTTTGAAATGATGGCAACATCGATGTTTGCCGTTATTTTGACCTAGTAATCCGATTCTACAAATATTGCGTTGGCTCTCGTAAAAGTTTTTGGCCACAAATTTTTGTTTTTTCTAAATTTTTTTAATCTTTGATACTATTTAAAAGCTTTTTTGCGCACTTTGATGTATAAATTGTTTATTTTGTTTTAGTATGGAGCTGACTAGCGTGCAAATACGTCTGTTGTTACATTTTCAAACTGGGAAAGATTGTTTCGGAAACCGCCAGAACTCCATTCTTGGCCAATAGTTTGATTACAGATAATAAGTGGATTTCTTTCAAAGCTCCGGAATCGCAGCATAAGTGCAACGCCAAACAAGTCGTAAACACTCTTGCCCAGTTTAGATTGAAAATGTAGCAATAGACGTGTTTGCTCTCTAGTCAGCTTCATACTGAAACAAAATATTTATACATTAAAATGCTAGCAAGAAAGTGAATCATAGAAAAAATAAATGTATGTATAATAGTTAAAGTTATGGCTAGATACATTGCATCAACCCATAAATATAAAACAATTAGAAAACATTCGAAGCAAAGTCGTGGCAAAGTGAAATATAAAAAGAATAGAAGTTAGGAAAAAAGAAGAGCATTAACTTCAATCGGTGTATTATACTACAATGAACATAAAGATAAGAACGACAACGTAAGAAGGATGGAAACTTAAAAGAATAGTTTATAAAATTAAAATATATGAGTAAATCTTAAAGTGAATAAATAGTATGTGTAAATTTACAATTTATAAAACGATACAAACTAAAAATTTCACAACTCTATGCCTCAACTTCTGTAGACGACGAATGTGAGATAGAAACACTCTAATTGAAGACTTAAATCTAAAAAGAGAAAAAAGGTAAATGAAGATAAAATTGGTTAATTTGGACTAAGCAAAAGATGCGAAAGTGGCAAAGCATTAGTAAATTGGTTATAAAAACGACTATCACACAATAAACACCTTCTTTAAGATAAATTAAAATCGAAATTGGACATGGATCAGCTCTAACGTCTAAATAAGAAAGGTGATAGAATCTATCATATATTTAGACAACCACAATAAAATATGCAACAGTATTAAATAGAGTTTTTTTTTATTGAATTCGTGTACATTAGCAATCACAATTAATTACAATAAATTCTTTGAGGTAATTTCGTGAAGTTTGGAATAGATTTGAAGAGAGGTGCACCCAGTGGTGCAGTCTCGTTACCTCCATTTGAAGGCTTAGGGGATGGTGTAAATGATTTCTTTATTCTGTCAAGTCCCATGGCCACTTCCGTTTAAGTCGTCTCATTACTGGCTGCTGTGTTAGCGGTGTAATCTCGTTATTAGTGTGTCCCACTACCCGAGCATGGTGGCTTGTAGCCCGTTGTCTGATTATGTCCCGCACATATTGTACGTTGGAGTCAAAGTGGAGGATACGGTTTGAAACATACCAGGGAGCATTGAATATACTTCTTAATGTCTTTGACTGGAAATGTTGTATTATGTTAATATTTGAGTACCTGGCGCAACCCCAGAGTTCACAGCCATATGTCCATATTGGTCGTATCACAGATTTGTACACCAGTAATTTGTTTTCTGTTGAAAGTTGAGAGTTTCTTCCTATGAGCCAATACATTTTTTCAATTTTGATGTCAATGTGGTTTCCACGTTAATCTTGTGTCCATATGGAGACCTGAGTATCTAATTGCATTTGCTTGCGGGATGGGTATGTTATTCAAGCTTACAGGTGGGAATTGTGATCGTCTTGTGGTAAATGTTATATGATTGGACTTCGTCTCATTGACCTTAATTCTCCATTTTTCCAGCCAACCCTCTATTGTACTTAGTGCCTCTTGCAAGATATTAATTGTGATTTGTGGATCTTCATGACATGCCAGGATTGCAGTGTCATCTGCAAATGTCCCCAATGTTATGGTTGGTGTCGACGGTATATCTGCAGTAAAAATCAGATATAAGAGTGGCCCCAACACACTTCCTTGGGGAACACCAGCCGTGATTGGATACAGTTGTGAATATTCCATACCAACTTTGGTTTGAAAGTGTCGATTAGTTAGATAAGATTTAAGCAGGAGATAGTATTGATGTGGAAAGATGTGTTTAATTTTAAATAGTAGCCCATTGTGCCAAACACGGTCAAACGCTTGCCGCACATCTAAAAATACAGCAGAGCAATATTTCTTACTATGAAATGATTGCTGAATAATATTGGTTATTCGGTGGCATTGCTCTATGGTCGAGTGTCCTTTGCGAAATCCAAACTGGTGATTTGGAATCCATTCTTCAAGTAGACTATTTTCGTTTATTCGCTTTAATATTAATTTTTCTAGGAGTTTTGACACGACAGGCAGTAGACTAATTGGGCGATAAGACTGAGCTTCATTTGGTGGTTTGCCAGGTTTTAATATTAGGATGACCTGTGCAAACTTTAATTGTAAGGGCCAGTATGTTAAGCGTAGGATTGCATTAAAGAGTGCCAATAAGAATTGTTCTCCTTGTCGTGGTAATTGTTTAAGTACAAGGCCTGTAACGAGATCATAGCCCGGCGCTTTCTTATTATTTAACCATTTTATTTCATTTTGTAATTCACCAATTGTGAATTTTTTATAGGGGTGATAGTTGTAGTGGTGCTTCGAGAAAGTTGTTAACATCTTCATCAATTTCATTAGAGTGAGGTGTGAATACGTCTGCCAGATGTTGGGCAAAAAGTTCAACTTTTTCTTTGTCTGATCTTGCCCAGGAGCCATCGTTTTTGCGTAACGGCGGGACTTGTTGTTGGGGTCTCTTAAATCCTTTAGTGGCTTTCCATATACTGTGATCTTCTTTGGATAAGTTGGTTATGTAGTTATGGAATGTTTCATTACGCGCCTCTAACATCTTCTTCCTAAGTTTATTAGTAAGTCGATTGTATGTGGTTTTATCATTAACGTTGTGTGTACGTTGCCAGATTGACCTTGCTCTCCTTTTTCTTTTATTAATTCACTTATTCTCTAGAAACATTAAATGACTCGATTTTCTGGATATTCATTGGTGTAGCATTCCAGGCTGCCTCTTGGACTGTTGTTATAAAGTGATTAACTGCGATCTCTATTTCTTTCGGTGTTTTAAGCTTATATTAATATTTATATGTCGGTGGACGTGTACTTTAAATTTGTCCCAGTCAGTTCTTATTGCAGGTACTGGCTTAGGCTGCTTTTGGATAACTGTAGCGCTAATGACAGCTAACACAGGGCTGTGGTCCGAAGATAGATCGAAACTAGGAGTGACGTCCACATAATTTCTTGAAATGCCCGAGGCTATATAAAATCTAATAAATCTGGAATCTTGTTCACGTCGGTCGGCCAGTATGTTGGAGTACCGGTTGATAAATGCATGTAATTGTTGTTAGTAAGAATTTTTCAAGTTCTCTACCCTTGTAGTTATTAATCGAGACCCCACCTTGTATGTTTACAATTAAAGTCGCCACCTACTATAAATCTCCCTCCAAGGGTGTTGAAGAATGGTTGTAGTATGTTCGTGGTTAGTCTATGTCTTGGAGGGCAATATACAGCGGCTAGTGTGATTGGGCTAGGAAGTTTACTGATTTCGATAACGGCAGCTTGCAGGAACGGTTCTTCGTATTTTGGTAATTCATGATGAACTATCGAGTTTCGAATAATAATAGCTGCGCCACCATGGGCTGTATTATCTGGGTGTACAGTGTGGTAGATGCTGTACTGAGGTATTTTTATAAACGTTCTTGTTGTAAAGTGTGTTTCACTTATGAGTAGTACATCAATTTTGTTCATTTGAAGGAAGACTTTACCTCCAATTTTTTAGATTGAGGCCGTTGGCATTCCATAATGCAATACGTATGAATTTAGACATTATTTAACTAATTTGGCAATTACTGTTGTGAGCATGTTGAGGATCATGCTATTTTGTTGTAGCAGTTGATTGAACATTCCCTTAAACTCGGCAAGGAATTGTGCGAGGGTGAGGTCATTAGATGAGTCTGGTTTATTTGCTGTAACGTGGCTATAGGTATGCATCGGCATATCAGCGTAAACATTAGGTTTTGGCAGAGGAGGAAAATTTTTTGGCTTATACTGTGCAGGTTGTTTCTTTGGGCTGTGTATTTGGGTAGGTCTTGTTTTGTAATTCTCTATAGACCATACATCCTTTGTAGTTGGCAGGATGTGGTCCATTGCATAAGATACACGTTGCCGGCGTATCCCTATTTTTGGTGCACGTTCTTGTATCATGGTTACCGCTGCATTTGACACACGCATATGGGCGATTGCAGTATGATTTCGTGGTTTAAAGTTTTGGCATCTTGTACATTGTACTATATTTTTATTTTGCTTAGGTGGTTCAACCGTTATCTTTAGGTTCTGCAGATACTGCAATTTATAAATATCTTTGTTGTTATCGGCCGGTTCCAAGTCCACGAAGAATAACGGCAGGGCTTCTTTAGTTTGTTTGTGTTTGATGTTGCTAATATTTCGAACTTTATGATTTTTGCTGCCAATTCTGCTATTATTAAATTTATCGGGATTGTGGGGTGTAGATGCCGTACAACTCTCTATACGCCCTCTCCTGCTTGTTTTGATATGTGTGAAATATAACGTTGGTATCTAAAAATGGGCGGTCAATTTCCTGTATGAGTCAGGCGTGTGAACATTGATTTTAACGACATTATTGGCCATACATTTAGAGGTATATTGTTCCTTTTCGACTATGTGCGTGATGCTAGCTACCATTTGTTGATAGTTTTCGACACCTTGAACAAAGATTGGCGGTGGTTTTGGCAGTTGACAGTTTGACCCGTAGTATTAGTGTTGCTGCTAGCCCTGGTACATCTGTTTCCTCTGTTAACGTAGAGTATTGGTTTGTTTGTGTTAAGTTGAATGTTTGAGTTAATTGTGGTTATATTTCCGTCTTTTCCTTTTATTGCCAGGAACCACTTGCCAAGTGTTATTATTATCAGCCATGTTTTCGTCTTCGCCGACATTACTTAAAATTTCTTGCTGGTCTTTTCTATTTGATTATTTTGCGGCAAGGTTTGCGGGGAAGGTAATTGCACTTGAGACAACCTTGGATATTGCATTACGGGCATTGTATAATACGGAGAGGGTTGAACCGGTGGGATTGATGGCACTGCATACTGCTTTAATGGTGTTTGTTCGAAGAGTGGTGGTGTTGAATATATATTGTTACTTACAGTATACTGTTGCTGTGGGTAACCATATTGTTGATACATATTGGAGTTATTTTGTGATGGCGGATTATTCCCATTGCCAGTGGGAAACATTAATATTAAAGTTGATTACATGGGTACTAAATTATTAAATAAATTTTTAAATAAATAAGTACGTCTGACCTCAAGGCTGCGACTCGGGCGCGGCGATATCGCAGGTAAAAATTTGGCTCGCACACGTCCACTCTGTTTCAATGCACGGGCCGTACTATTAAATAGAGTAAGTACAGAAAGTGACCACAGAATGTTAAGATTGAGATAAATACATAAATAGAAGCAAAATTTTTAAAGCAATAAATATTAACAAACATAGATGTCGGTATCTTAAGAGAATAATAAACCACATATAAACACTAGAAAATAAAGTAAAAAAAGAGAACACAAACGAAATTAACAAAATTTTAAAAGTAGCAATGCCCGAAAATGGCCAGGACACGCAAATTGAAGTATACATAATAGAAATGGAGTACCGAAACGATACCGTTATTGGAGTACAAGCAAAGTCTGACAACAAGAAAAATGTAACGATAAAATACATTAAGAAAATCAATCATAATAGACAAAAAGAAACAACTGAAAAAGATATCTTTAGAATAATAGAAGAGAATAAGTATATGAAAAGCGCGAGAGAAAAATTAGATAATAATATTGAAATAAGAAACAACCATCAAATATTGACAGCAGTATAACAACTTTATAAATACTTGTTGGAAGAAAAGACAACAGATTATCCCAAATGCAAATAATAAGTTTAAAAGAAGTGACAAATCGTAAGACAACCGGCCCAGACCTAATACTAACAAAATTAATTGTTGTACATACGTTAAAAGTACTACTTAATAAATGTATATTAGAAGAAGAAATGAAAAAGAATTGGAATAGTGTTAAAACAGTATTGCTATATATATTTTTTATTTAAAATAGTGCTACAATCTAGTCTTCGACTAATAAGTAACTTGTTTCTAACCTACAATACTAAAAGTCTTAATAAATAAGAGTCGCCCATTGATGTGTTTTTAGCTAAGTCAAACCTCTGAAGCACTTTACACAGTTTACTTTGCTTTAACACTAATAATTAACTACACTAACTCGTGGGATTTGATCGCCTTAAGTATTCTTAGTTGATTTGCATTGTCGAGCAGCTGGATGGCTTCGACGTTTTAATGTTCTAGATGTCGTGCTTCGAGACTTTTTGCATATTTATGGATTTCTTTTTTGACATATTCCACTTCGAGGTCCTTATAGAGATCTTCGTTTCTAATAAACCAAGGTACGCTTACTATGTTTCTTAGCACCCTATTTTGAAACATTTGTACAATTTTGATGTTTGATTTTGCAGTACAATCCCAAAACTGTGACCTATAGGTCCACAAGAGTTTTAAAATTTACTTGTACAGAAGAAGCTTATTAAGTATTGCCAAAGCTGAGTTTCTTCCCAGTAGCCAATACATGATTTTATATTTAATGCCTAATTTTTTTTTCTTCACATGGGCTTTTCAGCAAAGTTTGGTATCTAGCGTAAAGCGTGCTGTATTCGTATATGGGACCATTTGTTTATTTATATTTATTGGTACGTGTTCGATCCGTTTATATGAAAACTCTATATGAACTGATTTTCCTTCGCTGAATTCGATTTTTCACTTCTTAGTCGATTTTTGGAAATTATTAATGGTACTTTGGAGTTTGTTGGCTATTTCTGTATTATTGTCTCCTACTGTTAGTGTAACAGTATCATCTGCAAAAGTCGCCACATAGAAGATCACTAGTATAGAGAAGCGAAAGTATCGGCCTCAGGACATTACCTTGCGGTACTCAGCTTTAATTTCTTTAAGAGCATGATAAGCATTGTCTTCCTTGATTGTTTGACACATAGGGTTTTAAGATATCCGAATATAGCTTAGCTACATCCAAAAAGACACATTTTTTCCTTTTAATGCTTTTTCTATAATATGGGTAATTCTATGCACCAGATCTACCGTTGAATGTCCACATCTGAACCTAAACTAGTGGTCTGGAATCAAATGTTTTCTTTTTATAATTGACTGCATTCTCTTGAGGAGCAATTTCTCGAATAGTTTAGACATAACATAATATTGGTCTACAAAAGAAGGCTATATATGGAGGCTTTCCTGGTTTTGGAACCATATTTATTTCCGCTACTTTTCATAATGTAGGTACATATTTAAGCCTGAATGCGGAATTGATATGATGGGTCAACTTGATAATCGTTTTCCTTGGTAGGTTTTCCAGGATTTCGCCTGTAATTAGGGCAAATCTAAGGACCTTTTTTAAATCTACTGAATGAATCTTTTGGATCTACTTCGTCCTGTGAGGAAATTTTTTCTAATACTTTTTTGTAGGTTGTATGCTTGAAAAATGCTCTCAAGGTGAGCAGCAAAACATTCCCATTTTCTTTTTTAATTGGTGGTATTTGCATAATAGGTTTTTCAACCTTTTTGTTGATTTCCATAAGAAATAATCTGCACTGCTATCATTCGTTAAATTTGTCAACTGGTAGCAATAGATGCTTGTATTGCTATCTTTCTTTCTCTCTCTTTCTCCTAAGCCCAATTAATTATATAATTAATTAAATCCATTTTTGGATGTAGGCCTTCCCTAACTCCTTCCACCTATCACGATTTTGTGCGATTTGGATCCAATTTAGTCCAGCTGTACGTTTAAAATCATCATACTAACGCATAGGTGGTCGTCCTCTTCCTCTCTTATGCTTGTACGGTCTCCATTCAATTATTTTACGGTTCCATCTATTTTTGTCACTTCTCGCCACGTGTCCTGCGTAACTACATTTTAATTGGGCAATCTTAATACCAATGTCTGTCACTTTTGTAATTGATCTTATTCTAGTGTGTATTTGAATTTTGCGGAGTAAAGACGTGTTGCGATCGAGCTCGTAAATAAGAAAGTGCACAAGCCAAACGTGATAACCGGTCGTCGCGAACATGCGAGGCCGGTTGTGATAAGACAAGGTAAATATAAAATTAAAATATTAAATATTAAATTGTAAATACGAAACCCGAGAAATAATCGGCATGGATCCGTATACGCGACCAGCGACACCAGGAGAAGCATTACTGGCACAACAAAATCAAGCCTTATTTCAGGAAAATCAATCTAGAAGTCAGAATGAACAAGCATTATACAATGCCTGGATTTGTGAACGTACAGAAAGAGAAAACTTTCAGCTGCCTTAAATAATATGAAGGCCAGATAAATATGCTCCGGGAGCAATTATCAATGCAGAGCAGACAAAATAATAAGCAACAAGAAGTATTTAACCAGGGCGACGAAAACAACGCCAGCAAGAATAAGCCAACTGTCTCAATAAATTACGAAACTGATGAAGAGGAATTAGCCAAAGAAGTTGGCTGGATAACAGCCACTAAAAAGAAAAACAAGAAAAGAAAAGCAAGCGACTCACCAGGTTCTACTCAAGACCAGCCAATAACCAGCAAACCGATACAACAAAATAAAGAAAAGAAAACACCCAACCCACCACCAATTATTGTAAGCAATGTCACAAATTATGACTTACTTTACAACCAATTACAAAGTAATAAAATACTGTTCAAGGTAACAGCTCTGAATAATGATCAAATAAAATCAATGCTGAAAATCGTGAAGAGTTTAGCAAAACAATACAATGTCTTGTAGATTTGAACCTACAGTGGCATTCATACGAGGACAAACAAAGCAGAGACATAAAAGTAATGGCAAGAGGACTACCAGCAAGTTCTCCCCAGAAAAATTATTGCAGAGCTGAATAACTGCAAACTAAAGTGTGTTAGCGCCACAAACATACTAAAAAAGAAAAATTTGAGAACAAAAATGGCGAAAATGAAGTGAGGAAGAAGCCGCTCCCACTATTCATGCTATCCTTCCACCACGAAGCAGATATCAAAGTTATATACGGAATCAAAAGCATATTAGGAGCAAAAGTGAGAATTGAACCCCTCAAAAAACGAAACTGGTACCACAATGTAAGCGGTGTCAATTACATGGACATACGCAAAAGTTCTGCGCAGAGAGCCGAGATGCGTGAAATGCGCAGGAAAACACATAACTGCAGAATGTAGTAAACTAAAAGAAACAAAGCCAAAATGTGCAAATTGCAGCGAGGAGCACCCGGCTAGCTATCGAGGATGTGTCAGAAGGAAAACGTTCCAAGAACGAAGAAATAAAACAACACAAGGAAAACATAAGGAGCCGAATATAACGAAACCTGTTAAATCCTACCCACAAGTCAACAGTGAGAAAACATACGCCCAAAGCGTTAAAAACCCGAACAACAGACCGAACTGAGAACTCCAGAAGCCTCCACTAACCAATTGCTCCTCACGCTCATAGCAAAACTAGACCGGCAAGAAAAGATGCTTGAATCGTTTTCGGAAGACTTCAGAAGCTAGAGAATAGCAACAGAGCAGCTGCCTCAACCAGCAAAATGACCAACAAAGATATTAGGATTGCAACTTGGAATGCTAATGGAATCAGGCAGCAGCAACCTGACCTGCAAGCATTCTTAGAACAACAAAAATAGATGTGTGCCTCATATCTGAAACCCACCTTGTTAGAGATTCTTTATTAATTTCAGAGGATACAAGTTTTATCACACTATCCATCCATCGAACACAGCTAGGTGGGAGTGCGGTAATAATTAGGGATAACATTACTCACTATGAAGAAATGGGTCTTGAACTAGAAGAAAACCAAGTAACAGCTGTAACAATTAACCCTAGAGGGCAAAAGATTACCCTAGCTGCAATATATTGTCCTCCGAGACATAATCAGAAAAAAGAAAGCTACCTCAACGTGTTAAACAGTCTAGGGGAAAGGTTTATAATAGGTGGCGATTTTAACGCCAAAAACACAAGATGGGGATCGAGATTGACCACTACCAAAGGCAAGGAGTTACACGAAGCAGCTGCTGAACTGGGGTGCAACTACTTGACAACAGGTAAACCAACATATTGGCCTGCCGATCCAGATAAGATTCCAGACTTGCTGGATTTCTTTATATCAAGGAAAGTATCGATCAACTACGTAACAATAGAAGAAAATTTTGACTTGGACTCTGACCATTCGCCAGTAGTTCTAACTCTGAGTGAAAACATAATTAGAAAAGAACATAATCCAACACTGGTCAATAAAAGAACAGACTGGAATGGATTTAAGGAAGAACTGAGCAATCGCATTCAGTTAAATGTACCACTCAGAACAATAAATCAACTGGAACAGGAAGCTGAAAGATTTGTCACTAACATACAACAGTCTGCCTGGAATAATACCCCAGAAATCAAGAGAAAACACAGGGAATTAACTACCCTAGAGAAATCAAGGAGTTGGTAGCTGAAAAACGAAAACTTAGAAAAAAGTGGCAACAGACTAGAACACCTGCCAACAAAAATAGACTAAACAATATAACTCAAAGACTGAGAAGAGAAATTTTGGAAATCAAGAACGAATCCATAAACCATTATTTACGAGAGCTAACCAATAACAAAGAAACGGACTATTCTCTTTGGAAGTCCACTAAAACTGAAACGACCATGTATACATAGTCCGCCAATAAGAACTGCAAATGGTAGCTGGGCACGCGATAACCAACAAAAGCTGAAGCGTTCGCCAACCACCTTGAACAAACCTTTCAATCAAACGAAACTCAGATTAACCAAGATTTGCCAGAAAATGAAGGCGAAGATAGCATGATAGATTTGGTAACACCCAGGAAACTACGAAGACAATCAAGACTGACATCAACCCAAAGAAAGCTCCAGGCTATGACCTGATTACTGGGGAAATTCTCAAACATCTTCCTAGAAAAGGAATTGTTAAGCTCACCAACTTGATCAACGCAGCGATTAGATTAAAGCATGTACCGGACGCTTGGAAAATGGCTGAAGTCATTATGATTCCAAAACCGGAAAACCACCAAATGAAGTGAAATCATACCGACCAATCTCACTGTTGCCGGTAATTTCTAAACTATTTGAAAAACTGATATTAAAAAGACTAAAGCCAATAATTGAAAGTAAAACCTAATACCTACACATCAATTCGGGTTTAGGAACAACCATTCAACGATCGATCAAGTCCACAGAATTACCCACATAATCGAGAAAGCCTATGAAGGAAAAAGATATGCTCGGCCATATTTTTAGACATAGCCCAAGCATTCGACAAAGTTTGGTATGAAGGCTTAATATATAAACTTAAAAGTTATTACCTAAAAATTCGCGGAAATACTAGAATCCTATATTTCAGGAAGAATGTTTCGGGTTAAACAAGAAGACGAATATTCCAGCATGAGAGAAATCAAAGCAGGGTACCCCAAGGTAGCGTATTGGGACCAATTCTCTACCTGCTATATACCTACGACATCCCACAAACAGAAGACGTCACCATCGCCACATTTGCGGACGATACGGCGATATTAGCTATCGGCGACAACAGTGAAGAGGCAGCTAGGAAAATACAGCAAGCAAGTAACAGCATAAACACTTGGACTAAAAAGTGGCGAATAACAATCAATGAAAGTAAATCGGTACATGTTGATTTTGCTTATAAGCACCGTGAACATATACCAATAACAATAAACAATACCAATATACCATACAGCAATAATGCAAAGTACCTTGGGATGACCCTGGACGCACAACTCCGGTGGAAGGAACACGTGAAAAAGAAAAGAATAGAGCTTGACCTAAAATACAGGAAAATGTATTGGTTAATTGGAAGAAAATCCCAACTATCCATACATAACAAGATACTACTGTATAAACAAGTATTAAAGCCCATATGGACCTACGGGATCGAGCTTTGGGATGTGCCGCAAAAATCATATAAATAAAATACAAGTTTTCAGAACAAAGTTCTCAGAAGCATCGTGGATGCACCATGGTACTTCCGGAATGACCATCTACATAGGGACTTACAAATCCCTACAGTCATGGATGAGATCAAAAGTTTGCAGGAAAACATGAAGAGACTCCACTCACACGTGAACACCGAAGTACTGCAACTTCTGAACAATGCTGATCTGGAACGAAGGCTTAGAAGAATCAAGCCCTTCGAGCTCGTGCAGTGAAGTGAAAATAGTGCAAAAGCAGAGTAAAGTGCTAAAAACACGTGAAAATTGTGTAATCCTCTTAAGAGACTAAGTTAAGACTTAAGGGACTTTTTAGACAAGTATTTAGTTTTAAGCCACTGTAGAGAAAAATTGAAGGTTAGTCAGAAATGACTAGTGTCAATAAATTTGTAAAAAAAAAAAAAAAAATCTTATTCTGTCATTCCTAACTTTATCTCTCCTTGTTATATTTAACATTGCTCTCTCCATTCCCCTTTGTGCTATTCTCATTGATTCTATGTTACTTTTTGTTGTTGCCCAATTCTCTACTCCATATGTCATGGCCGGTAAAATACATTGTTCGAATACTTTTGTTTTCAGGCGTTGATCTATTTTTGTGTTTTTCAAAATGAAGGATAGTCTTCCAAATGCGATCCATCCACTTTTTATTCGTCTTTTTATTTTCTTCTTTTCACTGCTTCGTCCTAGTTCTATTCTTTGGCCTAGGTATATATATTCTTCTACTCGTTCAATTTGAGAATCGTCAATTCTAATTTCTACATCTGGACCAGGGTGCATTACTTTTGTTTTTCTTAAATTCATTTTTAATCCTATTTTGTTTGACTCTCTATTTAGATCAATGATCATTTCTTTAAAGTCATCTAAATTTTCCGCGAGTAGTATGATATCATCAGCATAGCGTAGGTTAGTAAGCCGCTCTCCGTTTACATTTATTCCTTTATCTGGCCATTCTATCTTCTTGAACACGTCCTCCAGTGTTAGGGTAAAGAGTTTCGGCGACAGTGTATCACCCTGTCGCACTCCTCTTGCAACTAGTACTGGGTTAGTTTTCGCGTGTAATGTATATGTTGCTGTGACTCCCTCGTTTAGTTGTTGTATGAGTTGTATGTATCTTTGATCTATTCGACTGTTTGCTAATGCTCTATATATTGCCCAGTGTTCAATGGTATCAAACGCCTTTTCATAATCTACAAAGGCCATGCATACGGGGAATCCATATTCGTTTGATTTTTCGATGATTATTTTTATTGTTAATAGGTGGTCTCTAGTGCTGTACTCCTTCCTGAATCCCGCCTGTTCCCGGGGTTGATACTCATCCAGCTTTCTTCCTAGTCTCTTGGTAATAATCTTTGTTAGCAATTTGTACAAATGTGACAATAAACTGATGGGTCTATAATTTTCAAGTTTTGTGTTTTCTCCTTTTTTGTATAATAATATGACGTTTGAGTTTTTCCAGGTTTTGGGTATTTAAGTTGTTTGTAAGCATATGTTTAATAGTTTTGCTATTTTTGATATTAAATTATCCCCAGCCTCTCTGATCATATCTATTGATATTTCGTCATCTCCTGTAGCTTTATTAAATTTGAATTCTCTCATAGTGCTCTTCACTTCTTCTATGGTTATATCCGGTTGTTCTTCGGATCTCACGTTTTGAATCTTTCTAGTTCTAATGGCATTGTCTTCTATTTCTTGATGTACTTTGGATTCATATAATTCGGTGTAAAACTCTTCTATAATTTTTTGAATTTCATCTCTGTCGTGGATTATTATACCATCTTTGTTACGTAATGCGTACGTTTCTTTCTTTCTCATTTTTGTTGAAGTATTTTCATTCCTTGGTTTTCTTTATTACTTCATTAATTTGTTGTTCTTGTATTTGTCTTCTATGTACTCTTATCTGTTTTCTTATTTGTTTGTTCACTTGCTTAAATTCTTCTGTTATTCTTTTATTTTCCTTTGCTAGTTGTCTGCGTTTTCCATTAGACTCTTGATATCTGCATTAATAATATCTCTGTTCTTTTGCGTGGTATAATTCTCCGTAGTTCTTTTATCGAAGTGTTAATTATTGTAGTTATTTTATTATTTACTTCATCTATTGTGAGTATTTTGTCATCAATATCATCATTAGCTAACTGTTTGTTTATTATTTCTCTATACGCCTCTCCTTTCTTTTTATTTCTTCTGCTGTCAGTTTAATTGAATTTTTCCGATTAATTGTTTTCTTTCTGTTCTTTTATTAATAGTCAGTACAGCTCTTACCAGTCTGTGGTCACTCCCCGTATTAAATAGGTTTAGTACGGTAACGTCATTTATTTTTTGTTTGTCAAAATATAAAATCTATTTCGTTTTTTGTATTTCCGGATGGTGATATCCAGGTCCATTTTCGACTGGGTCTTTTTTTAAAGAAGGAATTCATAGCATATAGTTTATGCTCGATCATGAAATTCATTAGCATGTCTCCTCTTTCATTTCTTTGGTCTATTCCAAAATTACCCATGTATTCTTCATCGGGTTCTTGTTTTTTGCCTAATTTGGCATTAAAGTCCCGCAAAACGATGGTCCAACCTGAGGGATCCGTTTGCATAGCTATTTTCAGATGTTCGTAGAACAATTCCATTTCTTCGTCCGTGTGGGAGGAAGTACGGGCGTATACCTGTATAACTTTGATCTTTATTGTTGCCGTAATTTTTAGAATTATGTAAGCAACTCTTTCTGATACTGATTTAAAGGTTTTTATATATGGTGTCCATTTTTTGTTAACGAACAGTCCGATTCCTGCCGTGGTTCCATCTATTCCGCCTTTGTGTATTAGCGCGTTTCCTGACTTGAGCTTAATCCATTCTTCTCCCTTTCTTCGGATTTCACTTATTCCAACAATATCCCAATTGATTTTTGTTAGTTCCTCTTCCATCTCTATAATCATATCATCCGTTCTGAGTGTACGAGCATTGTACGTTGCAATCCATAGTTTGCTTATCTGTATTGATTTGTGGTTACATTTCAAAGTCGAAATCTTGCCCCCCCCCCATAATCCTTGGGGCAGCCTGACGCATCAGGGTTAGATTGTGAGCTGTTCGCTCTACTAACCTGGGGTAATTTCGTTCTGGAGTTCGACATTATCATTATCATTAGGGAGTAATTGGCAGTAAAACGCCACGCTTGCCAGGCGTCTTGGCGAGTTGGGTAGGATATGGGTAGGATTAAATATGGTGTGGTTATGATTACAAGGTTAGAACATGATTTCCCTCGGTATTGGGAGTTGAGGGAGAACCAAGGCTCGCGTAGGCAGGGTCGCTTCCCTGAGACAGACCTATCTCTACCGGGGTCGTAGAGAGTGTCTACCCGCTACCTGTATTGCTATATAAAAAGAAAATAAGAAATATTGGAAAACTATCTCACTGTTGTCTTAAATGTATAAACCACACAATAAAATAATTATCAACAGAATTAACTAGAATTCTGTTATGCCGTCAAACAAGCTAAATTCCGTTAAGAATATACATATAGTACATGTGGTCACTTACTTTAAAAACGTTCATTAAAGGATCAACTGCATATAGTTTACTATTATTATTAGGAAAGAATAGAGTAAATCACAGCTACACAAATTTGCAAATAAACATGTCGAGGTGACATTAAAAACACATGAAAGGACTAATACTAATCAATAGAGATATAAAACAGGGAGACGTGATGAACTAAAAACCACTTTAGAAGTTGTATTCAAGTAACTGGAATAAGGCCAAAAAGGCGTAAGCATAAAATAAAGACGGTTTAATAATTATCGCAGACAATTTTTAAGCTCTCCAGTCTATGGTAGAAGAACTTAAAGCACGATCGGAACAGTAGGACTGAAAACAAATAAAACTAAAACCAAATAAAAATAAATTAAAATGATGAGAGATCTTAAAGTTCTTAAAGGACCAAAAGTTTCCATTGTGTTTAATACATTTGTATTACCGGTCCTCACATAGGGGCTCCAAACTTGGATAGTAACAAAAGATATAATCAATAAATAAAGATAAGATCAAACTAAAAAACTTATTCGTTAGAAAACAAAAGTAGTAAATGTGGTAAAACATATGGCGTCTTTAAACTAAAAGATGGGCCGAATATACAATGAGACTTACGGACAGCAGATAGAATAAAGAGATCCGGCAAATTAAAAACAGAGAATGTCTCAAACTAAATAGACAGATAACCTAAAAAAGAGGCTGGCTCGAGATGGAGAACTGCTGACGATCGTGAGGCATAGAAAAACCTAAGCAAGGCATACACCCGGCATTGGATGGAAAGAGGTGAAATGATGAAAATTGCGGGCGTAACAATATAAAATTTTTGATAAACTTGCACTATATATGTGGTTTGAGTTAGTGCAATAAAGTTATAACAAAAATAGTAACAAAGAAACAACAAAGATACAGTTGGCTGTTTAAAACATTCTGTTCATAAAAGCAGTTGTATTGCTTCTCAACATACAAAGAGGACTTCAGCAGAACCAGCATAAACGATTTTTAATCCTTGTGCGAATGACAACCCTTTATGAGTTTATTTAAGGTTAATTACTTCCGCAAACAAATAGAAGCTGAGATAATGGAGACCTAAAAATAATAAATAAAAGTAAAAAAATCTCGACAGACATAAATTGAAGCAACATTAGCGGCGATTGCTTACACATGACGACTTAAACTAGAAACAAAGATCTTAAAAATAAAAAGTTTGATTTCGAAAGGCAGAACGCTTAACGTAATTCTGCCTGAAAACAGAAATTTAAACGAAATAATGTTAGAGCAAATTCATATCAAAAGGTTTAATACAATCTGAATACGATGGTACAGTAAACCAACAATTTGCAACTTGAATGTTCTGGTTAATTTTCACAGTAAAAATAATTAAAAATTTCTTACTAAAACTTTTCCAAATAGCAACTCTATTTAAAAATGCTTATTAACAAAAAATTAGTTTAGAAAGTGTATAGAAAGCATTTGGTCAGCTTCTCTGAGTAGACAAAATTGCTACCAATAAGACTCCATTCAATGTTTAAACTAGTGTGACTTGATGTTGTTAAGGCCTAGACGTTAAGATAGCCCCCTTAAGGTGCAATACTACAGAACAGTACCAATCTCAATATAAATATAGCAGAGAGTAGTAAACAAAGTGAAACCAGTTACTGCTTAACCTCCCAATAGCTAATATTCCCTTTTTAAAAATATTACATTTATAATTTCCATGAAAAGACGACTATGGATTAAGCACACCTAAATATTTGTTTGTAAATTTTAAGCTCTTTATTTAATTTTTGTTCTGTTTTTTGCTTTTTTATTAATTTTCAGAAAAAGACTTAACAGCAAGTCTATTTTTGTATAGCTTGTTCTGTTTGAAAAAAATTAGAAATACATAGTAAATCGCTTTTATATATATTACCTTTAGATTTGACAACTGTCCTGTGTCATTGACAGCATTTATCATAAGTAAATTCTTCTTCTCCGTCATGCTTTAAACATGAGTTGTTGCGTCACTACTAAATTGTCTACATTCTTGTTTTACTTTCCTCTTGGTCTTCCTATGTTTCGTATTTCTTTAACTCTACATTAGTAGTAAATTACCTCTACACTGAAATTTCAACATCTATTATGTATGTATGTATGTATGTATGTGTAGTGGTAGATCTTTGGTAATGTCGTATTCTCCTTTTGTTGTAGGTACTCTTTTCATTGTTCCTTATATTCATAATATTTAGCACGTCCGGTTCTTCTTTTATATCTAGATTTCTCTTCATATCTCCTATTGTCGTCAGTAGCTAATCGCAAAAACTTTATTTTCGCTGTCAGAATTCCTCGTTCGCAGTCTTTAATGGTGATTTAACATACCATACATAAAGCTTAAGACAGTTGCGACTTTGTAAAATTGCATTCTCTCAACCGTGCCTTATAGTAATATGTAGTAGTTGTACTTTCCTATTTTTTATGTATACTAAGTAACTCCGGAATTTAAAATTTTTTACCTGTTCTTTAGGCCAGTCTTTGAAAGGGTGAGCTCATTTCCAAAGACAGTCATTACTTTTGTTTTAATGGTGGATATTTGTGAATTGTAATTATTCGTTGAAGTTTAAATGCAGCCCTCTGCAGTGAAACTTCTACGTGTGCTATCACCAATTGATCGTGGTAACATATATTATATAGATTATGTCGGGACGCAAAGTACTTCCACGAAGCAAAAGAATTAGCCTAATATCGGAACGCAAAGTGTTTTCACGAAGCGAACAAATTAGCGTAATGCCAATCCGAGAAGCAGTCCCAGAAACTGGCTACCCTTGCCGATGTCTAAAAACCTTGGCAAACAGTGCTTGTCGTTAGACATAGGATCCTGCCGAATCGTAAGCCACCTCCGACAACTACGTGACCATAGCCCCCAGGAGAACCAGCACCACCATTGTCCGATCGACACCTCCGAAAAAGTACTATCCATTTTTTATTTCTATTTTTTATTTACGATTTTGTGACACTAGCCGTAGCTCGTGTTTGCTGTATTATTCTGCTACCCTGCACTGTATTTATTTATCTTTCTTATAAATTCTGGTGTGTTCCAAATGTCTATATATAGATAAGTAATCTTTTATTCTATGCTTTCTCGTCCTTATTTCGTTTGCAGTTGTCATATAAAAGTTCGGCCTTACCTGAGGCTATTTTATGATTTGCATCCATTACTTTTTGTTTGTAAGCTTAACGTTAGCAAAATGTTTTTTATTTATCCGCCCGTTCTTCATCTTATTGCATATATCGTAGTGAAAGGGGATAAATTAACTTACTTTTTGTTAATTTAACCAAATTCGTCACTACCTAAGAATTGATTATCATTTAATTTCTGCTTTTCACTCTGTTAGTAGTATTAAATTTTTTCTAAAATTAATTCTAAAATTTGCTAGGAGTATATTGTATAATCCGGATTAAACTATAAATATAAATAATATTTTAGAATGTCTGTTAGAGGTTTGACTGACGTTGGAACACATTGTAATCTCAACACTTAGTTAATGCGGTAGATCTGCCTCCTAAGATGATTAAAATATTCTGACCCATAAAGAATTTTACGATAACAAAATCTTGGACATCTAAGGTCTGTCTGAAGATATTCCAGGAAAAACATAATTGCCTTGTAGTGAATTGGAACTTTTTGATAAAAGGAATTAGTTGCAGCAAACAGAGGACGTTGGAATTACACAAGAGGTAGGCAAATCTACTAAGTGGAACAACATTGTGGAAAATCATATTACCAAATATTTTCCACAGCTTTACGCCAAAGAGATAAAAAGTGCCAATAATTTCTTTTGCCTATAGAAGAACTCCAATTCGTTATGTTACTCCTCAATGGTAGTTGCCACAGTTTACCTTCTGCAAAGGATTACTGATCGATGATGGTAAATATGCACCAATTTTTGCTAAGGTCTGTATTATTTGTTGCAGAAAAACAAGTCATGTTTCAGATCCAGGACGGGTAAGGAGTGCTGAATAATGTATTATCAGTAATTCAAGACTCGGCTAACCGAATCATATACTTTAACAACCTTTTTATGAGTTATGAACTTGTGAAAGATTTAGCGGATCAAAATATTTATGCTTGTGGCACCATCAGAGAAAATAGAATAATAAATGTACCCTTATTGATAAAGCTAAATAGAAATTTTGTACAATTACAGGTCAGATGGTACCCCACGATAATAGCTGTCGTAATTTCAAGAAATTATTTTACACTTACCACCCTTCAAAAAACTTCAAGGCGTGTAAAATCAAAAAACGAAAATAAGATTGTGCAACTCAAGTTGATATCAATAAATGGTGGTAGAACCGTTTTTAATATGCAATTACTTTAGATGTGGTAGCAGTACTTTTTGGTTTTATCAATATGCGAATTAAGAACAATTTCGACAAAAGATTGCAGTGGTTTTGCTCAAATTGTTGCAAGCAAGCGGAAAAACATAAGAGAGCCGTCTGCATCTCACAGGGGAAATCAGATTTGACGGAGTAAATCACATGCCTTCTAACACCACCTTATGGTGATGTATTTGCCAAAAGAATACCAAATTACAATGTATGAAATGCAAAAAAACTAAGTTTCATAATTTGTAGGTAAGTTGCAAAAATAATAATAAATTTGTGTTATTCTGTTATTGTTGCCTTTGTGCCCTATTATGTTACAATATTATTGACATAAGAGGCCAACGTTCTGTGTTTTGAAAACTGCAATTGGCGTATGAAATATAGTCATTTATACTGTTACAAATAACATTCTTTGGGTATGAATAACTCTTGTAAAGTATAACACCTGCGGCCTTTAAAAGGTTAATTAGAAAATCTACAGCTATCAGCTTTGCTTAAACCAGTGTTTTTTGCGACGCTTACGTGTTTATTCTCACATGCCGCAATACAGCTGCACGCATCTCTTATTTTTAATTTACGTTTAAAGGACGTGGCATTGACGAATTTTATAGAAGGACGTTTTCTTACTAGAAAGGTTAATTGAATATATAAAGAAAAGACGTTAAATAATATTTAATGTATACTAATAGATTTTTTTTGATTTTCTAAAAATTTTATTAATAAAACCTCTTAAAATAAGTTACAAGTAAAATGTGGCATGTCGTGGTACATATTTAAACTATTCAGTCACATTCAAAACAGTGTATCTAAATATGAATTAAATATTTTTAAAACAAAACCAAAAAAAATTATAACCTACCATTGTTGAGTGATAAGAAAATTTATAATATAGGGTTTGAATTACGAGCCGTTTGCGTTCTGTGAAGATGGCAGTTTACATTTGTACAGTCGGTGCTTTAATAAACAAATTACTTTGTGACTTATCAAAATTGTCATATCCGGAATAGTGAAAATGCAAGAGCTATTTACGAAAAACTAGTGCAACTACAAGAATGCACCTTTTTTTGACAATGTAACTGGCAACGCTGTTACTGTTAATGGTATACGTTATCGAGAGATGCTAAACAACTCTTTTTTTAATCAATGACTTGTGGTTTCAACAAGATGGAGTCACATGTTACACCACACGTAAACAGTCGCTTTACTTTAAACTAAATTTCTTGGTCGTGTTTTCTGGTAGAGGGTAACATCAATTAATAATACCATTAGATTTTTTCTCTCGATCCATTTGAAAGAAAGCGCTTATGTCAACAAAGTTGCCCCGATCCCAAAGCATTACTATAATTGATGAAATATAGCCGCATCCATGGGAAACATCAAAAATCTCGCTAAAAGAATAGTCGCATGCTAGTCGACTTGGTCAGCGCCATGTTTCTGGTAAGTCTGTACTTAACACAATTCGGATTGTTCCAATATTTTGTGTTTTATTCAGGAAAAACGTCAAAGTTTAGTTTAGATCACCTTATATCTTCTACAAGAACGAATTTGTAGTGAGAGATTGTAAAAAAATATTTTATATACAATCTGCGACAGAAAACTTTAATTGATTTTAATTATTTGCCTGTGTTATTCAAACACAACATAGGTGCTATTCATTCACCTGATATGTGTTTTGAGTAGATATGGCATTAGAAGTGTTTCTACGTAAATTTACAAGGCTGTTCTTGGCGTATTTGGTTGAAAATTATAAGTGACTTAGTGAAAGCGGATTCAGAGCAGAGTCCAAAATAATTTCTGTGCTAAAGTAGGAAAAAGAAACAATATAAAATACAACAAGAATATGGTGACGAGAAATTATCAAGAGACCGTGTCTTTGAATGGCACAAAAGGTTTCTAGAGGACATAAACGATTTCAGAGTCAACCGCCCGTCAACATCACACAGAGAGCTACAAAGGTGGAACATGTCAGGCAGTTACTGCAAGAATACTGCCATGTTACTGTGCGCATCATATCTTCTTCTTCTTGATGTTCCGTCTCCTAACGGAGGTTGGAGATCATCATGGCTATCTTCACTTTGTATACAGCAATTCTGAAAAGTTTTGCCGATGTTATCCCGAACCATTCTCTAAGATTTCGAAGCCAGGACATTTTCCGTCTCCCTATCTTTCTCTTCCCTTGTATTTTGCCTTCCATTATCAGTCTTAGCACCTCGTACCTCTCGCCCCTCATTATGTGTCCCAAGTATTCTAGCTTCCTCCGTTTTATTGTTTTTATTACTTCTTCTTCTTTGCCCATTCTTTGTAGGACTATGGCATTTGTGATATGGTCCACCCATGAAATGCGAAGCATTCTTCTATAACGCCATCTCTCGAAGGCTTCTATTTTCTTGACTTCGTTCTGTCTTACGATCCAAGCCTCGGCTCCATATAATAGGGTTGAGAAGACGTAGCAGCGTAATATTCTTGTTCTAAGATTTAAGTTGAGGTCTCTATTACAAAGGAAACCTTTGAGCTTTACAAAAGTATTTCTGGCTATTTCTATCCTTGTCTTTATTTCTTTTGAGTTATTTGCATCGTTAGTTACCCATGTTCCTAAGTATTTATATGTGTCTACCTTTTCTATTATTGTGTTATTTATGGTAATATTTGCATTAGCATTTGCTGTTCTAGTTAGTACCATAAATTTAGTCTTGCTCAGATTCATATTTAACCCGTACTCGTTGCATGTGTTGTTCAATTTTGTATTAGATCTTGTAAATCATCTATGTTGTTTGTTATTATAACGGTATCGTCTGCGAATCTTATATTATTGACGATTTCGCCATTGATTATTACCCCTTCCTTGCGTTCTTCTAGGGTTTCCTGAAAGATGGCCTCACTATATACGTTAAATAATAAAGGCGACATCACACAGCCTTGTCTTACTCCCCGGAGAATTTCAATCTCCTCTGATGTTTCATTGTCAATTCTAATCCTTGCTGTTTGGCCCCAGTATAGATTACATATGATCTTGATGTCATTTTCATCCACATCTTTTGATTTTAAAATCTCTATTAGTTTTTCATGTTGGACTTTGTCAAATGCCTTTTCGAAGTCCACGAAACAGGCATAGATCTCGTAGTTCATGTCCAAGCATCGCTGCATCAACACATTTATACCGAACAGCGCTCTCTAGTTCCCATAGCGTTTCTGAAGCCAAACTGTGTGTTACTGATATCATAATCAAGTTTTCTGGATATTCTGTTGTGTATTACTCTCAGAAATATTTTTAAGGTGTGGCTCATTAATGCTATAGTCCTGTATTCTGAGCACTTGTTTGCGTTCTTCTTCTTGGGGAGTACTACAAAAGTTGAGGTTAGCCAGTCTTTTGGTATCATGCCTGTTTGGTAGATTAAGTTAAATAACTCAAGTAGCACATCTATTGTCTCTTCTTCTATCAGTTTTATTAGTTCAATTGGTGTTTCATCAGGCCCGACCGCCTTACCACTCTTTACTTGTTTGGTCGCATGTAGTACCTCGCTTTTAAGTATTTCGGGGCCTATTTTATTATTAGTATCCCACTGCGGTGTATTAGTTCTTTCATCGTTAAACGTGTCTTTTATGTATTTTGTCCATGTCTTAAGTTTCTGTTCTACACTCGTTACGGTATTCCCATTTTCGTCTTTCAGAATATATGATTGGTTTATTCTTCTTATTCCCGCCATATCTTTTACTTTCTTATGTAAATTGAAGTTGTCGTATTTTCTTTCGCAATCTTCTATTTCTTCACATCTATCGGACAACCATTTCTCTTTGGCTTCTTTTATTTTTCTTTTTATATTCTTATTGATATTCTGATATCGTGTGGGATCTGTGGTCTTGTGTTTTGCCTTTCTTCCATTAGTTTAAGTATCTCCTCATTCATCCATCTCTTTTTAGCTTTCTTTGTTGTCATCATGATGTTTTTACCGGCATCCATAATTGCTGTTTGTATGTATTTCCATTTCTCGTTGACATTTTTTGTTTGTTTAATATTTGGTTTTGCATTAGTTAGGTTGCTGTTGACTTGTTCTTCTACTTTTTTACGTATCTCCATATTTTTTAGTTTTGCGGTGTCAATTCTATTGCTTAACTTTGTCTTTTTTACTTTTTTAAATTTTACTTCGCATGTTGCTACTACTGGGTTGTGATCCGAGGAGACGTCTGCCCCTGGATATGTTTTTGTTGATCTTATAGAGTTTTTATATCTTTGGTTTATGAGTATGTAATCTATTTGGTTCCTTATAATACCCCTTGTCCCATCTGCAGGAGCCTTCCAAGTGTATAGTCTCCTGTTTGGAAGTTTGAAAAACGTGTTCATTATTGCAAAGTTGTTGGTTTGATAGAACTCGACTAGTCTTTTCCCTCTTTCATTTTGTGTGCCTAGTCCATATTCTCCTACACAGGCATCGATGCTTCCTCGGCCGACTTTTGCATTGAAATCACCTTGGATTATTGTAACTTCATGTTGTTTTGTTAACTTTAGTGCAGAATTTAACTGTTCATAGAATGTCTCGATTTCGTTTTCGCTTTTTTCAGCTGTTGGAGCGTAGACCTGAATTATGTTTATTTTAGTTGGTTGTGCTTCTAGTTTTATTAGCATAACTCTTTCAGAGATAGGCGTAAAATTCGTCACTGTTTTATTGGTTGCCTTATCCACAATGATTCCCACTCCGTATCGATGTGATGGGTCGTCATTATTAGAGTAATACATCATGCCGTTTGTAGTTTGGTACTTTCCCGTCCCCGGCCATTGTACATCACTAATACCTAATATATTTATTTTTAAACGTCTCATTTCAAGGACAGTGTTGTCTATTTTGCCCGCTGTAAACAAGCTTTTCACATTCCACGTCGCTATTTTTGTTCTTCTTTTTCCTTTCACTACTTTTCTCTCAGCATTATTCAAAACTGTCCCCTCCGGAGATCCGATTGGGGGACTATAAACTCCGGAACATTTCGTTTTGAAATCAGCCATGATTTTATCTGCACTAGGGATATCTTATGATATTTAATACGGTGGTTTCCCGTTGCCTTCCGTATCTTCATGCCGTTCACTAATATATTGGTCAATGTTAGTTCTTCCGCCTTTAGGGACGATTTTTCGCCCCCAGGGCAAGAGGGTGCCCTAACCCTTGCTAATTCCTCCACCCGAAGCTGTTGATTAGCAAGAGGGGACCACTTATACCTACGGTCATTCGGTCGTTGATTGTTGTTGCTTGGTCGGGGATTGCTTATTCGTCAGACAAGTCTGCTTATTTCGCAGCTAACCTCAATATCTTGAGGCCGTTCACTATCCGCCACCTGTGACCCCGCTGGTAGCCTGCAATCACAGCCCCAGCGCGCATCATATCAGAAGAGCCAAAATTAAATAAGCATATGTGTCATTCAACTATACGCAACGCTTTGGGGAAATGGAAACTTAATGAAAAATAGTCCTTTACACACTGACCTAGGAACGGAAAGAGACAAGATGAACAATTGTTAGTGAATTGTCAGAATTTATCTTATATTTATGTTAAACATTATTATTGGAAATTAAAGTTGGTACTACCGGTATGTACTTCATAGAAAGCACCAAAGTGCCAAATAGCAAGCTCATGGTTTACCAGCCTCCAAAAAAGCGACATAACAACCCCTGAAAACAAGGACAATGTTGATCGTTTTTTGTTGCTAGCCGTTTAATGCACTATGAATATATGTCTAAAAACAAGCTCTAAACTAAAACTTTTACATTGATGCACTAAAAGGTTTGCGTCAAACAATTCCTGATTTGTGGACATCTGGGTAGTGATTCTTATTGTAGGATAACGTAAAGCCCCCTACTGTTGCATCAATCTAGGTATATCTAGCCAAATATCATAACCCTGCTTTACCACATTTCGATATTCACCCAACCTGTTGAGCTGTAATTTTTTTTTTGTTTACCCGTACGAAAATGTCGCCGATGAGAAAGCGCCATAAAGATACTGCAGCTGTAAAAGATGTGGTGAAAGCATCCCAAATAAGATTTTCTCTGCTTTCATGACCTGTAAAAGTAGTAATAGCTGCGCATAGATATTTAACAAGATCTAAGATTATTAGAACATAATTTGAATAAATAATTTTTAAGAGGCCAGTCCTAAAACTGTTCTGACAAAGGTCAGAACCTATCACTATTACCCTAAAATTGAATTTATGTATAAATCTGTTAGATAATAGCGTATTATTATTTATTATAAAATATAATAGTAACTACATATTGCCTCTAGCAAATCATCATTAAACAATTATGAGAATGTTCTTTGTTCCAAATTTTCAATATTATCTTGAAAATCTTCGAGAATCGTAAATATAACTTATTCAGTTTATAATTAAATATGATAATTTTTTAATTATATGTACATGTTTTTAAATATTTTATACTCATTAATTGTGAGCTTCAGGCAATTACAAATCATGAGTCATAAGTTGGATTGCTTCAACATCAATTTTCTCAAAAACATGGTTATTATCTATAATTTTTGCTTTCTTTAGCAGAAATTTTTTATCAGAAATTATTCAATTCGTTGGAATGGCAATTACTGTAAAAACCACAACCGCACTGTCAGATGAATACTATAAATCATTATAATTGGAATTTTAAAAAAGTACTTAGTTTTCTGGTGTTTTGGAGTCCAACATCACTCTACAGAAGAATTACTCTATTAGTTAGCTGCTGACGACTCTGAATGATTATCTGTTTCGGAGTTTTTAGAGCAGAAGTTAGTAAGAAGCAATTTTTGCAGTTCCAAAATACAGTTGTGATTTCTCGTACGATCTTTAGTATATTTATTGATATTACTTTATTGATTGGCTTCTCCTTTCAGGCGCAATATAAAACTGAAGATGTGCGTAAAAATTTCGTCTAGATCTAAATAACCACAATTGTTTTACACTGATGTTTATTTCTTCACATTTTGTTTATTAAATAGTTTTACAATTTGTAAAACATTTTAACAAATAAATCATACATAGTATTTACACGTAACATGTCGATAAAAGTTCACTGACAATTGCCTTTTATATAAGATATTTTTTGCCACTTAATTACACATCAGTCACATATTCACACAATTCTGTTTTTCAAATCTGTCGGCTTGAAATTTTTGAGCCTCGGTTTCTAGAAATTGTTCTACTAGTACATTTGGTCATAACAGCTTATCCCATATTTTTGTATTTCTTAATTAATGGTTGGAGTATTTAGATTGTGTTGCATAACCGCATTGGGTACCTACCGTAAGGTACCAATAACCGAAGTATGTCTCGGCATTTCAATGTTGAAATTGCTTGCTGTTTTCTAGAGTTGTGATTTGTAACTTCCATACAGATTTGATGGATGAATTATGTATAAGTATTTTATTGTTAATAAATAACTGGGACTTGCGCCCTATCAACCAATACATTTTACGAAAGGTTTCTCCCAATTCCTTGCGTCTCATCCAGACATGTTTTTTTCAAATTAATCCCCTATCAGAATGGATTCCTAGATACTTGGCGCTTTATACTGCTGTTATTTGTTAATTGTTTAAGAACATAGTTAGGTTCCTTTTCTTAACGTAAAGGTTAAATAAATTAATTTTGTTTCAATTATTTTAAGGCGCTATTTTTGGTATTATAGTTAAAGTTTTGAAGGCATGTAAGTATCAGATGGAATGTCATTATCGCTATGTGATCAGCAAATGTGGCAATCTTTATGATACTATCAGTAAGTGAATCTGCTATAAATCATAGGTAAAGTATTGTTCCTAACACGCTACCTCGCGGTATTTATCATATTTAACAATAAAGCTTCTAGTTTCTATTATTTTGTATAAATAAAAGTTATACCCAACTTTGTCAAACTTTGAGTAACATTAATGAATACTGCCGAACAATATTTCTTATTCTCAAAGACTGTTGTAATTTTGTCTACTCGATAAAGTTGTTCAATTGCGGCGTGTTGTTTCTAGATTTAGAAGAGACTTCGCCGGCGTACTTGATCGGTGGTAGGAGTTTTCACATCCCGGAGGTCGTTTGTTGTAGACCGATTGCATGTACGGGAGTAGATATTTCCCGACGGAGAAACTCGATCCGTTTTTTTTTGTATTTGACCCGGCGAAGACCGTAGAAAAACCTTGTTATAAACCTCCGACACGATCAGTTGAAGGACCCACATAAAAAAAGACGCCGCAGCGAAGATTGGGATAACTTGTTTTTTTTTCGCTCACACCCTTCTCTCCTTTCCATCGATTCTCCCTAATTATAGCCCCGGGGAGCTGATTTCTGCAGCAGAGCGTTCACTTTCACGATGAGTGTCTTCCAGCTTTTTGGTCTTTTGATTGAAATTACTTTGTCTAAAATTAAAAATACGATACAGTGCCCTTAAACTAGAACTAATTGATCTTTAAGATGCTACATCATCTTTTGCTTTAAATAGGTGATCATAAATTTGAATCCTTTTTTCGGAAGTTCTTTTCAGAACCTGCTGTGCATGGATTCATATTTTTAAGAATTGCATTTTTAATACTATTAAATTTAAACTTCTTACCTGGTAGGCACATTTGAAAAAATGTGGTTATATGCTGTTTTCACCTGAAATAATGAAAGAAAACAGTTTGAGGACTTCCACGAAGTACTTTGCAAAAGTAAAAGCTTTTTCTTAATTACTTCTGACCCATGTACATGTAACACTCTAGATAGGTGATTTACGTAGCATTGGTTGTTTAAATAATTTTCCGCCACCAAAAGCGAATAAAAGGCCAATTTCGTTTGCGCAATTTGGCTTTTGATGTCTGCCAGGAGCATTATTATTATTATTATTATTATTATTATTATTGGTACCTGACCAGCTGATTAGCTTAGACACGATTCGACTTTAGGGTAGTTTGAGTTTATACATTTTACTACAAAAAAAGTCAAATGAGTTGGGTAATTTGGTTGGGTTTGTAGGCCAATAAGTTCTTCTTTTAGTAAATGATTTAACCATAAATTATTAATAGCTTCTAACAGTTTTCTACTTTTGGTCTTGGTAATTCTCAAACATGACTGTACGTGTTTAGCGTTGAAGACACCTTCTGAACTAAACCTGCCTTCCAAAGTTTATTGAAATTAGCAATAGATTTCTCCAATCTTCGATAAATATGATGTATTGATTGACAAGGAAGTAAGTAAGCTCATCTCTTTGTCTTGTCAAACCGTTAAATTTCCAGACTACCAATCTAAGGTGTTGAACCATTATTAGCTTTTGCAAGAAGTTTTGTTAAGAGACCCCTTTCTTTAAAGTTTCAATATTTTTTTAGTTCATTCAAATCTTCTGACTGATTAGTGATTACACTGTTCAATAGCGAAACTTTCACAAAGATGAAAATATCCGACCTTTATAGATTTCGGGTCGTTCAACACGAAAATTACACTTAAAATTGCCTCTTACCTTAGGTTTTTGAATAATGCCACTATTTACATTTTACGTATAACGCTATGGAAATACAAGAGTTAAAAAACTTTCCTTTTTATACACGCCGTCTTTTTGTATGTCGTTTGTGGGAAACGTCGTGAGCATCTCTCTGGATCATCCACCAGCATTTGCTAACATTGAAACTGATCACCTTTCTTTATAATGCTGTTTCACTGCAAAAACATCCTGATAAAATCCCTCTCCTTTTTTCACCAAAAGCGTCACTAAAAGGGTCACTGAAAGCGCTACAATTCTCTGGGAATCAATCTGCATCATTGGCGTTTAGAACTCTTTCTAACACAAGTTTACTTCCATCATCCTCCATATCACTGGCTGTCGGAATGTCAGCGAGGGGATTGGGGATTAGCAATCCTTCTCCATGAGCCACTAGGCGAATGCCAGATGGTATCACGGGGTATTCAATCTTCTTCTTCTTCGTATTAATTTCTCTCTTCAAGCACGATTTGGTTTGTTGGTTTACGCCAAACGGCGGATACACCAAAATGCATGGAAACTTTTTTTCAAATCATCCAAACATTCAGAGATACCAAAGTACAGTACATATGCCTTTTTCACTGCAGTAATCAACGGTCGCGTCCTGGACCCACAAATCACATCAGCGCATATCTAGCAAAAGTTGTTCCGCAAATTTGTACAGAAGCGGGGCATTGCTGAGCATTCAGTAGACCACAAAATTTACGTAAAATATATTTAAGTAAAATGTACAAAGTCGCTAATGCCGTAAAAAAATCAGAAACACACGGAGCAAAACTGGAGCCGTTGGATGGAACCAATTTTAACCGCTTGATCGCATGACTCATGAGACGAAGGCCGGAAGCAACGGTGCCGAGTCGATAGCAACTCTATCAAGAACAGTGTCTATTTTATTTATTTTCCTTTATTTTTTTTAATTTTACGTATTGTAATTAGAACGTCCCATAGCATTATATATCAAATGTAAATAGTAAAACTACTCAAAAACTGAAAGCCATAGAGAACTTTAAGGGTGATTTTAGTGTTTAGCGACCCAAAATTTATAAAAGGCGGCTGCTTTTAGTTTGGTAAAAAACAAAAAATGAAAAATAGTTGGACAGTGTTATTAAGAAGACCAACAACTAATGGATTATGCTACATCACCTCTGAGAACTTAAGCGTGTGAAATATTTTGTTGAACTTATTGAGCTGCGCATTGAGTTGTGTTATCGAACTATTTTGTTCTAAGCGTGTAACATATGAAACGCTGAAATTTGGCGCATTGTAAAATTTGGCGTTAATACATGATACTTCACCAAGTACTACTAAATAAGCTAGTCTTGTGATGTTATATGTTTGCTTACTATTGTCAGCTGGTTTAAGATCGATGAAAAATAGCGGTCAATGTTTTTCAAAATATTAGTAACCTTATGTCCATGTTTTTAGTTTATTTAACTCGGTTGTTGGAGGTAGTCTCTAGTAACGGCTGGAAAACTGCGTGTGTGTTTCTTTTAAAACACAGAATGCAGTGTTCTTCTCGCTAAAGCTTTTATTATGATTGAACATTTATCTGAGGGTTTTTTGTTCAAGGTTTACAAAGTATTCTGTTGTGGTATTAACAATAACCTTGACATGGTTAGAGATATGTTCCAATGAACAACAGTCTCTATATGATAATTATTACCCAATGAGCAAGTAATCTGAGGTTTTTGGCGTTATTTTGACTTTGTTGTGTAGTATTAACTACGTATGCATCTTTAGCTATTTTTTCTGTGCCTGTATAAATAGTGCAACTAATTTTACGGTTGATATTACAGAAATATTTTATTACTATTTTCGTTTTCGTAGACCTTGTACTAGTTGGAGGTTTTCAGCCGATAAACTTTTACTTGTTTTGTATTAAACGAAATTTTATCATAATTTTCTTTACGGGGTTGCTTTAATTTTGTACCACCTGTTTTAAGAGTCTATGGGTACTTGTGGTGGCTATAATCAGTGATAAGAAACGATCATTAGTGGTGGTTGGTATTGTGTTATTTTAGTTTTGTGTAACATCGTTCACGTAAAACGGTGTACATAAATTGCTTAAAGGTCCTTGCGATATCGACATCGTTGTGGTATATACGACTGTTGATAAATTTAGTCAATTTGCACGGCAAAATGAGTTTGACATGGTTTTTTGTGATAGGGGAATGAGAATATATTTTAAATTACAATAATTATTTATTACTAATTTTGCAATGTACAGGATCGTAGAAGTAAATTCGGAAAATGAGAAACAATAAAAACTAACATAACAATATAAAACAAATTAAGTTTATTTACATAAAACTAAGCAATGAAAGTAAATAGTATTGAAAATCATATCATTTAATGTAACGACCTTTTCAAACCAGACCCTAAACCTGCTACAGGTCAACACAATTTCCTTATTGTCTATTCTATGATGGAGGCTACTAAACTATTCTTGGTGATGCCTCTTACTGATCTTCGGCTTAACCACGCCTCACACGTAGTAGTCAAGGCTGGTAGAGGCTGGAAGGTGGCCAAACTAGCGATAATACAAATTGTTATATAGCTATGTCTAGGTCTTTCTTGCCTTGTGGGCTGGAGCAGAGTCTTGCTGGAAAACAATACTCTCATCCAGCGGCCATCTCCTCTATCTAGGGCTAGAAAACCGTTCTCAATACGTCGATATAACTGTTGGTAATCACCTTCAAGTTTTTCTCAAAGAAGTAAGGTGGCATGATACTCCCTTCGCTGCTCATAAGCCCCAGCATCATCACAGAGGCGGAAAACTTTGTATGCATGACCA
Organism: Sinelater perroti; assembly: GCA_036346155.1. NCBI lineage: Eukaryota > Metazoa > Arthropoda > Insecta > Coleoptera > Elateridae > Sinelater > Sinelater perroti. The sequence continues at coordinate 4,075,652 of JARFIY010000002.1, read as the reverse complement.
TAGTCACTTCAGAAACATCTTGGCAGATCTAACGAACTTCGTTTCGCTCATTTCTTTTTGTAGGTCAGAATTGGGCCGCCCAGTATTGTGATCGATCTTCTTTTTTAATTCGCGGGCGAATTTATCATTTCTGTTGCGGCCAGATTGGTTACTGTGAGTTACCTCCTCCTTATGGCAAGATTCTCTATAATTCTTGGCCGCGTCGTTAATTTTGGTATTTTTTTTTGATACAAAAGAATTTGAATATAGCATCTCTAATGTCGTATTTTCTCAAAAATCATAAATTGTTAATTATGTGAAGCTAACTTGTTACGTTATCTAATAGGAAATTGCGCATGCGCATAAGACGGTCTTATAGCTTATCCGGAATGCAACCTAGTAGATGTTCTAGATAGTTTTGGTCACCGGATGTTGATAGTCTTGACATTTTTGTGTAACGTATGACAGTTTTCCCCAATTATATTTAGTTATTCATTGTTTTTACGTGTTACAAGATTTTCTACTTGGAAAAAATGAGATGGCTGAGATTATCTAATACTTGTAAAAGCTTATAATGATAAAGCTTTATTGTATATCAACTGCAGATTTTGAATCAATGTTTTAAAAATCGTGATCTTGGTGTGAATGGCAAAGAACGCTCAGGTCATCCAAAAATGTTCAAAGACGCCCAATTAGAAAGAACTTGTAGGGATATTAGATGTTGTTAAATCAATCGTTTTGGACATTTATATTCGATGGGATATATACAGAAGAAGAAAAATGGGTGCTAAATGATAACGCAATTTCTTTGCTTATTGAGCAGCGTAAATAGTTTTTTGATTTTTAGGGTGACAAAAGATAAGAAATGGATATATTTTAATAATTCTAAGGGCAAATTATGGATAAACCCCGAACAACCGTTTACTCCAGCGTTAAAGCTCAATATCTATGGCTACAAAGTTATGCTTTGTACCCGGTGGGATTAAGAAGGCGTGGTCTGTACTAAGAACTGCCGAGACCAAACAAAACCGTTACTGGAGATCACTACATATAATAATTACTAAATTCGAACAAAAATTGTAATCAGATGAGGCCTGCAATAGCTAGAAAACGCCGAAAAGTGATCCTTTGGCAGTAAAAAATACTACAAAATTTCCAATGAGAAACCCCCCCTCACCCTGCGTACTCCAGATCTATCCCCATTAAATTACCACCTCTTTCGATTAATGGAACACGCATTAGTAAATACACACTTCCGTAATTTTGAAGAAGTTCAGAAACGGTTCGACGTATCGGCATCGGGTACTCAAAATATGGGAAAAACTCACAACTAATGAAGAAAAACACTTTTATTGATTTTATCAATTTATTTTCTATGTTAGATAAAGGCCTTTTTATCAAAACAAAACAATCAGGGATAACCGGAACACTTATAAAAGTATTTCAGATTTACCTTGACGTCGCTGTACAACTAATTGAATTACAGGCGGAGCCCTAAGATCGCACCAGACGCATTTCGTCATAACGTTATACCCTTTCATTCCCACACTAATGATACAGAATACAAGTTGTTAGCTCAACTTGTTGCGTCCACAAGAATTTTGCAACGCTTTTCCCTCTTATTAACAGCGACGATCTTCAGGTCAGGTCTAGACTGTATGAGAGATGGGCGCAAGCCTCTTCAATACGCTAGCAGGTTACGAATCTCTGTTCGGAAAAATTTATTTACGGCTTTTACAACACGAGCAATGCACGCTATTTCTTCGCATGTATTGAATTTACTCGGCATGTTGTTCCAATGATCTAAAACATTACGTCGCGCTAAGTGGACGAATTGTTCGACACTAAGTGATTTGCTGGTCTAATCTTTGAGTGTATAATGAAACTGAATGGGTTCGAATTCCGCTTCCTTGTATGTGTTCTGTGGAGTTATAATTTAATTAAAATTACAGTGGTAATAGTTCAGATTTTTGTTGAAATTCTGCAATAACTTTTCACATTTTCATATGAAGTGTTGTAGTAGACCCAAATTTGATCCATCCTTACATAGAAACACAAAAATTCAGTTAAAACCGCTTGCAAAGTGTCAAATAATTTATTGAGATGTTCTTTCGACATTACTTTGTAATATGTAAGGTCGCATACAAATAGTGCCAAGTAATAAAACACATTATCTGCTTTTTATTACCGCACCCTATATATTGTAGGCTTGAATGTTTGCCCACATGTTCACGCATAATAAGATGCAGATAAGGTAGACATGCAAACCAATTTGTAATGGTTCATTAGCATTTATGCAGTATTAATAATCAATGTCAAAGTAAAAACATTTATGGCTTCTCTACCAACCCTCCAAGCCGTGTAAACAAAGGCACTCTATGCATTCTATTACTATCACTTCCAAGGTTACTCATTATCTTCCGTTATTTAAAATATATAACAAAAAGAAATGAATGCAATTTTTATATATTTATTATACAGTTATATACATTTTCAGAAACAATCTACACGGAAATTCAGTTATACAAATTATATATTTGCATCATTCATACTAGTAAAAGATGTGCCTTAACTAGCGTCGTTTACATTTAAAAAATAATTTAAAACGGTGCAAGCAGTTCTTCAGCTACTTACAGGTACATATTTGACATGGTATCTTCGCGAAAAACAGAAGTAAGCAAGCAACACAACCGTTGCTGCATCATTGGAAGAACACGTTGTTGTGGTTGAGCGTGCTGCCGTTGGGGGAGTTGTTGACGACGCGTATGATCCGTATGTTGGGCTGGTTGGGGTCGAGAGACCTCCTGAAGAACTTCTGGAAGCTCGACGACAACACCCACAAACTGGCGTCTCTGGCGACCCAATTGATGTGCGCCACAAACTGCAGCCTCTGGGGATCGTAGGCGATTAATCTGGAAACAAAATGCAATTTGAATTTTTCCACCAGTACAACCTTGTAGTTATATAGATATTGGCTGTTAGGTTTGCTCTGCAATTATTGACATTTTTCATGGCCCAACCTTGACTTGCAAGCAGGGATAGACATAAGTTGCGCTAACAGCAATGCCATTTCTGAATGAATGGCTTGCTATTAAGTGCAGTTATTCAATGAAATCTGTTTTTTGTATAACTCAATAATATTAAACAACTAGATGTTTCTGCAAATATATTTGCTATTTTCCTAGCCCCGATTTTATGTTATTTTTAATTATTTCTTGGGGTGTTCAAAAGCGATTGACGCTACAATTGTTGTCTTCTTACTAATTTTTAATTGGAAAGAAGTGGGTGTACATTTTATTAGACGTATTCTCTATTATTATCTATACTCTTTTGATGTCGCTCGGGCAGGTTCAGTACAATTTCTGCAAATCATTTTTTGGGTGTAGTACGGCACTACTTGTGGAGAGCTGACTGAAGCTCGTCCTTAGAGGAGAACTTATTACTGTGCACTGCTTATATAAGCTATAAGGTAGCACGGTATGCCCAAGAGCCTGCAGAGTGGAAGTGATATAGCGATTGTTGTATTAAAATAACACGCTGCAATCCATGGCAATATTGCTAAATATGTTCTTACGAGGGGGAGCCAATTTATTAATAGAATCCAACAGATAATTGCTGTTTGTTTTGGTATAAATAATTCAATCTTCTGGGAACAAGGTCTTCTACTGTAATATAGTTTCGTAAACTGCATACTTCTAATGGGTTGTAAGAGTATAAGAAACCTACTATGCTCAGAACCTTTATTATGATGATATGAAAATTTTAAAACGATGATTATCCTCCTCCAAGAAGAGAATACCATCCATCATTGCCTATAAATGTTTGCTTTTATAATGTGCACTCGTAGGATTGCACCAATGACTCATAATCATTTCTTCTGTGCTCAAAGACGCCATCTTGTCGCATACAGTGAGCATTCATGTTAATCTACGACAATTGGGGATTGAAGAGGGAGTACAAATTTTATATTTGCTGTTTTTATTTGTTACTAGATGTGTGTTTTTTATTATCTTGTTATATCATAAAACTTATTTTAACAGAATTTCTAATTCATTCTTCAGTACTTCAAATGTATGTTACTTATTTATAAAAGAGTTTTTATTAAGTTTTTTATTGCTTAAGCAATTTGATTAAATTTTTTTCTTTTTATTCATTGTTCTTTAAGCAAAAAATCTTTAATTATTTCTAAAAAAAATTTAAATATCAATGATAATGTAGGGCATTTTTCTTCACTACTTTGATCATAGTCTGTATTTAGTCGTTACCAATAACGATCAAAAATACTAAAACTCAAATATTTTTCTATGGTTAGTCACTTAACGTTACAATAATTATTCGAACCATATTAATTAAGTTAATTAAATTAAAAATAGCAAAAAAGAAAAACCTTTTTCATTAATTTTACCATACAAAAATTATTAATTAAAAAAATCTGCTGGTATCCAATAACACGCATTAAACTTCAGCACAAATAAAGTAGCAAATCTATTAATAATAAACCATTCAATATATAAGCCTAAACTAAAACAGCTGACATTTCTGAACTGACATTTTGAACAGATTAGGTTTAAATTACCTATAGAATTGTGGCAACAACTAATTTTTAATCAGAATAGATCATATCATATCAACATACAATAAAGTAGCAAAAGTGTGCTTGCAGAAAATTTAACGGGACTGGTTTTTTCATATTAATGAATTGCAAATAAGCTTTATCCATTTATAAACGCCGTAATAAATTATTTGACGCAAATCTAGATGCACATCATTCTTAGAGCTTTTTAATTTTAATTTCTTTGAAAACGACAGAGTTAAATAGAAAATCAAATATATAAAGTAAAATTAAAAAGCAATCGCACAACTTTCACTACTTAATAATCACAAAGTGAGACAAAAAAGCAGGAGACAAACATTAATGTAGATATACACAGTCTCTTCAATAGCAAAGTGACCGCTGTAATCTTAAAAAAATAAAAATGTAGATGATTTTCTTTTATTAAAGTATACTCGTATACATATTTTATCTAGTCATCTTCATTACTAATTATAGCTTCATATCTTTTTCCCGAGCTTTCGGCGAGGTTTTTTGCATACTCATTTGGTAAAGATCACTATTATCTTCTTAATTTGAAAGAACAAATGCTTCAGCGTACACATTGGCTTTCATTTGAACTTTATTTTCATGTGCTACAATTTTCAGTAAGATTAATGTATGGAAACATTGACGACCATTTCATCGTAGTGACGTTATTTTAATGTTTCAAAGTACCGCATAGTTTACTGTTATGTTTAGGACCACTATCTTCTTGCAGCACCCAGCTAGTTCTATCAAAAACAAAAAAATCAGCAGATTTCATAATGCATACCTGTAGATGGTGCACATTATCTCAAAGATTAAATTGTCCGTAAACAGAAAGAGACTTTTACCGGGTGTTTTACTGTAGATCAAAGAATTCTATTACTCTTCGCTGACTACAATTTTGATAAGAAAAACTATGCGCAGAAAGGAGATTCGTCTGTTAAAATAACATTTCCCAATCTCGATCCGGTTTTTATTTTCTCATTCCAATAGTTTTTCCACGTGCTTTTCTAATAACAAAGGTTTCTTTAAAGTTGATAAATATTAACTTATTTACAATCTACTTATTTAACAAGTAATTAGTAAATGGTATATGATTTTACATGCCATGTAAGTTATTATGACCATTGCCATCTTCTCCAATAATGTCTGCAAGTCTTTGAATTTGGTTGGCTCATTATGGAATTTCTAGGTCCTCATGAAGAATTTTTTGTTATATACTGCGGAGCATCTGTTATTGTTCTAAGGATCTTCAATTGATATCTCTGAAGGATTTTGGTATGGGAAGCTTTCACACATCCCCATAGTTCGATCCCATAAGTCCATATGGGTTTTAATATGTTTTTATAGAAAAGTAGTTTGTTCGTTAGAGAAAGTTGGGATCGTCATTCAATTAGCCAATTTATTTGTTTAGTTTTAATGTCAATTTGTTTTCGCTTAGTCTTAATGTGTGTATTTCAGTTTAACTGCTGATCTGCATGCAGACCTAGATATTTTATTTCAGTTTTCTGGGGTATTGGAGCATCATTGATTTGTCAAGATTAACTGTGATGCGCCATTTGTTGAACCAAACTTGGAAGGTATCTAAATGAGTTTGTCGATCGTTTGGCGTAACAAAGGTGTAGAGTAGGTATAACAACGGTCTCAGCACATTACCCTACGGCACATCGGAGGTAATTATCTTAACTTGAAAGAGCCTTTCAGATAAATATTTAAGTAAAAAATACAATTGGATTGGGAAGTATAACTTGATTTTGAATAACAGGCCCTTATGCAGCACTTTGTTAAAAGCCTGTCTTATGTCAAGGAATACCGCAATGCATATGCATATGCGCTTTGACTCTAAGCTTTCCATAATATGGTTAAAAATTTGGTGACTTTGGTATATTGTTGAGTGGTGTTGCCGTAAATCGAGCTGATCGGATAAAATTATGCTGTCCGTATCTACAGTTTTGTAAATTATTTTGAGCAATAGCCTTTCAAAAATTTTGGATATTAAAGGCAGGAGACTGATTAGTTTGTATGAAGAGGGTTGGGAGGGTGATTTACCGGGTTTAGCTATCATAATGATCTGGGCAATCTTCCATTGGATACGGAAGTAGTCAAGTCTTAAGATACTATTATAAATGGTAGTGAAGAGCACTAGAGCTTACCAAGAAAGATTTTTGTAGAACCGACCGTATTATTAAATCGTAACCCGGGGCCTTACGGATTTGTTTGCGTACTTCGGTCGGCGTAAAGGGTTTTATTGGTAATGACAATTCAATTTCGTCCTATGTATGATTAGAGATTTTCTGTCACCTCTCTCTTCTCAGGAATCAGATCTCGTTTGTGACGAGAAAAGTTAACTTCTTCCGGGTAGTTGGTTGATGGACTGGGTGTGGCTTGCCATGAAGCGTTTTGGATTTCTGTTGTGAGGTATTGGGTGTCTTCAATACAAATGGCAAGATTGACTTCTCTATCCAATAAATTTAGGAAGTAGTTCTAGTTGATGACTTTAGTGCAAAGCCTTGGGTATGGCTCTCTTCTAATAATTGTTGTCCTCAGAGTAATCATTACTGGGAGTTGTCAGCCGACAAACGTTGATTAGATTTTGCATGGGCGTACGTGTTCACATTATTGCAAACAACAGTCAATCAAATCTGGTAGGTTTATTTGTGCCAGTAGGCCAGTGAGCAGACCCCCAAGTTCTATTTTTTGCGTTGCAGTCTCCTCCAATAATCAAGGAATCGTAATTCAGTGGAGATATAGTGTCGGGGTGGGCTGCAAACTGAAACTATTATTAGTGGAAAGGGTAAGGCTTGAATTTTTATACTAGCGCTTTAAATTTTAGCAGTCTGATTGGGGTCCGGTTCGCAATGAGCAATTTTGTTGTTGATGATTGCAGCCGATCCTCAGTGGACAGTTGCGCTGGGTGGTTGGTGAGGTATGCTATATAGTGTGGAATTTTTATTATTGTTCTAAATGTTGCGTATGTTTCTGATATTAGTAATACATCAATTCTTTGTAAGTGCAAACATGTAATTATTTCAGGAATGTAGTTTCAAATGCCATTAGCGTTCCAGAGATATACGTAGAAAAGAATTTGTTAATTACCGTTGAGAGTATGTTTAGCATCATGTTGTTTTGGCTGACGTAAGCAACTTCAAATCGTATTTAGAGCCCCGAATTTATTTTTTGTAAAGTTTCATTTAAGCATGACGCAGGCAAAGGCTTGTCTTCAAAAAGGCCCAAAATAGCTATATCCTTCTTCATTATTATGGCGCAAGTGATTCTTTTCTCTGGCAGAGCGTCTACAGTCTCAAGCTCAAAATATAGCTTTAAGCACTTCTTAAGAAATGCCGACTTCCCTACATATTTCGCAGCCGCTTGGTACGACAGTTTCTTTTACACATTTTGCATGATTTACTAAAAACACTGTTTTGTATCGCTTCAGACACTTTGCACTCATTGTAAAAATAACAAATTCACTAACATCTACAACAGAACGCACCGAAAACTACATATTTTGAAAAAGAGCCCAAAACAGAGATTATAGCAAATTAATATATATGGTGCTGCGATGCCTCCTTACCAAATGATAACGGTCATCTTTTTGTAAAAACTGTACGAAATACTTTAATTCAATTTTTTTCAAAATTTTAAAAACATAATAGAAAAGTATAATTGTATACTAAATAGTTTTTGGTTCACATTACTATTTAACAAGAAGTTAAAAACGATTGTAGACAAATAGAATTCAAAAAAATTCTTTCACTATTAATAAAAATGTAGTTGCTGCAAATACTTTTGGGGCGGTTATTTAGTAACAATAAATTTCAGTTAGATACATTGTTGCTAATTAATTTTCTAAGTTTTAAAGGTGGAAGTCAAATCAGTGAATTCCAACTCGGTCACAAGCGACAAAAGCCGCATTGCTAAAGAAAACTGTGATATCAGTTACCATGCAGTAAAACCACGGATCCAAAAATTTAAACTTGACGATCTAGTATGATGTATTTTAAAAACAGTATTCCAAGTTGCCAAAGTTAACTTGGAAAAATATAGACCTAAGCTATCAGGTAAGGTTGAAGCTTGCACTTCGACATATACAAAAGAGCTGTAGAGTTATACCGCACGATATGGCTTAAGTACAAATACAAACATATGTAAGCAATAGTTAAGACCAGAGTAAACATTAAAAGCAATTCCCAAACGTGGCAGATTTCAGCAGAAACTGATGCTATGCATTTGGTGAAACTTTCAAGTTTTGTACACTTTAAATTTGTTTAGAATGGTCATGGCATGATTTAATTCGACTCAACTTGAAAAAAAGTAAAACTTGAAATCGAGGAAAATAGCGCACTCTAACTCTTACATGGTTTTGCCGTTAGTCTTAATCTTTTACTATTAGAATAGTGGTTATCCTAGTCAATGACTCAAGATTTTTAGGACTGCCCGCATATATCCTTTCATATGATGTGAAGAACTATATCTACACTTAAGCTTGGGATACTATTTTTAGGACTGTAAATGTTACTCAATGGTTGTACCAGAGAATAAATAAATAAAGAATAAATACTTTAAGAACCGTGTACGCAAGGATTTTGCAAAAAAAACTAGCAAAAACAGCAACTTCCTGTAGTAATATTCAGAAAGGGTTAATTTTTAATAAATCCATTACTTTCTTTGAAGGATCATGTTGCCTTGACTCATCCATATCGTGTGTTTTTCGTTTATATTCTAATACACCGTAAAAAACCTCAGGTATAACAAAATAGGAAAATTTAATCGATATGGTTAACTGCAGCTTAATAAGAATATTTGAGGATGCAAACTGAACTATCAATATTCAGTAATTTTTGTTTTGTTAACCAAGTCTTTGTTTAAGTTATCTGAATATTAAATGACGATACTCAAAAACCTTTAATGCCTCTAAATATATCGAAAAGTTTATTGCATATTTTTAAATTGCATCATTAACGTTACAAACGATGTAAACCAGCAGAAGTATTAGTTGGTTATGCCTTCTAAGGTATTAAAAAAGTTTTGCGAAATAGCTCAAATGACGGTCGCATATTGTGACAAATTCAATGATGTTGGTCATTTTGGTCAAAAATAAAATATATAAAAAGTTCACACTCTTATTCTAATACACGAGGAAAAGAAAATTGCTACTGCCAGAAAAACACTCAAATCCGACAAATATGTGACTTATCAGAGAGAAGAAATTTGAACATTTGTGCTTCAGTAATTCATATCATCTATACGGCCATGTTTAAGTAAGAAAAGTTTGATCTATTTGGATACTTCATCATGCCTTAACCAACAAGAAGAGGACACCACCCATTTTATACTGCCAATAAATGTTTATTGAGTGAGAAGATGAAACATCTCGCTAGGTCAACAACATTATAACAGCTAACAAAGCCTTGCTCTTTTATGATATGCCCACTAAGGCCCAAAATCAAATTTCGAGTTTTGAAGATGAAAATATGCCAACGCCTACGCCAAAGGTTCAATTATAATGAATGACGAGGGCGCTCAATTCCTTGAGCATCGTGAAAGAGTTGGTCTGACGATTGATTTCAAAAGATACAAGCGTGCATAAAGTGTGATGGAAAATATCTTGAAAGATTAAAACTGTATTGCAAAACGTCTTCTACTTTTATTTACAATGCTGCTCTTATTCAAAAATTTATACTTAAGAAGTACAATATAATATTTTACAATACTAGCATTCATTATGTGCCTTTTTATAGTGCTGATAGTTTTTATCGTTTTAGTAATTATCTCGTTTATTTTAGATTTTCTAACGCTTTATCCAGTTCTACCTTTACTAACTTTTTGTCTACACTTTTGTTCCGTTTGACTTATTAGAAGTTCGGTTTTACTATTGTTTTCTTTTCTAACTTCTAATAGCTACTTGAAATTTTATTTTGCTTTATATATATATATTTTTATTAGCAATTAATTATTCTTATATATCATTTTTTAATGTCCAATTGTTATAGAAAATTTTTTTTTCTATACTTTGTGAAAATCGCTCCTATTTTTTTATTTGCATTCTCTCTATATTTCTTGCACTTTCCTATATTTATTAATTATTGTACATATTTTTCCAAGATTTTTTTTATTTATAAGACTTACTTTAGGCTATTATTTTATTTGCTTTGTACTTTCCAGAAGGTTATAATTTTTTTCGTATTTTCTTTTACTGAATTACATTTAAATATTCTATGATTAATATCTCGTTTTTATGCTGCTTTTATTACCTTTGTAATTTATTAAAGAATTCTTCTTTTAATTTGCTCCATATTCCTCTTATTTATTTTTATTGTCGTTGTCATCATCTTTGCTCTTTTTTGGCTTAGTGCCGTCAATGCTGGTTCTATATTTATATTCTCTTTTTAAATATTAACTTATCGTAGACGATTTTTAAATAATTTCCTTTGTTTTATAGTTCTCTTGCCAATGGTGACTTGGTACCTTTTTGCTTTCTTTAACGTGTGCTTTATCGGTTACATTTTTTTGTTTTTTAAGTTTTGTAATTTTGTTTGGTACGTTTAATTTTCTAATTTCTTTGTTTCTCTGATATTTATCTGTACTTTTAGTTATTGCTAACTCTTGGGTCTGTTAGGCCCTCGTGGGAGTTTGAATACCTTTGATATTTCGTCCACAACTGCGGCGGACATCTTCGGAAGAGTTTTCAAACTCTAACCACAACCTAACAGCTAGAGAACGAATAACAAAATGTATCAAAATAGTAGTCGTAAAAGTTCTAATTTTTGTTTTATAGACTAATCTTTTTTGATATTCAAACCATTTGAATAAAATCTTTTGTGTCTCTATTTAAATCTAACACGACAACATCATTTTCTTGTTCTCTGTTTTTGATTTTAACCTTTCTATCTTAATATTTCACCTGTTGTTGTTCTCTCAATTCTTAATCGTTATTTTCCTCCTCTTGATCTTTTCTAAGTTATAAATCTCATTTTTTAGTTTCTTACTTCTTTGGTCAGTGTTAAACATCACAATAAGTTCCTCATTCTTTTCTCCTCTTTTTCTTTCTTGGTTATCATTCGTAGTTTATCATCCTCTTTCCACTTGCTTTTGTTAATATTTATTTGTCGCTATTCTAAAACTACTACTGCTGTTTTCTAACTGAATGGTTATCGGTATTCACTTAGATTCGCGTATTATCTAATCACGAAACGAAATTTTACACCGTGTGTAGTTTCAAAATGCAACTATATGGTTTATAAATGTGCAATAATTCTAATATGTCTGTTTTACTATTTTAATGTTTGCTAAGGCACATTTCTAATTATTTGCTAAAATTCTTTTCATCACTGTCGGAGACGGGACCCTTCAAAGAAATAAAGCAAAGTACCTTACGGTAACTATGCAAATTCTAAAATACGCACTTGGACTGCTTAAAGTATCAAAGTCTAAATTAACATTACATAATGATCCAACAGTCTAAAAATATGGTTTTGCATTTAGAACACAATCAAAAGTTTATCACAATCTATAAATGATCAAACAAATTAGCGCTTTTGTAAAAAAAATATCTTGAACCTTATTATGCTCGAGTTTTCCTGCGTGTGCTATACTTTTGCAATTGTTTCTCGCTCTTGTAATTAGATCGAAAGCTTACATAAACTTCTATTATTGAAATTGAAGAATATACTGACGCATATCTATATCTAATTATAACCAAAAACTGAGTAAAAAGGAGTTTTCTGAGCAATCGGTTGCACAACTAACCTTTGACTATTATTGATGGGATTCCATGTTGCAATAGACGTCTCCGAAATCGGACTGAAAATTAGGGTGTCGTCTCGTACATCCACCGCCAGCGCTATTCCTTGAGACGACTTGGTTCCTACCAGAGACACCGGCAAAGATTCCAGTTCTGCGGGGGGACCCTTCCTCAAGGCAGCCGTGGGCACGCTAAATATCCTGAAAGACAGTATTTCAGACCTCGAAATTTGTGTCTTTAAATTTGTACCTGTTGGTAGCTAAAGGTTGGAAGTAAAGTATACCCAAGTTGGGAGAGTGACTTAGTCCTACAACGCCGTCCATAAGAGTGATCGTTTCTCCACCAACCGTCGTGTCGGAAAAGTCTGGGTCGGGAAACATAGAGGGGTGCATCACTCTCCAAGCTCGATCCCTCAGGGAGTCGTAAACGACCATACCTGCAGTTCAATTTTAATGAAATATTATAATATGATTGTTTTTAAATTATTCGTTTGTTGGCTTCATTATGTTATCATATCAACTATACAATTTTTTCATCACCATAAACTATTTTTTTTATACCCATTATGTCAATTAGTGCAGTAGGTATTACTAAATTGGAGTTACCTGGGGCTACAGTATCTGTAATGTACACAAAAGCTGAGTCACAAGTTCCTTGTACACTCTCATCGATAACTAAGTTAGTGAGGAGAGAATTGGGTCTGAGGACTTCACGGGGGAAGATTACTGTCCTGACGAGCTGGTCGGTGCTCAAATCAAAAATTGCAATCTTTGGCGGACATATCCGTCGGAAGTCTTCCAAGGAGGTCATAATTCCCGAGTCCAAAACCTGTGCAAAGAAAATGATTGCAATCGATTAAAATATATACTCCCACTTTTCTCTTTACACATTTTTTATTGTCACTTAAAAGATATTAAATAATTTTGAATTATATCAAGAGTTATAGAGAGTAAATTAAAATCATTGTTGACTGTAGTTGTAAAAATTCCTAATTTACAATTTTATTTATACTTTTTTTTAAGGTTGGGCATGTGAGGTGAATAAGAATAAATTAGTACAGGCAATTCTGGAAGTGGAATACAAAAAAGGGGAAGTGTAGGAAAAACTTAGACTAAACAATCTGAAGAAATCAATGACAAGTTATAAAAATTCACAGATATGAAAAATTGGAAAGAATTGGTGAAAATGAAAGCGTCAACTCACAATTTGATACCAAGACAAACTTCTTCCTCCGTTCTAAAATTTTCTCTTTTGTTCTATTTTTACAAAAACTACTACATTGTATAAGCAAATGAATTCTTTACTATTAAACACATGGAAAAACATTAGTTTTGATGTACATGGAATTCATTAGATTTATGTAAGACGTCGGTTGTTTTTTTTTTTTTTTTGTTATAAATTCTCTATTATAAACTTTTATCAGCTCTGCTCTACCGTGGTCTTCTGTTTTACTATATACATTAATCAACTAATTCTTACTTATTATTTGAATCCTCAATTGTTAATATTTTGTCGCTATGATTACTTATTTGCAATGGAGAAACTATTAGAAACGCTGCCATCAAAGTTTGTTCGCATTCTTAGTGATCCTCGAGAAATGATTTCAAAGACAAAGCGATTTCAAAAGGTCAAGCCTAACGGAAATTGTCAAATAATAGGGAAAAAACAAACGGTCAGAATCCATAGGTTCCATAACATTAATCAAATAGAATTTAGTAAGGTTTAAGTTACAACAAGAAAAGTTGTAAAAAGTTAGGGTTAACTCTAGAAACGGTCCTCATATTAGCATAAAGGGATCTTTAGAGACCCCATGCAAGTTGCAAAGAAGACGGTACAAATAGTACAACTGAAGTATTGCGTCGCTACTGGTCAACTTGCGAATACTCTTTTCACAGACGTGAAGGTTTTTATAATTGATCAGGCTTTAACAAACTCAAACAATAAGAACTAGAGTTTTGAACATTCAAAAGGATTGTATAGTAAGTAGAGGATGATATCGGGTAAAATTATTCGTATTTCCATACAAAAAGACTAAAAGTAAGTCAAGATGAGTATTTTAATAATATTAAAAAATGTGCTACCTTAAACCAAAAAAACGTTTCGGCAGCCAAATTTGGACACTTCAGGGGATTCTGACCCCGCTCAAAAGGTAAAACTGACATAAATATGGCATAGAAAAATTTTCCTGATTCTATTAGCGCCATTGTTGATTTTGCCTGACCCGATACCTTATGGACTATAGAGTCTGGTTACATTTTGGAGACATAAACTTATGCAAACTCATACAGGAGTTTATACTCGATGAAGTGGACATTTCCCCAAAACTACCAGCCCATCAGCTTGTCACCGGATTTGGGGAAGCTTGTGGAAAGAGTTATCCATAAGTGTCCGAAAACAGCTATCGACGACTTTCAACTAACTCCGGAAAGTCATTTTGGTTTCCGCTCCGGCCACTCCACTATTCCCCTCAGGGTAATAGAACGTATCACCAACGACTATACCAAATAGCAAATCTACTAACGTAGTCTTCCATTACGTGATCAAAGCCTGGCACAAAGATTTAGTGTGTAAGATGATCTTAAGCGCAAACTCGCTATAGATCATCCAACTTGTCCGGTCCTTTCTCTATAGAAGGAGGTTCAGGGTTAAGCTTCGGTGGCAACTCCAAGCCAGCGTCTTCCAAGTCTCCTCGGTGTTATATAATATATAGGTCCGGGACATGTCAACGATGTCCTCCACTACACTCGCTCAATACTTAGATGACATAGCGGTACTGTCCAGCTCACTATAAACTTTAAGACCCGCCTGCTAGGAGGGGCTGAACCTTATGGAAGACAGGTACGACAAGTGGAGAAAAGGACTCAAGCCAGAGATCGATGGTCATGTTCTCTACCAAAAAACCGCTTTACTGGCGAGAAAATCTGACGAATTCCAAAATCTTCGAAAAGAAATAACCTGAATAGAAGAGACAAACTATCTCAGAATGATTCTGGATCTGGAGATCCCACACAGATAAGGCGATCACTAAAGCAAAGTCGGCGAGATCAGCATTTAGCTCCATGTTCAATTTCCCGAGGCGACTCTGAAATTGGAACAAGCCAATCTTCTACAATATAATCATTCATACTATCATAATGTATAAGGCTTCAGTTTGGAAACGTACACCAACAAGCTCCAGATCGTCTAGAATTGGGCTTTAAGATCCATCTTTAACGCCCCATCGTTTGTGCAAAACCATGACCTCCAAAGAATTGCCAAAATTTCGACAATCCAAGAGTTTGTCTTTCTACAATTATGAGGTTGATTCCTCCGTGAGACGACGTGGAACCGACCTACACGGTCATTCAACGTCTACGCCAGGGCTAATCCAGACGACAAGGGTTAGAGACTGGACTCAGAAACCTCAAATTTCGCCAGTTAAGTCAACGTCAACGTTACGAAGCGGTCTCTTCTAGCGGAGTGATACGAGTTGACAGTAAATGAGATGCGGTACATAATAAATATTTTCCACATCGGCTGTTGCACTGTATTAAGGTCAATGAAAAATATTTTAAAACTTGGTAGTGTAATTACATTTAATGATCCTTCTGCAATATGGTCAATAATTTTAATTTATAGATTCATGAGAAATACAGTTTTCCGTCTTTTGCAACTTTTATAGAATTTGTTTATTATTTATCTTATAAAAAATAAGCATCAACAGATCTTTAGGCTGATCAATTTTTCCAGGCCTTCAATTTTTTAACGATTTTTTCATGTCTCTGTCCTTTATACCTTCATTAACAACCATTAACTATTTTTTAAGCCGCCCTGCTTTCCTTAAGCCATTTACCTTCATTTTTATTCGCTATTTTGGCGTTCTCACCCGGGAAAATATTTTTGGCCTAAGTAGCTATATTATCCTTTGCACCGTTATCACTTGAATTATGGTATATCAATTGTGTAATAACTTCCTTATTTGTTCTTCATTTTCCTGGACGTCCTATTTTGTTATCAAATACTTTTTGCTCAAACTTTTTTTCAAAAGTTTTAACCCCTATTTGTTCACTTTTGTCGTCTTACATGCCTAAGTTGTTGTGCGTCTTATCGATGTTTTGTATTTTTACCTATACTTTAGTCTCCAGTTTCTGTTTTATTATTATTGTATTTCTTGTTGTGTTAGTCTTCTCTCTTATCACTTTGTTCTCGTACATTATAGTGCAATCCGGTTTCCTTTTGGCTTGATATTCCTTTGTTAAATTTTTTATTTTAATGTTAATCTTGCCATTAGGGTCAAATTGTCGGCAGAGACCAACTTTTCTACGTAGTATTCTGCAATCATATGTCCCATCAATCTAAACAAGTGGTAATCTGAAGGAGCAATGTCTGGTGAATACCTATCTAAAAATTCCAAGTTGCTTTTGAATTGTTTCCCAACATGTCACAGAGTTATCCTATCTAAAGGCCACTGCCATGTTTTTGACCTATTCTGAAAGTGTGGCTTTTAATTTCCGGTTAGTATTGATTAATTGTTATTTGTAGTGGCCAATAGTGATCGTTCGACTTGTTTTTAACAGCTCAAAGTACACCACACTTTTCTGGATTATAAATATTTCGTTTTGGCATCAATATTTTTGCATTTGGGATTAGCAAAATATATCTGATTTTCTTCCTCAGTAATAATAACATACTAAACCCTGTTTTTTATGCTTATCACTCAGGATCTTGCACATGGTTTTTCACTTTTTACTATCTCTTGTCCTTGTTTCATATTCCTTCCTTATAAATCTTCACTTATTACTTTTTTCGTCTGATTTTCCTGTACGTTTTTCTCTTTTAGGTCAAAATCACTGTTTGTAAGTTGTTTTTGATACTTTAAGCTTCTACAAGCATTCGATGAGATTGAGCAGCGGTTTTCTTTTATATTTATTTCGCATCGTTTTAATGACTTTTCAAAGTACCCTTCAATCTTTATATATATCTTAATTTACTATTACGTATCGGATTTTCTTTAGTTTTAGTAGTTCGCTTTATTATTTCCTTTTTTTGAACTATTTGTTTTCTGATAACAATTTCTAGTGCCTTTTTTAAGATACTTTGTTGTAGTGCTTTCTTTTCTTCTTATTTTAGTTCTTTCATCACTTACCCTTATTTTGTCTCTCATATTCTTATAACTTCTATCAAAATATTTACTCTTTTCTGCAAATTTGTGCTTTGATAGTCACTCTTCTGCTGATAATGTTATGTCATTTAATTAATTCTACATTTTTTCTACATCCGTTATCACTTTGAAGCTGCTGTATTTTCTGGCAAAATTTATCTGAAAATTAGTTTTACCAACTATGTATTTCTTTGTATTATAATTTATTTTTGTCTTTTGTATTTTAATTCGTTTCATAACGTGTTTGCTTCTCTTCCTTTTTGACTTTAATTTTGGTTATCAACTTGGTGCTTTTTTTGTTGAAATGCGTTTGATTTAATTCGGTACTTTCCGTTCTTGTGTGAGGCAAGTCTTTTTTTTTTGTTAAAATTCTTGGTTCCTTTATTGCTGCTAAATTAATAAAAGAATTCAATATTGCAATTTAGTGTCTCTTGTTGGTAACTAATTCTATAGTTTTGGGGTTTTCTCTTTGCTATATTTTGATCTTCAATTTTGGTTCTCGTATATTGTTTTCTCTGAGACATTGCTTTAAATTTAAATTTTTAGAAAAACTCTTCCTAGCAATCTGATATCGCCGGCACTGTTAAAGATGTGGTAGATCTCTTCTTCTATGATTCTGTTCCGAACTATTCTGCCTCCATATCTGAATTTCTTAGCGTTTATATATTACAAATTTTCTGTAGGGAAAAGTAGTTCTCTTCTACTGCTTTTCTGGTCTTTTTTAGTTCCATATGTTTTATATTCGTTGGTTATGTTTGTTTTTATGTCGTTAACTATTTGTGTTGCTTTTGTATGCTAGCCTTTTCAGATGTTTTTTGTTACATTTGTTATTGTTTGCTATTTTTGTTCTCCTCTCTAAAAGATAATTAGTTTTTAATAATCCACCCTAACACTGTCTATTTCTTTGTTTGCTTTACCATTTTAGAGTAAAATTATTGTTGATGTGTAATATGTGAAATTTTAATTGGCTTTTATGCTGCGGGTGCTTTAGTCTCATATCATTGTTTTGCTACTAAAATTTTTTTCTTGGATCTATTTTACCTGATACGCATTTACATTCGTGTCTCAATCTCAACATATTTCTTCATAAATCCCTTTAATATTAGTTTCATTCATTACTCTTTCTTTTCTAAACTCTGCTTTTAAATTTTCTCTTAACTTGCTGTCTTTTATTTTAGCTCTTTATTTTTCTTTTTTTAACTTGTTTTCAAATGCTATTTCTAGCTTATTATGATAATTTTATTTTGCGTATGTTTACACAGATTAACGTCAGCTAATTTGTTGCTCCTTGTTCAGTAGATTAGCTTCTAACGTCCACCAACTCAGGTAATACATCATTAGACCCTATGTACATTAAAAGTACCTCTAGCTAATATGTTAAAATAGTTTTTTAGACATTTGTTGTTTGCAGTACTTTTATTTAATTGTAACAAAGCTAAAGGCTTGTGGTTACACAACTTAATTATTTTGCCATTTAATTCTAGTAGACAAAAAACCAATAGATTCCATCGCAAACTGTAAAATAGGCTAATTGTAGCCAATCAATGGGTACAATATTACCAGAAAACTCATCTAATGCCTAAAAAGGCGTTAAAAGAAGGGAAAAAATCTCTATTTCAATTAGTATACAAGTATGTCTTCGTTTATCACATGAAATAAGTTTCTTTTATAACTGTTTAGTGTAAAATTCGTATTTCTGAAACTTTTTCTGTCACTTTCTTGAGGTTTAATTTTAAGCACAACATATAAATCTTTATTCAACAAGTAAAATAAAAAAGCGCATCAATCGAAGTGTTGGCTCTAGTTAGCATGTTTTTTATATTTAAATTTTGCTTCTAAAAAATTATCCGTCCTGTGAGAAACCCCCTAAAAATCCAATTTCTGGCATTTTTGAATAAACTCAATTGCTGCTCTGAAAGCGCAAATGCCATCAACCTAGTGGTAGTCGGAAGGAACAATATCTGATAAATACATCGGAGAAGGTAAAATATCCCAGCTAATTGTAAGTGTTTCTAACGAGTTTTTGATCTATTTGCTAACATATAGCTGAACATTGTCCTATTGAAATAAGATTTGGCCACAATTTATTAATTTTACATCAAAAATATTTATGCTAGCATTAGTAAAGTATCGTGTCTTTTGGGCTATACCTTAAAGCATGAATTGGTCTTAATATTCAAAATGTTCACTTAAGAATTATGTGTAACCAATAAAAAGGGTGAGCCAGAATAGGCGTGTCTCGTAAAAAGAGTGCTAGTAACATTCTTTCCTAGAAGACAAACTCTCTATCATGTATGTAGCCTGTTTTGATCAAACTGAGTTTGATGCCAATACTAACGACTGAACCTACCACATATACCATAATTTAAAGAACGATGGCGACTTTTGACTACTTTGGAAGTTTATAAAGTCTAACATTAGGAATCTAAAACCTACTTTATTAGTTCTGCATAATTAATTTACATAAACTATGCATGTAAATTTAATTCAATGTTTTTTTGAGTTAGGCTTTGACATTTTCATGTTAATTTCCATTTACTATTTCTCTGGTTAATTAATTTAAAGCCAATATTTCTATAGTCATGCATATCTATTTGCTTATTTTTAAACTCGCATAACTCTGAACCAGTCTCATAATAACAAGACTTTGTTCTAATTTGAGATATGCTAGCTTGAAAGTTTGAAAGAAAGCAATTGTCTTTTATTTA
The DNA here is from genome assembly GCA_036346155.1 of Sinelater perroti. NCBI lineage: Eukaryota > Metazoa > Arthropoda > Insecta > Coleoptera > Elateridae > Sinelater > Sinelater perroti. The sequence goes on along the minus strand of JARFIY010000002.1, from coordinate 4,055,502 downwards.
TGCAAATTAAACATTGTTACACCAAATAAAAAAATTAAAATTAAAGCATAGGCGCGCTCCAAATCCTGTATACCAATATTAGTTTGAAACTCACCCAAAGCCTGTTGCAAGAGTCCGCCTTCAATCGATATACCGAAGTCAGGCCACTGCAACTGTTATTGATGCCTCTTCCTGCGTCGTGGTAAGACCAGTCGGGGAATGGTTGCAGAAGAGGGCTCGAAGCAGGAGCGACGTTCTTGGAGATGTACGCCACAGTCGCCGGCACGCCCGAGTATATGCGGGGCATGGCGACGAAGATGCGATTGTCCGTCACCTCCATTCCCGTCGCCACCGTCCTCTCTGGCCTGAAAATTTGCAACTAGCAATATATACGAACTTATGGCTTTACGCGAGGAACACTCACTTGAACCTATTGGCGAACTCATAATCAGCGAATGGAAAATTGAAGTTCAGCATGTTCCATTGCGCCACCACGTCCAAATCCAGACAGGATATTCCTGACGTACAGAGTGCCACAAGGAGTAATATTTTTAGCAGCATTGTAATGTGGCCTCTGGAAAAAGTAAATACTTTTTATATACTTGCTTGATAAATAAAAATTGAACAATGATGTTTAAGAACTTAAATTTTAATTTGATATTTACAAAAATCTAAATCCTTTAAAGCATTCGAAGTCTAAGACGAATGATTTATTTCAAAACAATTTTGACTAGATATTTCCGAAATGGTAGAAGTAATAGGAAACCAGATCTGGTGTATGCAGCATGTTTTCAAGAATTGTGGTTTATTATATTTGGAGGAACAGTTTTTTTAATAACAACACTCCAATAAGTAATGTGAGTTATGTAAGATCTGATTTTGGTTGATTATCATCTGGATATTTTGAGTCTATCTAGGTATTTAATTGTAAGTTTTCTGATTTCTTCTTCTACTAATTGAATGCTTGAGTCATTGTACAGGATTTTATTGCCGACCTACTATAGGGTGTCGAATATCATTTCTAGAGTTGGACTCCCTAGTATTTTTATGTTTAAATACCGTGCATACCGAAACTGCAAGGTCTGCTTCAAGAATGTGAACATCTACTCTGTAGGAGTGCAGGATAAATGACTACGGCGGCACCTTCAAGACGTTCCAGCAGTTCAAGGACCACATGTGGCCCGCCATAAGTTGTTCTACTACGTGTATCACACGTGAAGCGAGCTGACCATCCACCCTTGCAAAAGAGTTTCCAGCAACACGTCATGTGACAAGCAGGTCACAGATAACGACGATCTGTTTTGGTATCTCCAGCGTGACCACCTATTCAGTCATTTCTGCGATATGGATGGCAAACACCACTATTACAACACACACGTGGACATCCGCAGACAATACCTAAAGAAGCACTATCTTTATGAGGGAGAAAAATGTAAATACAAACAATCTACATTAGTCCTGATTCGTTTTTTTATGGATTTGTACAGAAGATGTTAATTCATTTAGGTTTATTTAGGTTGATTTAATTCTTTTTCGTTCTTTCCATAGTTATGTCTTGTCTAGTTTTACCCATAAGTACATATTTTACTTAATTTGTAAATAGTAATTAAATTCCGTCTATTGATATATATTGGCTAGACCGTTTGCTGATTTGTGAAGGTAATTTGGGCTAACTGGGTTGGATTTGATTGACTTACACTCGCAAATGATTAACACGGACAGTTTAAAGGCCGCGTTGAATACAAATGGGACTATTATGGTATTATTTGTGATAGAGATATCGATCATACAAAATAGACAAAGACGGGGGGCCCTAAAGCATTTCCTTCGAGTACATCTGATTTGATATGGTTGTACAGTAACGTTTCGAGGTTATACTTGACTTAAAAGTAGCTTTGCCAAGATGGAGTTCAAATAAGTAGGAGTGACTTAAGTTATATAGACTGCAGTTATACAAAACTCGACCAAACGCATTCAACAGGCGTTTCATCCAAAACTATTCTGGACATTCAACAGGACGGTAGCTGCACAGAGTTTCTTTCCTCTAAGCTAGTGAGAATTTTGATTTACAATTTTGTGGCTTCGGACTATGATGCGATGTTTATAAAACAAATGTTAGTACTATTTTCTATTTATTATTACTATTTACTTCTTATTTCATCTGGATTAATGTTTGCGATAAAACCTAACTCGATTTTTTCACGTTTTACATTTTATTTGTTAATTTTTTCAGTATTTTCCCAGTGATTAAGTCGAATCTAGATGTCTTATCGTCATTGCTTGTTCGTTTATTGCTTTCTTTTTGACTTCTGATGAAGAGAAGGATATGGTTGGAAGTGCCGCAGGGAATAAACTATTGAGGTAGCTTACTATTACGAATTGGTTATTGTTATTGTTATTCAAATGTGGCAACGGTATGCTGAAAACTTCAGTTTTTTTATTTTCTGTTTTCATCCAAGTATTGTCTTCGTTCCTTATAAGGGGTGGTGGGTCTCTTAAACTTCTTGGTAGTATTTCAAATGGAATGTTTTTTAATTATCTTAAGAGCCTGTTATATTTGTAGAGTTTAGTCTTTTTTTACTATTAATTCTTTGATAATAATAAAGTATTTTTAGTAGTTTACGCAGTTAAAAGTTTTATAGGTTTTTCTATGCTGCTTATTATATTACCGTAGTAAAATAGTTTACTGCGTTGTCAATACCATCAGATTCCTTTAATGCAATATTAAGGTTTACGAAACTACAAAACAAGATCTAGTCAGTTCTTAATAAGCTCAACCAAGAGTAGAGAGGGATATAGACTAAATAAATGTGTATTAAAAGTGGTTATAATTTGTGCGCAGTTGGATGAAATTAAAAATCTCTTATTTGATTGTTGAAGAAGGGCTTTGGTTTCGATTCTGTATCTGTGTATATCGTTTATATCAAAGGATTACGGTTATACGGTGAGTTGAATTCTTACGGCTTTGCGAGGGATTCTGAAAATGCGTTTCTAATTGGAGCCTAACATCTGTTTTCTAATCATGAAGCTCATTAGTTCAGTTTCACAATTCGTGAGACCATTTAGGAGTATATCTTATTTGACAACACGAGTAGATTTAATGTCTATTATTCAACTTATTGTTTATAATAGTATTCAACATATAGAGTACTAAAATATTTTGATCAATGAATTGAACACTTGGCTTTGTGATAAGTCTATTTATATGTACTCATAAGTTGGTAAATTTGTGTCATTTTGTTTCCTCTTTGATGTTTTATATGTGCAGTGCAATTTATATATTTTCTGTTCATCCCTATAGAATGCAAATTTGGTTAACGTTTTTCGAATTTTTGACAGTTCATCAAAAATTGATTTACGGTTTCCATCGCATTTAAAATACCCATATAGTTGAATAGAATGATGATTTTCAATTTTCTTTTAAATGTAGAGGTTCAACAATAATTTTCGTATTGCAGGTATTTTGAATTATACTTATTGTTTAGTAAAAGTTAGAGATTAATGTAGAACATTATACCAAATATCTGAGATGTTACAAAAACCATGGCCCTTATTTTCTAGTTCTTGCTTCAGATTTGCAAGATTATTAATAGATATTGCTTCACTGCTAAAGTTTTTGATTAATTTTGTATATTTTTTTGAGTTTTATCTGTTGCCAACATGCCACTTAATACTGTGACGTTACATACAGCCAAGGACTTCCGGCGAGACTCGAATTCACCTGCTGGATTCCCGACAGAGGAGTAATGCTCGTAACTATTACGCCATAACGGCAGTCTCTTTTCGTTAATAGTTAAATTATTTATCATTTAGTAATACTGCTTTCTATTGCTGTCTCTATCTGTTTCATTGTTTATACTTATTAGAGGCATACATTTATTTTTGGGGTCATTTGTTTACTGTTTTATTTGAGACTCCTTTTCCTTTTAAGTGCTTGCCCTTGAAATTCTTTGTCAATGGAATATTCCATTTGGAGTTCTTCGGTGACTTCAGTTCTGCATAATTAACGATTGATGAAAGCAACTTTCTTTGAAAAATTATATAAAATAAATTTCTGCAGAGAATGAACATGTTTTCTCTAATATTAAATGAAAAGAATGTCATCCATTCTTAGTCATAAATTTGTAGCAGTTTTGTTAGGTTTACATATAACTGCTGAACAGTTGGAAGTTTATTTTAGTACACTTTATTTTTCAAGTGACCCTGTAAGCTACCATTAAACCTAATTTTACTGGAAAATTCAATTTGGAGTTTCCACAAAATTAATCACTCAATATGAGCCACAGCCCCATCTTGTTGAAACTACAACTGCAATCTATAATAAATGGCAAATTTTTGATAAATTTGAAAACACAGTATTCTATTATTTTTCAATATTGCTGAATCAAATATAAACCGGTATTTTCTTTTATGTGCTGTGAGGTATAAATGTAAATAAAAATGCTCTAAGGGGAGGTTTAGCTTCTTTAGCCAGTATCACAATATCAGATATCTGTCGAGCAACAGATTATTATCAAGTCTCTCACGACAAAGAGCGTAATGTTGTCAGGAATTTTGAGAAAGGTTAAGAAATAGTTTGGGGACGATTTTTTAAGAAGACACAAGTGTGCGCGTAGCATAAACCAATTATTGTAGAAAGAAAAGCTATTGAACATAAAGATCACCGATGCCAGCAAAAGAGAAGCGTTATGAGGAGAATATTTGAATTGTTCGCTGCCTTTCTAAAAATGACCGCCAATTAACAATTGCTGAAATTGTTTCTGTCAAGACGAGGATTTCCAGTCTAAGACGCTTTATAATAGATTCACTCGCGGATTAAAAAAATTACCAATAGTTTCTTTTGCTATTAGTTTACACCCTTACTGGGGTATAATCAATGTTTATGTGAAATGAGTTAATCCTCTGCAACCAAATTATTTAAATTTTCTTAAATTTTATTTCAAAGTGACTACAAAGTATAGTTTTAATCTTGTACTAGTAAATTACAAGCTAAATTTTATATGAAAAGAAGCGTAAATATCTTAAAATTATGTAGAATAATATCCAGGAGAACTTCAGTTGACTAGACCACCTACAAATGAGAGTTTCGGGGCCCTTCCCCTCAAAATAAAGCATCCATATAAAAAAATTATATATAACATATATTATATATAATAATTAAATACCACTAAATTTGTATATTGTGAAAATATTCTGTTTTTGTTCACCGGGTTAAAGAGTCTCTTTATTAGAAATCTCTCGAATTTATAGATTAATGTTTGAAAAAATAACTTGAAATTTTTCAATAGTTTTCCAAGGTTTTTATTTATTTTAAAAGAAAAAAATCTATGGGTCAGAATAATTTTGTTAAGAGATATTGTTTACACATTTAACAAACATAAATTAAATAGATTATGCTATGCACAAATAGGAATTCATAAAAATATTGAGCTTGGCCTGATAAAGATCTCGAACTGGCACCTTAAATTTTCCATTTGCATATAAATCCGAACTTCACATATAATAACTAAAAGCTTATTTGGTTATGCAACTTTACACACACATGTGCAACTTTATTAATATATATAAATTATTTATAAAATGCAGATGAAAGATTTGCGAAAAGGAAAATATAACAAAATAACGGAATTATTTTACATAGATTAATTTAGACTTAGTAAATACTCAAACCCAAGTTAAACATAAAAAAATTAACAATAAACATGACACATATAAGGTCTAATTGAAAATTTTAACTAATATAACATACAAAAAACAGATTACTGGGAGGGGTTCAAAAATGATTAGCATTACAATTGTTTTCTCTTCGCCAATTTTTTAAGAGGAAAGAAGTACACATTTTATTAAATACATTCCTCTTTAATGTCTATTGCAGCAATTTTCTTAAAGCTACTCCAAGTCATTCTTTGAATGCAGGGCGGCACTACTTGTAAATAGTCGACTGAAGGAAATTGCAGAGAAAAATTTATCACACTCCATGTCTTATATTATGCAAGTAAAAATAAGTTGCTTCTGATTCTGCCGAATGGCAGGAGCGTGGAAAAATTACAGAACACAAAACTTTGGTCATCTTTATGCTTTTTTGAAAATAGTGGTATACAAGGTTTCATAGACAAACATTTTGAAAACACACTTATTGCTTTTAAACACGTTGATTCGTTTTCACATACGGCTGACTTCATATGGATGTTCAAACCAGTCACTCCCTTTATTCAAAAAACCATAACGTCAGTATCTCTTCACATTGCTTTACTTCCATAGTTTTTCGCTTTATCTGCAAATGCACTTGCCGCAATACACAGTTTTTTTAATATTCTTGAAATTATTACTTATAATCGTAGAAACAGAGGTCTCTGCTTATTTGTAAGGGTGTCTTGGTAGGGGCCTTTCCATTATCAATGTCCATATTTTTATTATTAATGAAGAACAATCAAAATTCCATTAGTAGTAAAAAATAACAACGTTGAGATGCTTGATACAGTATCACTGAGAGGAGTATATTAGAGGGGTTGAATTTTCAATGTTAATTTTTTATTATATATTGTCCTTTAGCTGTTCAGTCAACTTGATTTGTTGATATAATCGAGGGGCACGACTTGAACCGACAAATAAAGGTCTAAAGATATAAAATCACGTGATTACACCTGCCATCATTTCGTGAAATTACGCGTTCAGGAAACTTTTCTCTCAATAGCGCGATTCTTTTGCCACTTGGGTGACACTAACGCCGTCGCATTGAAAATATCTTTATGGTGTATAAAAATTGTTAATCCTTACGTGACATTTCCTACCATTGATAGTTAATGCTCGACCTACATTTCTTTGAAAGAAGTAGGATTTTATGATGCTTCCAGAACATAACTCGTAACAACACATGTTCGGGTGTAATGGACTCTCCGAGAGTTCCTCGACATTGTTTTCATCACATATACCAATGGATTTGTTTACAAGGCCGTTCACCCAGAAGCTGCCTCGTCACTCAACATAATTTATTTGGTCGAAATTCGAGTCAACAAATGGTCATTTGGTTTGCGCTCTTGTGTTAACTGAATCTTATAGGGCTGAAGACCCAAGTCCGCACAAAATTCGTTAAATAATCCACATTTTTCTGTACGACTGGGAAACGAATAATTTAGGTTACCACACACTATCGCTGTCAACAGCAATATTCTCGTTCGGCCGGGCGCTACGGCGATGCATAGGCGTTAGTTAATTGAGGACAGAGCCATTTAACTCGAACTTTTCAACGAGGCGGCGAATAAACGTTCGTTTGGATTATTATGCGACCGTAACTTACACGCAACGAGTGGTATGTAAAAATTAGAGAATGCTGACTTTTGTTTAGCATCTAATAATTTTTTGTAATGCGTTACCAACAATTACAAAATTTTAATATTAGAAATCCTTATATTCTTAATGAGCATGAATCTATTGTCAGCTAACACTGCTTCCGTAACTCTAAAAAAGCATTGCCTAATCACCCTCCGCTGGCTACTAAAATTATAGAAAATGGGTAAAGATAAAGTTGAGATCCCTCGTAAAAGAGCAAAAATCAAATTTTCTCAAGACACTAAAGCAAACCTAAAATTAATAAAATTGTGGCTATTAGTCCGATGTACACGACAAAGTTTACAAAAAAACTAAAACAGAAAACACAAACAACAACTCAACGAATGATAAATACGGAAGATAAAATAAAACTTTACACAGAATGGATACTTACTAAAAGTTTAATAGAACAAATAATTTATATACACCAAAATACAAAACACTGTACGAATTTGCTATACGCGAGAATCTTTGTGAACATTAAGAAGAAGGTTTTTCGATTTGGGACAAAAACAACACGACCACATAAAAAGCAAAAAGAAATTTCCTCAATGAGAGAATTACTACTTTCTTGGGCAGAACCCTCAAAAACAATACTTTTGAGGGGTGGTTAATGGTATCTTTAGGAGTAAATTAACATTATAAAAAAAGGAATAAAAAAATTAGTAGAGTAATAATTTTTAATTCAATGAATGCTGTATATCTATTTAATGGTTATTTGAAGAACGTATTATTTGGACAAGACAATTATTTTCACCATCGAAGGAACTATAACTCAGCGAGATTTAATAAATTATTCTTCGGCATATTTAATGACAAAATCGTTAGAAACACATAAAGAAATTTTGTCCAAAATATGTTTAGAATTAAGGTGCTACTAATAGCCAAGGAAGAGGCGGGGTTCAAAAAGCACCAAAACTTTCTTTTTCTTATAAAACCCCTTCACCATATAGTCCACTTCTGGTCTCCCCTATATTTTTTACGACTCTTTGATTTGCAAGAACTGGCGCTACTTTCTTCTTTTGTTCTTTTTAATATCATGAAGCTTCACTTTAACTGAATTATATGTGTTATAGAAATTTCGACTTTAGTTCCCTCTCCAACGTTCTTATTTGAGACATAGCCTCTAAGATTTCTTTGTAACATCATCTAATCTATTGTCTTTTGTAATGTTATAAATTTGTTAGCTCTTTTAATAATAAGTTTCATGGTTTGCATCTCATGTCGTCACTAAAATACAAGGACTGAAAGCTTCCTTTACTTTAAATTAATTAGCATTTATTTCTCTAAATATGCGACAATTTATCCACGGCTATCCTTTGGACCTTGCCTAATTTGAGGTTGTATCTAATCATCCATACATACATGCATGCTTACATTTTTGTTTCAAATTTATAGTCTTTATAGTTTATCAGCAAATTTTGTAATTTTGTTAGCAAAGTAGAAATGGCCCAAATATGTATTTTCGATTTTAATGCTATTTTTATCTCAATTTACAAGTCTGGAAACTTTTCCGATATAAGAGAGAATTCTTTTCGTACTAGGATTTTGCTTGTTTTGATGTCTTCTGTGGTTTTAAGCGCAATTGTTGCGTTATCGCATTTTGAATTTAGAATTAACTCTTGTATTAACCATGGCTTTAAAGAGGGCTCATAATTCTGCTTTATAAAGCCTTTGATTTGGTAGAGCTGTGGCTTATTTCCAAAGCTATGAACAATGCAAAAATTGATTCTAGATAAAAACTACTTATGTTATACTTATATGACATATATACACTAACATAACGTTGAATAAGAGGATATTTATAAAAACGCTAATTAGATTTAAATTTAATGCCACTAAGTAACAATTTTCTAAGAAGTGCAAAACTGCCAATTATTTGACTACGTTCGTATACATATTACGGTAGTTTTTGACAAAATATTATAATTTATATTTTATTTTTTGAGACTTACAAAAAGAGCAGAGGTACCCCTGCGAAATGTACCTTATGTGGAGACGCTTATCTGGTAAATTAAAAAATATGCGAATTCTATTACAATCTCTGGAAGCCTAACAATTCAAACAACCGATTAAATATTTAACACAATTCCAACAACATTAACATTAATCACATGAAACCCACAACTTCATCACAATTCCACAGGAAACTGCACCAACAACCTAGCAGCTATGCAAATGTAACAAAATCTAACACTGAACAAGTAGACATAAACAACATTCTATATAAATTCTTAGATTAATTCAAAACCATGTTCCAACTACTCGCTCAACAGAACAGCATGGTATAGACATTCTAACCATGCTTATATATCAAATTAAATAATTTTATTAAAATTGACGAGTAGAATGCCAATGGGCTTCTGCAGCATGAAAACGAGGTTAATGTGTTGCTGCATCAAAATTCAATAAACATCTTACTAATCAGTGAATCTCATTTCACAGAGAGGTCATATTACAAAATACCACTTCCTAGATTTATTCTTTTAACTTCATAGAAATTACACCAAGTTGATGATCTGTCTCCAGACCATTTACCATTCATAGCAACAATTAGTAGTTTTATTATAGATAAAATACTAGCTTCAAAACTGCATAACAAAAAAAAACAGAATATGATAAATATTGCAACAAAATTGAAGAAACAACCACTTTAAATGTAAATCTTAAAACTCCAAATGAAGTCGATGAAGCGATAACACGGCTTAATTCACTTCTCATAGAGTATGTTCAACTTGCTACTTCAGAGATTAACAAACAAAACAAAACCATTAATAATCCAGTTTAAATTAAAAAACTTATTGCAGAGAAAAGAAGAGCCAGCGCCAAATGGCACCAAACCCACAAAACTGCGGACGAAACAATACTCAACACACTAAAACTAAAACTAAAGAAAATGCAAAAAATCCTTTACAGACTACGTCATCAGTCTCAATCGATGAGGAAGCCCACTAAAAATTCTAAAAAACCTATAAACCAAGTACCCCCTCTTCGGAACGAAACTGCTCTCAATCCACAATGGGTAATAAACAATAAAGAGAAAGCCCAACTATTTGCAGAACATCTCGCAGAAGTATTTAAGCCAAATAATAACAATAGAGATGATAAAATGGAAAGACATACAGGATTCCTCCAAATATATCAGCAATCAAACATTTGTTTCTTAAAAAATACAACAAGAAATCCACTACTTAAATCAAAGAAAAGCACCAGGCTCAGTCAAAATTACAAGAGAGTGATACTTATTACATACATATTCAATGCTGTCTTGAGACTGAACTATTGGCCAAAATCTTTTAAAACTGCAGAAACGATACGAATACCAAAACCCGGCAAAAATCCAAACAACGTGTCTTTGCCATCTCAAAAGTTTTGGAAAGACTGTTGTTATAAAAAATGAAATCAGATCCAGACACTGAAGATTGGGTACCACTTCACCAATTCGGCTTACACATACCATAAATCAAGCTCTGGAAAACAAAAAGTATTGTATATCCGATTTTCTAGATAACAATATCTTTCATCACATACTACAAACTTTTGAAATCGTACTTAAGAGGCAGAGCATTTAGAACTATATAGTTCTGGTAGCTATTTGATAGAATCTGGAGTTTTACAAGAAAGTGTCATTGAACTCTTTCTATACATTCTTTTCACAGCAGACTTACCAAACAGCAAAGAAACAACCATAGAAATATTCGCTGATGACACTGTAATACTTGCAACAGACGAAGATCCAACTAGAGCTTCTGTAACTCTACAAAGACACTTAGATGACATTTAGAGATAATAAATGATAAATGAAATAAAATTTGTACAAGTAACATTCACTCTAAGACGAGAGCAGTGGCCTTTCAATATATTTAAATAACATACAAATACCACATTCTAGCAGTATAAAATATCTGGGAACGAATTTAGATACCAAAATAATATGGAAAAAACATAGTGAAAAATCCCAAATAAGTAGACTTAAAAGTAAAAGACCTAAATTGGTTAATTGGTAGAAAATCTAAAATGACACTAGAAAATAAAATCTTCATATATAATACCATCATTAAGCCAATTTGGACATATGGTTCTGAGATATGGGGATACGCAAAGTAAATATAATATACAATTATTCAAAGAAACCAATCCAAAATTACGATGGTAACTGACACACCATGGTATCTATCCAACCAAACATTGCATGATGCCCTAAAAGTCCCATATGTTAAAGACGCCATACAAAAACAAAGTTTAAAAATCATGACAAATTGGAAAACCACACGAACATTCTACTTCATCCACTGTTAATGACTTCACATAGGTGGAAGACAAAAAAATAGTCAGTAGGCTCATTGCCTTATTGGAAAGACTTCATCACGACAATTAAGAGCTTCAAGAGCTTTTAGGCAGCACATTAGCCTGTAGAATGTCATATTCTGATTGTTAATAAATCTATTAAAATAAAAACATGTTTTGTTCTATTATTATGGACACTTAAGAGCTTCATCGTGTGCCACGTAATGAAGTACTTAAATTGTTAAAAATAACCTAAATTTATAGAAAAAGGTAGAAAAACAAATGGCAAAGCAAATCCAAAATCAATTAACAATATATAATATAGACACTAACAATATTGCATACGAGAAGGAAAGTGCATTACAGAACAAACAACACTTAAAAAATAAATAAAAATATAAAATCAGGGAAATGTTACGTAATACTTGGACTCTTAATATTAAAGTATTAATATTAAAAAACATTTTAACAACGTAACAGCAGCTTCTGTTACAATAATGTTCAAACACAACTTTGGCAGATGTGACTCGAAAAGAATCGTTTCTAATTAAAGAGAAGAAATATAATTAAAAATCTTCTTCTTCTCGAGCATCGGATGATGGTCTCTAATCCCGTATCCATTGTCTGGACCTCTTCCTGTCTCTCGCTATTGTTTTGATTTCCTCCAGTGTCACACCTTTTTCTGTTGTTATTTCTTTGATTTGGTCCATCCATTTTTTTCTAGGTCTGCCACTTCGTTTTTTAGGTGGTTTCCCCGCTTCCATTAGTCTTCTTGCAATTCTGTTTGGTTCTATTCTTGTGAGGTGCGCAAACTAGTTCAGTTTCCTCTTTTTAATTTTTCCTTGTATAGATTCTTGTTTAACGATTTCTCTTATGGTCTTCGTTTCTCACTCTGTCCCAGTTGGTCTTTCCTGCCATCCTTCTGAGATGTTTCATCTCCATAGCATTTATTTTAACCTCGTCTTTCTTCTTAAGTGTCCACGATTCGCTGGCATAAGTTATTATTAGAAGTGTTATCGTATTATATATTTTCTTTTTCACCTCTAAATCTATGTATTTATGGCCTAGTATTGTTTTATTTATGGCGTAATAGATTCTTGACGATTTGTTCGCTCTGTTTGCTAACTCTGCATCTAATTTTCCATCCTCTGTTATTATACTTCCAAGGAATTCAAACGTCGTTACCCTCTCAGATTTTTTGTCTTTACATTGTATGTCCTTATTGGTTTGATCTTTTTTTTGTTTCTCATTTACAATCATGGTCTTGGTTTTATTTATGTTGACTTCCATACTCATATTTTCTATTTCAGTCGTCCATGCATCCACCAACCTCTGCATTTTACTGCTGGTGTTTGGGATTAGTATCACGTCGTCTGTGTAAAGTAGACTATTTAGTTTTACTGGTTCTAAATTTTTATATCCAATTACTGTGTTCAGTTGACTATATTTTTATTTTATTCTTTTATTATCTTGTCCATGATAATTATGAATAATAAAGGGCTTAAACTGTAGCCTTGCTTGATACCTCCGATCTCTGCCCGTCCAATTGTACCTTCGCTTTGACTGTTCTATATAAACTTCTTATTGCTCCTATCCACATTCAGTTCATTCAAAGTCCTCCAAATTTCCCTTCTATCTACTGTATCAAACGCAGCTCGCAGGTCTACAAATGTTAAATACAATTCTTCTCCTTCTTCAATTTTTCTTTCGATTATATTTCTGATTATATAAATATTGTCACCAGTTTGTCTGTTCGGTCTGAAAGCTGCCTGTTCTTCTTCTAATAAAGGTTCTATATAATCTCTTAGCCTTTTTTCTAAGATTTTAGTGTACATTTTAAAACTAGTTTGAGCTAGACATATTGGCCTATAGTTCTCGCATTGGGACTGCAATCCTTTCTTGTAAATTGGTACTATTAGGTTGTTTTCCCAGTCTCTCGGTATTTTCTGTTCTTCCCATACTTGTCTACAAATTTTCCAAAACCATTCTATACCTTTTTGGCCCATCCATTTTAAGATCTCTGGAAATAAATCGTCTTCCCCGCTGGCTTTGCCTATTTTTATTTTTTGCATCGTCTACTTCTTCCCTCTTAATTGTTTGTTCCAAATTTATTTGTTGTGTTATATTATCTTCTAGTCCTACTGTCGTTTTATACATATTTTCATAATAATTTTTTCATGTTTCTAGAATTTCCTTTATATCAATTTGCATTTGTCCCTAATTATTTCTTATTGCTTTTATGTCCTTCCTTTTACCTTCTCTTAATCTCTTTATTCTCGTCCAGAAATCTCTGGCGTTCGTTCTGTGTAGTTCTGTTATCTCTTCACCCATCTGCTTCCAGGACTTCTTTTTTTCTACCTTTATTGCTTCTTTCACTATATTCCTCTTCCTTTTGTATTCCTCTTTATCCACCATTTCTTTTGTTTGGATGTATCTTTTTAACGCTGTTTTCTTTTCCTTTGCCATTCTTCTTATATCTTCCGTTCACCAGCTTGTCATTTTCGTGTGTTTATTACGGTTTCTTATCCCACATACGTTTTCCGCTACCTTCTTCAATATTTCCTTGAATGTTCTCCATCTTTCTTCTAGTTTCCATATTGTTTTCCTTCCTTTGTAATTCTTCATCTGTATCCTTCTGGTATTTTTCTCTACATTCTACGTTTTTGAGTTTATTTATTGCCAGCTTACTATAGTTTCTTACTTCTTGTTTGTTGGTGAATCTGGCGTGATACTTTGTTATTACTAATCTATGCTGCGTACTAAGTTCGGCTTCTTTCTTTGTTTCAGTTGTCTGTATCTTCTCTGCTAAATCTTGTGTGTAAGTTATGTAGTCTATTATGCTTTTAGCTTTGCGTTCCTCTGCAACAAAAGTATACTTATCCTCTAAAGGCTGGTCCCACAGTGTGTTTTCTATCAAAAGTTCATTTCTTGCACAAAAATCGATCATTTTTAGTCCATTTCTATTTTAGATGCTTTCTCGGTAGCATCCCATACATCCCATTCCTCTGTTATGGTCTTTTCCAATCCTACTATTCCAGTCACCCATTATGATCGTTTTCTGATTCTCTTCTTTCATTTCATCTAGCAATTGCTGTAGGTCTGCATAGAAGTCTGCCATTTCCCCCTCAGTTGTTCCTTCTACCGGCTCATAAATCTGGATAATATTTATTGTTTCGTCCAGTTTTATAGTTATTGCTATTATTCGAGAACTTATTGCCTTGACCTCAATTATACTTTTGTTTAATTCATCGGTAGTAATAATTCCTACGTCCTCCCTCGCTCTTTGTTCCGGTGCCACTCCTGAGTAATGCAGTGTGTAGTTATTTGTTAAGTGTGTTCTTCCTTTACCTTTCTTCCTTGTCTCGCTAATTCCTAGAATTTGTATATTATTTCTGTCCATTTCCTCCGGTAATTCTATTTCTTTCCCTGATAATGTTCCGATATTTTCCATATTCCTAGTCCTATCCACTCATTTTGAATTTCTTTTCCCTTGTTGTTCCTTGTATTATTTTTATTCGTGTCCTTATTCATAACCAGTTCCGTTGCCTGCGTCCTTGTATTTAGTTATTTTCTGGTTAATTTCCATCTGAGTTTTTTGAGGTTGTACCTGTGCCTCTGCTTGTTCTAGTTATTTTGCGTAACCTTTCTTGTAGGTCTTCATCAGAGGATCTCTCACTGAAAGTTCTTCCTCCCGTCTTTTCTTTAGGTGTTTCTTCTTTTCCTGTTTCTAGTTCGACTTCTGTTCTCATTGCATTCAGTTGTTCCAGGTAGAAGTCGTCTCTATTGATTATTAATTTGTTGTATCTCAAAAGAACAAGGTGGCTTGTGCTCTTATTTTATTTCTGTTTAATCAATTGTTTTCTAATTTCCTGGAGTAATCCTCCTCTATGTATATGTTTTTTCCTCTCAAGTTTTTAGTTGCTTTCAAAATTTCCATTTTCTTTGCCCATTTTTAAAATTCCACTTGTATAGGTCTGATTTTTCCTGTTCGATATTTACCTAATCTTCTAGCTTCTATTATGTCTCTTTCCATTACTATTTTTATTCCCATGTCTCTAAAGGTCACCCTTATGTTTTCTAGTAACTGTAGAATACTCTTCTCTTCTTGGTCCTCTAATCCATGTATTATTATGTTCGTTTTCTTGATTTCCCTATTCATTTCTTCCCCCATTTTCTCGTGTTGTGCATTCCTTTGTTTTAGGCATCGGTTTTCTTCTCTGGGTCTCTCGTTTTCTGTTTTAATTGTTTGTATTTCCTTTTGGAGCCCATCTAGTTTACTTTCCATGCGTAAATCCTATTCTATCCAGTTTCTCATTTATTTCCAGTTCCTCCATTCTATCCAGTTTCTCATTTATTTCTTTAACAGTTCCTCCATTTTGTTATTCTTAATTCTCTTCCGATCCGAAATTTCCTAAGACCGGCTCTGGTCGTTGTTTACCTATGCGTATGATGTTTACGGCGTATTGAAAAATATTCCTCGCCGGCTTTGTAGATATTTGCCGCGCTATCGGCTGACCCGAATCAACTTCTCGGAAGGTCACGTCGATCTCAGCGTCTATTTTACTTTAAATTTAGTTAAAAGTAATGGATCCTACCTTAGTTTAATATTCTTCTATTACTATTGGCACTTAATATCACTTTATACTTCACTATGAAAATTAATTTGCTCTCGTAAACCCTGTAATTTATAATATTCGAGGCACGAAATCACAATCGGTACTTTGTGTTTCCACTCCAGGACCGGACCTCATAATTAAAAATAAATATTTAATAGTCCAGGTGACTGAAAAACATTTTAAATTTAAAATTAAAATTATACTATAAAACATAAACATTTAAGATCAATAAATAATTTTTGTAAGGGTAATTCCATAATAATTGGTTCTAGAAGGGCCTAAAGAGAAAAATAAAAAAAAACTTTATTCTCTCTTTGAAATTATCTAAAACAGATAATCCAAATTTATTATCCTTAAATAAATTTTGTTACATTTATACTATCAACACGCACATGTCTAGGTTAAATTGTTGCACTTTGCATTTATCTATTTGTATTAGCCTTTAAAATTATAGTGAAACACCGTTTCTGTTTTGAAGAGCACCCACTTTGCACTGATTTTATTCATATAAATATAACCTTGCAAAGTATTTCTATAATTTCGCTCACTTTTGAATTTCGATTGCCATCGAATTTGTCGAATGAGAGAAATTATTTCTGAAAAAAACACTTCATTGGGCAGACATTTTTGAAAATCCCGTGATCAAAACAAAACTCGTTTACACAATCCTTTACTGTGCTATATAAAAACGAAGGATTATCTTAATGACCATTCCTTGAAAAAAATTAATTACAGTTCTGTATTCGAGTGCCAACATTTCACTAATTGAATGTTACTCAAATACTAAAATCTACAATAGCATACAACTCAAAACTCAGGTACCTTAATTAGGAGACGTTAAAGTGATGCGTGCAGTGTTGCCGCAGTTCTTGGAAGACTTATGTCAGACCACATTATTATTTTTGCCGCTAATTAGTAAACAATAAATTGTCTTAAAGTTTCATAACGTCAAAACTAAAATATACATCAAATTATTGCAAACATCCAATTATAAATTCAGTTTTTCATTATTTTGTAAGCGATATGAATTATTATGATAACTTTATACGTTTTCATTTAGAAATGTGTCTTTCTTCATCTCAGTTTCTAAAAATGTTGAAAGATTGTGTGTAATTTTGTTGCATGATCTTGTTATGCGATTATCCGTAGGCTTTCTCAGTCTATATTAAACCTTATTTCATATTCCTTATAACATTTTTTTTATTTGAGGCACAATTTCTAGTTGTTATATTAATTATGTGCATTCAGTTCAAATGCGGTGAATTAGCACGTTTATTTACAATTACATATCTGCGTCTAACATAAGTAGGCGTGTATTGTGAAATGCTGTTAAAATAGCACGTTAGTCATATTAGAAACACGAACAAGCAAATAAAAATAATGGAGAAGCTCTACAGATGTACCATAAAATCTATCCTCAAAGACAGCAACCCAATCGCATCATTAATAACTAAATTATTGATGTAATATTTGATTGTTTATATAAATCAAATATAGGCAAAAAGTTTCTTCTGTACGTAAGCACAAGTTAAATACCATATTAATTAAATATAAATTAAAATTATTTTCTACTGGCCCTAAATTAAATGAAAAGAGGCACAGCTTCTAAGCATTGTGGGTAGAGATGGCTGAAGTGTAATGTCACCGTAGGGTATCTCACACTATCGTTTCTTTAATCAATGTCACCATATCAGACCAAGAGCTACCCTCGATGTAAAACCGTTTAAAATTTTAAGGAAACTTAAAGCACAGTTTGAAATCAACACTCTTAAGAAGGTATGCGTGACATAAACAATTTTTGGAAGAACAAAAGCAGTTGAAAATTAAAGTTACCGGTGTTTGCTGAGGACCAGAAAGATTAATGAGATTAATGGTTTCTAAAATTGCTTTTGGGGTCTATATCAATGATGAGAAAAATGTACTTCTAGCCCGGACTGTCTAAACTTTAAAAAAGAAGATTTGTTTTGGACGACACTGGAACACCCTCTTTACAGTCCGGACTTCGACTTGACTGGCGTCACAGCCATTTTAATTTTACATTAGCCAGATCAAAATTCCGTATTTCTGTATTAGGAAATTATATAATAAAATAACTTTTTATGTTTGCAATTTCGTGATGAATAAATTTAAAAAATCCAATTTACATTTGATTCGTCCTCGTAAAGCAAAGGTATAAAATATACTGTCCATCATTAGACATTAAACAGTTATAGAAAGCACACAGTAAGGCTCTGGATGATTCTAAAGATGATATTAAAACTTGCTGAATCAAAATAAAACCACCGCACAGACAGTAGCAACTACAAAATAAAATTAATAAGGAACAGTATCACATTAAAAAAATAGTTATAATTTAGAAATTTAAATTTAGTAATTATAATAAAAGGAAAATGCTAAATTAGATTTAGCATAGATCTAGAGCATAACAGGTGCAATAAAAAATTAAAAGATCAACAATTTTAAAGCCCAATAAAGAAAAAAAGCTTAACAATGATGTGTTTTATAAAGTTACACTCTATCAGCTTCATGTTGATTTCTAAAATGCGTAGTATAAAGATTGAATGTTAACCACATCGACAAGCTTTCGAAACACTGGATCATTACGGCATATTACACTGCACGCCAGCATTCCACTTAAGTCTAACAACTTTAAAATAGGTGATTGAAGTGCTCTCTATAGGCTTCAATGCAAGCACGAATGTTAACTGAAGGATAAAGTTTAGAAAAATTTTGTATAAACGTGTAAAAAATGCTATGATAGCTAGCACTATTGTTCCTCATGGCGTTAGTCTCCCATAAAAAATACTAATCTCAGTTATGGTATGTGTATACGCCTGAATCGCTTAGTGCATTTGTAATTTCTCCCTGTTACTCTGTCCCTATTCGTTAAATATGTATGCCATTTGGGATACGACTGCTGCATGATGAAGCCCCAGCTTTCTTTGGCATTAACATTAGCCGTAATTTTAACAACAGCTTTCTCGATAGATCGACCGGACGAAGTGGTCCTGCTGCAAAGCCTGCCCGGTCACTGAATTTAAATCTCGTAAACTTTCACCTGTAGGACCACTTAAAAGCGCCGTACTTGTTGAGCCAGTTCTTGAAGTGCAAACACTCGAATAAAGTGTTATTGCATCTTTGTACGCCATTCGGATGCAGCCCGGAAGATGTGAGCTGGCTCGCTTGCACTGAGGCTCACAAAATGAAATTGACAGAAATAAATAGCAAAGTGTAGTGCGACGTAATGATCCAGTATTGTAGATTCATTCTGTATTTTCCGATATTTGTTTGATAAACTTATTTATCCCTATACTTAACATCTACCCTAAAAGCCTCGACATTGCTGTAGCGTCATCAAAATTTCGTACATATGACTTAGGTATGCTTCATTTAGAATTGTTTTTAAGTTTTAATTTATATTTGTACGCACATATGCTATGTGATTTTACTGCTCTTTTTTGTTACTCAATTTGCAGGTATGTGATATTATTTTTTATAAAAGTTCACAACAAGTACACCTATTGTACTAATAAGTTTTCACACAAACAAACATATATAGTAGTATTTTTTTTATTTGACAGAAAAGTTGTAAACTGACTAATACATTTTTTGTATTAACTAGGAGTTGCCCGCCAAAGGGTATTTTTGATGTCCTAGGCTGACAATTTTTCACCGCCTTCCCTCAAATTCTCGCAAGGTTGGAAGCTATAAATTTTTAACTAAATCGACTTTTTCCCTGGATCTAGAACGTGGAACAATTTGACTTATAATTGAAGCTCCGCTCGGTGGAAGCAAACCAAATGGCCGTGGCAGACGCTCTTTTTGCGTTCGGTAGAGATAGATATTTTATTTACAACATAATCACTACGAAAAATCTGTTAGGTTACATTTATATTGCGGTACACATGATCTTCAGAGAGAAATTACGCTATTCGTTCTTAAGAAACCTTTTCACATTGGTATAAGGATATGCACACAGCTACATCTTATGCCATATGGCATAACCCAAAAGATTCATATCTGGCAATGCAGACGGTCATTTTATGGTTAAGATAAAAGAGACGACTGCTGAACTATTTTCGGTTTACATGACGATGACGGCGTCACGCTGAATGGTCCAGTCTTGGTTTAAGAAGAGGATATTGGAAATAGACTTGGCAACAATTTCTAAGATATCAATGATGCAGTTTTTGGTTCCTTTGACTCCTTGATGAACAAAAAAGAGCTTAGCTTTGCCCTTCCAATTTACACTATACTAGACTATAATATTTATACCCGAGTTTATAAGCTCTGTTTGAATTTTTAATTTTTTTTAAATATTTCTTTGCGCGTTGGTAATTGCAGCCCGTCATTTGAAAGGTTTCAGTTATTTCTATAGTGTCAGAAACATACATGTTCTTCAGGCCATCACCTACGTGCTTTGCAGACTTTTAGCCTAAGCTTCCGTTGAGTGTCTTTTGAATGATACCTTGACACATCCTCATCTGAGTAACCAATTTCTTCCAACTGCGACTGTAAATTAGATTAATTTGCTCTGCTAGAGTTTCTGGTGTCTCTTTACTTCATCGTCTACCCCTACACTTATTGTACTTTTTGAATATGTCATACAATATTTCTTTCAACTCTTGTGTTTTTAAGCAACCCCCAGCAGATTTCTTTCTACCCATATGCAAAATTGCCTGTGAACTTTGCTTATTAAAAGACATTTTCATAGAAAATGAAACGTCATGGCTATGGGGGTTTAAACTTTGTACAAGAATTAATTAGCATCTCAGGTAAACTAATTTTTTTTATTTGGTGTATTGATGTAACTAAATTTAAAAAAAAAAACAAATTGGAATGTTACTACTTTTTTATATATGCAACTCTATTTGTATGTATTCTTTTTATTTTTTATTTTATTTTAATATTTTTCTGCACTTTAATACATCTTCAAATATCAAACTTATTAATTTTTGAAATCCAAAGTGTCTAAAAATAAGAAATATATAAATAATCATTTAGTACAAGGCACTAGCCATTTTTCCTCCTATTTTCTTCGCAGTTTGTGGCTAATGCCCCCACCGATATTTTTCTTGCTTACTTACTTACACTTTCTGAAAAAATTACACTTGATGATTATTTAATTTTGTAACTTATTATAATAACAATCAGGTGTTATTGCCTTAATATTAATTAATAAAAAAATGCAATCAAAAACTTTGACAATTATTTTAATTTTTTAATGCAACTTTATTGTTATATTGTAGAATAAGTTTTGCAAATGTTTAGTTTCTTTATATAAACAAAAACCTCTGTAAAAAAATTTTGAATTACGAGAAATGTAAAAATCTTTTATTAGTAAATCCACGGTAGTGATTTTAAAAATCTAATTATTTTATATGATTATGTTATTAGTTGTTAGGCAACTTTTAATAACATCACAACACAATACGTGGAATTTTAATTAATATCCTTATAAATGATGGTTAGATAACTAAAAATATTTAAGTGAACAGACAATGGTGAAATACCAACCAAAAATTCAAAAAAGTAACACCGTATACCCAAGAAGCAACAGAGCAGCAACGTTGTGACTGAGTATTATAAAGTTAAATAATCCGCCACGTTTCCACATTACTAAATACGCCGACAGAGTTATTTTATGGTCTTACAGTAAAGCTCATTGGCGAGGCTCTTATGAGAAGGCCGCCAATACATTAATATTTTTTTCCTGATCCCAAAGTGTAATCACAAGTGCTTCTACTGTGCTGACGTTTTTTCCGACAGACCAGTGTCAAATTTATGATTCGTTTGTTGCGACCAAATACTTGAAGAAGACCTTTGAATCGACGTTACAGGCTACGACTCAGTGTTGAATTCCCACACACATCTGCTAACCTCGTATGGGTATCCAAAGTAACCACGACGTCCATCGCTATCCACGCTTTTTTAATTTCATAGTTTTTCCTTTGTGGATAACTGTACTTTTAGAATTGCATACATCAATCACTAACTTTCGTTTTGTGTGTTCCAACAATATCATCTGTTGAAATATTCTCACACGCACTGGGCGCGCATTTCAATCTGCGACACAACCGGAGTAGAAGTAACAATAATTTTAAATGCTCTAAATAGTATTAAAGTAAATTGAAATCCTTTACTTTAAACATTTTTGGTATAATATACGCCCAAGTTATGAAAGACATATGATTACTATAGCATTTTAAAGATTATCATATTCATATAGGACAAATTGAAATTTAAAAAAAACTCCAATATAGCTTAATGACTTCGTTACAACAGGTTAAAGGTTCAATATACAAAACAACGTTTTGTAAAATATTAATATAGTAAAATTCTAATTACAGACAAGAAAATATGTACTGCAGATGAGCTTTTCGATTTTCAAAATAACAAACTGCTTGCCAAATGTACAAAAATCTTCATTGTAGCTTTTAATAAAGTTTGATATCAACTCGTAACAACAGTTTAATGAAATACAATTTTAAAACCTTAATTATTTATCCTAATTATTAACCTGGTAATCATAACTTTAATTCGTTAGATAACAATTGCCATCCGCGTTACAAAATGTTTAAAATAAATTTCTTTATAATATCAATTCATAGTTTTCTTTACTAAAAGCAGTGTATATAGACTTTATAGATATTTTGCATAATAAAATATGGATTAAGCGTTTTAAATGTTTTATTAACATGTCATTACAACATTAAAGTATTTAAATAAATCTTTAAGGTTAAACTTATCAGTATAACTTTATCCACAGGGTGGTCTTATTTATAATGTGTAATGTTATTTTTCTATCAGCTTTTAATGAAGTCGAAAATCAAACCATTTTTTGTTATTTATTCTTGAAACTTGTTACACCATATCCAGAAGTATTGTTATATACAATGTTTAATGTGTCGGATATTCTATTGATAATTTCTTTGCAGATATTTCCCTTAAATTTCACGAGATGCTGGGAATAAATCTTAAGTTTCAAGTAGTTTAACAAAAAGAATACTAATATCAAATCTGGAGATCTTGCAGAACATACCACATCGCCTGAACGTAAAATAAAATTGATTTATGCGTCACATTATTAAATGTGATATATAGAGCCAAATCAGCTTTTCTGTATATTATATAGTCATCTTTTGAATATGTAATGTCCTCTCGTGTAGTTTTCGTGACTTCTAAGTTCTGCAAAGATAAAAATAAACAATTTCTTTACTGTCATCGCTGTTGGTTGCCTATAAGAATTCACCTGTACTTTATACGAGAACATGTACAGGTTTTTGTGAAACAAGTGTTGCACGGATCATCAAGACATGTTGGTGTTCCCCAGCAAATAATTTATTTTTAATCTACTACAATGCTAGGCACCGATAATGTCCTAAGTTATTTGAATCGAGAGGCTAGAAGCTAAATTGTCTTCACATTTAAAATCAAGGACGACAATATTTACTGTGGAATTTACGCTTTAGTAGTACCATAAACAAATCTTGTTTAAGGCAAATATTTGCAATAGCTACAAGTTTTTAAAATGTGTCTCACCACATAATTATTTTAGTACCACTTTAGTCTACATTTGAAAAAATTAAGGATTTTTATTAGAAAATCTATTTAAGCTTATTTTGTATAGGAAGAAATAAAAAAATTGTAAAATTTATCTAAAAGCTGTCTAAAAAGCAGAACAGGCTTATAACAACAAATTCTTTATACCAATATAGTAAACTATTTTTCTAGTTAATTAAGGCAAAGAAAAAAATATAAAAAACGATGAAGTTAATAGACCCAATGCTCTCTATAACAGGAGAAAAATATCAGAAGGAAAACGTAGTAGAACCTTTATCAAAAAGAAACTTGTGCACTATAGTCGTTTGATTCTGTCTAAATAAAAAACACTACTACCATAAACAGGCGTTACTAAATTACAAAAAAGTTTCTTAGCATAGTAAAAAAATGTTATGTATAAATTAACATCAAAAGTAACAACTATTCTTTAAAATATAATCCATTATTGTTAATTTTTTTATGGTGACTACAATAAAACAACATTTTCGAACAACTTAAAACATGCGTAATAGATTGAAGTAGTCCATAATCAGATGGTTCAAAATTGATACTGTAAGTTGGACGTGGCAAGATCTCAATTCCACCCATTTTAGCAATCTTGTCTGTGAACATTGTGGGAGAATTTTCTTGTTAAAGAAGAGCTGGTTTGTCATTTATGAAAACAATGTAAACAAGTTCCAGTTGCTTGCAGTACAGTTTGTTATTTATATATATTTAATTTGAAACCAATTAAAAGCGCACAGTGCCGTCAATATCCCACCAAATTGAGAGCATGACTTTCTTACCCAAAACAATCCTCCAAGAGACCTAGAGTTTAGAATAATTACTGTTAAGAAGGTAAAAGATTGTGTTATTGGTTCTAGGGTTGTTAGGCCTTGGTTGGAGCTTAGAAATTCTTGAAATGTGGCGGAAGTCGTCAAAAGGAAATCTTCTAAAAATTAAATTACTGTTTACGTTGACTTCACTGGCGAGATTTGAGGTTTTTGGGTCTAGTCTCTAACCTCTGCCCTTTTGATTATCCCTGGTTGGTGGAAAACCGTGTATGTCGCCTCCATTTCACCTCACGGGCGCCTCTGTCAGCCTTGCAATCATAAAGGCCACAAACGGTGTAGTTGCTGTAGCCCTAGATGCTCTCGTACACAAGATAAACTCTTACATTGTCGGAATAGCCGTGTTTTTGTGGAGATCATAATTTCTCACAAAATCTTGTGGCATTAAAGACCGATTCTGGAGCTTGTTGATGTGAGTCTTTGCAGCCCAATCCTAAAGGAGGCCGCATATATCAAAATGGGACGGATGATCGTTTTGTATATAATTGGCTTGTTCTAGCTTAAAAATCGCCTCTAAGAATAAATTAAGGAACCGAGTGCTGATGTTGCCGACACTCTGTCTGTATCTAATCTTCAAGGCAACTTGTGGGTTAGAATTACTTCGAGATAGATTGCCTCTTTTCTTCAAAGTATTTTTCTATTAAATATTTTGAGGTTCGCCAAATTGCCTTGCCTGTGAAGCGCTTTCTTGGTAGCGAAAAGAACCGCCGAGCTTTCTCCGAGTCTTCCAGAAGGTTTAACTCCCCCTGGAGCCGGCGGTTACAAAACAGATTCTCGGCAAGTTGAACAGTACCGCCGTATCGTCTGCGTATTAAGCCAGTGCAATGGAGGATGTTGTCATGTCCCGGACGTAAATAGTATATAGCGCCAGGGACAGAACGGAACCTTGGAAACGCCGGCTCAAAGTGGCCTTTCCGATGACCTCATGTCTGAACTGACTTGGAACCTCTTTCCGGAAAGAAAGGACAGGACAAGCTGGTAGCGATTGCGGTCTTGTACAGTAAAGCGTTGTACTACACTTTGCCGAAGACGTTGACTACGTCGAAGAAGACTTCATCAGTGGTTTGCTTCTTGGTGATATGTTCCACTGCTCCGAAGAGTTCGAGGGTAGTGGAGTAGTCGGAGTAGAAGCCAAACTGACTTCGAATCAATTGTAGGTCTTCGACAGTTATCCCTAATCGCTTGTTGATTACACACAAGTTTCCCCAAAGCCGACAGCAGGTTGATGGGCCGATAGTTCTGAGGAAAAGTTACTGATTTTCTAGGCTTAGGAAGTACAACGATGTCTACGAAAGCAAAGGATCAAGTTACTGCCTGGTGCGCGTTAGCTTTTATACTCGTACGTGTGTGATAATAATATTGAGGAGAGACCATTGTTGACATTACCAGATTCGTTGCTGATGTGACTGAGCTAACCACCACCATCCCACCATACGCGTATGAGTATCAAAGTGAAAGCGCACGGGGCAGCAACTTAATTTTTAGATTTCATTCTGAAAATATCCGCCGCAGTTGTCGCAGAAACATCAAAAGTTTCCGAACGCCGACCATGGCCTAACATCCCGAAAACCAACAATAAGATCCGTCAAAACACCGGCCGTAAAAGTCTTTCCATTGATTTGCTTAAGAAACAATTTAAATTTTATATTTAATTTAAAGCTCTCCTGTAAATATCCGCTACCAAAGCAAATAATTTTGGGACTTGTGAAACAACATGGGGAAACATTAGAGTATCATAACCATTTTTTATTTGCTTTGGTAAAACAATGGTGATTCTAGTTAGTGTGTGGTTTTCCAGACACAAATATTGCTGTTATTTTGTGTTAACGGTTATATGTCTGTTGTGTTTCCAAGTAACGCAAATTTTCCAAACATTTATTTTAATATCTCTATTGTTCGATGCCTCACAAGAACAGAACATGACCTTCATCAACTTATCACAATCATATAATAAAATACTAATAAAAATTTGTGCCAGGATTCAAGAGCAACTTTAACTTTTAGATTCTTTTATATACAAGAACTTTTAGTGTAATCCAAATGTTTTCTGTAGTATTTATGGCCCAATAATTCCTTGGCCAAAATAGCAAATTGATAGATTTCCAGTGATTTGTTTTTTTTCCCTGTGATATGGCACCTAATCGTGTATAAATGGTTTTTATAAGACAGCCTTTATAAAATCGTTTGAAGGAACGTCATCTGACAAACTGAATTCTTTCTGTTATAGAATAATTGAATACGACTCTATAAATGTAAAAAAGTTACAACATTTTGCATACAATATTTGTTTAAATGTGATAATAATTTTAGTTTTACTGTATTTTCAACAGAATAGCTCCGACGGTGTTTGACTTTTTTTGTATAGATCATTTGTATTTCAGACCAGCTTTGTACATTCTCCTTATGTTTCTTCCTATGATACACTTTCATATCCCATGTAATGATTTGGTGTATATCATTTGTACAAACTTCACAATTTTCCGTAGTAGTTTTGCACAATTCAATGATTGCACAAATTGATGTTATTCTTTTACCGCAACAAAACTTTAATTGTTTGAATTTTGAGAATAGAGCCGAGTAAAAAGAAAAATCAAAAGGATCTTTATAATACTTTATTACTTATTAACTATGTTTATGCGGACACGAGATCTCGGCCGACACGCAAGCTGTTTGCATTAGAGCTAAGAGTGCCCTCTGTTCTGAACAAAGCTGCATCTATAGTTTAAGACGCCGTTAAAGCTATTTCCAAGATGATTCAAACGGTCCGTCTCCCACATGCGGCCAACTGCATTCGGAACCAAAGGCTCAGCCTGGCTTTTGGCCCATATCAAAGGGCTTTAACGTCTAGATAGTTTGTGTGGTCAACTGCCGGCAAAACCGAAACACACATAATTCCGTCCAACTACCAGACCACCTAAACCACTCATTGAAGTATGAAGAAGCTCGAAGTGTCAGCTATACAAGCGAAGACTATTCGCAACTGCAGCTAACTAATGTGTTTCCTAAATGTCTCCTTGTGCGAGTAACCGTTAAATATGCTTACATATTAAATAAATTAGGTTGTGGCTATATGCTATCTTGAATTTACAAGAACTTAATCATAATTAAATTGCTTATATTAAGTGGCCTTACCAAATATAAAAAAATAGTGTCAAGTAATTTTCTTGTTCATAAATGCAGCAAACAACTTGTGAAAAACATAAATTTTAATGTAATATTATATTTCAAAAATTCACCAATCAAGTGCAACATTCCAAAAGTTAATGAATTTTTATATGGCTCAACTTCTATGGTATAGTACTGTGTCTTATACTAAAATATCTTTCTTTAGAAAAAATCTTCCTTTTAGAACTTTTAAACTTTTAATTTATCTGCTCTTTAATTTTTAAACACACGACTAGTATTATTGTTTCTCATAAATATCTTATTTTCCAATTATTTGCTCAAATATGTTGCATCCTTTAATTCTTATCTACCGTCGTGAGGATCCAGACTCCCCAGCACGATTTAGTATCAATTTAAGCCCTTTTAAAGTACAACGATGGGATATGTGGTGCTATCTGTTATTAGTTCGAGAAAACCCTTTCGCTTAGAGCACCACCTTTAATTTTGAAGGGTTAGTGTAGTTTTTATTATTAAATAAAACACCGGGTCATCAAAGACCCCAGAATTCCAAGATCATTGCAATTTTTTAATCATTTTTGAAACTTAGTGCGGCGCCTAATTTTTTTTATTTTTCTACCAATATTTGTATAATATCGTATAGCGTATCTATATATCTTTAGCTGATCAAAGAGGATTATGAAAACTATTCTGACAGAAATTTTTCTGGTTGGAATCGTCGATGGTGATTTAATCGTTTCAGATTCTGAAAGCACGGAATCGGCAGGGGAATTTTAAACAGGCGTTCATTTAGAAAATATAATGTTGAAACATATTCGTTTGAATCATGTGCTCGTATGGTCCTGGTTCTATTGAATAAAGCCGCTGTTGGGATAACAAAAAAAGGCAAGCGGGAAACTCCCACTGAACTGAAAGTCCTGCTAAATAACTACCGAATACAAAGTTGTCATGCGTCCGGTTAAACGACAATAAATAAGATTCGTTATTTCTCCATGTAGGTACACTACAGTCACAACTAGTGGAAAGATAAATATCATGCTTTACCAAAAGAAGGTACGGAGTTTTGCAATTCTCACATGGTTATAAGAAGATTTGTTTCAAGAATATCAAATTCAAATTTTATTTTTTAATATAAAAGAACAAAAAAAAGATTTATAAGTGATCTTTTACTTTTTTTATTTCTACCACTTACAGATATACTTCGGGAATAAAACTAATTTATCTTTTAAAATAATATTTGAAGATTATTTCCCATTTTTCAAAGTAAGACTAATGAACAACTTCGACTAACAAAGTGTTTTATTCGTTGTCTCAGTTGCCCTAATGTGCAAGCTGTGTGATTCTCATAAAGCGTTGCAGCTAAAGGTTAAGCATATAGGCTCTTCTGCAGCAGCTTACAATTAAATAAAATAACGAACTATAAAATCTATAAACAAATAGCAATTTGATTAGTATTTAGTATGGAGTGTTAAATTGTTGCTATAAGGAGTATACATTTCAAATACTTTCCATACGGGATGTTATCTTGATTTAAGTTTGTGCAAAAATAGAGAGGAAGCTAGTGCTGCAGAGGTATTAAACTCAACAAGTAGTTTTAAAACTATTGATTGTCAAATTGTGTATTATGATCTTTAGATTAACGATTTTTGGTCATAGTCTTTGAAACATTTATATTTTATGTCTTATTAATTTATTGCGATTGGTAGTGATTATCAAAGAGCAATTGAATATAATCGCTTTGCATTGTAGCTTTGATTGAATGTCATATCAGCAGTAAACAACAGGTTTATATATTTTATTAGAATACTGTAAGATTTAAGAACTTGCATTAGAACCAATATCATCATATACGGACGTGATCAGTATTTGACCGTTTTAATTAAGTAAGTTATTTAAGGAACAGGCAAAAAAATATTAAGTAATTTCTTCTTCTCTTTGGCCCACATCACTTAATGAACCGATTAGCTCACAGCTTGATATCATATCATTTCAAAACTGAAATTATTTTTTATATTTGTCTCGGAAACTTTTTCGATAACATTGACATAAGTTTGTGTCCTTACAATTTTGTCTTGTGTTTGTAAACTCAGATTTCCTGGCAAACCGAGACAAATAGAAGATCGATGCTGTAACAGAGAGAATACAGTTTGTTAGGTGACGTCATTTCAAACTGAATCATAAAAATCGTAAAACATCGGCTATGAACGATGTTTAGTTCTGCATTACTGAAAATAAACCAGGACTTATATTGAGAGGCTAAACCGAAACGAGAGATTTCGATCATGCACGACGGAGCGCCATGTTATAGAGTAAGGACAATAAGAGATCACGTGAAATTTATCAGCTTGAACGCTGCAGAAAATATTTGTAAAACAAAAATAATGCAAAAGACGATTTGAAAAGTAATATTCAAGAACGCTTCTAAAATAAAAGACAATATTAGAGCTTGTACTGCTTTTATAAGAGTAAAGGGTAGATAAGTAAATATTAATATCAACTATTTAATTTCTATTTGCATCGTATTTCAATCAAGTTAGTATCTACAATTGTAAATTAAATGGCCAGGGATTATAAAGCAAGATTTATAAGCAGCCCAAGAAAACAAAGTTATTCTTATTTTTTTAGTTGCTTAATTTGCTTTTAAATCGTCAATGTAAATCATTGATTAAATATTCAAACTATGCTACTTTGATTAAACTATCAAATGGAAATTTCATGTCCAGATCAATATTTTCAAGACAATCTGCTTTACATTTATGTAATTGATAATTTTCACTTGACTTTTATACAGTAAAGAAGACTAACTAAATAGAAATAAACCATAAAAACTAAAAAACACTGTCAAAACTAAAGTCAAAGTTTAATTGCATTCTTTAAGAAATTTAAACAGTAAAATATTTGTTTTTGTTAATTTAACTTTGCAAGTTCGTCTTGTAGTTAATAGTCATATTAGAATTTTTACTTTAAAAATTTTAAGTATTCGTATAACAAGCTTATATTCTACCATTAAACAGGGGATCGGTGCGTAGCAACTTCAATGCGCGAATAAGCAGCAAACCCGCATTTCTATAGATACCGCCGCGTTAAAAACATTAAAAAACGTAGTGCCAAATAATTATAGCGTGTTAAAGTATAAAACATCCCAATCGTGACTTGTAAATTTACAAAAAAAAGTTCTGACCATAAAATGTTCCTTCACAAGGTGATCATTATTTATTTATAAAACGATAGAATCAAATTTGACTATTAGCTTATTTCAATCCTATAATGAGTAATGTTTTTATACTCCAAAACAATGCCAAACAATAACGCAATGACAGCAAAACGGATGCGTCGAGGACTTTTTATCGATGACCGTTTGTCAAGCCTGATGAACGAAAAATCAAAAACGTGACTGTATTTTTTAAAACGCCGCCAAGGTTAGGCCAACAGGATACGTTGCGGTAAATCCAGTCTCCTCCATATAGTTCCTGTGCAATCATTATTATGGACGGATGAAACGAAGGTTTGCGAGTAAAAATATTCTTATATTCCTACCAGGCACTTTTCACAATGTTGGATCCATATTCGTTATATAACAATTTCCCGTACAAAAACATGGCTTTTTGATCTAACGTGAATTGGCTGCACCACTTAGTCGTTCAAAGCTAGTCTTTTAGATATATTATTTTTGTTTGTAAGGAATCTAAAGTTTTGTGTTTTAACTGGAGCTAATATTTGCTAAACTTGAAAAAAAACATAAAATATTATATAGCCAAGAAACTCGTGCCCTTTTTGAAATCGTTTGTAATATTTGTAAATAAAATAATTTTATTTATCAACATATTCACTTTGAATAATTCTTTTCGAGAGAGAAGATGATTTATAAATTCCATTTTTATAAGACTGACTACTTTTATCTTAAAAAATATACATATAGACACCTCAATTTTTAAAGCTACTTTATTATTAAATTGTTTACCACGCATATGATTATCCAAAGATATTAATAGGTGATAATTTAATTAAAATGTCTGGGAATTATGTAGGGATGAGAAGATTTATTATTTTTTCTCTGGTCTCTGGTTATTTTGCAAAAATGAAACTTTTTTGCGATTTTTCAGTGGTGTCAACTTTTTTTAGGACTTTGTAACACAGAATCACTTGATGATAGCTAGTGGTAGGTACGTTTATAGCTGGAATATACGCTCCATTTTCATCAGTCGTCAAAATTTGATCCAAAAAGTTATCTGATTTTAGTCTAAAAATTAAAAATATAGAGATTATAGAACGTTATAATTTATTATTGGAAGTTGGTTCATGTGGTACCCATTTACTTAATTTTCACCCCTTTCTTATTTTGTGTAAATTTATTTCATCACTTACTTTAGGACATTCTGCAAAATGTTCACACATTAAAGTGGCATTTGTTTCAATAATTTTCTTCAATTCGTCGATATTTAAATGTTATAGTCTGCCTGATCTGGTCTTGTCTTCTAAGGATTCATCCCCTGCAGAAATTTTTTAAGTTACTTCTAGGGGGGTCCTCTTATCCAAACGCACTACAATTTTTTATAAATACGCACGCACTTTTAAGGGTTGGACTTATATTTTAAATTAGGCGAACAGTTCGAGATTCCGAAAACAACTGAAGTAAAATAATGGAAAACAATTCTTGGAATTTTGTCCCGTAAGGTAGGTAAACAAATCTTAGTATTACAGTATACAGACAAACGGTAGAACTTTCTTGGTTACCTGATGTATATCATGATGAATGAAAGCACTTAATGTTAACTGTATGGAATACCTGTTTCCCGAAAGTAGATTTATGACTGAGGTGGAAATGGCTCGCATTTCCATTTTTGGTGGGAACTGTTCCGGGAGGCGATGAAAGCTCAACAGGTGTGTCGCCAAAGCACGTGAAGGTTTTGTAAAAGTCTGTAATTGTTGCCTTTTGCATCTTGGCAGTTATTAACGATAAATTATTCCCCGTTATAAATTGCCTGGTTGTCACTACTTTTCTATGAGTGATGCAATTGCTTTGGGCTCGCATTTTATTCTTTACTATTTTACCGGCGCATAAAGTCAATAATAATATATATAGATATTGTGCTTTAAACAACTTTATATTTTTATGGCATACAGAAAATTATGCCGAACAAGGAAAGAATTGGAACTGCACAAGGTATCGGTAATAGCAAATTTCATAAGCCATGTATGTTGCGAAATTCGAAATTTCACGGTGCACCCGTTAATTACTGCTGCAACTCTGACTGGCAGACACTAAATGGCATTGCAGATACGATTAGCGTATCTCGTAACTTATAATCGCGTTCGCGGAGAGCTAAATTAACCTAGAGAGTAAAAGTACACATGTGGGTACTCCAGAAACGGTTGCATAAGGAAGTGTCGAGCGCGGAACGGCGCAGCTCTTACATCCCACCTATTTCTAATTGCATCGCATTATGAGTTGTTTTGACGAGTCCGTTTTCCATACTCCATATTCATACATTCCTAGTTAAAAGTTTAAAAACCAGCAGACGCCCAGCTGTTCGCACCGCGGCGGTCGGCTGCAGTCCTGCAGATTTTTTAATTGGCGCGAGTAATTTATGGATAAAAACCCGGTGTGCAAGGAAATCCTGTAGTTTTATGCTGCGCTCGCGCGCCGCAAAAAATTAGCTTATTTATAAATGACCGCATAAAGAGCAAGGCGGGCGGAGCTGGAATTACTGGACCGTTCCCTCGGCGCCGCGGGCGCTTTGATTAACAATAACTGCATTCTGTAAAACTGCTCCAATTTCAGCTTCCTGCTCAATGCCAGCCATTGTCTTGTGGGATACGCCGCTATTGTTGCATTTTTGACATTCGATTGCAGAATTTGGCGCTGTTGCGCCGAGTTACAAGTCACGATTACGATGATTTATTTTTTAACACGCTGTAATTATTCGGCACTGCGCCTTTTAATGTTTTTAGCGTGGCCCTATCTTTCGTCTTGGCTCACTTGCATCGGAACGTGGGCTTGTTGCTTACTCGCGCGTTGAAGTCACCGCGCACCACACGCCTGTTTATAAAATATAATTAACTACAAGAACTCTTAAAATTTAATTAGAGTGGAGATTTTAGTATAATTGTTAACAAAAAAAAAACTTACACTAACAAGTTACATTAACAAAAACAGCTAATCTATTGGTCACGGAAGGAAATTCTGTAAAAATTAATGATTTAATTTTTAACTTTGTTACAATTCTAATGATCTTTTAATTGCTATATTTAAATTTAATCTTGTTTTTAGTGCTTTTGTTTGTTGTTTTTTATTTTGTATGCTATAATAGAGTAAACAATTGGAAAATACTTTTCTGTTTTAATATTACTCTAAATTAAGAATAACAAAGTTTATTAAAAAAGTAAACTACGGTATAAAAGTAGGTGGATATACATTGGCGAAATAACATTTTGATAAGAAATATTTTAACAACAAAAAATATAAAACAAAAGTCTTTAGGGGGCTGTTTATCAATTTATTTATTGTTAAACATGTTACTACGTTACTATGCTTTCCAACGCAATAATTATATTAAAATTGTGTGTCGAATTTGACAACATTGCATTCTCATAGATTAATAAAAACTTATACAGTGCAGTTTTGAAGGTTAATTTAAAACTTTTTTCTTACTCCATTATACTTACAGTAGATCCTATTGAGTAATAAATAATTTATATATACACATCTATATTAACAACATTCAGTAAATAATTTCCAACGAAGTCACTTCTTTAATAATTAAGATGGTACGGCAACATGAATTAAGTGTAGATATGATAATCTTAAATCAATTTGCCTATTAGGTCATTTGAATTGAGTTTTTTAGTCTATGCAGTTGCCAATGGTGTTGATGAATAAATTTCTCTCGAATACATTCAGAAGAACTTCAATTCTGACACTGTAATTTGCACTAAATTGTTTGATTTTATCTTTAGTTCCTGACACTTGTAGGCCTTTTGCAATTGTTGCGTTGGTGCCATATCAGGGGGGCGTCAACTATTATTCGTAATATTTTATTTTAAAACCGTTACAGTATTTCCCGATTGAAATTTTTGCTGTGCCCTACAATTGTACTCCATATGTCCATGTAGGCTTCAGGATTACTTTGTGTATCAGCAATTTGTTTTCCAAAATTAAATAGGATTTTCTTTTGTTTGCAGTTTAGACCGAGCTGTTGTGGTTTTGTAAATAGAAGTTTTAGGCTCAGTCGTTTAGCGTTTATTGTACTCGGATGACATGTTTCTCTGTTTAGACCAAACGTTACTTTTTTTGTTTTAATTTCCCATTTGGTTAGCTAAGTTTGTAATAGATCTATATCTTCTTATAAATATTCTGATGAAATTGTTGGATCGGCATGTCCGACAAATACTGGAGTATCATCTGCGTATGCAGCAACTGCAGTTTTGTTGCTTGTTAAAGGATCGACCTTATATAAACTGAATAGGACGGGTTTCAGTACACTCCCCTGTGGCACTCCAGAGTAAATTGGAAGCAATTTGATGTATTCATCCTATATTACTTTACTGGGTTTACCTGTTAGGTAGGATTTAGAACGACTACAAAACTATGTGGTAGTTTTTCTTTAATTTTCTATACGAGAGCTTTATGCAAGACCTTGTTAAAGACATAGGTAATGTCGAGAAAATACATTTTTTTTTGAAATGTATTGTCAGTTATGTTTACCATCTTATGTATATCGTGTTGGCTTCTAAAACCAAACTAATGATTTGTAATAAATTTATTTTCCTTAAAATAGGCTTTAGCCGTTTTAAGAATGCTTTTTAAAACATTTCAAAGATTTGTAATAAACTTATTGTACAATAAAATGTTATTTCATTTGGACCCTTACCAAGTTTTTGCAACATTATAATTCGTAGTACTTTCCATGTACTAGAGAAGTCTCAATATTGCAATAAAAATCTATTCCATGGCCTTGCACCTTTTGGTTGCTAGTTTTTTCACCAAGAAAGTCAAACCTTAAAGCTTTTTATTCTTTTTAACTTCAAAAATTCTAATTTTTACTATTTGAGTATTTAAATACATTTTTAGATAGTTTACAAATGCTGCAGTCTTTTTTTATTACTTGTAGTTCATTTGTCATTTTGGCCTGTGATTGACAGAAAGGATATTTGCGGCCTTTTTAATTTTTTAGTCTTTTCCGATAGTAAATATTCTGTAGCTTCTGTTGTTGATAGATTACCGAGACAGTCTTGAATAGATTTACTTTTTATTTGTGTTAATAGTTCCTTCAGCCTTTTTGTTGCTTTGTTAAATTCTTTTTGTCGTTCTTGAAAGATCTTACAAAAAGTCAGACTTTTAACTTAGGTTTCTTAATGTCAGTCTCTTCTATAATACCAAAATTTGGTAGATTTGAAATTTTATTCTTTTTGAAAAACTAGTGAGTGGGCGGTCCGGTAAATATTGCAGTAAAGTCCTTTGCCTTAGAGTTATCCGTGAACCTCAATGTTGATGCTTTGTATTCCAGTCACCAGTAGAGATAAATTTGTTTCCTAGAGTTTTGAAGTAATGTTTAAAGTCGTTATATCTGTTGTTATATTTTGGGAAGCAATCTAGTGCTGATACATATATTAGTTCTTACATTACCTTCCAAGTCACCATTGGTGCTTATAGATTTTCTTTGCAATAGTTTCGTAGTTTATAATGCTCCATACTTTCTCTGATGATGACTGTGATTCCCTCACGAGTAGTGCTACTATAATATTTAATGTCTATGTGGTTTAGAATTTTTATTAATAAAGTGCGTTTCTGGCACTAACATTACATCTATGTTATAAATTGGTAGAATAACTTGATTTATTGTGCGCCTGTGCATAATTCATTGGAGTTTCATGCAGGTATTTTAAGTCATTATAGTAATTTATTGAAAGCGTGGAGATAAAAGTATTATTGCAGATGTTAAAAATAGGTTACAGTGGGTTGAATATATCGTGCTGCAAAGATTTTTAATTTTTCTGCTTGATTTTTTAATTGCGGATATAGTTGGATTTGCTTATGTACAATGCACTCTTTGTCACTGAAAGAGCGAATTGCAATTGACGCATTTGACTTTGTTGTTCTTTGTTTTTTAGGACAGTAGGATGTTAGATAATTTTGTTGTGCATTTTGCACGGAGTTGACTACTAGTACAAAAGTTCTTCATGCGACATTATTGTTGATACCGTGTATATTGCAGTGTGCTCCGTTTTATATGTGGTACTTTAGATGGCACTAATAAATAATTTAATTTTATAGATGCCCTTGCCATTAGTATCTTGTTTCAGTTCTACAAAAACATGGACGTTTAGTTTAGTCTTTGTACTATTTCTTAAGATACATTTAAAGAACTTTGAACATTCATGAGATATTATAGGTAGAGCTTTAAGTTTTATTATCAATAATATTTTGGATTAGAGCTTTTTGAATGATTTTAGAGTTTGATAATCCTGAACAGTCATTCATAGGTTTCATGATACATTTAATAACAAAAATATTGCTTTCTGTTGAACGTTTGGATTTCGTAATTTAATATTAATATGTATTTTTTGTTTATTTTGTGGGATCTCCATTTTAGCTTTTCAATAGCATTTATTCAAAATATTTTTATTGTTACTGGAAGTCGATTGAGTTATAAATGTAACGCACTGATTTGTACTTGTTTGATTTCACTCACTAATTGTCCAACTGGCTCTCAAAAAGGGTGAGTTCAGGCTATCGTGGGTATTATGGGTTCATATTTATAAAATATAACAGTTCTTACAAGTTGTTAAAATATCCTCAGTACAAATTGAAGAAAATGATCTAACATATTTTGGAGAATTCCTAAGTGGTTAGAGAAATATGCAAATGTTTTTGAATTAAATTTTGTTTGGAAGTAGCGATCACTCAAATAGAAAAGAGACAAATGGTAGTAGAGTTGAAAAGAATAAGGTTCAGTTTATATAGTAACTCCTTGTACCACCCATTGTCAACACCTTGTTATATGTTAAGAAAAGCACCTATTCGTGGATCTTTTTAAAAAATCAAAGTTTTTTTCACTATCCTGGAATTTTGCTGCATCGTCAAATAATGTTCCTAGAAACCAAACCGGTGTAATATAATAATTTGATTTAAATCAACTGCTTTACTAAAAACTCTTTAAAAATAGTTTTTAAAATAGTCTAGACATAATGAAGATTAAATAAACGGACCGAAATTGTATTGCATCTTAAGTGACTGAGGATTAATATTATTTTCCTAAATTTCTAGGTTAATGCCAGCTCTGTGAGTATTCATTTCTTGAATTTAGAAATTTCATAGTGTACTTCTGCCAAAAAGGCTTAATTGGTAGTTCCATACAGCACGGATTTTAAAACTTCTCAAATAATTATCATTGTGTCTCTGAGGTGGACGATAGGCTGTTGATATGCTTTGCAAAAATATCTTATGTTCTTTTACAGATACCAACTTATTTTTTTTAATAGAAAATGTGTAATATGGGTTTTTTAAACTTTTTAGTAGTTTTTCGAATAGAACATTCTTCTTCTATTAAAGTACATATAACTCAAATGTAGAATTTTTATATTCTTGTAATAGTAACTTTAATTGATCTAAAATCTGTGAAAGGCAGATCTATTTACAGGATTCTAACTTTATTTTCCATTGACGCCAGCCTCTCGTTTTTTCTTAGAGGAATTCTCATATGTGCAGAGAAATGTTGTTTGTTGTATTTGTACCACGACTTTACATTTGAGTAGTTTTCCAAGTGACTTCATGATTTACATGAGTGATAAAGTTTATGCAACGTCAGTATGCTCAGAATATTTTAGATCGAGGTTAGTACTCAGAGATTTATTAATATCTATAATACTATTAAAAAAACATCACAGTCTTAGATGTAGTAAGCTTAGGTGTAGGTGGTCCGTAAATGATATGGGTGATTAATGTAACAATTTTGTAAATATAATCTAATGAAAGATTTAAATTCGATAATTAGGTAATTTACCAAAATACGTTTGGCTATAAAAAAGTTAAATAAGTTATACGATTGCTACACTCAGGCTGTAGCTTGGTGATTTCTCTTCATTTCTTCCGATTTCTCGCTTGTATCTTCTAGTCCTGTATCTCTTTTTTTTCTAGGTCTTCCTTAACTGCGTTTAACTATTTCCTTCTCGGTCTTTCTTTTCCTACGTTTATATCCATTAACTTTTGGAAACCCTGTCTTTTGTTTGTTTTTCTAGATGTTCTAGCCACCTTAGCCTTGCTGTTCTAACATGGTTATTGAGCTCTAATTCTCTGTATAGGTTCTTTATTTCTTCGTTAGTTCACCTTAACCATAAATACTCTCTTCTATTGTATCCATCTCTAATTTATTTCTTTACCTTGCATATTATTTAGCTTTTCTCAAACTGCT
Organism: Sinelater perroti; assembly: GCA_036346155.1. Taxonomy (NCBI): domain Eukaryota; kingdom Metazoa; phylum Arthropoda; class Insecta; order Coleoptera; family Elateridae; genus Sinelater; species Sinelater perroti. The sequence continues at coordinate 4,016,364 of JARFIY010000002.1, read as the reverse complement.
CTTTGTATTTAGTTGTTAGTTTCTCCTTTGAAAGTCCCCTTATGTTTATCTGTTTATTTTTTTTACACTTTTCATTCTTCTAATTTTAAATCTTGCCTTATTTTTGTAATTGCCAGAAAGTGATCGCTATCTGCGTCCGTCCCTCTGTAACTGCCCAAGTCCTTTATATTTCCAACGTTTTTTTTTCTGGATTAAGACATAATTAATTTAGTTTATATATTTTCTGTTAGGTGTAATCTACGTGAATTTAAATATATTGCTTTGTGCTCGAACATAATGCTACTAATACATAAGTCGTACTGTGTTGCGAAACTTATTAGTCTTATGCCACTATTGTTACTCACCCTATGTGTACTATGCTGTCCTGTTATTGGCATATATATATTTCCTCTCCTATTACTATTTTAATATCTTGCTTCGACATAGCATTGTAGGTGTCCTCCAGTTCTTCGTAAAATCTATCTTTAGTATCTTCTTTTTCATTCTCTATTGGTAGGTGAATATTCAAAATACTTAGATTTCTATTTTCTAGTTTCCTTCACAATTGACACATTTTGTCAAATAATAATAATGGTTCCCCGTAACATGCCACAAAGGCCTATGGAGTCGTATCAGGATAGGTCTGCTACAATCTACGGTACACAAGGGTAGTAACGTGGCCAGCGCTGCGTACCGACCGCCTATTATTACCTCGAGGTACTCATTTATTGCAGCTTGAATCGAGCTGGGCCGTAAAAATACCAGCGATTGAATTGTCAAATATTGCTGTAAATTTTTAATTGTTCTTGAAGTTCCAATGTTATTGAAATATACATATTTTCTTAACTCTACTACAAATTTTTTTTTTTGGATTCTGGTTTTGGAGTGTTTAGAAGCGAACGTAAGTGTGTGAACTCCGAATTTCAAGCCATTCTGTAGACAATTTCAAGTATCAACATAAGTAATTTAAGAATTACAAGAACGTATTACAAAGATTTATGTGGTACACGAAACAATGTATTTAGGCATTTAAAGCGGCGAGAAGAGCGCGACCTCAGACGAGTCGATCCGGGTCAAACTGTTATCGCGCCGCGATATAAATCGAGTCAAGCCTTGCATATTTTTTATTTTAATTTTGCAAGCATTACTGGGAACACCGATAGTTAAGATGCAGGAAGATTATTCGAGAGAAAATCAAAAGCAAAGGAAGGAATTGGTAAAACATACAAAACTAATTAGAGCAAAAGGACACGGGGCTGTCATGAAATACACTAAACTATTAATAAACGGTGAAGCCTACTCTCTGGAGCAATTAAAAGAATTTAAGGTTATTAAAGCGAAAGAGGGGGCAGATGAAAGGGTAAACATAGTTACAAAAGGCAATAAATTTTCACTTAACATGAAAAAGACACAAATAGAGGGAGAGAAAGGAGGGCAAAACTCTGATCCAAAGATCACCAGGGAGTAAAGAAGATAAAGTAATACAAAAGAAACTTATAAAGGTACAAAAAGACAGGGTTATTAAAAAGGTAAGCGATAAAGTAAAAAAATGGCACAAGTATAAGCAAAATGGAAACTGGGCAAAGAAATATAAACGTTAGAAATTGTAAGGAGAACAAAACAAAAATAGGGCTTGGAATGTACTAAGCACCCATGCAGAAATAGCACTAAAATACCTAAAGGAGGAAAAATTCTATGTACTTGGTGTTATAATCTCTAACTGACAGAATGTTTTTTTTTTTGACTAGAGTATATGTTTGAGCGAATTATAAATTTCACCTATGTCAAAAGACTACGGATGTATTTATCTTAGGTATTTCGTGATGACTATTATTCATTATAGTAAAGCTAGAGTAAACTAACCGTAGTAATAATTTGTTTTCTAAGTAGATGTCTCATGTATACGATCCTATGTCCTATCGTGTAATAAATTGTTTATTGATGTAAACGCAGCACTGATCTTTTAATAAAGCAGGTTTCCGATATCAGCCAAGCATCTATTTATTATATTATAGGAAATTTACTATAATTCAATTTTATGGTTGAGTAAACCTTTAGCGCTGCATGATGCAATGTAGTAATTGTAGTTGGCTGAATGTTTGCCTTTGCCTAGAGCGCATGTAACGGGCCAATCTTTAGGTTTTCGAGTTACTGTTAACTTGTGCGTACCTTCGCATTTCACAAATTTGAAAGGCCTTACGTACTATGGCTTTCAGTGTCCATGTATAATACAGCATATGATATTTTTTTAATGAGAGGGTTAACCCAAATTTGCATGTCAATCAACATTGGGTATCACAAATTTCTGTTATTGGCTGAGATTTAAAGTCAAAATAAAAAAAACATTAGCAATTTTTTAATTTCTGAATTGGCACTTTTTCTTAAAACTCACAAATTAAAATGAGAGTTTAATGTGTATATGAAACGATAGGCTATAGTGCCATATTATGCACGCAGATAACGCTGCTAGAGCGTATAAAAGGAAAGATAGTAAAGCACTCGCGCAGAGCTACGAGTAGTTGTGGATAAAGCAGAAAGCCATGAAGACAGAGAATCATGGACAGCCCTGTATCTTCGGATTGTGAGTGTTGCTGATTTGGACATCCAAAGAGTCGCAAAACTACGTTTTGTTGGATAACGTAGTTCAAAAGAGGTTGTGTTGTCAAAGCAAAAATCCATTGCCAGGGTGGTTTATTTTAAAACAAATTTTTACCTTTTTACATTATGAAGCGACTTTTTTAATGGATTGGCTGCTCGTGAATGCACTGCCCTTGAAGTGAGTCTGCTGACATTTTCAGCAATATCGCTACAGTAAATGGAATATACGCGGGCACATATAACCTGCTGACTGTCGGGTACACCAAACTGCCTCACGCCCCATATTCAGCGAACCTTACGTTGAACGACTAGGGTCTGTTTAAGACTATGAAACAGGCAGCGCGTTGTAAATGTTCCCTACCAACGATGAGCATCATTCAGCTTTCGACAAGTGACACTGTGCTACACTCAAAAAAACGGTTTGCAACGATGGAAAACAAAATTTCTAATAAAAAGTTGATGAAGAGAAAATAATTGTATTTTCAATTAATGAATGCTTCGAGTAAAACCAAAGATTTACATTAAAAGTATTGGTCATAATTTTTATTACCACTTTACTTACAAAGATAACAATTGGACCCATTGTGAAAAATGTTGAAATATTAATAGGTTTTTAATATGTTATTGTGCCTGCTGCGATAAACAAATTTCTGTCTGTTTGATTAAAAAAGTAATTTTACTTGGCCGCTACATGACTTCTTACCTACTTGAAATTTACTTTTACCCAAATTCTATAGGTATTTAGTCAATTACATTTGAAAGATAAAAAATTAACTAGGGTCATTCATTAAAGTTTTCTTAAATGGTATGCTCTTCGACCTGTTGTTTGTGGCTTACAATAATCTTTGTTATATGCATAATTTATATAACGTATTAAAGTTCTTCCTGTTTTTGCTTTACCGTTGAATAAAAAGAGAATAAGTATGCAATTAGTGTATCACGTGGTTTAAAAACCGGTCAAGTTGAAAGTACGATTATCGTTCGTTATAAAAGCAGGTCCACCGCGCACTTTCATCATTCGTAACTCGTACAGTAGCGAAGACAAATGAAAGTGTCCAAGCATCTCGTTCGGTGTTATTTGCTTTACGACTTCAAAATGGACTTATCCGCAGTTGCATCAAGTCGCCGAATATGTCAGGCGCTTGAGGATAGTGCTGTGAATGAATGTACTGCAAGGCAATGGTTTCAAAAATTCAGGTCGGAAGATTTGTCCCTCTGTGATTAACCTCGCAGTGGACGACCACAGGCCTTAGATGACGAAGCCCTGCAGGCGGCCATTGGGGAGGACAGTAGTCTAACGTGGTATGAACTTGCAAGACAGTTTAACGTTTCTGATGAAACAGTTAGACTTCATCTGCATCGCTTAGGTACGACGTACAAGCTGAGCAAGTGGGTTCCGCATACGCTGTTGGAAGTCTACAAGAGACAACGAGTGGCAATCTGTATGTCGTTGCTTTTTCGCCATCGTACTGCTTTTGTATTCAATCGAGTGCTTACCAGTGACAAAAAGTGGGTCCTGTATGACACTCCCAAGCGTTCCAAACATTGGTTGTCACCTCAGGATACTGTCCCTCACAGCGCAAGACCATCTATGTACCCACGCAAGATTATGTTTTGTGTCTGGTGGACAGGTCGTCAAGTGGTTTACTATGAGTTACTACCAACGGTCACTGCGGACCTCTACTCGCAGCAATTGGAACGTGTGCAACAGGCATTGCAACAGAAGGAGCCGGCACTGGTGAATCACAAAGGTGTACTCTTCCTTCATGTCAACACCAGACCGCATGTCGCGCGAGTGGTCAGGAATACCATACAGCGGCTTGGTTGGCAGACTTTGTGCCATCTTTCTTACTCACGTGACCTTGCACCTTCCGATTACCATCTCTTCCACTCCCTGGACAATCATCTACGTAGAAAATCCTTCGCAAGCTTGCGCCAAGCGCACACGGACTTTGCGTCCAAACCGAGCGAATTTTACCGCAAGGGGATTGCACAGCTGGAGACACGTTGGCAGAAGGTGCTGGATGCCGATGGCGATTACTTCGAGGACTAACAATAGGCTACACTTTCTGCAAATCATTTTCTTTTTGGCCATTAAAAACGGCAAGAACCTTATTGGTTACCTTGTATTTTTACGCCATAATAAAACGTGAACTTTCACCTTAAGTTGATTTGTACTTTAAAGAAAATAAAGTGTTTAGCCTTAAAATTTATAAGAAAAAGTAGCAAAATGACTTGAATTGAATTAGAATTGAAGGAGGAATGAAGGTGTACAATTAAAAATAACACAAGAAAAGTATTATTTATTTATCTGAAGGTGTAAAAAACTTGACAGGAATAGGAAAATACTGAGAAAAAATACAATAAAAAAAGCTACAAGAAAACAAAAATAAAATTTAAAAACTAAGATGAAAACATTTGTGCTGTTTAAAAAGAAATTTGGACAAAATGTATGAGAACATACAGAAAAGAAGACAAAAGTAAAATATAAAAAAATAATTCATGTGTCAAACTTTCACAGAGTGCAACAGAAAAAATAAAAATAGAATTTAACTAAAATTATTATAATTAAGAACAATCAAAAATAAAACGACAGAGTGCTGAATTCAGAATAATAGATCACCTGAAGAGTTTTCTAACTTCTGACATGTTATTTATAATTGCAACAAATATGCACAGAAGAATGATATTAAAATTATTATAGTAATATTATTATTTATTATTTTTTCGCTTTTTGTTGTTCACATCTAAAAACTTCAAACCACGTATATCCTCGTGAGTGTGAAAAATACTTTTAAATTCCAGTATTCAACAATTTTCGTGTGAAATCTTGAACCATAGATATCACAGAATAGTATTTTATTCAAACACTTAACACAAATAAATATTTGCCAGCCACATGAACGAAGCTAAAGTTTTCTTTAGTACGGTGTAAGCCTTCCAACCTGTTCTTCTGGTCGGTACGTTAAAGAAAGTTTTGGGAACCGTTTTAACTCATGGTCTACCAAGATGTTGTTTTCGCTGCTATTTATAATGATTAATAATTTTTTTAACAGTCGGTACGTATAATGCTTTTCTGGCGTATTAAGATATTTGTCGCACGAGTAAGCACTTGGTAAACATATTATTTTACTGGGTGCCTCTTGCTAAAATAAAGTACATTCAGGCTAGGTATGTGGTTTTTGAATAAAACAAAAATAAGTGTTAGCATTTATGAAATGTAAATTACGGTAATTTTCGATCCAAACACCTCAAATAACATACAAATAAATTGCCCACTTCTAATTAGCATATTGTCTCTCAAATACCACGTGAATCTACAATATATTTACAAGTTCATCAAGAAGTTTTTCGTTTTTTACAGTAGGTAGTAATAATTTATTTTGTTTTAGCCGATTTATGTTTAACTTAAAACATTTAAGATTATAAAATATTTAGTCATAACTTTCTCGCAATACAGTTAGAGAGTAATAGAGAATTTATTTGAAAATTATGTAAAATCTTTTTTAATTACCAACAAAAAGACGTAGATTTGATGATTATATGTGAGAGGAGGTGAATTTCAACTTCATTTTTAGTGAATTAAGACAATATGAGATGACTCAGCGTCAGTGAAAGTAGCAATAAATAGGCAATAAGGAACAGACCCATAAACAAAATGAGAGGAAAATTTATAATAAAGGTATAAGATGTCACTTAAAGATTTCGTTTAAAAGAAATCTACTAATGCTCTTTACCCTATAAAAATACCGTAGCACTAAAAAGAATAAGTGAGTTTTGAAAACACTCAGGTGATTTTTAGATGTTAACATAGATTTTAATTCAGTTTTTATATTTTTCGACAAAAATCGCCAATTAATATTACTTTGGAAGCAATCCAATAGTACCTTTCATATTATCGTAGATGTAAAATTGAGCAAATTATAATTTGATGAATGTTTCTGATAAATAGTGACGAATTGTAGCATTCAATAATACGGATAAATTAAAATCTTCAATTGCTTGTGGTGGGATTTTTGTTGGATAGGTAGTCTTAAAATTGTTGTATAGGTTCTGAAAAAAGTGAAAGAAAGTACCATCCTGCGTATCATCTTGCCTTACTTCACCTGGCCAAAGCGTTTGGACACATAAAAAACTACTACGCTTATGGTTTGCTTTTTTGTGTTGAGTTAATAGCTTTTTCGTAATCAACAAGAAATTTATAAATCGATAGACAAAGGATCTGGCCCTATCAGTTTTGGAAAGTCCTAGTATCCGCCACCTAAAGTCTCGAAAAGTGAAGGAGACGGAGAACAGCATATGCGTTGGTGGTGAAACTTGTCGCGCATTATTAAAGAATTTTTTGTAGGTTTTAGTCACTTTTGGAAGTTTTTTTTTATCTCGAGACGTTTAAAAAAGTAGTTAATGCTTAAAATCAAATCACGTTATCCCAGGTAAGGTTATATTAACCTTCCATATATCAACCTCAGTTGCTATCCCTAAAAAGATGCAGACGCCTCCGTTCTTTTTGTTAGATAGAGTAAAAGAAAAACGGTTTGCCAATACACTAAGGCTCAGCTTTAACGCAAAAATTATAAAACAAGACAGGAATGGATGACAACACTAGCGCCGATCTTATTTATAACAATGTAAAGCGTTAAATTTTTTGGATTAAAAGAATGCAATACAGTTAACGACACAATCATAAAAGAGTTTGCTATGTGTCTGATATTGCTTACAGGTAGAAAAATTAAAAATTACAATCGAGCAAATGCACCAAAAACAGGAAGAGTGTTGACACGTTTAGTAAGACGAATACTCATTAAAAATTGTTCTAGAGTTTCTACCACAAGTGCATTTGAACCTTTATCTTATTTTAAAAGATCTTTGCTTTAAAATTTCAAGAGCTTTAGCATAGACTAATAACTTCGCACACTTCTTATTAGAGTACCTTTTTGATACCACTTTTGTGGTTCAGAATCTGTTACAGCCGAAAAGTGGACTGTATAGTAATTTTAAATTTAAACAAAGAGACTTCAAACAAAAGCTAAAGCTAAAATTGGTTTCTTGTGCTATTGGTCCTGGGGAATCCAAGAAGAGGAATTAAGGGTGTGGGTAAAAAGACAGGACAAGTTACCCCAGTCCTCACAGCGGAGCCGATCGGTAGCGTCTTTTCTGGTGCAAAGCTTCCTTCTTCGTTCCTACCGAGTCAGAGCAAAAAAAATGGACCGAATTTTACCGGCAAAATTTCAACCCTGAAATGCAATCGGGAAACAAGAGGACTTCCGGGAAGAGGTTAATCTGGACGGCAAAATATCGAATTTTGTCACAAAATTAGCCTTCAACAATAAAGGCCTCGCGGAAATGAAAACTTCTGCCGGCAATCAAACACACCGGCGAACTCTCGGTCAAAACGCTCTCGGCTTACGGAAAATTTAAACTATCACAAACTAAATTTAAAACGATGCAGGCCGAGAGCATAATAAAGCCAAATCAAAGGCGAACGCGTAGCAAAAGGCAAAGCGCAGCCCGCGGTCTATATATCAGCGCTCCGCGTGTTCGTGCAAATTCCCGGCCGATATCTCAAATCCAAAATGTACAAGAAGAAACCAAAATACGGCCTACTCTAATTTAAAAATTAAAAATAAAAATAATTAGAGGTTAGCGCGAACAGAATCAAATAACTAACGACAGTCTTCTTTCTTCTAAAGATTGGTGAAATATTGTTCATCCAAAAAGTAAACCATTGACCCAAACAGATAGATGATAATTCAATGATGCCATATCAGTACTATAGGCGAAGTGGGATACCAGTTCAATTTAATGGAGTTTTTCACGTTTCTGTCAGGTTCTTTGGTTAGCTTGTGGTTAGGCGGTATCTACTTTCGACAACACCTGCCTTCGATTAACCCTACTAAGTTATCGTTGTTAGAAGAGCATATATTCTGAAATTTGTTGGCCATAAAACACAACTTTTGCCTCAAAACTTTTACATTTTACTAGATCTACAGTTTCATCTCAAGTTAACCATTGGTTCGATTTGTTTGGATTACGAAGAGATCAACGTTTCTTCACTATCAAAAATTATATAAAAAATTTAGATTTTGAGGGTTCTATGCAATTATCTGCACACATTAACCTGATGTTCAGCTTAGTGTTACATCAAGATGGTCATAATTGTCGAATACTTACAGTTTGGGATGTTTTCACATTTTTTAATTTCCTAATTTATCACAGAAAACCATTTGGATTAAAACGATTTTTAAAGATTGAGGTCACCGCTAATCAATTTTTTATTTAATTTTGGACTCTACTATCTGATATCGCACCTAGGCCTTCAACCTCGTGGATTGTGTGAGCCGCATTAACAGCGCATATGAACTTTTAAAATCTCAATATTTACACGGAGCTTATTGTTTATCTTTTTAAATTCATATTGTAAAAAATAAAATTTAATACAAACAGAGGATAATCTACAAAATATCTTTAATATGATGTAAAAGTATCAAATAATTCTTTGAAACCACCAACATTTTTATTTTATATTCAATTTATTTATATTCAATTGAACCTTTTATAGGCAATCCTGATTAATATGCAAATGTATCACTGCTGCTAGAATGACTAAGTTGTAGCTGTTACCTGCTGTTATGGCCAGAGTAAATGTTATTAAAGCAAATTAACTTTCAGTTTTTATCTAGGTTATAGATGAAATAACACACGAATGGCATTTGCATCTCATTCAGCACCTATATGAATTGTAAATGAATTAAACTGGTATGCTGTACTACAACTATCATAGAATTGATAAAATGCGCGTAAGTTATATGTATTTTTTTAAGTTTTGTTATAAATTATAAGATCCTAGTAGAAAACTGCAGGTATACAAAAATGTATTTAATCAAATTGGTATTTATTTCCTGATTTGGCGCCCGTTGACTATCACTTTACTAAATTATAAAATTTACTTTTTTGGTTAACATTGAAGTGTCAAACAAAAATAAAGATCCTTATACTTTGCAAATAACTACAGTAAAAATTAAAGCTTTCACACTACTTATTTAGTTTTCTTTACAAATACAATAATAATGGCCTATTTATATCAGGAAGAAGAACTCCAACTCTAAGTTTTCTTACATAAAGCATCTTTCCTTTGAACTTCCATAAAGATGCTTCTGGTTTGAAAACTACACGAAAATTTTAAAAAACATTATTCCACCAACAAGCTGACCTAACCGCATTATACGTAGCTAATCGGAATATCAATAATCTTTTTTAAACCTTTAAGGTAGAAGACCAAAAATTTCGATTATTGCTTCTAAGTCTTCCTTTTTGAGTTACACAGGCACATCTGCCAAGCTTAATGATCTGCAGGAAGCCAGCTTAAATATAACCGGTAGTGCTAATATTCGCTTCATTGATCTCAATTCTGTTAGCAAGTTCTTGTTCACTGAATCATTGGTATGCCGCGTTAATTAAATCAAAGTGCTTAGCAACCCTGATTGCTGTAAGTTGTAATTAGCGCACTTTTGAGCAGGCTAAACTAACCATTAAATTATGTAACTACGGCATAGCCGCCTACTGCAGCTAAGGAATGGTTACCAATTTAATACAATTTAACCTAAAGATGTTGATTGCGCGTTTTATTGTTTTATATAATTTAAAAAATAATACTTAATATTCCTTGGATAGCTGCACTAAATTAAGCATGTAACAAAACAGCTTTATTTTAACCCGACTAATTATTAAGAAAGCCTAATATGAGAGGTGCTCAAATAAAAGTGTAGAATGAATGTAGCTTACTATGTATACTTAAAAAAATGAGTGGGCGACAATGGTTTCGATTGTTGCTTAAACCAAATCTTTACGTCCTTATCACTGAAAAATATGTGGGTCTTTAGATATTTTAAACGATTCCGAAAAAGGAAAACGGAGTAGAATCCATAGTTAATAACAATATTCATGTACACTTTTCTCTTATCTCTATAAATATTGCCGCACATTATTAAAAAGCCAGAAAAAACAATTAGGTGCTTTTGCACATTTTCAGAATTCATTAAACAATTATTGATAATTACAAATGCAAAGCAATATATCCATTCGCTTCTGTATAAGCCTTAAATCGTTTGAGTCAATTGTATATGAGGGTACGCCATATAACCATTGGAAAATTCTTGACTTGTTAAAGTGCTCGCCTCAAAGGATCAATGCTGGAATGTCTTTTTAAGCAAACGACTTCCTCTAAAACTATCAACAATTTATATTCCAACTGCAATTTATCCAAGTTGCCGTGTAAGTTGACTTTGCTTTATCATCCAACGCAGAGTCTTTATAGAAGTTTTGCCACACTCAGTAGTAACATACTTTTCACCAAATTATCACAAGTGCTCCTGAACCCTTACCATTAACTGAGACATTTCTTTAGACGACCTATCATATACCCTATTTTTTCAAGGTTCCTTGCAGCGTAAAAATGTTTCTATTCAAAATTTAATTTTTCTGCAGTTATCAATAACAATCTCTTTTTCGTTTTTTGTTTCTTTAGAGTATGGCTTAAATGTCTATGGCAAGTAGCTTCCTATTTGGAAGTTTTGGTAAGTTGCATCTCTTACCATTCTTAACACCCTTTTTGTAATTTGTAACCTAATAATAAACATACAACTAAAGTCAGGACGTTGTGGTATCCTAAAGTTGACACACTTATGTGACGCTACCATAGCAACTACTTTGCCGAATCATTAAACAACAATAATAATTTGACAAAAAACAGTACAATTTGCAACATTAACAATTAATAATGGCCATACAAAGCAATAGAGGCTTGATTTTGTAAGAAGAATGGAAATATTAGGTAGCTTACATCCATTAATCGTTAAGAACTGAATGGACACTCCTTAATTCTACTTAGATGATTTGGAACCATACTACACATACAACTAGAAACTAGTATGCACAAACCAAAATTCAATGCCAACTCATTACATAACCACTTTGAATGGGTTTTATTTGAGCACAGACCGTACTTTTCTTGTTTTACACGAATCCTTATTTAGAACCGAGTTGGCTTACTAGGAAAATTACGAAACGATAAAGTGTCATGTGTTGTAACGCATTTGAAGAAAAATAATAGCCTCCGCTGCAAAAAATGCCATTAATTTTAGTAATTACTAAAAGCAGCAAATTAAAAGTGCGGCTGAATGCAGTAAGAAAGTGGAAAAACTGTTTACGCAGCTGTTAATAACACGAAAGCGTCCAATAGATGGTCGAGGCATACAATTAATGTAATTTTGCTTTTAAATGAAGTTTGCAGCTGAATTGCCGTAATGAAGGCTAACAAATTAGTACGTGTTCAAGATCATACGGTTAGGTAATGACCAGTTAATTAGACTCGCTGTAAATGAGCTTATGGTTAACTGTCATAAAATTGAACGTGACTCACACTTTATTTTAAAATAAGCTGTAACTTAAAATCTCTTAATTCCATTTTTAATTTTCTTTGCGATTTCGCAAATTGTATTTTATTATTTACGGAATATGGGCATTTAAAACGTAATATCTGGCAAAATTATGCCATACATTATTTATAATTTTGTTAAAAAAACTAAAGTAACGGTAAACTAAGAAAAGAGTGACAAAAGCTCAATAAAAAGGACAACATTCAAAATATTATAATAAATATTACGGTTCAGTAAATGTTTTACATTTAATTACTACCAAATAGCTGAAATCTGGTAACAATAAGAGAATTTAAAGAAGAATATAGAACAATACCGCTAACACATAGAATAGATGTATTACAAAACAGTAAGCTGCGCGAAATATATCTAAAAGTAATGAAACTAAATGCTTCAGTACAGTCATCAGCAATGTAGTTTTTCAAATTTTACAATATTTTTAACAATAACACAACAAAATTTTACATGTTTTAAAACATTTCAATCTGCTGTCTAAACGTCTTCAGACAAATGGAAATACATTTTTCACGAAGGGATAGAGCCACAACATTTTACTATAGGGTCGTAATCTGTAACGAAATCGAAGATCTAATTAATGTTAAAGGTATTCAATGAAATTTAAATCAAGGTTCTGAGCTGACCAAGCAACTTCAGCATTGTTTATCACCCCCACACCATTTTCTTGTAGGTCCTACTTTATGAGAGGGTGTGGTATCGTGCTGATAAAGACAATCGTCCTTGTCGAATCGTTCTTCTGTCGTAAACAAATCAAAGTTGATTAAAATGTTTTATATTTATTTTGCAATTATAGAACCGATTAGATTAGAGCTTTTCTCTGACCATTTGTTGGTCACTGTAGCTTCTTTAATTTACCAATTCTGCCCTTATTGCTTAGCATTGAACAATACATAGTTCCGTGCTCATTTATACCTGTTGGTCACGTCTTAGCAACCTCTAGACGTTAAATTATAAGTTAGAGATATGTGCGATATCTGAATACTTTTAATCAGACCTGAATAATGAAATTGGCCATGCAAAAGACTATACAAAAATGATTAGGTAAATATATACATGTCTAAATTTTGAAAATACAATAACCGTTGCTTCTTCCAAAATTTGCTTCTATTTTAAAAATTTCCATACTGAAGTTATGAACAGTACATACAAAAATTGTGGCAAATTAGCTGCATATAACTGCATTTAAAAATTTTCACTATCATTACTAAGAGTAGAAGAAATAATAATAAAATATAAAAGTTATTTACAATTCGATTTATAATAAAAAAGTTAGGATTCTGATTTAGTTCCTTCTTACACAGTTTGTTATAGAAAATAACTTTTCTAATAATAAATACATTTGTTAACCTTTCATGTAAAGTGTAAGCTATTTGACAGCTGTTAGATTTTGATATTAAAGTTTGTTTAGATAAGTAATTAACAAAAATTTAACTTATTTTATCAAATTTCCTATTCCGTAACTACAGAAAAGAGCTGTTCTAGTGTCTATTAATGTAAAGAAACTTTATATTGCGCATTAATTTTGCAATACCTATTCTTGCGCCTGTTTAATGGATTAACCACTTATTCCTCTTTATAAATTGCCCACACTAAACTCCTGGATCTAAGAACATAAAATTTAAAGAACATAATTATTAGATTACATAAGTGACGCACTAAGTACTCATATTGATTTGGACTGTAATACCAATTGTAAAACCAATTAATATTTTTTATTTTCTGAAATGTGGCATTTATATTGCTAAACATTAATAGAAAAGTGACAGCATTAGAAAAAATAATAAGGTGATATTAAAATCGTGAGACATGTATTAATCAATTAGAAAAAGTTTTTACCACAAACTATGTTGAAGCTAACACCTAGTTTAAATTAACACTTTATAATAGTGAAAGGTAGTTAAACAAACTACCGTATTTACTCGAAAATAAAGCCCCCTGTATTATATTATCCTTTTAATTTTTAACGTATTTTTTATAGAATAATATTTTGTATACAAATATTAAAATATTAGACCCAAAAGAAACTAAAAGAATTCTAGAGCCGTATTCAAAGTAAAACTAAGTTTTCCGAAATTTCTTGTCAAGAGAATACAATCGATGTCTGAGTCAATAGAAGGATTATGCTCTGCCTAAGGACATACCGTATTTCACCCCCTAGCAATAACTTTTAGCAGAAACAACGAGCTCGCACGAGGATGGAAGCAGGTAGCTCCGCTTGACTTTGGGACCGGTACCTGCTCATGCCATTCAGCATTACAGCTCGATTTCCTAAAATCGGTGGTCAGTCTTTTGCTTGAGTGCTGGGTGGCATAGTGTTTAGTGCCTTTTGTGAATCAATACTGCATGAGAAAATGAATTCCCGGAAAAGTTACACTGCAGCTTTTAAGTTGGATGTTCTTGCATTTGCTGAGAGAGTGAGGGCTGCGAGTCGTGAGTTCTCAGTGCAACCGAACATGGTTAGATTTTGGAGAAACCAGACCGAAAAAATTCGAGCCTCAAAGAAAGAAACTCGCTCTTTTCGAGGCCCAAAAAAGGACATCTTTCCATGGTTGACGATGCGGTTATGGATTGGGTGGAAGAGAAAAGAAAAGAAGCTAGTACCGTTATATGCGCAATGCTTCAAATAAAAGTCCGGGAAATCGCAAGGCAAAACAACAATGCAAGTGACTTCAAAGCCAGTCAAGGTTGGGTGCTAAGACTGATAAGAAGGAAGGGTTTCAGTTTTAGTCTGCTGCCGTTTCAGCGTTTCGTGTTGCGTCAGAGTTCTCACAAACTAGTAATGCTGAGAAAACGATACTGTACTTCGAAACGCCGCGTAACACAACTGTGAATAAAGTAGGTGAACAAAGTGTACTTGTAAAAGCAACGGATGCAGAAAAAATGAGGTGCACAGTTATGCTCGCTATCACTGCAGACGGTCAGAAATTGCCACCGATTTTTAAAAGAAAAACTCTTCTTAAAGGTATCCATGTCCGTGTACAAGACAGAGGTTGGATGGACTCTAAACTTATGCGCGATTGGTTAGAGGTAGTATGAAAATGTCACCATGTTGGATTGTTAATGAAACGATGTCTGCTAGTTCTGAACAGCTTTCGTGGCTATATTGAGGAATCAGTGAAAAACAGGATGAAGGAATTAAATACGCATTTAGCAATCATTCCTGGAGAACCCACTTCTACACTACAACCACTGCATGCCAGTGTAAATAAGCCACTCAAAGATCACGTGAAAACACTATACACATATTGGATATCAAATAGCGAACATTCATTCACAAAGACAGGTAAAATTTAAAAGCCCTCCTTGAGATTCTGTACTCCTAGATTGTTAAAGCTTGGGACCAAATATTATCTGAAATAATTCAGAAAAGCTTTAAGAAAACTGGCATCTCCAATGAACTGGGTGGAACTGAAGATCATCTCGTTTACAAAGACAGCAACTATCCAGCTGAGGCAAGTGATGATGATGGTGATGGCGATAACGATGGCAACATCAGCGACTCTGACTAGAAATTCAGTAGTAAAGGTAAGGTGATAAATGTGTAAATGCATACATTAGTTAATTATCTATAAATTGGTTGTCCTAATCAAAGCCTACAGATTTAGTTGTGGTGCAAAATCGCGAGCTTAAAAATTTGAATAGGCCTAGTATAGTTCCTTGCTTTAAAATACCGGTAACGTGGATTAAGGCAGACTGTTTTTTTTTGTCTTCAGGCACACCTGTGAATCAGACTGAGAGGTTCTACTTTTAGGCCTAGCGATAATTTAAATGATTTTATTTAATTTATTCACATTGTAAATATAAACCTGTGATTTCTTTTATTAACTACAGACCTTGTTATGTACAATACAATGATCTTTACTTAGTTACAACCTAGGTGATTCCTCAAATTTCATTTTCATACTCAATTTTAAGACCCAACGTAAATATAATACCCTCACAATTTTAAACACAAAATCCGATGAAAAAGGGGGTCTTATTTTCGAGTAAATACGGTATATGAGGGCCAAAAGTTTTTCAGTTTGTTTGTTCCGAGCTAGTGCTTCTCTTTATTAGGATGGCAACACAAATTAAAAGTGATATTTTTAATAAGAAATTTGGTACAAAGGTGCCAACACAAACTAACAACAATATAACATTAAGCGGATATTGCATTTAGTGGCAATTTAATTGCTATCAACCTTTTGTTAATAAAGATGCGAAGATTTTTCTCATAAATTTAACGTAGAGGCTTGCTTTACAATTACTTTTCAAACATATGGTCAACTTTACGTCTATCGTTTAGAAGTTGTTTCATCATTTCTAAGAATTCGTTGAAATGTATTTCTGTCCTATTTATATTTTCCACACAAGGCGATCAGGAAAGAGCCACAGAAATTGTTTAATAAAAGTAAACCGAAAAGTAACACCAAGCGACGTAATAACTGACAATCAAAATTAGAAGCCAATAAGCAAAAACCCCAAAAGTTTTTACAATCAAAATCATTGTCAAAACAGACAAAAATTAGTAAAAGAAGACTACTTAAATCATTGAAAAATTAGAAGATATTAATGGATAAAGGCATAAATACTAATTCAAATAATAAACAAAAATAAAATAAATGGACTAACAAAACTACATAAACAACATCTTTCAACTAGCAAAAGAAAGCAATAGAGTATCTCTAAGTAAAGAAAAGTAAGAGAAAGTAAAAAATAAATTAGAACAATAAAATAGCTATTTAGATACCTGTGTGTTATTTCTTAATACATTTTTCTACAAAGCTGATAGCGCAATGTAAGTTTCTATAACTATTTGGAATGTTTTCGATTAGCATCCTTACAGACTTCGTCTTGTCTCCGACATTTTATTAATTTTTCATCCAACAAACCTTTCTTTTGTACCACGATAACTAATTGAAGCTCTGCCTACTATAGCGACAAATATAAGAGGGATTAAACAACTTAACAGTCTTATATGGTAGATAGAAAAGCAGCAGCCCGTTCCAAAAAAATACTAGGGCTGTATTTTTTCCAGATACAACCTTACAAATGCATCTCACTCAAACCGGGAACGGAAAGAAATGGTTCGAAAGCTAAAAGAAAGTACGGTAAGATCCCAAAATGTAAGCTGGATTCAAAGAATTATAACACAACCAAACCTGTTGTGACACTTAAGATACTCTTCAAGGAAGAAATAATTAGTTTCAGAAAACAACTGTCAATAAGATGAAGGTTCTGAAGTTGGTATCGCTGAAAATCTTAAGTTACTTAGTTTTAATCGAAAGATGGGTTACAAAAACATATTAATTAACACCAATCATCGTGAGAAACCACGGTCTCTAATATAATAGACAATAAGGCGGTTAATTCAACTCTCAGAATTTTGAGGTAGCTCTAAACCTAATATAAAATTACAGAATAGTGTTTGTCTTACCAAAGCATATTACAAGCGCCGGCTTTAGCTATACCAGCTTCACTGAGTAGCTCCTCGTTGACCTTTATGATAATTTATTCAAGCTTGTGACATCTACTTTCGCTGCCGAAACGTATCCTGTAAAAACGTTAAGTTTTACCTAGGATTTTTCTAGACTCCACTTTAATGTATACTTACTGCACAAAATTGAAAAAGAAACCACCACATAGCCCAATTTCACTCTACATATTTCACAATTATTACCTTGTCCTAAACCTCAGGTTTCTAGGTTGCGCGATATACCGTCATTAAAAGAAGAACACCCCTTAAAAATACGGAAAAAATGTCGGGGTAATTTTTCAGCTAAGAAAATATTCTCAATATACGCAAGGGACCGAATTCTCGTTAGAAAAAAAAGAAGACTAGGGTCTAATAAAAAGGTTGACGTATTATTTAGTGGAAGATCTGCTACCAATATCTTAATAGCTATTTGAATTGCTAAACATATATTTTATAAGCAAAAAGAAAATCTATTTAAGATACTACAATATTCTTGACGCCAGACTAGTCGTCGTGCAAGAACTTTGATTTTGAAATTCCAACCGCACAATATCATTTTATACAACGCAAACTGTTTTGTAAAAGAATACTAAAAATTAATGTTTCTAGTGTTATAATTGTATGATGAACGACTAGGCACATTTCCATTCGAATGATTATGTCAACAGAGAATCCACGTGAATTAAACCAAACACCTCCCCATAGTGTTAAAGTTACATTTTGAAAGTGGAGCTACAATAACAGCGATGTGAATATTGTTTTAACAAGATGGAGATACAACCCATGCAGCAATGGCTTTTATGTCAACTGTTCAACAAAATGTTTTCCCAACACAAAATCTCACAATTCGTCACTTGGCCCCCTACTTCACCAAATCTTCGATTTATTTCTTTGGGGTTACACCAAATCAAAAATCTACATCCGAAATCCTCCTATAGTAGACAAGCTGAAAGTTGCCATTCAAGAAGAAAGTGCCATTGTACTAGAAGAAATGTTAGATGTGTGTACAGCAAGGACAACATTTTAGTATTAGTACAATTTTTATATTGAGAATTAGAAAGTTAAATGAATTAAAGATCATTTGTTCTTGTTGAGCCACGCTATATAAGAACATTTCCCAACCTAGGAACAGGAAAATTGCCCGGCACTTTGTTTTAACCAAGATCAGATTGCGGGCTCTTTTTACGTTTATGCTTCAGGAGCAGATTTTAAGCTAACTCAACGCGCTTTAACAACCTTTTACTAGTAGGGGGTCTTATCCCATTACCTAGAGAACAACAAAATTGGTTACCATTAAAAACGAAATAGTGGTGCGAAATAAAAACTTTGTAAAGATGTACTTAAAGAAGAAAAAATACCATCTTTCGATACAAGGTAAATTAACTAAACCCTCTAATGATTTTAATTGTTTTACTTGCTAGCAACAGTCTGCGATCCTGCTGCAATTACCTGCAATGCGCATTTAAGATCATAAAATCGGTAATATCTCTGCTGTAATTGAAGCTGAACGGTGACGCGATCCGAGGTCGTTTCGTGTATCTAATTGCGTTCAACGAACTATTTATAAATGAACAGTAAAAATATAAATTTCAATCACAGGGAAATTAAAAAAAATATTTAAAGTGTTACGGTTTGGCCGGGGTATCGAGATAGAGTGGTCTAAATAATTAGAAATGTCAACAATACAACAAACCATTTACCCAGTCAAAGCTACACTACTCAAAAAATCTAGCTAATGTTATCCGCAAGTGAGAAAGAAAGAGAAGAAGTTTAAGGTAAGAACAAAAATAAATCGCAAGTGGTATAAAGCGTCAAAATAAAGCAAATATAAAACATGAAACAACTAAATCAAAGAAATAGTAACAAGACCCATTAGATAATGAAACAAAAATAACACCCTAACACAACAAATATACTATTGATCAGCGAATCTTTGCTAACAGAAGTCTCTTTGAAACACCAAATTGCAAATGTTCCTGAACAGAACAGCAATACTTATCAAAAGCTTAATAGAACACTACCAATTAGTAAAATAGAAAAAACACGACATACAAGTCACATCAGTAAAACATAAAACCCTTTTTTGGAGTCCATTGTCCGCCATAATCAAGAAAAGGAACAATTTAAAATATTTTTCAAAACAATGGGCACGGAGGGGATTATAGCATAAAAAATACGTTATAAATCTTATAATTGCCACATGCTATACAAGAAAATAATTGCTCCTTCATTAGACTATTGATTTTTATAATTAATGGAATTTCTTCAAATTGTAGAGACGTATGAAGTTATGACTCGGTCGGCAGTCTTATTATTGCAACTACAAGCACAACGGCAATAGTAAAAAAGTTAACACACCAACAATAAAAAAATCATAAAAATATAGACCTCTACAAAACTACAAAAATTAGACGATATAAAGTAAAATGCAATAATTTAATTCAGGGCACCCAGTAAGCAGCACGAGAAGCTACAACATAGGCGAACAAAAATTAAAAGAAATATTGCTCTATTATAAACAAAATAGCTGGAGAAGAGCCAGATCGTAATGACAAGATACACGAACACCAGATAGTAAAGAAAAAAATAGAACTATGGCTGCCCCAAAAGAAACGCAGTTTAAAACATTTAAATCTCTCCGAACGATAGTACGGAGGAACGTTTAGAAACCTCAATGCGCCGTCGGTCACTGCAACTGGACATTTCAAAAACCAGCACAAAGCGGATTTCAACAAAAGATCTGCATTTGCACCTATTAAATATTTGGCTAACACAGAAAATAAAACCAAGCGGGCAATCAAAACCCTAGGTATCTGCCGATTGGATGTTAGAAAATCAAGAAGTTGACAATAATTTTGCTAAAAAAATCATCTTTAGCGACAAGCCATGTTTCCACCTTAATTGATATGTCAATAAGCAAAATTATTGCATTTTGGAAATAGAAAATCCTCTTGTCATTCAAGAACGACCTATACATACCCAAAGAGTAAGAGTTTGGTGTGGATTTTATGCGGGTGGACTAATTAGGCGATTCTTTTTAAAAATGAAATTAAAAAAGTAGTGACTATCGGTGATAAACGTTATCGTGAGATGACTTATCACATGTCATACGACACATGAAACAATCCAATTGTTAGGTCAAAAATTTAATAGGGAAGCTATCTTACAAAACAGCGAAAGGAGTTGGCCACCGAGATCTTACCATTTCACACCATGCGATTTTTTATTCTGAGGATTTGTAAAAACCAAAGATTATGCGACAAGAATAAGAACGATTCCGGAATTAAAGGTAAAATTTTAAAGAGTTACCAACGACACTGAGTCACAGTTATGCGAAAAAACATCGAGAATTTTGGCAAAAGAATTGTAAAGTGCCAAATGAGCCTCGTAGGGCTATGGGGTAATGGCAATGTTTACCCCTAAAGATGTCAACTAAAATACAACGTTGTTTATAAAATTAAATCTTCCGTTTCTTTTGGGACTCAAAGTTTCAAGAAATGAGAAAGAAATTTTCAGTAGAAAATTACCTTTTTATCTATGAAGGTAAGATAGTTCTATATAAATAATAAAAGCAAAAAGAGAACTTTAAACTGTTGCTTTACCTCCTTTTGGCAAAAACACAGTACTTCCAGGACCGATCGCGTACAAGAAGTAGAAGAGTAACTATTTACTCCGCTTAGTACACAAAAATTATTCACTACAAAGAAAATATAAGAAGCAATTATGATTTTAATTCCAAAAAAGGCTCCTGGCATAGATATAATTACTGGGAAAGGGCTACAAAAACTCAAAACGAACTGATAAAATTTTTTGAATGTATTTAGTACTCGAATATTAACACAAATTACTCAAAACTGCACAAATTATTATGACGCCCAAGCTTGGAAACCTTCTATCGTCCAATAAGTTTTTTATCAACAATTTCCAAGCTCCCCCAAAGAGTTTTTCTTAATAGAATAAATAAAGATTCAAACCAATAGGCATGGATTCCACTTTAGGTAGGCCAACTATCCATCAGTGCCACCACTTAAATAATATTATGAACAAATCTGTAGAGAAACAGGAGTACTACACCGCTGCTCTTGTGGGTGTAAAACAAGTATTCGATACGGTGTGGCATCCAGATCATTTATTCAAAATCAAAAGAACACTTCTAACACTTTGTTTCAACCTACTGAAATTGTATCTCAACGACTTTCACTTCGAAACGAGTGTCAATGGGAAACATCCAACCATTTCCCCATACTACCAAGAGCACCACAAGAGAGGCCTACTTCTGTGGGTATTTTACACAGCCGAATTACCACCAATCGAAAAAACAGCAGTATGTCCAATGTCATCCAAACTCATCAAAAGTATTGTACCATGTTGTCTCTAACCATACCATTTATGCGGATTTCAAGATTCTTTGTGCGAATAAAGTTATTCAAGAGCGCCGCATTAATCACACTTCCCAATCCACTGCCGCCAATACTACAACCCACGGACAACAGAAGATTAAAAAGACAATGACCGCCCGACCTACAAATCTGAGGTCACATCATTGGATGTTTACCTCTGCATGCCCTTACGTGTATAAATATGTTAAGTATTGAACAAGTTATGAAATCAGCTTATAGATTGTATACATTCTGATTGCTAATAAAGTTCAAGCAAAAAATTTATATGTTATCATATCTGAAATTTATTTGATTCCTGCTATATATTCATCTATTAAAATTATTTTCCTTTCTCTTTCTTTGGCTGTTTAGTACTTCGATTAAAAGCCGTTCTTAGAAATAAAGACTTAACTTTTGTCCATTTTTATAATTAAAGACCACTTTGTATTTTTCCATGAAACTTCTATATGATCCCTCGATATATGACTGTCTTCACTTTGCTCTATTTAATTATTAATATAGTTTCAGTTACACTATCACCCTAAGAAGCAATATGTTCTGTCTGTGATCGACGTCTCATTAATGAATTTCTACGTTCGGAATTACAACATGGACGTGATATAACCAATGAGGACAGGTTTAATTGCCTGGGAGGCTCGCACACGTACCTACCGGTTTTCAAACGGTCAGCGCAATTCCGTATGCTCGATCGCATTTCGTTCGCGATCAAAGCAGGCCGTTTAGCGTCACGCCCCAGAAACGACCTTGCTCTTACTTTCAGATCCACGACGTGCCTTACAATTCGACACCGTTTCAGACAGCCGACAAGCAACAAAGCGAAATAGCGATCAGCTGGCGGCGCCCCCGCGGGTTTCTGACCTCCGCATTTCCACAGCCTCGCTGTTTCACAATGGCGAAAAATCCGGCGATTTTTCATCCCCTTTCCTTCGAAAACGCGCCGCGCTAGCGTATCCCGCGTCAAACGGTGCAATTATCGGACTGTTGCGGTACAACGTGATTAAGCATTTCGCAACCTGTCGCTAATTACATAAAGAACGTTCATTTTTCTTTGCCAAGGTAAATAATATGCTGAGTAAGTGCCGGTAAAAGGCGCGAGCGCCGTGGCGCGGCCTGCCCGAATTGGGCTGAATAAGCACTCATGGGGGCGTGCAGTTTTTCTCTCACTTTTTTCGTTGCAAGTATCATTGCCGCCACGAAAGTTTAGCAACGTATAATTCCTGCAAATGAACTTTGGTTCGCCGTTCTGGTCTACGTTATGACGGTTTCGTGGACTTGAAGCGTGCGCTCCTAAATGTCGCTTGTGTGATTGTGATATGGAAACATCACAGTTAAACTGTTGACAACAATGAGGCTAATTATATTCAACATTCAACATTATATAACTGACGTTACTTAACTAGCATCTGGGCGAAGAAAATAAATTATTAAGTGGATACCATAGTATTTAGGAGCGCTGATAATCTGCGATGTTAAAGCAAACCTTTTAGAGAAAGCAAACAAATTAGCATCCTGACCTTTGAATATAACTTGAAACAGGAAAATTCCAACAGAAGAGATTTCCTACGATGGAATTTTTGTATTCAACCCTTTTGTGCATGATTTAGTTTGCGCCATCAGGAGCACATTAAATATCATTATTAGAATCACTTTATATGGAAATATTCCAGGAAATGAGGCAAAATGACTTAATGTTGGTTTTGCAATTTTTTCTCCTTTTGTGTACAAACAGGTGTCATCTACTATTTTTAATTGTGACTAGTCACCAGTTTAATCGTTTCTTTTTTTCACAGGTTTCACAAATTTGGTTTTTTAAACTGTCAGGTGATATCTTCTTTGTTTACTCGCGAAGTTACGGCTATGTTAATAACACTTTCTATCACTTACAAAGTATCTTTGAGTTGGCAATAGGAAACTAACGCATGTCCTTAAGAACCAGCATTTTATTCTTTTCTCTTAGGATATAGAGTCTGTAACGTTACAGCATAAAGCTTGTTACACACATACACACACAGAACATTGTTTTAAAATATTTTGTGATAAGATTTTATTGAATGAACTTTTACGTGCTTAACTTAGTGCAAAATGTAGTTGCAACGTTAAGACATTCCACTAATTTTCGAACATAACGTAACTGTCATAACACTAAAGAGAACTGCTTCAAACTGTTAACAGTTTCTTTTGAAATTTATGTTTTATGAAGAACCACGCTTTATAGAATTAGATACTATTTAGCAACTCTAACTCGCTACAGCCTCTATCTTGGTATTTTGGATCATTATCCTTATGTGAGATCCAGTCATAATAGTTTTTAACAAACTATTTCTTAACATAATAATAAAAGACCTAGTTAACATAGTCATAGCATTCTTTCAGCATTAATAATAAACGTGAAGATGCATACAATAACAGGGTACTTAATTAATTCTGTAGTAGATTACCCTTGCATTCTTTAGACACTTTTTTTTTAAAGGGGGGTTTATTATTGAAAATTATATTATTATTATATATTATGTTATTTTGGACGACACAATTTTGTACTTAGTAAGCTGTTGCGTAATACGTAAAGTGGAAGTTTGATTTTATTAATTCTGCTTAGTGTAGGCTACTATTACAAAACCTGATGTACTTGTGAACAATTCATTATTTTGACATAGAGCAATATGTTAAATTATATTTGCAATACTACAGATGATAATCGTAGAATAAAGTGGTAAAAAACTATATCTTTACAATGTTGACATGCAGGAACTTGTGATTTTTAAGATACCAAAATTCTTGGAACAAACCAAATGCTTGTTTGTGGTACCATTTATAGTTTTAAATAAACATTGTGACTAAATGACAAAGGTCTGGTCGGTCACCAGTTCGTCAACTAGTCATGAGAAGTGCATATACCGCTACGATCTATATCTTGGAACTAGGAGCATGTCATAGAACAAAGAAACAGTTGTTGGCAGAGTATACGAAAAGAAGTGGGCTGAAAAATGAAAAAGACTAGTTCAAGAGTATGTATACTACAAACGTTGTTACATTTGATTGCAAATAAAAATATTTTCACTATAAAGGAACCTTTTAAAGGTCGAATTATAAAAAAATATGCAAGAAGTCATCATTTCGTCTCAATTATGGTTTAGTGAGAAATCTGTCGCAAAGACATAACAAAACATTATTTTTATGAAAAGAGGGGCAAAGACTCCGGTTAAAGTTTATTAAGAGACAATCTTAGAATCTTCCGTTAAACCTTCGAATGCAACAATATTCGAAAATTAGTAGTAGAACTTTCCATAAGACACAAAGTCAGAACTATTCTAAAATGATTGGGAGAAATTGTTGTCGGTTTCATACGAAGGCTGGCCTTCAGTAAGTCCCAACCTTAATCCGTTGAAATATAAGTCAAACATGAAGGACATGGCTTTCTCCAAAAAATATTCAAGCATTGAGTCCTTGAAACGTTCACTAATTGAAGCAATGACCAAAGCTTCGATCATTATGCATCTTTAGTAAAAAAATTAAATAGCAAGATAAGGCTTTATCCTTTCAATTTAAAAAGGCTTAAATTGTGTAACAGGGGTAGAGCTGGGGCGACACTCTCTACGACCCCGGTGGAGGCAGGTCTACTTCAGGGACCCTGTCGACTTGAGATTTGATTTTCTCCCACCTCCTAATATTGAGAGGAATCAAGTTCAAAACCCCTATTTCTAAGTATACCAGATTTACTCCTATCTCCCCTTTCCTCCCTTAGCACTCCATAGGGCCCTGATTGCGGCAGCAGTCTGATAGCTAAAAGAAAAGAGGGCCTTAAGAATTACTGGGTTGGACCTGGCTACGACAATACGAATAGAACATATACTATTAGGGAAATCTCAGATGACAAAATATACGAGTTAGAAAACGAACTGGCAAACGTAATTGGATTAAGCGAATTACAAGGAAAAGGCGAATGATACATAATCTTGAAAAGCGGAACCATCTAAAGTATAAAGAAAACACTTATAGTACTATAAAAATTAAGAATAGTATAAAAGTAAAGGTAACACAATTTATGCATCTATTACCAGTCATACAAATTGAATAAAAGGCAACGATTATATAAACAAAATAAAATTATAAAACACAAAAAACTAAAAGAGTTGATGAATACATCAACAAGAGATTATAAAAGACTAATGAACGCCCCTCAAGTGAAAGTGACCAAAACAATACTAATAATATGAACGAACAAATAGTAGAAACTTATAACAAACAGCATAAAAGCAATAATAAATAAAGGACCAGAAATTGAGGACGACACAAACCAGTTAATAAAGAAAAGAAGACATATGAATAAAAATAATCATAGAGAAACCATTGAATACACAGAAGTTAAGAAATTAATAAAATGAAAACATTAGAAAATAATAAAGGAATGAAACGTTTAACTTTAAAGCACGGGCCGCTACATATTATATTTATATTTTTGGTTTCAAGTTTGCTTTGTAGGGTCACCCTTTTCAATTATATGGGTGTCTCTAACACAGATGTGTTTATTACTACTTCTGCAGACAAGAACACTTTTGATACATGTAAATATTTGTGTACAGTTAATCAATAACTTCTTTATTTATTATCTTCATTTACTTCATTTGTATTTTTAACACTAATTTATTTTCCTCTTTCAGTAACATTATTCTGTTACTTTTCTTACTGTGTTATTATTTTTCTATTACATCCCGATTTACTTTCTTTTTCAGTAACTTAAGTAATTTCAAAACTTTACTAAATATATTTTTTACTACTTATCTAGTGTCAATATTCAATAATTTACCTAAATATTTATATGAGTTCGTATAACACGTCGCTCTAAGAATAAGGAGTGATTATTACCAGATCAATAGTTTGTATAAAATAAAAATCTTACACATAGAATTATAAATAACAGGTCTATTGCATAAACATTTTAGATAATATTGCTGCCTGTATTCGTTGCTATCGTTTAGTAATATTATAATACTATTTTGATAGGTTTAATCAAATTTTTATAAAAAAATATACTGTATATTGACAGACAATAAATTTGGATTGATGTCACAATAGGTTTTTTAGTTTGGCTTTATAGTCTAAAACTGAATGAAACACTAAAGTACTTTTTAGAGAAAAATGAGTGTTAAAATTATTCATGAAGTTATAAAATGAATTGCTCTATTAAAATATTTGCTCTAGCTACTATACATTTGAACAGAAAGTAAACAAAAATAGCTGATATTAAATGTAGCGTGACTGAGCTCTGAGCGTACGTTTGGTTGCCCATCGTTAGGATCATTTTGCATATTTTACCCCCGTAAGGTCACCGCACTGACTTATCTCACTGTTATAATTTGTAATTAAATTGTTCCATACTTCCACTTTGCAAAAATTTGAAAAAAAATTGTCAACTTAGGACGCCAAAAATACCTTTTTGTGGGCAACCCCCCATATTATATATATAAATGCCGTATGCTTTGTCGACAAACCGTAATACTTATTTTTAATGGATATTTTATAACTGAAACAACATAATCGGCAATTCTTTTATTTTTGTTTGTTTTTAAATTGTTTTACTATTACTTACATATCAGAGACTAATTGATGGAGTGCAATGGGGTTCAAATGCGTACTAAATTGCAGAAATATATTTATAAAACTGAATATTGTTATTTTCAAATATTGTACGTTACAGTTGCTTCACTCACTACAATTATAATTAACTAACTTTCAGCATTACATCCTGATATGTCCATACGATGCGTTGAAATAAACCTTATAATGTTTGTACCAGCTTTATTCATAAAATCTTATTCTGTTGATTTTAAATGTTATGTAAATTTATTTTTATTTTAATGTGTGTTGATGCGTTGCTTACAATAATTTGGTTTTAACTTTAATATTGTATTCGTTGTCATTCAAATATAACTAGCACCTGCTATTTACAAGTCTCTTTATTAAAAATTAAATTTGTTTTATGTAAAAATATATGTTGTTGTATGTTGATTTTCCTATATACCATCCGCTTAAAAATAAACATAAAATGATAACGCGCATAATTTTTTCCAAGCCATCGCAAATGAACTCGATGTTTTGGATTAGTCGCTGTTATTGGGTTTGCTGCTACCTAAATGTTAACTACACGAATATGTGGAAAGATGGGCGCTTTATATTCTGACACAGAAGCTTGCGTTTTGCGGTAACTGGAAAGAAGTTGTGAATGCCTAGCGGCTGCTTACTTCGCGAAAATGCAGCACATCTCTAATAATTTGACTGTTGCTCAATTGCAATTTGTTGCAATACACACACTTCACTAACACTCAAATGTCGGTCAGCGTACGTAGTTGAGCAACAGTATTAGGAGTTGTGCTGTCAGATCACTGTTAGTTGCTAATATGTGTTTGTCTTTTCATAACGCCGCGCCATTTGCACTGATATTATGGTAAAAATCTAGCTATTTACAATGTTTAGCCAAGATATTAAGACACTTTATAATTAATTCTTTATAGAATATTACTTAAAAGAAAGCACAAGGCTTCTTCGTTAACACTAATAATCTAAATTTTTCCAATTTGTAGTTTATAAAACCACGTCTTACTTTTGTCGCAGCCTTAACTTTAACGAGCATACTGTGGCTACAATGATTTGCTGTTTTATTCATTCTCTCGACCTTATTAGACATGTCTGATACTTTCAATTAACTTATATTTATTCTTATATAAGCAATTGATTTCAATGATCTGAATCTTTTCAATGTGGTTAAATTTTATGCCGAAGGGAGAACGTGATAGTTCATCTTGCTACTTTTTAATTTTTAACATAAATATATAAGTACCCTAGAATATTCCACAGAATCATA
This sequence comes from Sinelater perroti, assembly GCA_036346155.1. Classification (NCBI taxonomy): domain Eukaryota; kingdom Metazoa; phylum Arthropoda; class Insecta; order Coleoptera; family Elateridae; genus Sinelater; species Sinelater perroti. Next base: position 3,987,621 of record JARFIY010000002.1, on the reverse strand, counting down.
AGCGGTGAAGAAATATCTCAATGGTGGAAATTAATTATTAAAAATGGAGATCGGATAAACTACGACTCGACTGTTTATAAAAAAAGGAAAGAAGGAAGCAATACATCTAGCTTTTATAGATTTAAAAATAGCTTATGATACGATACCTAGGAAGGCTATGAAAAAAGTGTGAGTACCCTAATAAACTGATAAACGCAGTCAAAAAACCTATACAACGGGAATACGTTTGCCCTAAAGATTAAACAATAACCGACAGGCTTCAAAATATTTCTTCAACGTAATAAAAACTTGAAAAAGGGAAGCCGTGGGGGGCAGAAATGAACGCCTTTGAGGACAACTAAGTGGTAATTGCGCAGAAGAAGAAGACCTGGAATGTATACTGCGAGAACAAAGGAGAATATGGAAAGTAAGACTCAAAATAAATTTTAATAGAACGGAATATCTAGCAACAGACGAAAACATAAAAGATTTAGAAATGAAAGAAAAGTATTTAAGATCCATTATAGCAAAAGAACAAACAAAAAGTAGAATAAAATAAATAAGAAGAGACGTAAGACAATTAAATCCTATTTTGAGGAATAGACACAACGAAAACAACCAAATCAAGAATATGCAATACCATGATATGAAGCATATTGACATACAAAACCAAAACATGAGCAATTAATAAAAAATAAGAATAAAACTACGATAGTAAAATGGAATATTGAAGTAGATGTGGAATAACACGAAGAGACTCTGTCTCATCCAAATAATTAGAAGAAGAATTAGAAAAAGGCTAACAGGATGGAGTCCAATAGAATAAAAAAAATGTGGTAGACCAAAAAGGTATGAATTAGATGAAGTGAATGAAGAATGGAAAAATCGTAAACAATAGAAAGTCTGGCTGAAAGGGGAAAAACATGTGCATCTGCAAAAATTCTTGTACATATGTAAGTACCCTCTCTAATACTGTTTGTATTGGTACCGATTTATTATACCTGCTATAAAGTACATAGGTCTCAGGCCAAAGTAACATATTTATAATGTAACAAGATCAGGGGGCGAAACGGTAATATATACAAATGTTGAAACTCATAAACACCTTGGAAAGTCAAACTTAGACCAACCAATCAACTATGAAGGTCTCAGCATTCTATACATTATCGTTCATGAGATATGTCGCTTTAAAATTAAAAAAAAGCGAGAAAACCCCCCTTAGGGGTGTTTCAATGGGTCGGGTTTATGAGACATTCCTATTCTACTTTTTAATGAGGAGTTCAAAAAAGGTGGTCAGAAGTTTCGACCTAATTGTACAATTGATCACTATACTCAATTGTATATATTACCTCTAATAATACCAAGTTAACTTCTCCCATGATGAACTACATGGTCTTTATACTTTCTTACTCATTAAAGGTAGGATATTTTCATTTTTTTTTATAAGTTTGGACAGCCTGCACTTTAATCTACATTTACATAAACTTTTATAAACCTTTGTTCACATGTCTATTTGTTCATAATAAACTTTAAAGTGTAATAATTTAGAACGATATGTTATCGTTTTCTACTACACCGTTAATAATTATACAATCACTCTTTGACATTGTTTTTCGTTGTTTTTGAGAGTTATTTTGTTTGTTTCTGTTTACTGGAGTATTTTTTATGGAATTACGAATTTTTTACAACAATGTAACCAAATATTTTAATAAGATTGCTAATGTCTCTTTTACCTTGCACTGTTAAAACACCGATTTGTTGCCTTATTTCATTATAAATACCCCAATCATCACCAATTTGCATAAAATAAATTTTTACGTTTTCTACTAAATAATAATACTCATTTATATTATTATTATAATACTCCAATATTGGGTCATATGATAATTTGATGACAAAGGTTGGCTTTAACTTGAAGTGGAACGAAAAAATTCAAATTACATATCTTTGCAAAAATATTAACACAATTTAGTAAGGTAAAATAAAAAAAGTAATAGAGTAAATAATCTTCTTCTTCTTCTTTTAACCCTTTTTGGGTGTCGGGTTGTCCTTCGGTTAGTTTCTTATCCATAATTTCCATTTCTTAAATAATCTAAACAATACATTATAAAAAAATACTTTAAGTAGGAAAAATGGGAAAGTAATATATATGTATACCACAAGAACATTGTACATCGGTCTCCTTCAAAGTAAGTGTCTTGAGAACTCACACACTTTTTTCGGGGCCGTTGTTACTATTCAAAACGTTCTACGAAAACCTACGTTGGAATTTCGAATAATTGTTTTGTCATTTGACCTAAATTTGCTCAGTCTGAAGCAAGTGATTAATAACTGCAAGACGTTGTGTCTTTGCCCCTGCTAACAGTAGCCTCGGAACGAAGTTTGCTACTATGTCTCAGACCAAAATGTTCAGGAAATATTTCACGCACTTTAGTTTTTAGAATTTTAAGCTTTTTCTACTTCTTGGACTATTTATGAATTGTTTATACCATGCCATTATTTGTGATGTACTTTTTGCATTGTTCCCGAAAACTTACTAAATCGTACAAATAGTTTCTACTGAGTAATGTTTTAGCTTCACACACATTTTGATGAAGATTTGGTGCTCTACTCGTTCGGTCATTATAAGTGATCATATAAGCTTTATTACATGTGTTCACTCAACTAATCCGATAACTAAAATAATTAAAAATAAACTTTCAAAGACTGCCTAATTATTTTGGCGAAGCAAAAAGTTTTTATCATATTAAATTTATCTCAATATTTTCAAGATAGACCTCACGCACATACATATCACATATCGCAGTAAAAATTTTACCAATAGGAGCGAATAACAGGGCGCACTTTGTGTTGAACGTTTCGTAATGTTAGCTGTATGTTTAATTCAAGCCATTCTGCTGAATGTTCTCAATTTGCAATAAAATGTATGCAGTGTTATCAGAAACTAAAAGTGGTGGGTAAATCTAATATAAACTGTTTTTTTTTAATTTATTAATTCGGCAGTAACAACGTCATTAAATCTTTGTCCTTCAAGTGCTTCAGGAAGGGCGTTCCAATGTAGTCCAGAACAAATCCTTAATATTTTGAAGAATTCAAACAACTCTATAAGAAGCAATTTCAGCAACCGTTAATCGGCAGTTGTACTCAAGAATTCTCCCCAACTTGTTGGTTCTTGGGCCACATTGATTGTTCATGCTAAAGGTGTACTAAAGTCTCTATAAAGGTGTCAAGGCTTCCAAAATATCAAATGATTTAATGCTTTCTGTCGTGACAAAATTGATAGTAATTCGTTACGCATTGGACAAGTCTACCTTTTGACCTGGCAACGTAATATTAATTAAGAAAGCGGTCGTGGGAGGTATTTTAGGGGGCGTTTTCTTTAGGTATCCCTATCTACATCGCTCAAAAGTTGTTATGTCACTTAGGTAGAAGAAATTCCAGTTTTTATATAATTCAACTACGTAATAGGTGTGCAATTAGAAACTCGGCTTTTCTTGATCAAATTCAACTTTAATGAAAAGATACTTGCTACAAAGTGTAATAATCGAAATATTCGCCATTACCATTACCTTTGCGATAGAAACTTGGTGGTTTCGAAGCAACCACTAGTCTTTCAAATATGACGATATGGATCCAAATAGGGTAATCAGAAGTCTGAACAATACGTCGCATGCTGGACAACCTCCCAGTCTAAGGAAAAGTGAATTTCTGGGTTGGTTTTGCAGTATAGCAATATGACCTTCCGCTTTCCTTGATCCGTAAATGGTCTCTCTTCCAGAGCATCACTAGAATTGATTATTTGGGCCTGGTAACGTTCAGTTTGACCAGGTTCCAGAAGCTCGTAGTAAATGACTTTTTTCCAATCCCACCAAACACACAGTATCACTTTCTTGGCATGAATAAGCTTTTGCAACGGATATTGATGACTGGTCTAAGTCAAGCTTTCTGCGTTTATGATTGTCGAACAAAATCCACTTTTCATCACCCGTAATGATTTTGTGCAAAAATTCTTTCTTTTGTGCCGAGAAAGCAAATTCATGCAGATGTCAACTCTTCGGTTTTTGTTTTCTTCCGTCAGTATATGTCTGTATCTTTCACATTGCATGTAATCGAAGTGATAATGCTTAGTAAGTAACTTTTAACCGTTTTTCAAGCTCTTATTGAGTTTGATATAGATTTTCATCCAGTAAAACTTGAAGTTCTTCGTCTTCATATTTTTTTACTGCACCTAGACTTGGGTCGTCCTCAAGACTAAAATTTCCATCACAAAATCTTTCAAACCACTTTGTTTGTTATATGACTCACAGAATGTTCCACCCAAAATTAAATTACTCAGTTCCATAGCTTGAGCAGCATTTTTTTATTTGAAAACAAAATAAAATGCAATGGCGTAAATATTGCTTATCAACATCCATCTCTTTTAAAATTGTTATACACGTAAGAACAGCTTGTAAATGACTGAAACTTAACTAATAAAAACAGCAATAACTAAGCTACATATGCCCAATGGCTGCGTCCAAGTATATTTTTTAATGTAACCAACTTGAGAGCCGAGTTTTTACTTGCACACCTATTATATTTCATATTTTTTATTATTATGGAAAAATAAAAACACTTACTTTTAAGATAAATCCATTAAACATAAAAACATAATTTAAAGTCAAAAAGAAAAAGTTAACAAAATTTGAATTTTCCTGATTTGTAAATAAATTGTGGCTCCAATTTTAGCATGGACTTAACAAGTAATAAAAACCATAAAAATTGTTATAAATAAATACTGTGTCTATGTGATAAAACCATCCTCGCCATTATTTAAAGAAATTCTACTAATCCAAAGGTCCACTGAATGTTAACATAAAATATAATATTCAAGAAATTATCATAAAATATAGTTTGTTGGGGTCAAATATAACCCGAAATCATTACCCTGATTTTGTTTATTGTTCTCTTTTCCTACAAGTTGTTCTCCCAATGAAAGAATAACAAATTATTATCGTAATTTTTAGAAAAATGAAGTATATCTAATTATAAGCTGTAAAAAGTTACACAGAAAAATTGACAAAAAGCATGCGCTCTCCTATCTCTCCTTTAGCTTTTTCTGTCTCTTTCCTCTTCCTTGTACTTCCTCCTTTTTTTTCTTCATCTTCCACTACCATCCGCCTTCCCATATTTTTCCCCTGTCTTAATAATGATATGGAATGAAATAGAACTAAAGCTTTAAGATAAAGTCGTTGAGAAGAAAAAGGATTGAACCAAAGAAATATAAAAAAAATTTGTTCAAAATAAATTATAAAGGGTGTTTTATAAAGGACACAGAATTTTAATCGGTTGTTTTTACAATACATCAATTTGTTTTGGTTCGTTTTCGTTATGGAGCAGTTTACAACGGAGCAACGTGTTCTTATTGCTAAAAAAATTTTCCAAAGCAGTGACAATGCGAAAACTTCGAGCGATTCTCAGGAAAATTAATGCTCCCAACGAATCTACAGGTCGAAGACTGATGAGAAAGTTTGAGACGACTGAATCGGTGAAAATAGCCTGGGCGGAATTGCTCTCCTCGAACAGAGAAATGAATCGCTGTTTTGCAAGGCAGTGTCACTGTCTCCATATGCATGCTTATAAAATCCAACTGATGCAACAACTTAAGCCTGCTGCGAAGCTTAACATACTTTTACTTAAGTGGGTTTGTCAATAAACATAACTGTCGGATTTGGGTTAATGAAAATCCTCGAATAATCCAGGAGCGTGAAATCATCCGCTAAAAACGACTGTGTGGTGTGGGCAAGTGGAGTAATATGTGCGTTTTTTTGAAGATAATGTTACCGTCAATGGAGAACGTTATCGCAATAGGTTGTGACTTACTTTTGAAGACATAGAAATTGATGATCTCTGGAGTGACCTGCCACAATTCGCGCGAGGCAATTGTCTTCCTTTATGAAAAATTCCCGCAACGAGTGATCTCTTTGCACGATGACCAGGAAGAGCCGGCAAGGCCCTTGATCTTACATTCTGTGATTTCTTCTTATGGGCGTTTATAAAATCACAGGCGTACGTTAACAAATCATACACAACACTGCAAGTACGTTACATATAATCACTTTCATAAAGATTTGACTGATTTATTAAAATTTCAAATGTCCCTTATCAAACATCCTTTACATATAAATAAAATGGATGTACTATATATGAAATGTTTTTGGAAGTTGCATAGTTAAGGGTTGAGATTTAAGTTTACTGATGAGAAAACTTCAGCATGTTTTAATTAGGAAGTGGAGGCCTTAAGTTGTTAAAGTTTAGCAAAGATAGTGCAGATTTTACAATTTCCCAAGTAAAACAATAAAAAAGAAAATATTTGGAGTACACACACATTTTTCATTTGGAAATTCAACCATCTCAATTGGCATTTCTAAATTTACTTTTGTCGAGTTCTTTTTGGGGTTATTAATATTCTTCACAGTGGATTCTGACTCATTTATGAGCACCACATAAAACAAATAATTCATTCCAGCTTCTATTTTATAACTTCAGAAACGTTTCGTAACAGACAGATGGTTGTTTCGATTGTAAATTATAAACGTGCCTATGCTGATTTCTAATGCATTCGACCTTTTGGGTTTCTTTGAATGCATTGTAGATTTATGTAAATAATGATGTGCATACATAATTATCCATACGGCGAATGGAGAGTAGTAAATTTGTCTTATTTCTTACAATGAAAGTCTAACAAATTATTATCATGATTGTTCGCAGAATGATGTTTCCAAAGTTTGATTGAAATTTAGTTCACTTTTTGCATAAGCCATGGATTTAGTAAGACCTTATTGGTAGTTTCATTAGTTTGATTTGGCAACCCACCTGACCTTCATCTGAAATGCCTATGGTGAGTGTTATTTTACTTTTGATGAAGGGCTCATAGAAACAAATGACTTGGTATTGTATAAAAGTGTAAAATAAGAGATAAGCAGACATTCTTCTCTTTTTTTATTTGACAATTTTCAAATTTACAATCTGCTTCTGTGGGAGTATCGAGTCCATGTAATAAATGTGTCAGACGTGTAAGGAAAACATCCATTGACGCTTCTTCTTATTGGGTATTATTTCGTTCTATTAGGGCTTGAGGACAAGTTCCGTCAAGTCTTTTTGTATTGGGAGTGTTATTATAAAACTATTATATCAACTCATTTTCAAGGTTTGTCGCTTAATCTTGGTTTTTAATAGCGATTCACTGGATCTTATCCGTAATAGTGGGAATTTTTGGGTCAATATGCAGTGGCTGATCACTAACCTATCATATTCCTCCAAGTACTTTAGAACGGTACATTTGTATGTTCATTAGGTTTTTTGGTTTGACACGTCTCCTATAAGTGCATATGGGCTTAAAAGTAATTTTATAAATTAGGAGTTTATTACTTAACGAGAGTTTGGATTTTTAGTCAATACGACAATACACTTCTCGAAACTTAATGTCCATTTTCTTGTGTTATGTTTTGATGTAGTTTATTTCTGATTTTGTAGATACAGGTACGTTGTTGATTGTTGCAGTTACATTTGATCAATGTAGCTTAGAATGATTTTGCTTGATTTATCTTCGATTTTCATCGACTATATTACTTAGTAAGAGATCCAAGCGGATTTGTAGGTTTTTAGAAGCCTCTATTAGACCTTCACTTGCAGCTACAGCAAGCGAGGCCTTGTACATTAGGAATAGTAATGGTTCTACTTTAATAAACATTAGATCTGATAGAATAGAAGTTGAATTAGCATTTGTTGTGTCTTACTAAAAAATTTCTATCAGTTAAGTAGAACTTTAAAGAAAGATAAAAATTAATGAGCAATATATTCTTTAACTTGAAGAGGCCAAGATTCCAAACTTTATCTAATGCCTCGGACATAAATAGTTGAGAAGTGCTACTAGATTTCTAGCGATCATATCGACTATTCTATGAACTTGTTGGATGATTGAGTGTCGTTCTCAAAATCAAAACTAGCGATTGGGAAAAAATGCTAAATTATCATGTTTTTCACGGATTATTTTTAGTAAAAGTCTTTCGAATAATGTGCTTGTTGTAAGTAAAGTGCTGATAAGTCTATAAAACGTCTCATCTAGGAGATTACCTGATTTTTAGATCGTAATGATTTCCAGATAATGGGTAGTAGGATAAACTTAGCAAACCAGAGTAGATGATTGTTAAGAGAACAATAGCTTTTCAATGCAATTATTTTAATATTTGTTCTGTGATCAGGTGATATCCTGAAGCCTTGCGTACGTCAAGTCTAAAGGCTTCTGCTGGTAAAAAAGGCTTTATTGGAAGGGATCTTGCATAATATATACATTAAGTTCTTTACTTTGTTGTTTATATCTTCTAGTTCGAGTTTTAGCAATTCAGACAGTCGCTTTGCAAAAAATATCAGCCTTTTACACCATTGGGGCCACGGCTAACTGTGGTCTTGTAGCTTTTTTGTTGCCTTCTGCAGGGTGTAAACATCTGGTAAAAGGTTCTTGAAAAGTGTTATTCTAGACTTACTTCATATTTGTTTTTAATTATGTAGACAGTCTATTGTAATGGTATTGATTAATGGTATTTCTTATTCTTTACTATAGTCTTCTAGATTTGTGTTTATTGTAGATTGGTTGCCAGATATGTAGTGGTATAGTGATGATATTAGTTGTTTTTTTTTACCATTTTAGAGAGTAGAATGCTAAGTTTCTTCGTGTATTATCTCCAGGTTATTAGGAGAATTAAACTGTAGTCCACGATCTATATTTGCTTCCAGATAGCTTTGAAAGTTATGATAACAAATCCATGGTAAGATAAAAGATCAAAGTTTGATTCTACTGTACAATTGTTTCTTCGGATGCTACTTGTTATAAAAAGATCTAAAAGATCAGAAAGCTTATTTGAGTCCGTTGGCCAAAAAATAGAATCTTCATTAGTAAGATGGTCGTAATCATTTTTAATTATAGTACATAGGAGGTTCAAGTCCTTTGTGGTAATAATTATCGACCCTCAATAAGTAGGTTTGGGGTTCCTATCTTCTCCTACCATAAATTTATTTCCAAGGGTTCGGAGAGAATTTTTATATTCATTTAATGATACTGTGCGTTGTGGTGGAGTATAAATATCAGGGATCTTAGTGCTATAGAACAAATTTTTTGCTTAAATTTTGTAGATTAATTCCTGGTACAGAGTCTCCCCGCGGTATTATTAGGGTGAGGATATTGTTATATAACAAAAATTGCATTCAAAGAATGTGTCATTATGGAATTAGTTTTCCAGTAGCTGCCTTTAAAAAGTTTACTAAAGTAATTATTTAATTTATTCTTATTTATTCGTTCAAAAATGTTGTTACTTGTTCACTTATAATAGTTGCTACTCAGTTATTGTAAAATCACTTTTATTAGCAATATTTGCAGTAAGTTCGACGGTTCCGTTTTTCTGTAATAGGTTTCTTCCTCTGCTATGAGGAAAAGATTGCTTACCATATCTTTGAATATTTTACATTATACAATTTTAAGATCCCTTCAGTTAATGATCATTTAACCCTGCCTTCGTTTCGTCTTGATTTATGGCAGATAAAAGGCTGTGACATTTTTTGATGTTTGCATGCTGGTTATTGGGGGAGTTTTGTTTTCTCTTGTGGGTTTCTTGGTGACTTGCCACAAATGCTTCTTATACGTTTCGAATTTCCCTTTACTAGCGTCTTCTATGTATTCTAGAGGCGTATTGTTTGAGTTAGAGATTATAGGTTTTGTCGTGTATCGTTGTGGAATGTGTAATTGATTCGAGGATTAATGCATTAATAAGTAAATGGTGGAATAGGGAAAAATTGTTGTGATTTGGAGAAGTTTTATTGTTGCTATACGGGAAACATAGTTAATCTAAATCTAAATTTTTAGTTAATATCATATATTTGTTTCGCTTATAAATTTAAAATTAAAAATATTGAAATAAATAAATATCATAGCCTTGCGTGTACGGCGTTCGACAGCGCTATCACTTAAATTTCTTACTCTCGGAATGGCAAGTAGCATTTCCTTCTACTGCAAAAGCCAAATAAAAACTGCGTTGTTCTTTAAACATCCACTATGGTCATCCCTAGTTCATAATAGACTATTTTCTGCGGAATTTTGGCTTTAATTTTAGTCTGTAAAAGTCTGTTCGTTATAGTTTGGTCCATTTAGACAACAAAAAAAACTTTAACTTTTTGATATTAATTATAACAAAAAAATAATGAAATATAAAAACAGACTACAGGATTTCTGATAAAGCCCCACAACTCTAGTAAAACACATGTTAAGCAAGTTGGTTAGTTAAATAATTCACTTATCATATTACTTTTTCTTTCCTTTTGAATATAAATATCTTATTTTAGTTTATTTAATGTTATACTAATTATACTTTACATAGAATCAGTAATTTTAATGTATATTCCATTACCATATGTAATTCTATTGTTGTTTTGCGAAAATAACTGTTCCCTATTAAAATTTTTCTTAGTTTCCGATATATTTAAATTATATTTGAGATTTTGTTACGTGTAACGTTATGATACTTAGTCTTTTTCGAGGATTCTACACTTGCAAGAAGCCTACAGTTTCTTCAGCTTTTTTCTAAGTCTGCATATCCAGTTTTGCATACTAATATAGATCAAGTTTTTTTGTAAATTTTATTTACAGACCCATTAAAATCTTTTACATACTTTTTTGTACGGCTGACTCGATTAAGTCTCTGGAAGTTTCCGATTCCTGCTTGAAAGAAGTTTCTTGGTTTCAAATTAACATGGTTTTTTTAAGTAAAGGCAATATTAAATTTAATTGAATGATCAATCAGGTCCGCATAGTCCGAACGGAAAGACATACTGAAGAAATAGTTTAGATATATTTTCAGTATGGTTAAAGCTGTCGATGGATATCTTATGATCACCTCCAGTTTAGTGAAAAGTAACCACGTAGAGGAAAAATTTCAGTACAACACAAAAGAATCAGTAGAGCGTTTATCGCTCTCTTATTCAGTTGTTCCTAAGTGTCTTATTTCCCAAAAATTCTTTAAGTGGTGGTACCATAGTTTATTCTCATTTTTTTCAAAATTTTGAACTACTTTACTGCTTAAATGTTGTTTCTTGAACACATTTTTTTGCATAATTTGCCACACTGTAACTGCTTGCGCAGTATTTCCTTTATCAACACTGTTGCATTCCATAATATTTCAGCTACAGCTATCCTGCAATAGGTTCAAACATTAGAGTAATTATAAAAAAAGTTCCGTCGCCTTGGGTATGATTGATTTATCATACGATGTCTTCCCTATTAAAACTAATCGTACGCAAGTCTAATAAAATTTTTGGTTAGGTTAGCCCCTTCAAATAAAAGTAAGTTGATAAGTCATTCGTTGAGACTTTTTACGTAGACATCAAAATGGCAACACAGTGATAAGCTGATAAAGGTTATGATTTTCAGTTTATCTAAATATGTCTCAACATAAATAGTGGCCCAATGTCATTGAGAAGAAGAATAAATTTCTATTTATATTTGAATCATTGGTTTTGTGTTTTTTTTTAACGTTATCATGTATATGAAATATTTTGTTCCGAACAAACCTCTACAGATTCGTGTAATTTACCCTTTGGGTGCTTTTATGGCGCCCACTACTTTTTTATAACCTTCAATCGCTGGTGTGTAAATTTTAAATGTCAGCGTCTTAACAAGCTACTGTCCTAATAATAATTTTCTACAGGAACTACTTGAGATTCTAGATATATTTATAAATTTAAATAACTTAATATTTGTAAAACAAGCTAAACTTTCTGCCAATATTGTTGCTTTATTTACTAATGCTGATTTCAAATATCAAAACTGTTTAGCCTTTCAAAATTCTGGATGAGAGTATCTTTGATTTCAAAAAACTCTTCTAGATATGTGAGTTGGTTTTATTGTAGTCACTACAAATCATTTCATGGGGAACTACAGACAAAATGTCTCCCTTACTAATTTCCATCCTCATTTGAAGAGCCTTGTCAACTATGCTGCCTATCACTACCATAATTTTTGCCATTCTGTTGAGATATTAATGTTATTTTCAAAACACCTGCCTACATTACATCTGATCTGACATGTTTCTATTCCTTTTAAATTTCTATAAATAATTTCTAAGAGTTTCTTATATTCATATATTTTGCTATTTTAAATATCACTACACAAAGAAATTTAATGGCAACCTTGAATAGACTTGTACCTTTAAAATTCTCCCAATTTAAGCTTGTATATTTTTGAACTTAGTTACTGCACACTTATGAATTTAGTTTCTATTTTGTTTGTACTTGTTTTAATTTATTCTGCTTTTCTGTACTTTTTTCAGCAGTTCACTAAAATAGACTCCATCTTCCTAAGATTTTCTGTTTTTCTTCTAACATTTTATTATTTCTACTTTTACAGTTAGATTAAAAAGCTTATCTGCATCTATTTTCTGCTCGATAAAATTAAAAAAAATAATTTTCAATTATATATTTTTTAATTATTCATAAAGTTCCTTTATTTAATCTCTTCTGCAATTCTTAAGATTTAAACATGTTTTCCACTGTAGTACTTTGATATGTGCATTTTTTCCTTATCTTGCGTAATTCAATGTACCAATTTTTTTGCCTGTTGCTGTACCTTACTTCTAGGAAACCTCATTAATCCCTTTTATATTTTATATCGGGTTGTCCTATAAAAGTAATAAAACTTTGAATAACTATAGCAAGTATATAATGTCAATTCTATCAATACAGTGTACCATTTAATCACGCATCGTTTTGTAATCGATAAATGCTTCGAAATTATTAAAAAATGTTATCAAAATGGGAATTCAATTCATGCAAGGCATTGTGCACTCACGAAAACTATGATTTAATAATCATTCTGTGCTTGCAGTTTATCTATTGAGTGTACAAATAAGTTTCCGCCGTTTTTTTTATAAACAATTAAGAATTTATTGTAAAAAAAGGTACAAATAATGTCATTCAAAATATTGCCCATCGCTTTCTACTACTTTTGACCATCTTTCGGGCAGCAAGTGGATACCCCGTCTAAAAAATTGTTCGTCTTTTGAGGCGATCCACGAATCGACCCATTTCTTCAATTCCTCGTAAGAAGTGAAGTACTGCTCAGCCAGACCATGAGTCATCGACCGGAATAGGTGGTAATCTGAAGGAGCAATGTCTGGTGAATACGGCAGGTGGGGTAGGACGTCCCAATTCAGTCCTTCCAACGTTTCCTTTAGGATTTTTGCAACGTGTGACCGAGCGTTGTCATGCTGAAAAATAACTTTATCATGCCTTTTGGCATATTGTGGACGTTTAATCTTCAATGCTCGGCTCAATTGCATCAGTTGTTGTTGGTAACGTTCCCCGGTGACGGTTTGATTAGGTTGGAGTAGTTCGTAATAGATTACTCCGAGCTGATCCCACCAAATGCACAGCATTAGCTTCTTGCCATGAATGTTTGGCTTGGCCATCGAAGTAGAGGCATGTCCGGGCTTACCCCATGACTTCTTACGCTTTGGGTTGTCGTAGTGGATCCATTTTTCGTCTCCGTCACGATTCGATGCAGAAATCCTTTGCGATTTTGCCTTTTGAGCAATTGTTCGCAAGCGAATAAGCGACGTTCGACGTCTCTTGGCTTCAGTTCGTAAGGAACCCAATTTCCTTGCTTTTGAACCATACCCAGGGCCTTGAGACGTTGTGAGACGCTGAGTCACTCCTAACTCTTGTGCAAGTTTTTCTTGCGTTTGGCACGGATCTTCCTCCAGTAAAGCTTCCAATTCTGTGTCATCATACACTTTGGGCCTTCCACTACGTGTTTTGTCCTCCACGTCAAAATCACCACTTTTAAATTTCTGGAACCACTCCCGACAACTTCTCTCACTCAAATTAACATTACCGTATGCTTCTACGAGTAGCTTATGCGCCTCAGCTGCAGATTTCTTTAAATTAAAGAAGTAAATTAGCAATTCCCGCAAATGACGCTTATTTGGCTCAAAACTTGACATCTTAACACGATGAAAACTAAGTGATGCTAGCAAAAAGTCAGAGCTATTAAAAGATTATACTGTTGCCAGATGTCAACATATACTATACGACTTTTTACAGCTGACAATTTCGATGTTATTTTGTCGGTGGCGCCATCTTTTGAAAACGGCGGAAACTTATTTGTACACCCATTAATTGTAAATATTGGGGCGTAAATTTACTGTACACGATAAAAGGGTGCCTACAAGACAACGAAATGCAAGTTGTACAGCGACTGTTCATAAAGACTCATATTTATCTTGAGTTTCGCAAATAGTTACTTGGCGAATTTTGCAGTGGACATACAAGACCGTTTTGGATCAAAAACTAAAGCCTATTAATCATCAATGCGTTACATATTCTCCTACAGCAACCGATTACAATTTTCAGCAGAAATCATTTGTTCTTGTGAAGCCCCCTTCTAGTTGAGTAACTTGGAACATATCAGCGTCAACGTAGCCAAGGTAGACATTTGGATGATGTGTTCTATAAAACATAAAGGCGTCGAACGTACATTAAAGTAATTTAAGAATTTCACTTATATATTAAGCCTTTTCTGCTCTATTTCTACCGTCCTTATTTGAGAACCCGCTACTACTTTATTACTTACTATTTTACAGCTTCTGTATCTAATGGCAAAATATTTTATCTTCATTTTCTCTCTACTTCTGACGATTAAAGTCACAGTTTAACACCCTAATCGTTCTTATATCTATTATGGATATGGCATATCTGTGTTATATTAGAACGTGGCCAATTTGGCTGTCAATTTAGTCTTTGGTACTTTTCGCATAATTAAGTCAAAGATTTAGCTTTTTTGGTTTTAGTTACCTAATATTCAGATTTACCGAGAGCAGCTAGTATGTGATTTTAAAGAAATTCATTAATTTTTATTTGAATGTTATAATATAGTGAGGGTGAACATATGAGAGCTTTAACCTCTCAGTTCGCAAGCATGGCCCCCATGCAAAGTGCGAATTTCACAAATATAATACTATTAATTCTAATTTATTATTCCTTTAAAATTAGCAGATAAATTACTTAATTTGCTGTTAGCAATCGAGACATATTTTATAATTTTATGTATTAACAACAATGAAAGATAAAAAATTACGTTACGCTTATACGCGTTGTTAAAGTTTACTCGAGGAATATAAAATCAAAGTTAAAAGCTATACTAAGCAATACACCTGGTTTGATATCTCCTTGCAAGGAGGCAGCTGTCGTAGTAAATTTTATTACTCGCAGAATAATCGAACCGAGCTTTCTGTTCAAGACTTGGTTAACTAAGCCATGTCGCTACAATGCGTAGAATTACCTACAATTGAAAACATTTAGAATAATTTAAATTTCATACGTTATTTGCTTTTTACAGTTACTCCACTTTAATTGATTACTATTTCTTTAAACTTGATAAATTTGCCACAATGGGAAAAGTTCCTTTTCCACGCCCTTAATGTGTCGAGGTTAAATTACCGCCGAGGAATTCGCCGGCACTTTTGCGTATACGCCCGCGGCGCTTTGGCGCTGCTACTTTCGGTTTTGCTGTTACACGTCACGCACGCTGCTCGTTTTCCAGCCTTCACCAGAGGAAGACGCGTAGCTAAAGCATTTCGACACGTGCTTCCGCAATAAATGCCATTGAGAACGGTTCCGCTCAAAAGGACGCAACGCGGCCGCAGCGCGTGAAAAATTGCTAATCACCGCAGAGCTGCTCGTGGTGCGATTCGATGTTCGCAAAACAACTTAAGTGTAAGTGGTGGTTGGGCTCAGCTAATTGCTGCGTGCGCGCAGCATGATGAGCAGTGATTGGAAGTTGCGAAACAGTCCAGTTCCTGGATGTGCTTTATTAGACGCTGCGTGAAGTAACCAATGTTTTACGAGCTGGAAGAAAATGATCTTTCGCCGGATTGAAGTATTACGTAAGCCGGAGGCTTAAAGGGTAAATTAATGCGAGAACTAATTGCATGCAAGCCAACCCAATCGTTCGCTCTTCCTGCCTGTTTTGTCACTGTGATGTCCAGGTATCTCTCTGGTACTAAGCAACAGTTGGATCTAGTAGATTGAATGAATATACGAAGATTGGTAGTAAAATACCAAAGTAGTTTTTCTGGTCGTTTTCCCCATTGTTTACAGTGGTTTTAGAAGGCTTCTATTGAAATGCCTTTTAACAAGTCTTGTACGCTCTTTTAGATATTATCCAAAGTACCAAAACGAAACTTAGGTGTAAAAAGTAGTCACAGGGACTACAGTTCAGCGAATAGGAGGGCTGAGAAATCTAAGAAATTCTTTTTTTAGAACCATCTTGGTCTATACTTTTTTATGTCCAAATCCTTTGTTGGCAGTTTTAAAATGGCATCTATACAAAACAAATTGAAGGAAAGCAAATTAGATGGTACGACCACGTAATGAGGCGAAATGAAGAGAGCTCTAAGCCTACCAGAGAATAAAAGGCGCAGAGGCCGCTCCCCAGCTTCATGGTGAACCAGCATGGTCTGACTATTAAAAAAAAAACTTAGCTGAACCGACGACCCTAGACAGAATTCTTGGCGAAGTAAAATTAGGAACGCCGACACTACTTAACGTGGGATAGAGCAAAGAAGAAGAAGAAACGGTTGAAAAGCCACACGGATACACCAGGAAAGTTACCTTCACAGACAACAACCGAATTACAAAACTTTACGTAAACACGAAGAACGGTGAATCATGTTCATACAACTTAACTGGAAAGAATAGCTCTATAAAACATTGAGGCAAGTGCCCTACGATGATAATGTGTGCCAAACAATCGTGTTGAATATTCTACATCAGTGCCTCTGTTATCTCTACCACTTGCATTGTATGTAGAGGCTATGGAGAGCGGGTTTTCTCTCAGTAGAAGAACTTTGTTGCTGGTTTTTGCAACAACTCACTACCATTACAAGATTTTTGTCATAAATCTTAACAATCTTCACAAGTAAAGCAAGCTTTGTTAAGGAAAGAATCATCAATTTACCAAAGATTTTATATACAGCATTAACAACGGCTTAGCATCAATGTTTGTACTGGGGTCATTGGTGACCACCTAATTAGACCAATCGATTATGTAGTGCCTAAATAGCCAAGTGTGTTTGAAATTAATGAGAAATACTCATACAAATACCTTTGACAGTCGTAAAGTCCATTCTCCTTCTAACGGGTTACACTATCCATCTGTTCAAGGCACGCCCAACATTGTTCATAGTACTACACAAAATGGGTGATCAGAAACCGGCTAATACCCTACATAAAGAGTAGAAGAAGAAGATTTAGAATTGTGAGAAATAAATGTTATAGTATTGTTATGTATTGTATAGTAATAATTCAGAATTGCGGGATATTCTGAACATATTTTCTTATAAGCTAAGCCTCTGTAGAAAACCAGTAACATAAAATTAGATAAAAAATATAAAAGGTGGGGGCGAGCCTTTCAAAATGATTACATATTAGCTAAAGACTTGTCACTACCTTGCTGTCCTGTAAAAAGAAAAAGTAAGAAAGAAATCGAAAACAGTGCAGACGATACTAATTCACACAACTCTATCTTTAGCGAAAATCGCCTTTATATACATCCAATATTTGCTAGAGAATTAGACCGAGATTTCTACCAGGATCACAAAAGCGCGAGGAGGTTTTTTGTCATACACTGCAGAAAATCTGAGCTCTCATCTATAAATTTTGAATTATGCGCCTCTTCGCATAAAGATCTCCTCGCGCTTCTGTGATCCTGGTAGAAATCTCGTTCTAATTCTCTAGCAAATTTTGGATGTATATAAAGGAGATTTTCGCTAAAATCACCATCTCTTTACACTCCTGCGATCCTAATACAAATCTTCACTTTATAATATGAAACTGCAGTTTTGGCCGAAATCGGCGTCAGTTTGCTTCAAAACTGCGTTAGGGCACGATTTGTATCAGGATCACAGGAGCGCGAGGAGGTCCTCCGTTTCGAATTTGGCTGGAATTTCAAATAGTTGAGTACATATATAGTATTATATGGGGAGGGGTTTTCTAAGCCTGATAGTTAAGCTACGATTGTCATCAATGATCAAAAATCAAATTTTAATAATTTTTTTTGTCTTATTACGTGAAAATTGATCTGAAATTTGATATACATGAAAAAGTCAAATTAAATGAACATTATTTTTTATTCAGTATTGAATATTGCTATAAACAAATACTCAAACTGTTTTATAAGAGAAAAATTATATTGCCGGAATGGGGAGTTGAGCGGTAGAAATTTAAACCTGAAGCAATCGAGATAACCACTACACTAGAGAGTCACATACAACTTTACTTCCATATTATTAACATTTTCGTAAAAATAATTGTCTTAAAAATAAATATATTTTATAATTAATATTAACAATTATATAAATTTGCAAATTTATAAATTACAACAAAGACATTAAAAATTATTAACAGCGTATCTTTTTATTTATTCATGTATTTATATACTACATAATTAGAAACAATAAATTATTCGTATTTTAATAATTCGAATTTTAATTTATTATATTACAGATTTCTGTAAAAACGCTATAATGTCAACTTTTCACACTCCTACCATCCTGATACAAATCTTCGCTTTTGCCCGAAAATCGCCTTTATACACTCAAAATTTGCTGACGAATTAGAACGAGATTTCTAACAGGATCCCAGAAACGCGAAGAGGTTTTTATGCGAAGCGGTGCATAATTCAAAATTCATAGATGGGAGTTGGAATTTCTGCAGCGCCTGATAGAAAACCTTCTGGTGCTTTTGTGATTCTGATACAAAACTGCAGTTTTGGCCGAAATCGGCGTGTTTGTTTCAAAGCTGCGTGAGGACACGATTTGTATCAGGATCACAGAAGCACGAGGATGTCTATTATCAGGCGCTGCAGAAAATTCGACCTCGCATCTACAGATTTTGAATTTTGTGTCGTTTTGCATAAAAACCTCCTCGCGCTTCTGTAATCCTGCTAAAAATCTCGTTCTAATTCGCTATCAAATTTAGGATGTATATAAGAACGATTTTCGGGCACACGTGAAGATTTATATCAGGATCACAAAAATGTGATGAGATGGCGTTTTAGCGTTATTACAGGAATTATTTAAATAAGAATAATTTATTCTTTATTATGTAGTTTTTAAATATATTATAAATAAATGAAAATGTTGCTAATATTTCATATTCCTTAAATTTTGTTTTAAAAATTTACAAATTTATAAAAGAAATAGTTGCACGCACTGCCATCTCCTACAAATATTTTAAACTATTCTTAAAAATAAATTCTTATATTAATATCAAGACAAATAATTAGCAGCATATTTATTTATTTAGATAATATTCAAAAAAACATATAATTAATTCAATAATTTTAATTTAATTTTTATTATACAATACAGATCCTGCAATGACGCTACAATGCCATCTCATCACACTTCTGCGATCCTGATACAATTCTTCACTTTTGCCCGAAAACCGCCTTTACGTACACTCAAAGTTTGCTAGCGAATTAGAACGCGATTTCTACCAGGATCACAGAAGCACGAGGTTTTTATGCGAAAGGTGCAAAATCAGAATTTATAGCGCCTGATAATAGACATCCTCGTGCTTCTGTGATCCTAATACAAAACTGCAGTTTGGCGAAAATCGGCGTAAGTTTGCTTCGAAACTGCGTTAGGGCACGATTTGTATCCGGATCACAGAAGCGCAAGGCGAGTTTCAGTTTCGGATTTGGCGGGAATTTTAGGTATTTGAGTCGCTCTTCCTATTTTGCTGAGGCTTGTCCTAATTTTAACAGTCCTATTATATGGGAGAGACGAATCTTCTAAGCCTTCTCGGCCTCTGCTAGCTAAGCTACGATTGCATCAATAATAAAAAACCAATTTTAATGATTTTTTGTCTTACTAGGTGAAAATTGAAATCTGACGTACATGAGAAAGTCAAATTAAATGAATATTATTTTTTATCCAATATTGAAATATTGCTATAAACAATTACTCAAACTGTTTTATAAGAGAAAAATTATATTACCGGGACGGGGACTTGAACGGTAGAAATTCAAGTCTGAAGCAATCGACATAACCACCACACCAAACCGCCATACATACAACTTTTTTTCATATCATCAACATTTTCGTAAAAATAAAATATATTTTATAATTAATACTAAGAACTTATTATTGTTTTTACATGTTATAAATAACTTTAAACATTACGATGCTGCAAATTAAATATATTAGCTATTTTAATACACATACCTAATTTTAATTAATCAAAGCTACTTTAAAAATCACTAAAGTTATACTGAGATTTTAGTTCTTTTAAATTAATAGAAATGTGCAAAATATGTTTATTATTAGAATATAATCTAGAATACTGTTCTAATTATTAATTATTTTTAATATCCAACTTGTGCTGCTGTCTAGGCCTATATTAATTAACTACATTGAATGCCATTTTTATATAAATTTATAATTGGAATAAATTATTCAAAAATAGAACTAAAACAAAATACAAAAGACTGTATTAGTTAGTTTCTACCTTATCTACTTGAAGTAAAATGCTACTAATAAGTAGCTTAAAAATCAGCGCAAAAGAGAAGAAAAATGCTGATTTTCATATGAAATCGGTAGCTAACGAAATACAAAAACGGATATATTTACAACAAAATGCTAAATTACCAATTACCCCATATAGAAGTCACATATTTAATAGAGGGTTATGTGCGGGTAAGACCACTGCGAATTTTGAATGTAAAGGCAAACACGGAAAACAGTTATTAATTATTGTATTCTACAATTAAACTATGAGGCATTTAGTTGTTTTAAGTTAACTATCAATTACTTAAGCCAATATTACATTTTGAAGAAAATAAATTGTTATATAATTTATTCAAAGATTCGTTAATGCATTGTAATATTGCAATACTATGTGGGGTGAATCAAACATAAACAAAAATTGTTTTTCTTTAACTTTTAAAGTATCTTAAACATACAAAAATACAAAGTTATTTTGCTATAGATTCTTCTGACTGACGCGCGCTTTTCAGTTTATCTCAAAGCGCCTATAAAATGAATTCTGGTTTACGTTTGATCCACTCTTATATAAATGTCAAAAATTAATAATAAACAAAGATAACCCTCTGTATATTGTATTGCACGTCCGTGTTAGATATAAACGAAATAACTAATATTATTACCTCTGCTAAGCTTCATAGAATATACAGTAGGATCGAGTTGTCGTGGTGACCTCAATACTAGGTAAGAAAGCATTCCCACTTTTTACTTTCTACTCAAATAAAATAAAATTTATACAGCTGTATCTTACTTTGTATTTATTAAAATCTGATAAAGTAGTTTAGAACAAAATTATCAAATTCAAAATATTAATAGTTTCACAATTGTTGTCTTAAGAACACTTTTTACTGTGTTATATAGTGTCTCTTAAACACTAATTAAAATCGAAATGTCAAGTAAATTTCAGACGCGACATAAAAACAAGTTTTTAATAAAGACAATTGTAAATAGCTGCAGCAAGTTATGCCACTGAAACGGTCGGCGATTTTTAATAAACAACTAATTAAATCATATTAAAACCACTACAATAGAAAGTAAAATAGTGCTATGCAGACATTTTCAGTAATTTAACTTTTTGTTGAAACTAGCCAAAACCATTTTACGCATACGATTCTTTGCAGTTAATTAATAGACATCTAAATAGCTTAACAACATTATCAACATCGATTGCATTTTAGAAGCCCATTGTGACGCTCTACAATTTCTGTTCGTATTATTTAGCTTTGCTAGCAAATCTTAAAAGAACAAAAAATTAAAGGTATTCATGGACTAACGCTTTATAACAGGCCTAACCAGCTTCTGCCAGCCTAATTTCAGCAGAATTTCTTTCAAATTACCAACTCTCACAGACAACGGCATATTACAACATATCAGTCGTAATTAAAATTTTAAACTCGATATTTTTTTAGCCAAGCAACGTAATCATAAGTGCAAAATTTTGAAAACCAGTCTGAAAATAAATAATCGTAATAATCTAAACGAATTCTGTCATTCAAAAATCAAAAATTACTCTATGAACAGAACTGATAAGAAGCGACAAAGGGAAGAAATTTACAACTTAATTAAATTAATTATCCTCTAGAAAAAAAAACAACAACAGTAACTAAAGACTAAATAGTTTCATAATAACTTTAATACAATGTTGAATTGAAATATCCGATATATGTAATATTTTTTAAATGTCTATAGTGAAAAATAATATGGCCCAAATGTCAGCTATGGCTTTTCTGGGTTACTGTGCTTTGTTTTGGCTAATTCTTCATAACATTTTAACATAATCGAGATTAAAGTCCAGTAATAACATTTTGAATATTAGGTATAAGCTGTTTTGTAAATTATTATTATAAACCGTCATAAACTCCACAATAACAAATCCAGTCGTCTGATAATCTCATGATTATCGCCACTTCTGGATATTCCGCAGCCTATAAATTTATTTCGCAATAATGCTATTGTCTCTCGAGTTATTAAAACTCCCTGTTTTCTAGACTTAAGTCATCCGACTGAGGACAAAGAATTAGAAACCATATCGCGATATCGTTCGACATTGCTGGTAAGCGCATTTCCAGCCTCATCTTAAAAGGTGTGCTAAAAAATTGCCCCGAACCGTGACGTTTAGGGGATGCATTTGTTTTCGTGAATGGTTCTAGATTTTCCGTTGTCCATTTACGTTAGTTTTGTGTATTAACACAGTCATTTAGAGTAAAATGTGCTTTGTCACTGAATACGATTTTTGCAACTCTTCCAAGGCTTGGTCAGCAAACCGACGACGCGCTAAATGGTTTGTTGGCTCCAGTTCTCGCCTTAATTGTATTTTGTAAGCATAAAGGAACAGATCATTAATTATGATACAATGCGTAATGTTTCTGAAAAGATGAAATTGTTGGGAACGCCTGGAACGAAGTGTTAAAGATTATTATTTACAAACACACATTATGCGTAATGAGTTGCCTTAATTGCAAATTTTAATAATAAGTTTCAACGATTACTAAGTATTGTTGATGAATTATTAATGTTTACTAATTACAATATGGAAACCACACCCAGCAGATCCATAAAAAATACCAGCCCAGAAAATATCCTTTAGTTGCACGATTTTCTTCTTTCATCTCCATGACCCATCATTAAGTATTCTAAAGCCATTTATCCTGCTTAGAAATTCTAAGAACTCAACGTCAAGAACTGAGAATGAAGAAAAGAAATGTTATATTTTTAAGTTTATGATAAATCTTCTTTTATTGTCAATTTATTTACTTTTCTTAATAAGAAATTTTTAATATCATAGTATTTGAAATTGTGGGTTCACAATAAAGTGGTATAACCAAAACTAGTCTCCTGCGTTACATTAGTTTGACACCTTGACCTGTAAGCGTTGCATTGCAAATATAATATGTGCTAAAGAAGTTCAAAATGATTGTCACTAAAATTGTATACTTCTCACCAACACTTTATTAGAAATAAGTGAGGACACGTTTCATTGGAGAAAATCCTTTCCAATGACTATGTACTTTTGCCATCGTTTCGGCCATTTCTGTAAAGCTGCTGCAAAAAACTTTTGGTGTTGAAGCTCATCATTGGGAAAAAACTAACCGCGCATTGCTTTTTAAATTTTTTCAAATAGACCGTAGTCATTTAGTCCAGATCCAGTGAAAACCAATACGGTGCACCTGAAATTCCGCAAGTGGTGACTGACAGACACCCGCACACTATTTTGTTAAAGCAAGGCATCACGTTTCCATTTGTGGTTACTGCAAAACTGGTAATGTTTTCACAAACACTACTCTTCTGATCTCAGAAGAGAATCATTTAATTTGAACGAGCAATCTGGACCGTGACTTCTTGGTATTAGGGTTTCTAAAGTGCAGTATTCCATAGATAGGTAGCAGGTAAACGCACTCCGTGATTCCGCCGGAGTCAAGTCTATTTCAGGGATGCGAGCCATGACTAAATCCCATCCTTAAATACCGTGAGAAATCAAATCCTAACCTGCAATTCCAACAAACACATAAATACAACCCCCCTCCTCTCCTTTTACCTTTCCTATCCAACTCGCCGACACGCCTGGCAAGCGTGGCGTTTTAGTGTCAAACACCCTTTAAATGGAAATGCCAATTTTAAGAACAAAAATACCCCAGGTAGGTAGAGCTTCTAGTCCACAATCCCATACTGATCAAAAGTCAGTCTCATGGATTCTGGGGGTGGGGTAAAAATAGTAAAACTATGATTCATCTACTACGATCAGTCATATAGAAGAACGTCTCGAGCAACAACAGTTCTTATACCTTCACACATTTCTGCTAAGGGGTAACGATATCGGAAAACCATTGTGTACAAACTTTATTATCTTTCTAGTCCTCCTGGACTTGTTACATCCGCTAGTGCATCGAATGTGATTCACCTGCTTGGCATTATCAAGTGAGAAACGAGCTAACGTCTAAGTTGTGCGCATTTAGCAGACGCCTACTACTTTTGCCTTTCTCAGCACAATTCTTTTCGTTTTGAACTTCGATATTCAACAAGAGATAATTTTTCTACTCGGTGCTGTATTCTAATGCTAGACTACTAACTTCGCAGTTACTCCCTCCGTTTAACAAAATTAGAAAAGTCATTTTAGTATGATTCTATAAAAATATTTTAAAAACTTTAAATAAATTTTACACTAAGGATATATGAAGACGGTATACATAAACATGTCTTTCACACTATGGACTAAAAATAATTTTTAATTATACCAAATCTAAGAATTACACGTCAGGTTTGTAATAGTTCTTGGATATAATAAAATGACAAATAATTTTAAATCCCAAAGAATGACATGACTAAACAATTTGACTTATTATAAAATACTTATCAATAAATGAGTAACTAAAAATATTTTATAACTAGAACGTACTAGAAACACATAGGTATGTTTTCAAATATTATAAAATACTTCTAATCTTAGTGACACATTTAATAAAAAAATTTTTCAGAAAACACAGTTAAACTTATTTAAGTAAATAGTATCGCAATATGCTAGACAACACATATATTACAACAGCATTATCAAAATATTGAAAAAACAACAGAAACCACTGCTTTACTTTTCACTGACTGACACAAACCAACTTTTTATTGTACGGAGGTGAAAATCACTTAAAAAGGTGCTAGACTACAAAATACTCTTAAAATCCAATAGCTACTTTGAAAATAGAGACACGAGAACACATGAGAAAATTATTCAGGGTACACTTTTCAGGATCGCAGGTTGCTAACGTATCACCGAGTAACTGACAAAATTTAAAACTGGAACTCCGAAAATGGGTATCTAGGGAGAATTGATAGGACATAAAAGTGATAGATATAAGCAAAGTAAAAGTGGACAATTAACTTATTCCAACCTTATAAGTCACCAAGACCTGGCAGTAATCATATTATTTTGTTGCAGAAGCGAAGTGACCTTCTATACTACAAAATATGCAACGTACTTAAGGTAAGTCTTATTCTGGGGTATATACCAAGACTATAGAGACTAATTAGAATTACTTTTATACCAAAACCTGGGGCAATAGAACAAAATGAAGCTAATGCTCCAAGTCTAATTAGACTGATGCCTTTTGTTCTGAAAACTGTAAAATAATTTCTTAACAGGCATATTAAGAATGACATATTATTCATTTAACCCCTACATCAAAACGAGTATGCATACAAAAAAGGAATATATGCAGAAACAATACTGCATGTAATTACTACCAGAGTGGAGAATGCTGTAGAAAACAAAGAGGTACTTTTATTAAGGAAGTGTATGATAATACATCATCTCATTCAATTCTTACAGCATTGGGAAATAAAGGACTTGACGAAAGAAATTGCAAGTGGCTAGACTGTATGCTTAAAGAAAAATTAGTTAATGTATTTATGATGAGTAAAGCAATGACGGCTCAGATTGCAAGAGGATGTCCGCAAGAAAAAGTTCTGCCTCTTCTACTGTGAAAAGTTGTAATGGACACTCGAAAGCAACGGATATAGAGCACATATGACTTAGTCATACTATCTTAGATTTAATCGTACAGTTAGGGAGCGTATGCAAAGGCCCTGAATCTGGTTACAAACTAGACAGATACAGAGGGATTAAATCTAAGTTTCCCCAAATCTACAATGGTAGAGTTTACAAGAAGAAGAATAGAGGTAATGAAATTTCTTAAGCTCCGAGATATAGTTATTAGGCGAGGTTAAATATCTTGAAGTGATTTCAGATTCAAAATTCACCCGGAATCAACATATTCAAAAAGTCAAAGCAAAAGGTGGAGACGACACTAATTAGACGAGTTCGTGGGAAACATAGGATCTAAAACCAAAAATGATGTATTAGATATACACCACGGTGGTGATATTCATGATAGCATATGCAGTTTTAGTATGATAGACAAAGATGACTACCGTACTAAGTAAGATACAAAGTCTTACTTGTCTGGGAATAACTGGTGCTATAAGAGCAACACTATCAGCGGCAATGGAGACATTGCTAAGTATTTCTCCTCATTTTAAAATTATGGGAGAGACAAGAGTGACTCTTTATAGACTGTACAACGCATTCATTTGCAGAGAAAGTGGGACATCTGGCAATTGGGCATATGGGTTGAGGTATACGGAATATGAGAAATAAGCAGCAGGAAGAAACTTGAAAAAATTATCTGATATGCTAATGCACATCTGTTTTTCAAGCGAAGGTATTTGCTATACTGCAGTGCACCAGGCAAAATAATTTGGGGACTATATATTCTCGGGCAATAAGACAGCCTTGAAAATATCAAATTATTCGAGGGAACTTTCAGGCTAAGATTGAAGTGCTGCGAAGAATTCAAAGCTCTAACAAACTACATACAAGTTACCTTGGTTGTGGGCACTGCGGAATTGCAGCAAAAATAAAGCTGACGAGCTATAGAAAAAGAAACATCAACTCCATACGTAAACCTCAAAGAGGCTCTGGAAGTACCTAAAAGTGCAACACGAAACCCGATGAGAGAGTACATATACTGGATATATAAAAATACTGAAAGTACCGGGACAAAGACATTAAAGGGCCATCACGTAAACGAACTAAATTACTGTTAGCACAAAAGCAAGAATCAGTTACGAACTACTACAGGTCTACTCACATGGTATTGTTTTCTTAACACTCTTTTTCTGACGCCTTAACAAAATAAAATTGTACAATGAACATCTAAAACAGCTTTCCACATCTTGTGCCAATACAAGGCTTCTAGCTTACAGAAGGCAAGCTAATTAAGAAAAGCCAATAATAGATAAAAAAAAAACATAACTATCTAGTAAAGGACTACAGACGGGAACACTGGAAAAAGTGCTGCAAAGAAAATGAGAGAAGCATAATAAGTCTACAAAGATGCAGTACTACCGGAGAGAGAGGTCAAACGGTTTTCAGTAAAAAAAAGAAAGAAAAAGAAAAGTTTCTTATCATATCTTCAACCGCAACAGAAAAGCTCTCATAGATATTTATACTAGGTCAAGAAACTATGAGAATAAATGCGGCAATGGAAACTTGAAGGAAGAAAATTCACATAAGCGTCCAGTTTTTGAGCTACAATCCATGAAGTGTTTATAGTTTCAGTGCTACCTTTTCCCAATGGTATTGCAACATACTTAATGTCCCAGATACCTAAATTTATCATCATTCGCCCTAATTATTCCTCCAAATGCTCACACATCTTGAGCAGTCAAGTCATAAATGTTTTTCCCGAGCTAACTGTGCTTGTGATATTTATAAAACATAAACCATTGTCTTTCGCCAGCTTATTTATGTAAATGGCTTAATTACAGCAATGTATTTCTGCTTCATTCTTCTCGATTCCAAAATTCATAAGTATACCCTTATAATTAAGAGACTCTTCAACGATAAGGAATGATTTATCTTCTTTATGATGTCATGTAGCTCATATTCCACAAGAAATGACGCACAGCACTAAAATTTCCCAAACTCTCTCTAAAGTTTGCCTGTTGAAGCAATAAAGGCATTAAATTTTAAATTGCCTATAACACCACTCTAGGGTTGGCTTGGCCAAATATTAACCCATCTGCCATAACAAACTCTATTTATAGGTTGCCGAAAAGGTTGTCCTGTGCAACAGCGCAGCGCCATTAGCAAATCGGGCAGCACACGCGGCGAGTAGAAAGCCTGCTATTTTCGATCGCACATAATTTCGAAGAAACCAGCAAAGATCAGCCAGCAAATTGCATAAAGCGCTTAATTAACTTTGACCCACTGACTCCGGAACACTCGACGTTGGCGCTTTATTGCGCGGCGAATTGAAACTCAAAAGCTTTGAGGTGCGATAGTCGCACCGTGTGCTGTTGGCCAATTAAAAGACGAGTGTTTGTGACCTCGCCTCACACGGTGGGCTACGTTCGTTATTTCAAAATTAGGTTTTGCTTAAAAATTGCCAACCGCACTTTTATGCTGTTCTGTTCGAGGCTTAAAATGTTATTCAGCAAAAATTGTTAGTAACAACCATAAAAATCGCTAAAAAATTTAACAGACATTTAAAACAAAAATGCTGAACATTTAAAATTATTATAGAGAAATGTATGTTTTAGGATTTTAATATTTAGAAACAAACTACATGCTTTGGCTAAGTAGGTAACATATGCTGTGTTGTACTAAAGAGCAATGCATTGGATAGTGTTGACACCTATTATACATCTGGTAGTCAAGGTCAACAACTTTCTCTGGCGAGAAGGAACAGATGACTCACCCTCAATTACGAAATAGAAGAGAGAGTACATTTTGTTAAGCTTCTACTGTTGAATGGGACAATTAATGCTTTATGAGTTAGAAAAGATAATAAGCCACATTTTTAAAAACTTTTCAGAAATTTAAAATCTTTAAGACATTGATGCATTATGTTCTTCGACGTTAAATTGATTTTAAACACAAACTGTATCTGTGTGCTATTGAAATATAGAATATAAACGAGCCTCCCAAAGCAATAAAAACAAATAACGTACTAGAAACAAACTTTACTGAACAACACAAAATAGAAAGACGTCTTTAACTCTTAGCAACAAAGTTTGTGCTACAGATTTATATGAATTTAATGAAAAGAGTCTGAATGTTCGAAAACCGACTATTTTGTTTTAAAAATGATGTATCTTTTATAAGAAAAATATTGGAAACGAATAATCAAAGAACATTTTTTGAAGTTGTGATAGTCTTTATACTACTCTCTTTCATGGCCATTATAGGTCCTGGAGTTTTTACTATGATTGGATATGACCTCATCGATTTAAAAAAGTGAACAGTGCATTAAGATAAATATACCACACTTAATTTATTGTACTGTCCAAATAACCATCTAATAATTTAATTTTAATCTTCTGGACTGCAATTTTAGTTCACGCCTCAGAACTTGACTTATTGTAAAAGGGAAATTAATTGTTTTTTCTTATTTCTTGTTGATTTTCTCTACAATCTAAATAGAAATTCACTCTAAATCTTTACAGACGATCTGTAGAACCATAATAAAAACGGCACATGAGCACAAATCTTGTACTATTACAGAGAAGCTAAAGATAACATAAAATATTTGAATTACTACTTTTAATACAACTTAAAAGAAGAAGTAGATAGAACAAAAACAGAATAAAAAAATTCCCACATTAGAAGAGAAGAATAATACAATCCATATTGGTGTATTACAAATACATTATCATAGAAAACAATATGATGGGCATATTTTTGCCTCTAGTGTGCAAAATCAAGTGAAAAACGAAAAAAGAAACAAAAGGTTTCAGAATATAATATAAAATGATTGAATTTTTAAGAATGAGTACAAATAAAAACAATTATTTGAAAGGGGAGTACAATACTTTATTATGAGCTCCTAGTCGACGCAAACGCTATCGAATCAGAGCTAAAAATGTTCCTTGTTCAAATAATGCTGACTCGATACTTTGGGATGTCGATAAAACTATTTCCAGGTCAAAAGTTTAACCGCCAGTGCGAGCAACTGCCGTCGAATCCGAAACAACTGGACCATTTCTATTCTTAAGCAACTAACCACATCAAAGGGGCTCTAACATCTAGACGTTCATGTGCTGCTAATTGTGGTGTAGCCAAAACCCACATCATTCCGACCGTCGGACCACCTGGACTCGAAGCTGTAGCTGCACGAGCGAAGATTCCTCGCAACTACAGCCATCGAAATGTTTCCTCAAAAAAATTGCATGGGACAGTATTTACAATAAATGTTGTAAAATCTATGGAGCCAAATTACTCCACGGTGCACGAGTGCACCATGGTGGTAGGATTAAAAGTCTATTGGCACTCCGGTGCACAGTGCTTAGAAACGACAAGTAAAGAGTTTGTAACTGTTTTGTAAATAAGTCTACATCACTTGTTGTAACATCGTTGGATAGATATTAAATTAAGCTTTTAAATGGTATTAAGTAGGGGTGGATCAGATACGTCTATCTAATGCTTACAGAATGCTATAGATAGGACAAGTGAGAGAATTCAAACTTTTATTTATGTATTAATTGGCGTATCTTATAAAAAAAGATATCAAACTGTCCAAAACAATGATTAATTTGATTATTAATTAAAATATATTAAAATCAAAACAACGAAATGTTATAAAGTTGATCCAAAATTTAAGGGGTGCCTCAAGTAGTCTTTTGGAACTCAAGTGGAAGTCATTACAATGGACGAGGCTTGGTTTTGTTTGGCTAAACTTAAAGGTCAAAAAAGAATTCAATACGTCAAGACAAGCGAAAAGAATTCTAAACTTCCAAAGTTCTGCAAAGAAGAATCGTTAGCAAAAGAATTTATGATCTGGGCGGGATTATATTACAAGGGCAAAACTAATCTTTATTTTGTTCGACCAAATTCTAAACCCAATAGTAAATACTATTACGACTCCATTTTGAAGAAGTTGTTGCCCAGTGATGCTCGGCGACTATCCAAATGGTGACTTCATCTTCCATCGGGATTCGACTTTGAGTCATACATCCAAATGGACAATGGAATGGATACGGTTTTGACTGAAGTTCATCACACCTGATAAGTGGATGTTCAAGAGGCTGGATGCTGCTGCTATGGATTAATTCGTTTGGGGGCATCTTAAAAGACGTCTTTGGAATGTCAAAATTCAAGACACTGCTGGAACGCTTAGAAGAACTCACTAACAAACCACTTTGGAGTTGGCCAAAGCGTGTCTATAAAATAAGGGATCTCCTAGTAGTTTTTTGTAAATCATTATTCAAATTAAAATTTATTAACGTTTGCATTCGCCCACTTATTGTCTGTAACCATCTGTACTATGTATTAATTAGTTGAAATGTATGTTATATCTCTCCATGCGTAGACTAAAAATTAATTTAATTTATTCTAATTTTTTAATATGAAGCCTTTTTGTAATTTTGATAACTCAAATCAATCTATTTGTAGAGGAAAATCAGTTTTTTATGATTTTTATAGTTTTGGAACGTCATGGCAGTGTTGTATTGATAATTCATTCCAGTTGAGTGAAAAATATATTTTATTGCCTCTATTTTATATCACTTCTAAAGCATACACGAAAGGGACACAGCCAAAACTAGAGAGTTGTTATAGAATGACCTACTGCATTAAAGAGTGAGAAGATATACGTCTAGACAACGAAACGACGCTTCAGGACTTACAAATTTGAGATTTAATTTAAAATTGGTGGGGTGTGGTACATTGATTTTTCCGGTGCAGTAGGCAACAACTCCAAGATATTTTGTTACCATCATCTACAAGGTAAGACGATTAAAAGTCTTCATCATTGTTTAACCAGCAACGACTTTCTACCAGCGTGAATTGTTGATTGATTTGAAACCTTCAAAAAACCGTAAGTTTGTCTATGGTGACAGGTTTTTGTAATTCGGATTGTCATTTTAGGCAAACTATCTTAAAAGATTCCTGCTGTTAGTGCTTCTGTTTAATTCAAAAGTACTCTTAAAAAAGGATGCAATTAAACATATTATTACGCAGAGTATGGGAATATAACCTCTCATTGTTTGTTTCGGACAAAAAATTTATTGTTGCTCTAACTTAGCTATTGAACGACAATTTTTTTTATAGATAAAAGTTTACATGTAAAATTTTGAAAAGATTCATAAAACTCTGTCAGGTGTTTTAGCTGAACAGCATGTATTTCGATGTTCTTTGGAGTTTCTACGTACACGACTCTTTAATTTTCTCTTAAGTGCTGATCTAATTTGCTGAAAATGTAGAATCTACAACTTTGTGGTGTTAAAACTTTATTATGGAAAGGAATAGTCATTGTGTTGCGATTACAGAAACTGTGTTTTTAAAATACTTTAACTTAGCTTAACTTAAGTTTAACTGTGATCAACTTCATATAGTTAATTACTGCAGTAGAGGATAAACACTTCTTGAAATTCATTAAGTTTATCTGCTCCACCATTTACTATGCTGTATGAGAATGCAAATACTCAAATCCGACAGACATGTGTCCCATCACCAAATAGAAGAGTGTTTGAATATTTCTGCACCGTCAATTTAGACCTATTCTTCACGACCACCTTTAAGTAAGGAGGTTTTGTTTCCTTTAGGTACCCCATCCCTTAACCAACCTGATACCGCAATATGCTCAATTAAGGTTTGAAAATAGAACATCTCGTTGTCAGCAGTATCGTAAAAGATAATGAAACCTGGCTTTATTTTTATAGCATGTAGAACATGCTAAAATGAAGATTTTCTAGCGATGATGACCTCCTAATGAAGTTAAATTACAAGATTTGTATGTGTAATTTGTACAAAAGATCCTGAATATTTGTCATTAAGTGTGCTATGCATTTTCAAAAAGATAACCGTGCCGTTCTCACATATACAAAACCTTAAAAAAGAGATTAATTAAATTTGCTGCACTGTACGAATAATGCAACTCAGACGACCTTTAGTTTTACTTAAAACTGAAAAACTTCACTGCTATTATTAAGAATTCTCTCAAGCCTAAATTCCTAGAGGGACACTAATGTTGCGATAAACAGCTGTAAGTGTGTATGTTTAACCCCCAGTAACAAATAAAATTACAACGAATATGATCAAGCCTCCTTTAATTTGCAAGGACAACAACCTCACAACAAATATATTGAAAGCCTTCAAGGTACTTCTGCAAAGCGCAGACGTAGCACCAACCAAAACAAACTCTGTGACAATTCCTACTCGGTCATCCCTCGGAGCGAGTGACAGTAACCAAAGTTTTTAGTAATAATCAAAGAAAGATAACTGAATTGTACAAAATTTCACAAGTGTCGAGTTGTGGATTTTCGAGAAATCATAGATGGAAACTCATAAATAGTATTTCCACCTCACCTATCTACAACTATCGAAGAAGTGACAAAAAGTACTAG
Source organism: Sinelater perroti (assembly GCA_036346155.1). Lineage (NCBI taxonomy): Eukaryota > Metazoa > Arthropoda > Insecta > Coleoptera > Elateridae > Sinelater > Sinelater perroti. The sequence continues at coordinate 3,954,118 of JARFIY010000002.1, read as the reverse complement.
TAACTTTCACTGGTGATTTGGTGGTGTGGTATAACTCTTATGTTTCTGGAGATAAAATGAGCTGGTAAAGAATTAATCAATTTATTACATACAGGTTCTCATCATTTTTCGTTTTTAACAAGAAAATAGTTGAACAATGTCACCTACGTTAGAACTTGGGGCAGTTTCAGTACGCCGAGTAAGCGCGTACTTGAAGGTACTTATGTAATTAATTTCCATCTTCTATTTTGCCACCAACCCTGTCTGTTAGAATTGAATAAGGCAAAATCTAAAAGTAGGACGATGCGCATAGCCAATTTTGCACTATCATGATCAGTAAGAGCACAAATGAATAACCGCCAAATTTAAGACCATCGTCGGAAGATAAAAAGCAAACTGAAATTCCATCTAAAGACTGGTCGAGCTTTTAACAAACAGCACCTGCTAGACTTGTCATTTAGAAAAAGACCAGCGTCGTCTCTGCTGCTATAATAAACATGAGCCTTTCACTAATAAGTAAGCAGTGTGAGTGCTAGATCTTAGGCGATGAAATGCTTGTTATTTTTCATTTGCTTGGAATAACCTTCACGCCTCAAAAGTAGGTAACTAAAGATAACCAACTCATGTCAACTACGCCTCATCTGAAGTAATTAGAATTGAATTAAGAACCTTACTCTTTATGTGCGAATGAATCGAATATAAATCGGAATATATTTGTCATTCGCCGTTTGGTGCGGAGAACGACGCGATTTTTGAATGTTTTAATTAGAGATATTTTACGGAAATTCTCCCCGTGCACCATTTCTTCTTTAGTCAGTATCATAGTGCCAGAGCAAAAAATACTTTCATCATTTTCAAATTTCTCACGACAGAAATTTTGAGTAGTCGAAAATGAAGGTCGCCAGTCTTCCAAAGACCACCACGATTGAAGAGAATATTTGAATTGTTCGCCGCCTTCTAAAGGATGGCTGCCGAAGCAAAGAGACGTTATATTGCACAGCTTACCGCTGCCCGAATCTGAATAAGCGCAAACAGATAAATCGCATACATGGTAAATGCAATGGAACTCTTTTAATCCAGTATCAGAACATTTCGGAAATATTGTATGAAAATAACATACAAAACACAGAATAATAGGTTCAAGTGACATATTAAATCCAATAATAGAAGTTTGATCCCATCCTTTATATCGGTTTTCATTCATATATAATTTTTTAATTTATTTAACTGTGTCTAAAGATTTTTGATCTTCAAAATATTTCCAATGGTGTCCAAACTTCTTTAATTCGCCGAAGAAAATCTCGGCAACATTATAATAAAGCTGCATTATTACACCAAGGCACTCTAACACTAAAATTTACTTATACATTACACATGTCTCATAGAGAATAGTTTTCGCGATATATTTTGGCGGTTCGTTTAAAGATCTCCTTCAAAACTCTTGTGTCGAAGAATGAAATACACGCCCAGTGCGTAAATAAAGATAGACTATACGATATTACCTCATGGGACTACTGGAATGCAAATAAAAAGGTAGTCAGCCATGTACGCGGGCTGCGAGTGCAATTGTTGACTAGCAAAACCAAGGAAGCAGGTAGTAATAGACAATGATAGGCAGCGTGGTTTTTTGTAAGGAGGGAGGGGGTGACTGGTTCCACAACTGTTTTGGTCAGATATAGGAGACTGAAGCAACAGGTGCATGACAAATGTGCGCATGTACACATTATCCAGCGTGCGTCTCACTTCACGGTACCAAAAAGACAAATCAGATTCGATGCACTAGACGATACAACAAATCTTCTCGGAGAACTTTGTATACCATCATCCATGAAAACTTAAAGATGATAAAGGCCTATGCCTAATGATTTTCTTATAGTCTCACCGTTCAATAAAAACGGATGTATGTGGAGGTATGCTATAGCTGTGTAGTGAATGTTTGGTTATAGCAGACAAATTATGAACTATATAATGCAGCATGTTGGAAGCCATAGCCCCAAAGGGTCACGACCAAGATTGTTTATTGCAAACCAAACAGTGATTGTCTTTTTTCATAGGAACCGCGTTTTGCTGATGGAATGACTGCAAGTCACTGAAGCGATTCACATCGTATTCTCGTTTCTTTTTTATACAAATTGTTCTTCTATTATTGTATTTTAATTCAATCTACTTATGGCGATTCAAATTATCAAAAGCCTTTTCGAATACTTTTCTCTATGATTAATCTTAAGGAATAGATAGTCCCTCTCATTCCTGCATGTTTCCTAAAACCACACTGATCATTTTTAAGTTGTTATTTCTTTTAATATTGCTGCCATGGTGTTTTCAGTGAAATTTTATGGTCCTAATTAATTTAAAGAGAAGCTGAAAAGCACATCTTCCTAAATATTTAATATTTTTGCTGGCAATCCACCGATCCCCGAAACTTTTCCATTTTTTAAGTCTTTCACTGATTTATCAAACTCATCTACCATATTAGTACTGGGTTTTCATTTCATCTTCTTCTTCAATATTTGTTTAAAAAGTATTGGAACTCCTTCATTTCTTTTGCTGCGGCTGTATATATTATTTATCACTGAGGACCATCTGCGTTAACTGACGCCCAGAATTATTTTCAATTTCTTCATTTCTAATTTTGGATTTTCATGTTTTTCAGCTTTAAGAAGAATTTTCACATTCCATGTTCCGATGTTTGTCACGTGTTTATTTTTTGTTTCCACGCATAGATCTTCTTTAGTTGTCTCCACCCAAAGACACACGAGGGGCCATTTTACCTCCAGATTTTTAGCTTAAGAAGCTTCCATTATATTTGCTGCATTTGCTATGAATTATACAAATCGGCGCTTACATGTCTGGCCGATTGCTGAAAAATGGGATCATGCCAGAAAAACTTAATATGCATTGCATTTCTGTAGATTTCGTGAGGGATCTTGCTTCCTAAAAAATAACTGCGCACTATTCTCAGGAAACGTTCCAAAAGGAACAAAAAAGTTGGGCGCGGTGTAATGACAGCAACACACTGCTTTCAAGTTTAAATACATTAATAAACCTTTTAATGCATAAGTGTGGCCTTTTTAAACACACCTCGTACTCTTTAATTATTTCTTTTATATATATTTATCTAGTGTATACATAAGAATCGCTTTTTACCTAAAAAATGTAAAACTTGCAATTGGGCCAGTAAACCAACCGGATTACTGCGGTTGTTTGGAAAAAAATAATGGCCCCTTATTATAGTTCGCATTAATTTAAATTACGTTATCAAATACCGCTACCTTTCTATTAAAATCACCTGCAACACAAAGAAACGGCACAAAAAACTTTTACTCGCATATCAGCTGTGTCAAGGTCGACCTTGATTATGTGATATAACTGTTTTCCTCGCTTGAGAACGCTATCCAATAGAAAATATAAATATATATGCAATATCTGCTTTTTATGGCTTCCTGTTAATTTTAATTGCGAGCAAAGTTATGACAAATAATGTATACGAGTGCCAAAGCATGTACCTACAAAACGTTTTTTTATTCTTGCAGAGCAAACTTTCTTACTCACGTTGAATACTTACGTAAAAATGTTGTAAGTGAGAAGGGCATAATAATAATTAATATTTAGAAGTCATATTTTCATAATGAAACACAAATCACGCGCGTTAATGAGACTGCTAAAATAATTTCTCTTACAAGGAATTTAAAATAGGAATTAATAAGGCACATGACGGAAACAGGAATTTGAAAAGCGACAAGTAAAAGTGGCCAAAATTAATAATTTATTGGCTCTATAGCACAGAATGGTATCACGATCACGGTGAGCCTTCTTTCATCCATTGTTGGATGTAGGCCTTCTACTATATTTCTGCAATGTCTTGCATGCCATGTATCTTCTACTTGGTCTTCTTTTTCCTCTTTTGTAACTTCGCAATCTCCACTGTAATATAGTTTTAGTCCATCTGTTATCTTGTATACCAAATGCCCACCCCATTGCCATTTTAGCTGTCCAATTCTTTCCATAATATCGTTAATTTTTTTGTTGACGTATCCAAGTGTTTCGTTTCTTATTTATTGGTTTTATTCCAAGCATTTGCCTTTTATGTAGCCTTTGGGTTCTCGACAATCATTGAGAGTTCTTTTTTGTGAGACATTTGCCTTTAAATAATTTGGAACTTCTTTGTCTTTTAGAATGTAGCTGAGCTTTCCAAATGTAGACCAGCCTATTCGTATTCTTCTTCTTATTTTTCGGGCATGTTTTCTTTATTTGTTGAGATTTGTTGACCTAAGTATATATATTTATCAAAAATTTCCAACGGCGTACCTTCTAAAATGATGTTTGTATTTCCGCTTGCGTTTGTCATTATGTTAGTCTTCGTCTTATTCATTTTTAGTCCAGTTGAGTACTTATTTAATTACTTCCTGTAGTTCTTGGTGGCCTAAGTATAACAACGTCGTCAGCGAACCTCAAGTCGTTCAAGTTCACTCCATCAATATTTATACATTTATTTGACTAATCCATTTGTCAAAAAATATCTTCCAGCACGCTGACAAATAGCTTTGGGACGATCACATCCCCTTGTTTTATGCCTCTCGGTTTAGGTATGTTGTCTGTAGTTGCAGTTGAGTTTATTTTATATGCATACTCGCATTATTGTAGATGTTCTTTATTAATTGGTTGTATCTATTGTCTATTTAGCACTTGACAAAACAAGTTGAGTATTGCTCAAATTTCTACAGAGTCAAAAAATTTCTCGTTAAAGGCTACGTATAGATGGATGTTATATTCTTGGCTCTTTTCTAGTAAGTTTTGCATTGTTTGAAGGTGGTCGCATATGTTGAATCCTGATCTAAATCCCGCTTGCTCTATTGGCTGATTGTAATCAAATTTGATCTTCAGTCAATTGGTGATTATTCTTACGAAGAGTTGCGACAAAACCTTATTGGACTGTAATTATTTAAGTCTGCAATATCTCCTGTCTCATGAACAACTAAGATTTAGAGTTTTCAGGCATTTATTATATATTTTTACATTTGTATAGCTTCCCTCCCGCTTTTTTCAGCATTTCAACAATAATACTGTTTGGACCTGGAGATATATTGTTTTTTATCTTTCTTAGGGCATTTTTAATTTCATCTGTTGTTATGTTCAGTATTTCCTCCAAACCTACATATAAGATTCTTCTTTTAAAGACTGCGGTTTGTGTCTCGTCTGGTTTTGTTTTTGATTCGTAGAGTTCAATGTAACACCTTTCGGTTTCGTTTTTATGGTATCTCTCTTTGTTGATGTTTCTTTGTTTTGGATCTTTAGAATTTCTATTTGGCCTATTCTCAGCAGCTTCTTTAAAGCTTTAGGTTCTTTATATAGTATTTATTTTAAACTTTCTTATATATTTTTGTATTTCTTTTTTAATCAATTTATTCAATTCTGCTAAAGCTATCTAGTTCAAGTCATTTTCTATTGTGAACTTTTGTCTCATTGTGAAATTTTCTGTTTCTTGGCTAATTTTTGTATTTTCTTTGTGCTTTTCGTGCTGCTTCTATTATTTCCGACAATGTATGCTCGTTAAGTTTATTTATATCTTGTACATCATATGTTTTATCTAGTGTCAGCATCTTTGATAGTTCTTCCTAAAAGAGTAACTTATTTTCCGTCAGTTTATTAGCGTTAATTGATTTCTTTCTATCTTTGAATTTTTTAGCTCGAAGTGATTGGAGGTTAATATACAGCTTTGCTCGGACTATTCTGTGTTCACTACCAACTGTGCATTTGCTGACGACGGATAAGTCTTGTATTATATTTTTCTGGGTAGTAATTATAAAGTCCATCTCATTTTTTACCGCCATGTTCACTTGCATTATTATCTTTTTTTTTTGAAAAATGTGCTTATTATGTAAAGGTTGCTTGACTGCAAAATTTACTCACATTTTCTCTATGGTTTCTGTGGTCTATTCCATGTGGGTCTATACTGTTTTCATTTTCTTCCAGCTTTTGCCTATCTTCATATGAAAGTCTCAAATTTTCAGCGAATAAGTTGTTTGGTTCTGTTGCAGACATTCTGTTAGTTCTTCGTAAAAACTTCTGTCTTTTTCTTCCGTTTTGCTGGTAGGTACGTATTTCTGTATAACTTTGAGCTTTTCTTTTTTATTTAAATTAGTTGTTATATACACAAGTCTGTCGTATATACCTTCGTAGGTTACAAGTTCTCATGTACCTATTAAAAATCCAACCCCGTTAGTTTTTGTTTCAGCTTATTTCATACGGTATATTATGTGCTTTGAATTTAGATTCGTAAGATGTTCTCTAGTACGTTTGACTTCACCCAGACCTATTATGTCCCATTTTATATTCTGTGTTTTGTTTTGTAACTTTTCTAGTTTTGTTCTGTAGATAATTTTTTCATATTATGTTGTTATGTACCAAGGTCCGTGACGACCAGGTCCAACGCAGGCATCCTTTGAGTCTCTCCTTGTCCGACCATCGTCATAATCGGCGTTTGTGAGGCTGCTGCGGACTAAAAGCAGTTGCTTTCTGACTTTGATGTTGAGGAGTTTTTAGCCATAATGCACCACACTCGCCATGTATTTTGGTACATGGGTTTAGGGAACGGAAAAAATGGGGTAGGTGCTATATGATAATTTGGGATAGGATACGGCTCTTATGAGAGCGGGTAGACATTCTCTTGTGATCCAGGCAGAGATAGGTCTACTTCGGGGAAACCACCCCACCTATGCGAGCTATCGCTCTGTTTCACCCACGCTGAGGAAGAATGCTACAGTACCAATTAAATAGAAGTTATATTTGTCTGCGTCATTGTTTTATAAGCAATGTTTATCTTAGTTACACAGATATTTTTACATTTGTCTTAACAGAGCTGCTTTAATTTACGATAAGGAATAACTTTTCCTTAACTTAGAAATGATTATTGATTGATTTAATTGAGTCGTAGGCATTTTCAGTATAATACATTTATAAGAAACTGATGTAAGATAGAATAAATAAAACGTACTTGTGCAAATGCAGCCCACTAAGTGGTAACCCATTCATTGTGTAGTAATTTCTGCGAATTAACTTTTAGGAAACAAATAGTCTATTGAGTGATGTTTCGTTCAATTTGAAAAATGTTTCCAGATTAGAAAAAAATATCTCCGGCGTCACAAAAATACTATAATCAGACAAACGCGACCTATTGTTAGATAAAAAATGTTTTTCTTTTTTTATATCGGACAGTCGTGCCATTTTGTAGGACCATATTCGGGTAAGAAGAATCTGTCTCCTTTAGGTATCCTGTGAGCAAATGGCTCAATGCATTTTGTAACGTTGCGAGATGCTTAAAATGAAACATATTGTTAAAATCGTATAAAACCTATGTAAAGCAGAAGCAAAATGATGATTTTCTCAATATCGCGAGACGATGAATGTGTCCAAATCTTCAAGGAAGGGCGAAAGAGTTGAGTAACGATCGATTTTAAAGATGCATAAAAGTATTTTAATTAATTACGAACATTACAGTTTTATTGCATAATTGTCCTAGTACTTACTTTATGTATATGCTCGTAAAAGGACAAACAAAGTTAAACCTACAGTTCGTATTGATTGAAGCTGAACAGAAGACTAAGATTGTTTTGAAGGCTTCGTATGTTGCTATCTAGTTATAAATTTAATTATAACAGTCTATTATGACGTTATCGTCATAGAACGACTAAATAACCAACTAAGTCCTTAATTGTGCCCTTGACAAAAACCGACCCTAATTCGGGAAAAAAATAGTTTCCTTCCTTTATAAATGTGTTCTTAAATTGACACTACATTGATATGTAATTTAATTTATCTAAAGATAGCTAAATGATTCTATAAAAATACAATAGTAAGGTGTAATTTTGTCTGTTTTTAGAAGCCTTTATTGAATTCTTACTTACAACTAGACACTAAAAGAATGACAATGTTATTTGTTTTAGATATATTCTTAATACATATTAGGAATAACAATGGTCTCAGAAAATTACCTTTAGAAACCCTAAATTTTGTTTTATTGAAGTTAAACTATCTGTCTCTTACTGAGAAATTTCACTAAAATATGTAGGAATTTAAGAGTTATACGAGGGTGAATCAAATATGAACGAGACTTATTTTTTAAAAAATATTTTATTTGAATTTGAAACAAAAGAATAGCAGTTTATTTTTCTACATAATTTCCTGATTTAGAAACACATTTTTCGCAACGTGTAGCTAATTTTGAAATGCCTTCCTCGTAGAATGAAGTGGTTCGTGTTTCCAGTCAATTGCGCACATAGACCTCAACCTCCTCATCGCTGTCGAATCTATGCCCTCCCATGGCTTCCTTGAGAGGACCGAATAGGTGGTAGTCGCAGGGCGATAGGTCAAGACTGTGAACGATGCAATTTCTGCGCAGTTGTCAGAAGTCGAGGCACCCACCTTGCGCACACCTTACGAAAACCTAGCTCCTCTGTGATGATCGAAAAAGTGCTGCCATAACTTATTCCAATCTCAGATGCAATCTCATCGATGGTCAGACGCCTGTTAGCCTCAATAAATTGTTGAACGCGGACAATGTTTTCGTTGGTGATGCTGGTGCGAGGTCGTGGATCATGGCTCTCATTTTCGACATTCTCACGATCCTCCACGAACTTTTTGTGCCATGCGAACACTCTAGCTCGTGACAGTGTCTCTTCCTTGAACTGCGCAGTCGATTTCCTCAGGATTTCAGCCGGTTTTACACTTTCCGTGGTGAGAAATTTAATGATAATACTCCTGCTCAGACATTGTCACGACGGGTACTGACAGGAACGAACGAAATCGCCCGCCTGCTTCCCCCACTCCTGACATCCCTACCCAACACCTGACGAAGCGAGAACTCTCGAGCGTTAATATTGCGCGCCCGAGATCAAAAGTCTCGTTTATATTTGATTCACCCTCGTAAATAAAAGTTAAAAAGAAGACCTGAAGACCATACCTTATCAAATGTCTGGAAGAGGTCAGGAAACATTGGCTTTACAAATTATCCCCCCTTCCAGGCTTTTATTTATAAGAGTGTTAGAAATCCGTGCTCTTTGTAGATTGTTTATTGTTGGGACTCTTGGAATACTTTACTTGTTACAGGCTAATAGGCCATTAGATCTATAGAACATTAATTTATCTGGAGGCTTGTATGGTGTATACATCATTATTTTTTCAATACATTCCCTTATACCAGTAAAGTATGTCAAACTTAACATGTAACTGTAGATGGCTGTTAGAAGAACAGCTTTTTAAAATTCCAGTTTACGAAATTCTCTCTTGACTTCTGCTAATAAAAAGATGATTTTTATATACGGAAATATTTGATATGGTACCTCTACTTTGTTGTATATGCCTCTTGACAAAGGTTTAAACTGTTCAAATAGACGGACAGCAAAAATATCAGCTTTATTCTAATCAGCATGTGTCCATTCGCATCAACAATTTATTTACGACAACAGCATTTTTTGTGGAAGTATCAGGTGTGTAGTCATTTGAAAAATCAAGGTTTGACTATTGATTTAACTAACTCTGTTAGTAAATGATAATTATTAATTTTGGTGATAGTACTCAGGAGATTTTAGTCTTTTGTAGCAACAATTTTCAATCCCTAATAAACCTATATATGTGGCGTTCCCATTACCTCTTACATTACATTTATTTCAGAATATCCAGAAAAAATCTTTATGTTCATCTGATGATGACAGCAGTGACCTTGCAGTTTATTTATATAATTGTTGCTTGGATATTTCCCTATCTGATATTTGGGCAATTTCAAACAAGAAGTCAATTTTTGGATACCGATTATTACTTGCCTGCATAAACAGTATTAAGATAAAACGTATTAATAAGTAAAATAAACAAAAAGATAACCAAATTTAGATTTAGAAATACATGTCTTACTTGTAATTAAGCCATTCATTAGTGTTCTAGGTTGCAGTTCGAAGAATGTGGGTCATCATAGAGTTAGTTTAAATAATTCTCATTGGTAAGTCTAGTATCGTACTATTTTGGCTAATTAATTTGAAGGTCATAGAGTTAAACTCCTCACAGGTTCGTTAACCGTTCACCTATATTTGTCTGTTGCTTAGTTCTAAAGAATTTAATTCTATTAGCAATGAGTTGTTTATATGTGTCCAATTAGATTGATTTAGCCATTTTGGTGATCCGGAATAATTCTAAATTAAATGTTTCTTTGTTGTATTGCCTTTAAACTACTTTTCGCTTTAAGTTGGGTGGTTTTGAGTTTCGCGGTTGATTATTCCTATTTTTATCTTAGTTAATCATCTCGGCTTACAATAGATAGTTAATTGTAATTATTTTAGATGTTTGTGTGATGTATGTTCGAGATACTAGTTCTGATGCTGCAATTTTTATAAACAAAAAAACGCAAAGTTTTATTTATTCTTCTAGTTAATAAATTAAATTTAAGCTACCCTATCACCGACTTTTAAATTAAATTTATATAATTATTTAAATAAATTGCAATATGTAGTATCTATCCACATAATGAATAAAAAAGGGATAAAACTTTCAGTTGAGTAAAGAAATGAATGAATTATGAATAGGTCACAACTGTTAAACTTTGAAATCGTACATTCGCCGTTTGTCGACGTATAACAAAAATAATATATCACTAAGAAATTATTCAGAAACTTTAACCGTCTACGCCATTCCTAGCGGCGTCCTTGAATTCATTTCCTAGAATCTTCTGGTTTGTTCTAGAACCGCTTATTTGAATATAAGGTGGAGCAGATGAGCTTTCGTAGCAGTTAAATACTACGAACAAAAGTGATGCAAATTAGTGTTGTTATAGTAATCGTTGACCGTTGTAAATTAAATTTAGTTTTGAATTGAATCGTTGTTCATTACACATTTCATTTATCACAAGGCCTGAACAATGAATGACAAAGACAGTTAAGATTTGTTATAAAAACCAAGTGGAGTAAAAAAAAATTTTTGTAGGTCTTGATCTAAGTAACTGTAGGGGACACAGCCGCGGCAATGCCTACGACAATGCGCTACAAGTATCTGCAGACTAATATAAAACAAGCAAATATTCTGGTCCCATAAATTTCTTACATGGGTCACTCTTTACAATTAGTTAGTTCTGCAGCTGCAGCTGCGCAGAGCAGCAAGTACTATGTTGAATTGTTTTTTCTTTAGAACAACAAATCTATAACTTCTGTAGTTTTTCAACCAAAAGAATATCTTGCAGCCTCATCTTGAAAGAAACTTATCTTTAAAAACTTTGTCGGCAACCCGTTAAAGCAAATGTAATATTGCAAATACTTAAGAGTCTTGAAACGTCATTAATAGAATGATTCTCAAACAATGTTTTTGTAAAGTCTCGAGAAATAAGTGAAAGTCTTCGAGAGACACAATAAACATCATTGCTTTATACAGTATTTTAGAAGCTTTTATAAAAATTCTTCGAAACGCAGATGTGTGAAACTGACAATTACAAGAAAGAGTAAACCAAAAACAAAGATGACACGAGTGATAGAAACATATTATACAATTGATTCTCAGAAGGTCATCTTAATACGAAAAAGAACAATCACTCAAATCGAAAATCACAGAGTAGGGCACAAGACAGATGAGCTCTTGAAATCGGATGGTTCTGATTTAGATAAAATATTTCCTGATGAAGGCATTTAGCAGTAATTTTAAAAATTAAAAAATCAAATAAAGAAGCTGAGGATACCAAACCAAAAACACAATTACTTTTCCCAAAATACTACCATCGTTTTAAGAATTTTTCTAAGCATGGCAGTTACTAACTGCACTGCGCTAGAGAATGATTTTCTTCAACTCTTAAGATGGTAGAACATTTCTTGAGATCAACGTTAAAACAAAAAAATTATGAGTCTTGCACTTTTATTGAGGGCGAGTTTCTACTGAGTTTTTCTTTTCCTGGTGTAGTCTAAAGGTTTGCTAATTCTAAATCCAGGAAAAAATGTTGTAAAATGAAATTGGCATTTGTTTTCATTTTCCCTCCTTGCTGTGTGCAAAGATTTCAGGGATCGGGTGAGAAATTGTTACTCTAGGGCGCCTAAACTCTCCATCACGCTCTGTATACGCACCATTTCCACCACTTAATGGTTATGATTTACTTATTTACTTTTAACCCAAAAACACAACGGACGACAAGATCAGCAATCAGAGTAATCGCCATGTCGTGCCTTACATGGCGTCCCCGCCGGTAGAAAGTGCACGAATTGCAGTTCAATTAAACTGAGTGAATTGCAGCGCGCTAAACGGAAACGGGATGGGCAGATACCGAAGTGGTAGCCTGCTTAAGGAGCTCTTATGTTACAGCAGTAATTGATATTACAAAACAATGGTGTCTGTTACTTGTCCAGCGTGCCGTAATAGCCGCCAAATTAATTTCGGGTGCAGCTGAACAGCGTTCGTTATCGGCGAAATTGCTGAAAATTGGCCGGCGCGTTGCGAAAGGCAATTGAGGGAAGTTTAATTCCATTGTTCCAGGATTGTTTGTGAAAAGCTCCTTTATGACACTAATAAATTCACCAAATCCGGAAATGTCGGCAGCAACCACACAAATATGGACTAGCTGGAATTTTAACCGCAAAAGTTACAACCTCACATTAGCCTGCTTTCTGGTAATTCGTGGATGTTCTCTGCATTTTTTAGAACTCAAGGTTGCTTACGGTAATGTTCCATCAAAGCGAAAATTTTCCAAAGATGTCTTACGGACTTGAAAAATAGTTGTCTAATTGTTCAGGAACAGAGAGAAGGTTTGTAACAAACAATTTTTTTTCAAAAGTGCAAACGGGTTTGGGTATTTCCAAACTACTCGGTGCTTATCTTGCTTATTGCAATTATAGAGTACTAACTATGGTTGCTATCAAAATTCTATTAGTAATAATAATAAAGCTTAAATATGTCAGGCATTTTAATTTTGAATTCTATTTTACATGAATAATTAATAAATCCTTAAACAAAATTAGATTTATTAACATATCAGCTAATTAGTGTACAAGTTTTGTAATTAACTGACTGCACAAATCAAGTTTTAAAAGTTAGGTGCATATAAGGTAATTTAAAAAAATATTTTTTAAAAATAATTATGGTAAACATTGGTATAGGTGATTCCTGAAATAAAGACCACAAAAACTAATTATTTTATTAGTGAAATAAAATTAATAAAACGCAGATGTTTGCAAAAATAATATAAAAATAAATTTATTACATGTGACTAATTATTATTAGTAATAAGAATAATTATTTAAATTTTTTTCTTATGGTACAAAGATAAAGGTTTAAAAATTTCACTGTTACATATTTCAATTTTTAAAAATTTTGAAATAGAATTGTGACACCAGCGGGCTTAATTAAAGCAGATAAAAATTAGGCAAAACACTCACTTGCAGACGATATCCGGCGAGCAAGCGGGCACGTAACCAACAGAGCCACAAAGGTCACAAAACCGTCCACAACCTCGGCAGAACACCGTCGACCCAGCACTAAAGCCCCACCGAGCTTCGCGCCAAATTTACATGCACGCAGGGGCGCGAACCGGCGGCATGGGACACTTTCGCTGCCCCTCCAGCCCGTGCCTCCGACACGCCCGGAGCCAGTCCGGGGCCCGCGGCGACCTTAGCACTGCCCCCAACCCAAGACTTTCAGCTGCCTTGCGACACCCCGGTGCCCATTTCAAGGCGACCTGCGTAAGGTGTGAAGTCGAAATCGCATTGTCTTCCAGCACCGCGATCGGCCTTGGGACGCGAATTTCAATGTCGGCATAGAGTGCAGTGATTATGGAAAAGTGAGCGAAGTGGGACCACGGTGCCAAAAGTTCCTTAGCGAGTTTTTTACTTTCAGTCATTGGCTGCGGCGCAACGCGCCTGTAATCAGTTTGGAATGCACATCTTCGGTTCTGCCCCTTTGTTCTTTAAGCTTTTCCATACTTCTTTTCTGGGGACTTTGTCAAACGCCTTTTTAAGATCAAGGAATGCTAAGAATGTCTTTTATTGTATTGTAATCTTTTTGCACTTATTTCTTTGATAGTAAATATATGATCTTGTGTGCTTCTTCCTTTGCGAAAGCAACTCTGTGCCTTTTCTGTGTCTGTTCTGTTATTCTTTTAAGTTTTAATTTCAATATCCGCTCGTAGACTTTGAGTGGGGTACTAAGCATTGTTATGCCCCTGTAGTTGTCACACTGTTTATTATCACCTTGTTTGTGTATGGACACTAATTAGCCTATTTCCCAGTCTTACGGTATTTTTCCTCTCTCCAAGCTTTGTTATATATTTCCAGCAACCATTTCTTCCACTTTTCACCCATTTCTTTAACCAATTCCGATGTAACCTTATCGCAACCCGGGGCTTTCCCATTCTTTAACATTTTTATAGCTTCTTCCATCTCTTTTCTAGTGATCATGTCTTCATCTTCGGTCTGTTCATTTCTGGTACTTTCTTCTTCTCTTTCTATATTTGTATTGTCTTCTTCTGCTCCTACTTCCAGTAACTCCTCAAAGTACTCCTTACGTCTGTTCATCGTTTCTTTACTGGTCTTCGTTAGTTCCCCCTGCTTGTTTTTCACTCTTGTTACTCTTTTTGTTTTCCCTTTTCTTAATGTTTTTAGTACTTTGTAAAAGAGCTTTTGGTTTTGTCTACTTTCTTCTTCCATCTTTCTTCCGCATTCTTGCCATGCTTTCTCCTTAGCCTCCATTGCCATATTTTTCACTTTTATTCTTTGTTATTTGTATATATTGCATTTGTTTTCTGTTCTGTTTGCCAAGTATTCTCTCCATACTTTTTTCTTTATTTGTACCTGTGTTTTTATTTCTTCGGTCCACCAGCTTGTCCCTTTGTGTTGGTCATTTCTTTCTTTACTAGTTCCACATATTTTTATCACTGCTTGTGTAAGTATTTCTTTAAATTTCTGCCATGATTGTTTTACTGTCTTCTGTTCTGTATTTGTTATTTCCTCTTCTATTAGTCTACCATTTGTGCATATTGTCGTGCCACCTCTTTGTACCTCAATTTGTACGTTCTTAATATTTCTTGGCTTCGGTTGCTTTCTCCTTGATCTTCTAAATTTTCAGTCCTCCAATTTTTAATTTTTGCTTCCAGTAGAAAGTGATCATTGTATATTTCCGCCCCTCTTTTAACTTTCACGTCTTTAATGCGCTTCCTGTTCTGCTTCTCTACTAACACAGTCTATTATAGATTTTTCTCCTGTCGTTGGATTTTGTCTGGTGTATTTATGTATATATTTGTGTTCAAAAAATGTATTTGTCACTAGTAGGTTGTATACTGTGCAGAAGTCTATTAATCTATCTCCGTTATTATTTCTTATGTTTTCATCGTATTTTCCTATTACTTTTTCCGTCCCATTTTTCCTTCTCCCTACTCTTCCGTTGAAATCTCCCGCGATATATATTTCTCCTTTACTGCTGTCGGTTGCCCTTCTTAAGTCTTCCCAGAATTTATCTTTTTCTGCTTTAGTATTGTCGTCGTTGGGTCCGTACACCCCTATTACCGTTATTTTGTCTTCTTTATCAAGCGTATTCTTTCGGACCATCCCTTCCAGTTATCTATTTTATTTGCTAGTTCTTTTTTGAGCATGCATCCTATCCCTGCTGCTGCTCTTTCGTATTCTGGTACTCCGCTGTAAATTATCACATTCCCGTCCTGCAGTTCCATTTCTCCCTTCCCTTTTTTCTAAGTCTCCGTTAGGAGTAGTATATCTATTTTCGCCCGATTGAATTCGTCGTTTATCTCTTGTTCTTTGTCTCTTATACTTCTTGTATTCCATGTTCCTAGGTTTCATATTTTGTTGTTCCGGCGTTTGTGTATGTCTCTTTCCCCTTGCTCTCTACTTTTTAAATCTTGTCCGTTTTCATTGCCAGTTCCGTCATCGTTATCACACAGCCTATCTTTTCTTATTAGTTTTTTTTTGTCGTACGTGTTATTTTCCTCATCTGTTCTTCGAAGCTGCCGCTCTCTGGTGACCTATATGCTATTGTTCTTTTTTGTGAGTTACTTCCACTGCTATCCTCCTTTCCCGATTTTTACACTCTTTTTATATCGCTTACTTTATATGCTACGTCCTCAATTATTAATGTGTAGTATTTTATGAAAGCCCTGTGTCCTTTGCTACGCGCTTCTTTCATGTGTGGTATTAACGTTTTCCTGTCCTCTTGAACTTCCTTGTTGTAGTCTTCATCTATCCATACATCCGCACCTTTGAGCTTTCTTGCGTTTTGTAGCATTGCATATTTCTTACACTCTTTGTTTAGTTTCATAAATATAGGTCTTATATTGCCCTATGCGAATCTCCCCATTCTTCTTATTTGGCCAATGTCCTCTGTCATATCTACGTTCTCGTCTATTTTCTGGATTATTGTATCTATTTTTCTTTTGGTCTCTTCGTCGTTTTCCTTCTCCTCGTCTTTTACTCCTTTTATTATGACATTCTTTTTTCTGATCTCTCTTTCTAGCATATCGATCCTCATGTCTTGTTTTGCGACTATTTTTCGTAGTGCTTCATTTTCACTTTTAACTTGTTTCAACTCTAACATTGAATCAAGTTTCTTATTCATATCTTTCATGCTCTCTTCTATTCGTTTGAACATTTCCTCCACACTGCCACTCATTTTAATTTGTATTTTTGTAGCCTCGTTTGTATGTTTATACCTCGCGCTAAACAGTACTTTGCACGATGTGTTGCCTATCTAGGCTTGCGCGTGTGTCCCCAGCCATTGGAGGTCACTCACTTTATCTCTTATTTATAGGTTATGATTTAAATCGATTATTATCTAGTCTAACCTGATTATTCCGGTTTTGTTTTTTTTGCTAGCCTTCCTCTCCTGGCCACTTCTTTCTCTTAGGTTCAATTTTGGTGATTTTTATTCCCTCGAAAAGACCCAATTTGGATTTATTTTCGGAGCGAAATTATCACCACGTTTACTCGCTGAACAGATTACTCGTCAGTTTTTTCCTGTACCACTAATTGCGTTTTAGATTCGCCTTTTTAATTTAGTTTTGCTAGTCATAAACTACTGATTATCACCCTTTTATACATCAACTTTACACCTTACAGTGTCATACATCATTTGTTTGTAGTTACATACATGTCTTGTTTGAATAAATTGACTTGGAGGTGCACACTTATACCAGGCTGGCTGATTCATACACTACTAAAGTTACAATTTTGACACTCACCTACTACTGTTGTCTTCCAAGTCCAAGGTTAGGTTTTGAGGTAATTTTCTTTTTAGGCGAATGTGTACATCCTTTTGACTAAGATCTTGAAGGATAGCAGTATTATTTGGGTTACGTAAGTCATCAAAGAATTTTTTTGTGAGTCGATACTCAGTTCATTGTGTATTTGTTTATAGCATTAAACTGCATTCAACCGAGAAGCATTAACGGATATTCTGAGAACTTTATTTTGAAAAATTTGAAGCTTCCTAAGTTTGTTTTTGAGGTTGTGCTGCATACTGGAGAAGCGTAGCTAACAATCGGCCTTAGAAGTGTTTTATAGAGTAGGATTGTGCATTCGTTGCGGAGTGGAATGTTAGGATTGATAAGAAAATAAAGTAATTTTAGTCTACTGAATCCAAGCTTGAACTTATTGTTAACATGTGCACTCCAACGTGTGGTTGGTTCTCTTAATTTTTTCTGAAGATGTCCGCCGCAGTTGTGGACAAAACGTCAAGAGTTTCTGAATTCCGACCACGGCCTTATAATCAGAGGACCAACCACACGATGCACCATAACAATGGCCGTGAGATCCTTCGCATCTATATATGCACTCTAAGCTAATCTGGTGTCCACCAAGGTATTTAATTGCTTCTCTGAAATTCCAAGGAATGATTTTTCTATTTGTGTGGATGTTGTGGTGTTCTTTTTATGTTTTAAGGTAAAAAATTTAGTCCTACACTTATCAGAGTTAACTGATATATGCTATTTGTTGCACCATGTAGTTAATGTATCAATGGCTATTTGGAAACAATTATTGATTGCTATAAAGTGGATCAGGTACGTCATATATGAGGATGTTAAATAATCCAAGAACACCGACTTAGAGTATTCTGGCGCGTGCTTGTTTGGAGGTGAGACAGCTGTGTTAATTCGAACTTCAAAGAATCTGTTTTCCAGAAACGAAAAGATGATACTAATCTAGTAATTAAGAAGTGGCAAGTTTTTTTTTAAATTTATTTAACAATCGGAATAGTACATAATTCTATGACCTAAAATGCTGACAGCTACTAGATAGACTAGGGGCAAATAACATGATCAGGAGGATATCAAATGATATCACCTGTGTAAATTGAAATAAACATGGATACAATAACTTAAATTAGTTCACTTGCCGAAAGTTTTTAAGTCTTTTGTTGATTATTGGTTCTAAAAGTTGTTTCATTAGCGGGTTAGGATGGTTGCCTAAGATGTCATGATGCTTGATGGCTTTCTTGCGGATATCTTCTTATACTGTTGAAATATGTAGGTCAGTATGTAGTGTCAGGTTTGTTACATACGAGGGAGAGTCCGCAATTTGACGAAGTATCTTGAATTGACCCCTTTAAATGATTTATATATTTGATTTGAAGGCACATCCCCATAGTTCTAGTCCATATATTGGTTTAATGACTATTTTGTATATTAGGATTTTGTTTAACATAGATAGCCGTGATTTTTTTCCTATCGGCCACTATAGTTCTCTTATCTTAATCTCTACTTATTTTCTCTTTTTTGGATGTGTTGTTTACAAGTCAGTTTGGTATCTAAGTGTAATTCTAAATATCTTACCGTTTGCGTTTGTGGTATCTGTACGTTATTTATTGTGACTGAAGGGCATGTTTCTTTGCGAAGGGCGAATGCAATATGTACTGATTTATTCTCGTTCACTTTTAATTTCTATTTTTCCGGTCTTTGTTGTAAGTTATGTAGGTAGATTTCTGTAATATTTGAGGCTATTTGAGGATCTTCGTGGCAGGAGAGAATAGTATCATTGGCAAAAATTCCTATTGTCGTGCCATTGGCAGATCTGACGTGTGCAAGATATATAGCAGTGGTCCAAGGACACTACCTTGTGGCATTCAGATCTTCTTATTCAATTAACAGGTGAATTCATCATTGTTTTGCGATCCGATTACTCTGTCAGCAGTTACCTCCTCCTGGTGGTCAGATTTCTTGCACTTCTTGGATGCGTCGTAAACGTCGTAAAAGCAATATAACATAGCAAAATAGTTATTTTATGATCTAAAGATTAAAATGTCACCAAAATGAAAAACTAAACATCTAACTACTTAATTGGGGATTATAAAAAAATTCCTATTCTAACACTTTAGGCTTTTAAATTTCGCCATCTTCCATTTTTAAAGATTTTCAAAAAAAAATTAAGACAATATTGTAGACATTAAAATGCAATTTTTGCTTTGAAACATTACAAAAGTTCTTTGTGCGTTGCTTTTTCAATTTCTTTTATATATCCAAGATGTACAATCTGATCTAGAGGAGCAATCAGCAAATATGATTAGTGAATTATACAAAAACCCAGAAGTAGCTCAAAATTGATAACTTAACTAAAACTACACCTCTGTGTTTTGTTTAGTCTTCTTACTTTTAATGGAAAACTAAGATTATTAGCATCTTAAAATGTCCAGAAGGATTATTTAAGTAATCTTCTCGTTAGCTTGTCGATTTCACCATCGATGAAGGAAATGCTTGAATCATCATGTATGGTTTTATTGTTGACGTACCAGAAAGCATTGAA
This sequence comes from Sinelater perroti, assembly GCA_036346155.1. Classification (NCBI taxonomy): domain Eukaryota; kingdom Metazoa; phylum Arthropoda; class Insecta; order Coleoptera; family Elateridae; genus Sinelater; species Sinelater perroti. The sequence goes on along the minus strand of JARFIY010000002.1, from coordinate 3,934,382 downwards.
AATTATTCGTAACATTTTTGATAATCTTGATGTTAGAAGATTTAGCACAGCACCCAAAGTTCCATTCCATAAGTCTAAATAGGCTTAATTATAACATACATTTATATAAGGAAATCTTATTGTTTAACGTGAGTTTGGATTTTTGTCCTATTGGCTGATTTGTTTACTATATCTTCATGTTGATTTATGTTTTATTCGTAATGTGAGCTTTCAATGGACGTTTACAATTGTGTTAAACTTAAGTATTTTATTACTTCTCTTACAGGGCGACGAATACAGTGTATTATTACTCTGAGACATCAACCTTTCAAGTTGTAAATGTGATATACTCAGACTGGTGTTGATTGGCGGTGATTTTATATTTGAAAAATTAGGTAAAGAAATATCACCACTATATTACCTTGGAGAACCTCGGATTTGATATGGTAGTAAGTGGATGTTTCCAGTTTATTTAGTTTGAAAGTACTGGTCAAGCAGGCAAAATTATAAAAGAAGGCAGTAAAGTATGCCACACACAATCGAGACTTGTTTTATGTTGAATAAGGCGTCAGTGCATAGTTTCTATTCTTTAAAACTTCTTAGAATTTCGTTTATTATTTTGTTGGGTTGCTGAGTGAGTTACTCGGAAGTCAAACTAATATTCCATCCAAGTTAATTGACTTTGCAAGTCTTTTCAATAAAAGTTTCTTAAATATTTTGGACATAGTTGGAAGCAAGCTGATAGGCCAGTAGGATATTACACAACGTGGCGGCTTTCCAGGTTTGTATATCATTATTATTTGAGCAAATGTTTAAGTTATTGGATAATAGGTTAACCTAAGCATGTTATTATAGATTGTTGTCAATAGTGCTACGGTTTGTCTCGATAACTCTTTAAGAATTTGCAGAGTGATTAGGTTAAAACCAGAAGTTTCACATATTTTACTTCAGCAGGAAATAAAGGCGCTATTGGCAATATTATTGAACAAGACCTGCTCAAGAACTTTTCAATTTCTGGACTATCATTTTTGTTGCTATTTTAGGACTGCACTGAAAATTTCTTATAGATGTTCTGCAAAAAGGCTGCCTTATTATGGTCCGTCTTACCCCACATGTCACCTCCATTTCTCAATGAAGAAATGTGTGTGACGGTCTCTTTAAAATTTTTGTAGCTTTTCATATCTTTTTTTAATAACGTGATCATGTAAATTTCAAAAGTGGTGTTTCTAATACCTTGTAATTTCAATTTTAGTTGCCTCATTATTGTATATGGTTCTGTCGAAATTATTTCTACTTCTCTGTCATTTACATCTGGCCCTTCTTTTTTTGCAAGAAATTATCTAATGTGCAATGTTAAATTAATCGCTGTATTTATATCTTTATATTGGTCTTTGAAGTAGATATCGAATTAGCTTTTTGTATTACACAAGCTAAGTAGTTTGTAGCAGCATCAAGATCGTTGGGATGTACCAGATTGAGTTTCAGGTGTTTATCAATATATGAACTGATGGCTTTCCAATCTGTTTTAGATGAAATGAGCTTAGATATGTCAAATCGCTAGATGATATAGGTGTGGTGTGACTAGAAGTCTGATTAAATAAGAGATCAAAATGTTGTATAACATTAAGATAGGATAGTGAGAAACTTTTGAATACAAAAAGTCAATAAGGCCTAGCAGCTTGGTAAGGTCGGATGACCAGTATATTGGTTGTTCGGTAAAAAGAAATGAACAGTAAATAGATTTCAACCTTTGATGGTGATTAGCTTTGACCTCCAGTCAGTGTATTTAGTATTCTAATCGCCTCTTATTATAAATCTATTCATATTCTTCCGTAAAAATAATACGTCTAAGTGGGTTATATAAGGCAGTTATATCAAAAGACAAAGGTTGTGCTCCAATATGATTTATTGACGTTTGTATTTTGTTAGCTTGATGTGAAGACTTACTTTGCAGGCACTTCCTAAAAATAGAGCGCATCACCAATGATGCAGCATGCTGAACTATGACCAATCTTCTAATTTTCAATGCAAAATCAACTTACTATTGTGCACTCACATTATAACTCGTATATGAAAAGTATCTGTTACCAAAGCTGCACAATTTCTTAATTATCTTTTTCACTTATATGATGCTGTAATAAATATGTGTTATCGCAATATTTATCTATTGATCCATTCCTTAAGAAGTAATTGTTAAAATTGTTTCAAGCGGGATCACCATTTTAAACTATTTATTGAAATTTTAGTGATTTTATTTGACTTGCCCTCATACCTATATTTTAGAATTTATTATATTTATATTTGCTTTTTATTTCCCATTTGAAGCAACCTTAAGATACAAAAATAAATTTATGGTTTATTCTTCTTTATGCAAATTATTAGCGTATATTTAGCGTAGTTAGTCTTTTTACTTGCAGATATTTGTATGTAAATTAACATTCCATTAGCATTTCGTTTACCTTCAAATATATTTAGCCGCTACTATTTCGTAACCTATAAAACAATAAGTTTAACCGAACCCAACGTACTGGAAATTCCGTGAGAATTTGCGATCGCGTTATACTTTTGAAGTTTTCCCGAACAATTTTAGATCAATTAAAAAATTTTAATTTCATTTTTTAATTGTCCAAGGGTATGTGCGATATGCATGTTTTGCGGGCCTAATTAAAAGGTCCGAACTTCCTAAGGCAGCTTATTGCATTCTCACCAACAGAACGTTGCAACCAATTTTGAAATATACCTGAGTTTGCAAACTGCAGCCTTCACTTAATGCGGCCGACAAAAGCAACGTTGCACTCAATTTGTTATTGAGAGGTGCGATGACTGGCGATAGCTGATCGGCTGATTGAAATTTGCATACGAAAGGTGCTTTTATGCACTAATTCGTAGATTTCCATGTTTTAATGGGGTATTGAAACGCAGGGAACCAACAGCATCGAAATTGATGGTGATGTGTTTAGAAATATTCGTCATATATTTTTCTTTTCTTCTTATTATTACTCTGTTTAACCTTATTACCGTTTCCGGTCACATTTAGATGGTTTTGTACATATCGATCCACATTTGCTTGTCCAAGGCTATTCTTCTTTCATTGTTCATCTATAGACCTTTATTTGTTCCAAGATGTTGGCAGACGTCCCATTGGTTCTCCTTTTTTCTTTTTGCTTTCTACCGCCTTTTAACCAGTCTAGTACAGATGTGCTAGATATATTAGTTGGTTATTTCTAATTCTTTTTTGGAAATGTTACATGTTTATATAGAGTCTAGTATCAGTGTCTGTGAAGCTTTGTAGCTTCAACTATTTTATTTTCATAATTTGTGACCTGTTTTCCCGTTTCTTTCTCAACATTCAATTTTCACGTCTCTAGGATAAAGTTAAACGTAGATTCTATTATACACAGTAAGTTTTGCTTTCTAATTCTTTTGAATTATGATCTTACTCGTGGGATAATATAGTTTTGTCTCTGGATTTGCATCATTGTTAGTATATGGCCATGATGTTTATAGCTTTTAACATATAAAGATTATATAAGATTACTAAAACTTATTTTCTTCTTCTTCAAATTGCCATCACTACCGTTTTCTCACTATTAATCATCAAACCATATTCTTCTAATTTTTCATTTTATTTTATGAGTTTTTCTTGTAACAACTTTTTGATTTTATCATAATAACCAGGTTATTCGCGTTTCAACACCAAATTCTTACAGTATTTGGTCTATTAGTATTCTAAAATCAGTCTTACACTTTATAGATGGCCGTTGAGGTAAATCCGAAATTCTTTTAGGTTGCATTTCAAAAACCCTAAAAAAGTGCCTTATGCTCATGAGTAATCCCCCATTAGGTAGCACAACAAGTTAGCTTCACATAATCAACGACCTACGAGGTCGACAAAATGAGCCGAATATAGGACCGCAAAGCTGTTATACTTAAATTCTTTAGCATGGAAAATTGACAATAGAAATTTACGACGTAGTCAAGGATTACAAAAAATTTGACTACCAGGAGGAGATAATTGCTGACAGGACAAGCGATCTGATCGCGGAAGTGATGAATTCGTCTGAAAATTGAAAGGGGGGATTGATCAAGATCCTGGACGAAGCATGACAGTGTACCAGGATCAACACTACAAGTTTTTCGTCCTGAGAAACTAACTGTTGACTAAGAAGAACAAGGTGGAGGAGAAGTTAAAGACTCAAGTACTGCTGAACGGTATCAAAGATCATCCAGAACAGAAAGGTAAATCACCACAATGACCGTGGGATCTGCTAAGGTGCTCTGATGTGCCTACAATCATGCATACAAAGTTTCCCACCTTTGTAATGATACTGAGGTTTATGAGTAGTAAAGGGAATTTTATGGTCCCCCACTGAAGCTGAGACGGTTATTGACCTCTGGATAGAGGAGATAGTCGTTGGGCGGGAACATGTGTTTCAGCACAAGGTAAGAAATACCTAAGCATAGCTATATAACAAATTATATTACCAGTGGTTTTCCAACATGTCCACCCTCCAACTCCCATTGCAACCCTCTTGACTACTACGTATGGGACGTGGTCGAGGTAAAGATCAATGAGAAGCATTATAACACCAAGAACTGTTTAAGGGCTCTCGTCATAGATGCAACAATAAGTAAATAAATTTAATTTTTCTAGTTAGATAAGGTATTTGTTTTTGTTTCCATATCAGAGAAGTAACTTTATAAAACAAACTTGTTCTCGTTATATTCATTGATTTTAACATTTTAGTACTGCTAATATTATGTTCCTAAACTCCACATCTCCTGCCGTAATTTCTTTTTGGTCCTCTATAAATCGTGCGTTTGGTGTTTTCACGTAAAGACCTTGTCCATCATTTGCGTCACTACTCCCTATTATGTCTTTAAAACGATCTTTCTAGCTATTTGATTTTCTTCAGTCAAAAAATCACTTCCTCTCTTGTCTTTAACATATAACATGATATCTTTTGCGGGTTCTTCAACACTCTAATTTTCTTATAAAACAGATTTATGTTTGTCTCCGCATTTTTCTCCAATTTGTTACCAACTCTTTTTCATTAAGCGCTTTTTTATTCTGTCACAAGATTTGTTGCCCTTCTCTGAATCTTATAGTTGTAGTAGTCATTGTTATTTTTAATTGTTAAGAACTTCTTTCACAGCTGTTTTTTTCTTTGCCACATTTAACTCATCTGACCACCAATTTGTTTGTTTCTTCTTAAAATTCTTTTTTGAGGTTCCACATATTTGTATGTCAATTCTTCAACCTACTCCAATATTTCTGAATTTTACTCATATTAGTTTCTTTATATTGCTACTACAGCGTTCTTTTACTTCAATATTCTGGAGTACTTTTTATATTAGCATTATATAATTTATCTTTTTCTTCTTTTCAGCTCCAGGTCTCTCTTGATTGACATATATTTTAATATCCTGAATCCGCTGTTTTATATATTTTTTGGTGCAAGTATATAACCAATAATTAAACATTTTATTTTATTGGATGAGTTTATGCAAAAAATGTAATTCATAGAAAGCAATTATTATCTATGTGAAACTCTAGTAACTCATGATTATTATTATACTTAGTTCTTCTTCGCCGAATCCCTATTACCATACCAAATTTCCCCTTTATAACTTTACATCTTGAAACTGAGTTCAGTTCTATTGTTTTTTGTTACAAAACTACATTACATATACAATACCAATTTAATTATAAGTTTATAACATGACATTTTTACTATATTTCCAGAAAAAGGTAGCAAATTAAAAAAAGGTTTTAATTACTATTCACATATTCTAAGTACCTATCGTCACAACTTCTATGGCCGGTATTTTTTTAAATCTATTCTATAGTGTCAAGTATTGCGCATAGTCCAGAAAGATAATAATATATAATATATTTACCTCATACCACTTGCTCTAATGTTATGTAATTTGGGTTAGCGTTTTGATGACCAGATGACATTTAGTAACATAAGAGGCCACTTGTTGAATTCCTTTATTAACTTACTACACAAAGACAAAGCCCAAAAGTATCTCTTAACATATTTAGTAATACGATAAAAAAGGCTTTTGCAATAATAAACAACTATAATAGAATAGAAATAATAGCACAAAACAAAACAAGACATTGATCGAAAGTTAATTAACGTTATTTTTGTAAGTATTGCATAATATTGCTTTTACTACTCGTGGTGATTGCAGAGAGATCACCTACAATTAGAACATATTTTGTAATTTAGTGTAGCAGATCCTGACTACAGTGATCTCAATGGGAGTCTTCTACATCATTGATTTCTAACATCATTCTTATGCCATTTTGTATGTACTTTGGTAAACTCTCAGGTTTTCGGGTAGTGGTAAGAAGTGTTGCTAGTGCTCTTTCAAAAATAGATACTTCTAAAACTAATCTTGTTTTGAGTACTAAATTCTATTTCTAGTTACATTTGTTATCACGATCTATAGATTATTCGAACAATTCCCAATCTTTAAAGTCATTATTGCCTTATGGCGATGCGCTCTCCTCCTCTGATATGCTTTCTCCTGAAATAGCATCTATTGAAAGGCTAATAAATGAAAAATATTTGCTTGCTATTTTTTATTTGCCACTTTATTTTATACAAAATATGCGCGCTTTTTAAATGTAAGAAATATATCTTCTTCTTCTTCTTGATGTTCCGTCTCCTAACGGAGGTTGGAGATCATCATGGCTATCTTCACTTTGTTTACAGCAATTCTGAAAAGTTTTTCCGATGTTATCCCGAACCATTCTCTAAGATTTCGAAGCCAGGACATTTTCCGTCTCCCTCTGTTCCTCTTCCCTTGTATTTTGCCCTCCATTATCAGTCTTAGCACCTCGTACCTCTCGCCCCTCATTATGTGTCCCAAGTATTCTAGCTTCCTCCGTTTTATTGTTTTTATTACTTCTTCTTCTTTGCCCATTCTTTGTAGGACTATGGCATTTGTGATATGGTCCACCCATGAAATGCGAAGCATTCTTCTATAACACCATCTCTCGAAGGCTTCTATTTTCTTGACTTCGTTCTGTCTTACGGTCCAAGCCTCAGCTCCATATAATAGGGTTGAGAAGACGTAGCAGCGTAATATTCTTGTTCTAAGATTTAAGTTGAGGTCTCTATTACAAAGGAAACCTTTGAGCTTTACAAAAGTATTTCTGGCTATTTCTATCCTTGTCTTTATTTCTTTTGAGTGATTTGCATCGTTAGTTACCCATGTTCCTAAGTATTTATATGTGTCTACCTTTTCTATTATTGTGTTATTTATGGTAATACTTGCATTAGCATTTGCTGTTCTAGTTACTACCATAAATTTAGTCTTCTCCTTCCTTGCGTTCTTCTAGGGTTTCCTGAAAGATGGCCTCACTATATACGTTAAATAATAAAGGCGACATCACACAGCCTTGTCTTACTCCCCGGAGAATTTCAATCTCCTCTGATGTTTCATTGTCAATTCTAATCCTTGCTGTTTGGCCCCAGTATAGATTACATATGATCTTGATGTCATTTTCATCCACATCTTTTGATTTTAAAATCTCTATTAGTTTTTCATGTTGGACTTTGTCAAATGCCTTTTCGAAGTCCACGAAACAGGCATAGATCTCGTAGTTCATGTCCAAGCATCGCTGCATCAACACATTTATACCGAACAGCGCTCTCTAGTTCCCATAGCGTTTCTGAAGCCAAACTGTGTGTTACTGATATCATAATCAAGTTTTCTGGATATTCTGTTGTGTATTACTCTCAGAAATATTTTTAAGGTGTGGCTCATTAATGCTATAGTCCTGTATTCTGAGCACTTGTTTGCGTTCTTCTTGGGGAGTACTACAAAAGTTGAGGTTAGCCAGTCTTTTGGTATCATGCCTGTTTGGTAGATTAAGTTAAATAGCTCAAGTAGCACATCTATTGTCTCTTCTTCTATCAGTTTTATTAGTTCAATTGGTGTTTCATCAGGCCCGACCGCCTTACCACTCTTTACTTGTTTGGTCGCATGTAGTACCTCGCTTTTAAGTATTTCGGGGCCTATTTTATTATTAGTATCCCACTGCGGTGTATTAGTTCTTTCATCGTTAAACGTGTCTTTTATGTATTTTGTCCATGTCTTAAGTTTCTGTTCTACACTCGTTACGGTATTCCCATTTTCGTCTTTCAGAATATATGATTGGTTTATTCTTCTTATTCCCTCCATATCTTTTACTTTCTTATGTAAATTGAAGTTGTCGTGTTTTCGTTGTTGATCTGTGGTCTTGTGTTTTTGCCTTTCTTCCATTAGTTTAAGTATCTCCTCATTCATCCATCTCTTTTTAGCTTTCTTTGTTGTCATCATGATGTTTTTACCGGCATCCATAATTGCTGTTTGTATGTAATTCCATTTCTCGTTGACATTTTTTGTTTGTTTAATATTTGGTTTTGCATTAGTCAGGTTGCTGTTGACTTGTTCTTCTACTTTTTTACTTATCTCCATATTTTTTAGTTTTGCGGTGTCAATTCTATTGCTTAATTTTGTCTTTTTTACTTTTTTAAATTTTACTTCGCATGTTGCTACTACTGGGTTGTGATCCGAGGAGACGTCTGCCCCTGGATATGTTTTTGTTGATCTTCTAGAGTTTTTATATCTTTGGTTTATGAGTATGTAATCTATTTGGTTCCTTGTAATACCCCTTATCCCATCTGCAGGAGCCTTCCAAGTGTATAGTCTCCTGTTTGGAAGTGTTCATTATTGCAAAGTTGTTGGTTTGACAGAACTCGACTAGTCTTTCCCCTCTTTCATTTTGTGTGCCTAGTCCATATTCTCCTACACATGTATCGATGCTTCCTCGGCCGACTTTTGCATTGAAATCACCTTGGATTATTGTAACTTCATGTTGTTTTGTTAACTTTAGTGCAGAATTTAACTGTTCATAGAATGTCTCGATTTCGTTTTCGCTTTTTTCAGCTGTTGGAGCGTAGACCTGAATTATGTTTATTTTAGTTGGTTGTGCTTCTAGTTTTATTAGCATAACTCTTTCAGAGATAGGCGTAAAATTCGTCACTGTTTTATTGGTTGCCTTATCCACAATGATTCCCACTCCGTATCGATGTGATGGGTCGTCATTATTAGAGTAATACATCACGCAGTTTGTAGTTTGGTACTTTCCCGTCCCCGGCCATTGTACATCACTAATACCTAATATATTTATTTTAAACGTCTCATTTCAAGGACAGTGTTGTCTATTTTGCCCGCTGTAAACAAGCTTTTCACATTCCACGTCGCTATTTTTGTTCTTCTTTTTCCTTTCACTACTTTTCTCTCAGCATTATTCAAAACTGTCCCCCGGAGATCCGATTGGGGACTATAAACTCGGAACATTTCGTCTTGAAATCAGCCATGATTTTATCTGTACTAGGGATATCTTATGATATGATCTTTAATACGGTGGTTTCCCGTTGCCTTCCGTATCTTCATGTCGTTCACTAATATAGTTCTTCCGCCTTTAGGGACGATTTCTCGCCCCCAGGGCAAGAGGGTGCCCTAACCCTTGCTAATTCCTCCACCCGAAGCTGTTGAGTAGCAAGAGGGGACCACTTATACCGGCGGTCATTCGGTCGTTGATTGTTGTTGCTTGGTCGGGGACTGCTTATTCGTCAGACAAGTCTGCTTATTTCGCAGCTAACCTCAATATCTTGAGGCCGTTCACTATCCGCCACCTGTGACCCCGCTGGTAGCCTGCAACCACAGCCCCAGCTCTATATAGGCTCTATTAACTTCAAGTTCTAATAGGTTCCGAAACAACTTTTGCACATGTATGTGTGCTAGAACAAGCTGCTGGGAGTTCTTAGACATTTCTGAGTCGAGTATTAAATCTCCAGTGTTAAAGATGCAATAATAATATTTAAAAACTATATCGTTAACCACTATATAGAGTCGATTAATGACTCTAATTAAAAATTTCTTTTTAATTAAATTTCAAAAAGTTATAAAATATTAAACACGTTAAAGCTTAACTAGAAAATCAATAAAGGACAACAGTTTTTCTCTAAATATTTATAAAAAAAAACACGTTGGGTCATTTTAATCTCCTACCTGGCTAATAAAGTTTCTCGTCTCGAAAGTTATGGGGTTCTCTTACCATTATCTTCAGATTTACATCTACACTTTAATTAAATACGTACAATTTCATTTCGTAGAATTAATATTCAGTAATCTATTTCAGGAACCTCTGTGCAATCTTATTTTATCTTTGCAGCATAAGTAGCTCTGACTCATCTGTTTTTAACCTCCAGAAAAAATTGGAATTTTTATTAGTAAATGTGCAGCTAGTACCATAATTGGCAACAACATTTATTGTGATAATAAAGAAAATACTAATATAAACTTTAAGTATTTTTATCTGATACCCTTCTTTTGTTACGCTGTGTTTGCCTTGATTATGGTACAAAAATGCACGTAACCCAGGGGATACCAAAGCAAATATAAAAGATACAGAAGAATAAACCTATGAAGTATTCGATACAAAGCAGATACAAAAATTTTAACTATAGCATAAATCTGAATAAAGAAAGAAAAATGAATTTTCTGTATAGATGGAGTATTCATGCTCCTTATAGAGTAAAGAAAAAAGTTTAACCTAGAAACCTGTATAGTAAATAGAGACAAACTGTAGAATACTATAAAGAAGAAAGACTTTTCCAAACAACTATTACAAAAAGTTAATATAGAAACATTCAGAAAAATGAAGAGCAAAAAGTTAACTTAACAGAAATTCTCAAACATAAATTTTAATTGTCTGCCAATTTTTAGTACAACGTTAATTATAGCCAGGTTTGGAGTTTTGCTTACTCTAGGTCAACATTGAATATGGCTAAGACCAGCTATTAAACCGAAAAAGGGTCTTTACTGTAGTCGCCTTTTACGAGAGGGGTCGAAGTGCTAGTAAAGCGCATTCAAGGTCACGTTTGACAAGTACGCCTTGTCTGTTTCTACAATAGCAAGGTAACAAACACCATAATAAAATTTGATTTGTAATTAAATTGTTTTTTTACCATGTTGTAATAGGCCGATTGGAAAGTTTGAGAAGACAGGAAGTGTACTGGATGACAATTTGTCAAGAATGGGCGCACCAGTCACTGTGACCACTCTCAAAACCGCAGAAAAAGCTCGGGACTTTTATAAACAAGAACCTATAAGGTGCAGCTCAACTCGGTATGAGTGTGGACCATACGCACACCATTCTCACCATGAAATTGAACCTGTTTCCGTATAAGTATTTACAAAAGTGATCATAGAGAAAAAGTTAGTTTATAGTGTGCAATTTCCCAGTATGGAATTGCCGGCTCAGCGTTTTTCAAAAAATATGTGAATAAAGAAGTTTATTTAACAGAAGTTCTCAAGAAATTCGTTCCAATTGTAAGAGACAAAAGATAAGTCAACCAATACTGATTTCAGCAAGATGGAGGAGCCTCCACCCTTCATATTCAGGGCATCTTTGACATACTTTGAAAAGAGGAGCAGAGATTTGGACGCCCTCCGTAAGATAAAAGGTGGCATCGAGCGGCCCCCAAATACCCCCGATTTAAACTCATGTAATATCTCCTTATGAGGTTATCTTGACGATAAGTTTTATCGAAACAAACCCCAGCCTATCAACGAACTCAAGAATCACATCACAGAAGAGATTTTAAACATTTTTGCGGACGTAAGAAAAGCCGCAATTGAGGGTTCCAGGACAAAAGTTGAAATGACTATCTCTAGTAAAAGTAGTTATTTTAAAAATATAATGCGATGAACTCCATTTATTCACCATTATAATAAAAAGGAATTTGAATGTGATCGTGAAAAGTTTTTTTATAATGAAGGCCCTGCATAAAAGTTATCCAACGATATAAAATTACTCTTATACATCAATTGCATAATGCTCTTTTATCTCATTATTTTGTTAAAAAATAAAGTCACTATCAAATAACGTTTTGAATAATAAGATGTATATTCTCAAATCCCTCATCTATAACTCCTTCAAATCTTTGATGAAAACCCATCTCTTAAGAAGAGGACATTCCACACCGTAACGACACCTATATTTTATTATAATGATATTTTAAGTCAAAATGTTTGCTTAATGGTGAATGAATCAACTTTATACCGTCGCTTAGTTTCAATTTTTTAAGTAATGTCGCATCATTGCTGACATATTTGGTTTAGAGCAGCCTCGCTTTACACCAGTTGTTTCTTTCGGTTCCTTGCTGAAATGTAAAGCTTCTTCTTGGAGCCCCTTCTGCTTGGTTCCTCAATTAAAAATTAGAAAATTAATATTTTTCTAAAAATAGTCCAAGAATTTCTAAGAAAAGGACTGTTGGTCACTTCTACTATTTTCAATTTAGCCTTTTTGTATCTCTTACAGATGGAAAAATTTTTCATTGCTGACTATCAAACTGCTACTGTTTATCTAAATTTTGAATACCGCAGGTCTTATTCAATTGAAAGCTTTATTATACTGAAATAAGTAGGACTATTGATACCTAGGCTAGGCTATTCTATTTTTGAAACAAAAACCACAAAGTAAGTGAGGATTTCGTTATATTAAAGTTCTATGATCAATTTAAAGCTGATAATATTGAACTTATTTTATAAAATCCTGCTCTTTTTTTAAAGTTTTTCAAAGCACATTTCCACCAGAATAATCAAAGAGTAATAAACTACGTTACTAACTCTAGTGATCGCATAAATGTGTAGATTTGGTGAATGCTTGGTGAGGAGGAGTTTCGATCTACTGATTTTAGTAACTGTATCTGTAAAAATCAAGGACTATAATTTAATTCTGAACAACTTAACTACAATAATATGTAATTTGCGCATTTTATCTTCAACAAAACAAAGAGTCGGTTGCAAAGATTATAATTACGTGGTCTAAAGATGTGAGAGTGGATAAATTTATGTAACTTTTCCAAAGTTCTTATCTCAATGTTAATAGGCATTTTTTGATATATATTCATTATTTAAAAAAAATATTTTTTAATCTTCTATGCAACTTAAATATTCTATCTTTTTAGAACTTTTTAGGTTTCTGCCTAAAACATCCCTTAAACTGTTTTTTATGGTTTCCAACGAGTTAAAAGGATTTTGGTGAATATCGCTGCTGAAGCAGCACATCCTATCCAAGCTCCAATAATTTTTATTAGGTAGTCAAAGAGATATAATGTCTAGCATTATCCTATTAGCTAATTCTGTCAGCACGTCTCAGATAACAATGCGAATCATTAAATTTATCTTGGTCAAATTGTGCAGAACCCAAATACCATAGCGATTTACATAACCAAGCTTTATTAAATGCTCTTCGATTTAACTTTAAATATTACATATTTCTTATAGGCGGCTTATACTTACGTCCATTATGAATGAGCGCTAAGTTAAATTGTTCCTTTCGATCCAGGAAACAAGCCGATCAAATTAAAAATTTACACGTTCCACCTTTCAAAAATTTAAAGGAAGGCGGGTGAAAAATTGTCAGCCTAGGACGCTAAAAATAGTTTTTGGCGAGCAACCCTTAGTGTTAAGCAAAGACACACAAAGATTGCCTTACCACTGTTTTTTGTAGAATTAAAACCATCCGAAAACAACAAAGAAATTTACATTATAAATAAACTGCTACATTCTGTGGTGAAGTTTAAACTTACAAAAGTAAAGCGCAATATGCAAAATATCAAAGATTTGAGCATACCAAAAACTTTTATAACAGAACCCCCGTTGTGTTAAATGCACCAATAACCAATTAACTGGCTAATTCCAACGGAAAGAAAGAATCACCGATGTTAAAAGTGTGAATTGCAGTGCAAACTCTTCTAAAATTATAAGGGATGTCTTGTCTATCAGGAATTACAGCAAAAAATGTTCACCCCACTAAGAACCAGACAATTTGTACCTACTTGTTAATACTCAGCACAACAGACATTAGTTATGTCGAAACAAGTGGAAGCAACTAGCAATATGAATCTAATAAAACACTGGTCCAACCAAAATCTGTAAATAAATCAAATGAATTATCTGTACTTGTAGACACGTTAAAAACATTAATGCAACAAATGGGCAACATGATAAAACTTTGACTACCGTTGTTTTAAACTAAATAATGGACCAGCACTTTAAATTGACAATATGAAATGCTAATAGATTAGCACAACACAAAGACGAACTTACAACCTTACTGTCAAATCGCTGCATAGAGATATAATGCTGATATCTGAATCTCATTATACAATTCGAACTAAAAATCCCAAAATATGCGATATATGCAACACACGCCTTTTGCAAAGCAACCAAGAAGCTAAATTAACCACAAAACCAAATGACGCCCTTCAAAAATAATACTTGGGTCAGAAGTAACAGGAAAAAACCCTTATTTTGAAAAATATTTGAAATTCGTGTTTAGCCCATTTTATTTTTAGAGCAACAAGAGAAGAAGAGAAAGAAATTGTTAAATTTCTTGGATATTTTTTCAGATGTGCTTACCAACTAATAACTTCAGGATCAACAAGGTCAATGCTATAATTAAGAATTTAAATCCACGTAAATCACCGGGTTATGATTTAATTAGGCTAGAGTGTTGCGAGAATTCCCGGAGAAAAACTTTAAGTTTTTCACCCACCTAATTAATTCTGTTTTAAGAATAAGGTATTTTCTGAAACAATGGAAAGTTGCAACAATTGTATTAATACCCAAACCTGGCAAACCAATTACAGATGTAAGTTTCTACAAGCTCATTAGTCTACTGTGATATAGGCGGCAGTAGACTAATGCTACTATCACAACTTTTCGATAAACTAGTGCTACAAAATTAACATCAATATTCGAAGATAATCGTCTGTTACCAAGCCATTAATTCGGCTTCTGAAATTACTATACCTCAGTTGAGTGGATGTGGCAAGTGGAATTTCGCAAGACTTCTAAGGCAAACGCTACTGTTCAGCTGTCTTTCTTAATATTACGCAAACTATGGTATCAAAGTTTATTATTAAGTGGCGAAGCGAACTTCATGTTGTCCGTCTGTCTGTCTGTCCGTCTGTCCGAGCAGAAACTCGAGAACGGCTGGGAATTTCCAAATTCTGTTTTCACCAATCGACAGGTGACCACAAAGGCTTGTTTGTTAGCGATTTTGAAACTGATTGGTCAAAGGACAGCGTTAGTGCTTCGCCACTTCGCTACGCGTTGCAAGCTTTGCAGGTTTATTTAAAATCAAGAATGCAATGCCCTCAGATTGCTATGAAATACCAAGGTCATACCAAAATGACAGACATTTTCTTGTGACGCACGGAGATAGTCCCATTAACGTTGGAGGTCCTCAAGAAAGTGTGTTGGATCCATTTTGTATCTTCTATATACCACCGATCTACCCACCACGACAAGAATGACGATACTGCAATACTCTCGTCGCCAATATAGACTCTCAACATCTCCAAGCCCATTTGGGTGACTTTTGCTTGAATAAGACATGTCCACCTGTATTATTCAATAATAAACAAGATGGATGTAAAATCCAGAAAGATAACTTTCAAAAGCGAAGTATGTCGCCTTGTGAATCCTGCATCTCGAGCCAAATGAGAGCTACAGATCTGAAATATCGAGGAACATACCGATCTAAGGTATCCACTGACCAAATATAAAGAGAATCGGTCACACGCACACATACACATACGCAGACAGACAGGATCATGATCGCATTACCTTTGTCTACACCTTACAGGTTTTAGAAAGTTAATAAATTACAGTCAACTACTACTCCAATAAAGGTCAACCGTTCATATTTTTTTGAATATGTAGATGTTTTTCTTTATGTTAACATTACTAATGAAATCTCTGTTATTACCATAAATTAATTAATTTCTAATTATGTGCGCTAATGTGTGAAGTTGCAAAGTTCAACCTTTATTTGATACAACCTTTAGACCACCAGTAAGTTACACTGAATATTATTAAAGGGTGTAATTAGCAGCAATAATTGACGCACGTGGTTAAATTTCGTTATATTAAACTATTTTGCAATCAGTTTTAATTTTGTGTTTCGTTAGTTTCATTTTTCCATTTTCGACACCTGAATATGCATTCCTCGTTTTAGTCTAAACATGGAACATAGCACATAGTTAGTTTGCCACATTGTTATCTAGAACTAGAAATAAGTTGTTTAAATCTAATGAGGTGGTTTCTCAGACTTTTTAAAATAGGTTGGTACCAGTCCTTGTGTTTTTCCGGAAAAGTAGCTTATTAATTATGACTCATTTGTTCCTTATTAATAGGAAACATAATTGAGCTGAACCATTATGTAAAATATTTAAATCATACTTAAAGTAAGGTTGTCCCAAATACCGAATAAAATCGCGGAAGGAAAGAACAAATTTATTTAAAGGCCAACGTCTTTTAAATTCATTCAAAATGTAACAATTCTTGATTACAAAACTAGTTAGTAAAACAATAATTTTAAATAATAATCTGCTTGTGCCTTATTAAATTTAAATAATACTCAGATACCTCAGTTAAAAAAACAAACTTTGAAATAGTTGCAAATATGCAGTCAAGAAGTTGTAAAGCCAGTTATTTAATGGATTCTATGGATTCTTTAGATTATATAAAAAAAAGATAACTAAATCTAAACATTGTATGTGATGTACTCGGTTAACTTTTATGGAATAAGGACGTGTCCATCGCCGCTCTCTTATCTTAGCAGCTGGTCGAGTGTTTACATTCATTACGTGTGATAGATAGAACTAAGTTCATAATAATATTGCGGACTCTAATGCAATAAAATGTTACCTGCCGGGACTATACCCGGTCCATCCAGCAACATCCCGAACCACTAGAACAATCCACAACTAATGCAAAGTCAGCCACTGCCAACGCCCAACTTCTTAAATCAGCTAAGTCAAATACAATTTAATCAACACTTTCCTTTCCTGTACCAAAATCAAACTTCAGTGAATTCACCAATGAAAACTCATCTCAAGCCCCATTTTCAAACACGGGCAACCTTAGTAATACTCACACAATAGCATTCTATCAATTCACTCAAACCAGCCATAATAATGTTAATGATGATGATGAAAATATGAATACAGATCAAGTAACCAACATCCCTGGCAACACATTAATAAAAAAACTCATTCGATTATCAAATCAACCGAAAATATAACTACAATTAACACATAAAACAGATATCAAGCACTCACTGAAACTGAGAGCAAACTGCAAATAAATTAACTCGGAAACACTAAACTCTAGCCCTCTGCCTGTATATATATCTACGGAGTGACTGGCTTTAATGCAACAACTAATAACCTAAACAAAAAATGAAGATAAAATATTTTATTCTAAATCGTTATCTAATAACACGGTAAAGATGATCACTAGAACTAGCGATGTATACAGAAAACTGATCACTCACTTACGCCAAGAAAATATTGTGCCTATACTTGTCAGATCAAATAAGAAAGAGTTTATCGAATTGTTATACGCGATCTATATCACTCGATACCGTCAAATGACATCAAAGATGAACTAGGTAAATTGGGTCACCCTTTAAGAAATTTCATAAATATCCGACATAGAGTGAACAAGGAGCCACTGCCAATGTTTTTCATAGACCTTAAATCTCAGCTTAACAACAAATATATTTATAAAGTGGAATTTATCTAAAATACCAAAGTCAGAATTGAAGCACTCAGAATCAAGAACAACATAATACAATGTATACATTGCCAAGCAAATGGACATTCCAAGGCCTACTGCACGAAATTCTATAAATTCGTCAAATGCGGAGAATCCCATAACAGTATAAATTGCAAGGGTAAGGATAGTCCCGCCACATGGCGATCATCCCGCCAACTATAAAGGCTGCATATTAAATAACAGAATACCTGTCATCAATACCAACCCAACATCTTCCATTCCAACTACCCATTAGACCGTGTATAATCCACTCCATAACACTCCAACTTACTCACAAACTGCAGCTAAAAGAATTAACAATAACGATAAAATCACAGGCAAACTTACTGTCTTCCTGGAAGAATTTAAAAATATGTTTTTGCAATTGTTAAAACAGAGTAGTATGATTTTAAACATGCTCACCACAGTCATTAATAAATTAACACAATAATGGCTAACTCTATAAGGTTAGCAGGATGAAACTCAAATGAGCTAAAAGCCATATTCATGAACTAACCCTATTTTTAAACACTAACAAAATTGATATATTACTTATTTCTAAAAGTCACTCTACATCTTACATATCAATAAAAATACCACACTATAAAATGTACCATGCAAATCATCCGGAAAAAAACAGCACATGCAGACTCAGCAATTATATTTAGATTTGCAGTTGATTATTACCAGTTACCATCTTGTATAACAAACACAATTTAGTGCGCTCTGGTAAAAGTAAATATAACCCCCTGGTTATTAACAATTGGAGCTATCTGTTGCCCACCTAGGCGTACCATTTCATCCGACGAGTTTCAAGAACTTTTACTCCCACTCGAACGTCGCTTTCTAATAACCGGAGACTAGAACTCTAAGCACACTGCATGAGGTTCCAGATTAATTTCACCCAAAGGACGAGCACTTTTTGCCACCATACAACAGAATAATTTAAATTACTTGTCAACCGGGGAGCCAACTTGCTGGTCAACGGACATTCGAAAATCCCTGATTTGCTGGACTTGCTGTTACTAAAGGTATTTCCGATATATACATTAAAGTTGAAAGTAACTTTGACCTAACTTATAATCACTCCCCCATAATAATAACATTAAGTACTAGTATTATATCAAAAGCCTCACTACCAAGGCTTTGTTCTGCTAAAACAAACATACAACATACAATTGTCACATAAAATGAACACATTCAGCGAAATTGACGAAACTGTTGAGTACCTTACACAACTCATCCAAAAAGCTGCTTGAGAAGCTACCCCGTTAAACCACAAAACTGCACCCAAAATCAATAACATACCGTTACATTTACAGCAATTAGGAGCAGAAAAATGCAGAGCCCGTAGTAAATCAGTAAAAAGCAGAAAATCCTCAATACAAGACTATACTAAACACTCTAACCCACCGACTTTATGATGCTATCCAAGAAAACAGAAATGCAACATTCAATTACTATATTTCCACACTCTCACCAGAAGATCACACCATCTGGAAAGCGACAAAAAGCTTAAAAGGCTTATTACTCAAATTCACCCTTAAGAAAACCTGATGAAAGCTGGGCCCGATCAAATGAAGATAAAGCAAATACCTTCGAGGAACATCTGGCTCAAGTTTTCACCCCATTGGGTAATAATATCAATTTTAACACAGAAATTGAGGAACATTTCAAGTAGCCTGGGCAATTATCACTACCCTTGAAGCCATTTTCACCAGCTGTAGTACACAGAAAGATAAAATTGACTAAATCATTCAAAGTCCCCGACTATGATCTCATAGTAGGAAATACATTAAAACACCTTTCTAAAAAAAAGGTTTTACTCATCACAACAATATACAACCGCGTGCTTGCTCTTTACCACTTCCTCACTCAATGAAAATTTGCCGTCATTACTAAGTGTGGCAGACCTCCGAATGGATTCACATCCTACCGACGGATAAGCCTGCTACCCTTATTAACAAAAATCGAACGCTTACTGCTATACAAAATCAAATATGTAACACCTTCAGAAGAGTTAATTTTCACTCACCAGTTTAGCTTCTGTGAAGTACATTCAACCACATCAAACATACCTTCGAAGGGAAAAACTATCTTGGATATCCAAGTCTTTGATAAGGTATGGCGCAGCGGGTTGTTATATAAAGTTAAAAGAAAGTTACTTCACCAAATTTTAACTTAGCGGAGACATGGGCGGACAAATAAAATAAAACAGAAAATTAATAATGTAGAAATGAAAATATTAAGAACGGTAAGAGGCATAGCTTTGAGAGATAGACAAAGAAACAGTGTCATACAAGAGCAATATTGCATTCAAACCATTAACAAGTTGATAAGAATGAGATAGAAGAAACGGAATGAACATGTATACAGGATGGGACCGGACCGAATAGCAAATATATGTAAGAACAACAAACTCTATAGCAAAGACCAGTTGAAAGACTATCAAAAAGGTGAAAACATAATATACAATCAACCACAACAGATACCGACTAAGAGGCTGACGAACAAAAGGAACCCTAGACATGCGAAGAAAAAAAAGAAGAAGAAGCACTCCTCAAAATCTCAATAGTTTTATTATTTAAAATTACATATTTTCTCATTTTTAAAAGTTCTTTAGCAGCTTTCTGTAGCTTTGACCAGTAGTGATAACAGCATTGAAGAAATATAAATAATTTTGTACCAATCAGTCACTTATTAGGGGCAAATAAATAGCTTCTTAATTTTTCAAAAGCGGATGTTATGCTTGTTAACTAATCTATTAAAGTGAAAATAAACATCATCGCTCTTGAGGAGTTTCTCATCAAAACAGTTAAACAGTTTTATAATAAATTAAACACAAATTTGTTTATAGAATGACTTGCTTGAGGTTTAAAAACAAAGCCTTTTTACATCTGGAGATGCACGACATTTTTTGCAATATTTGCACTGAATCGGTCGAATTCTTTTAGATTTTTATTTTTCTTCCTCTGCACGTACCGATCCAGTCTATCTCTAATATAAGTTTTTTATTAGTCATATATCTTTTCCACCTAGTCCTAATTCTTGCTGTACTTTTATAAGTTTGCCGTGTTCGACTTTCCCAAAAGTTTTCTAAAAATCTATAAAACATCCAAGTATCATCTTTTGAAATTCTTTACATTTTTGTATCAGAACATCCATGCTAAATAGTGCATCTCTTGACATTCATTTTTAAATCATTTATTATCAATTGCAAATTCACATTTATTGTGAATTTTGTTTTGTATGATAGTCTTGGGAGGAAAATAAATCGACTTTAATCAATTGTGATCAATTTTATATAGGCATGTTTTATTAACTTTAAAATAGCCGGTACTTTTTTATATTCAACTGTTTTATTATTTTTAGCATTTCTTATTGCAAATTCTACTTCACATTATAGAATTTTTTCTACTTCAAGTTGGTTATCGTAAAAAAGTTGAGCAATGTAGTGTTCTCATACTTTTTTAAGTATTGAGTTCTTAATAATTATATTACTCTTGTCGTCTATGAGAGTGTATGGGCGTTTTCTTTTCTAATTACCTGTTGCTTCTTTCAATATTTTATGTATATTGAATGAATCATGTTGCTCTGTAATTCTTTTGTTTCTGCACTTTTAATTTTACTAACCATTTCTTTTTTGTTCTATTTGTCTTTTAATCATGTGATCAAGTGCTTGTCACCTTTATTCTCAAAACCTCTGCGTTCGCTCATAAGTGTTCGTATTTTTCAGTCATCTATTTATGCCTAAATTCCTGTTTTTTACCTAGCACTTCTTTCTCACTCTCAACTACCTTGTGAATTTTGTTTATGATAGTCTTGGAGGAAAATAAATCGACTTTAACTTCAAGTTGTGATCAATTTTATATAGGCATGTTGTTATTAACCTTATACGGTACTTTTTATATTCATACTGTTTTATTATTTTAGCATTTCTTATTGCAAAGTTTACACTTATAGAATATTTTCATAATATGTTATCGTGAACAAGTTGAGCAATGTACGTGTTGCTTTTACTTCATTTCTGAAACGTATTGAGTTCTTAATAATTATATTCACTCTTAGTCGTCTATGAGTATGGGCGTTTTCTTTTCTAATTACCTGTTGCTTCTTCAAGTATTTTATTATAGTGAATGAATCATGTGTCTGTAATATCTTTTGTTTACATTAAATTTTACTAGACCATTTCTTTGTTCTATAATTTCTTTAATCATGTGATCAAGTGCTTGTCACCTTTATGTCTCAAAACCTCTGCGTAATCGCTCATGAAGAGTTCGTATTTCAGTCCTTATGTATGCCTAAATTCCTTGTTTTTTACCTAGCACTTCTTTCTCACTCTCAACTACCTTCTTTTTTGTTAATTCTTGATTTACTTTACTTCTAAGTTTAGGTTTAAGCAGACTGTATCGTATTTTTAAATTCAAACAAAAGGAATTTCAATTCAAAAGGCCGAAAGACTGAAAAACACTCACTGGGGAAACGGACGCTCTGCTGCAGGAATTGGCTTCCCAGGGCTGTAATTAGGGGGAATCGAGGAGGAGGAGGAAAGATGTGGGCGGAAAAAGGACAAGTTACCCTAATCTTTGCTGCGGGGCCGATCGGAAGCATCTTCCCTGAAGTGGGTCCTTCAGCTGGTCGTGTCCGAGGTTAACAATCGGGTTTTTCTACTTTCCTCGCCGGGTTAAATACAAAGAAAGCGGATCGAGTTTCTCCATCGGAAAATATCGACTCCCGTACATACATACAATCAGCCTACAAAAACAATCAAACACGCCAGCGAACTCTCAGTAAAAATGGTTTATACACACGGAAAAATTAAAGCTGGTCGAACGTTTCCAAATCCATCATGGCTATACCAAACGGCCATAACAGCTCCGTTTTCAATCGACGTCGCCGCGCAGGCGAACTAACCGCCGCGTCTATTTCTAATCAAATAAAACGCTTACGGAGGGAGTCACAAGACGGCCGACCCTATTTTAAAAACCCAAATAAAAAGATTGGTGATTGGCCCGAACACATATCGTTGTCATTTTTTCTTCTGTGGGAGCACAAACTTAGAAAATATTAAAATTTATTGAGTTTGCTCTTAGTTGCAACACTGCCAATTTTCCTAAATATGGAAAAATTTTATTACTAATTATTATCATAAAAGCAATTCCTTTTTGATGTTCGTTATTATTTCTACTAGAAACCCACTTCTAGTAATTAAATTTATATCTCTTTATTACATTAATTAATTTCTTGCATAGAATAGCGTTCTCATGTTCCATGTATCAATCTTGAAGTTGTTTATACGTTATGCGTTCAAGTTCTAAGGTATTCAATTTTTTTTATTTTTTTTGAACAAATACTTGCCCAAGAAAGTTGAAACTTCTGTTACTTCACAACTTTGTCACTATGATTCCAATGGCTGCTGAGAACACTTCTTTAAGGATTTGTTTTGCTCAATTGAAAATCTCTGATACAACAGCGGCTCGATTTAAAAATTAACGGCCATAGAGGGTGTCCTTCATGGTCAGAAATTCTTGGCGGTATCATGGGTTAACATGTTCTGACATTGCCACCCGCGCAGCCTGTATTCGTCGGTCAGCATTTGTGGAACCCATCTTAAAGCAATTTTTATGTCATAATGCAAAATTGAAAGATCCTACAAAAATGCCATTTTTATGGCCGACATCACTACTAATCTTCGATAACAACTTGCTGCACTCTTCGGTTCATTGTCACACAACTTTCGACTTTCTTTAAATCATTGCACTCACAAACGCACATTTTTAACACAAGTAACTCCTTCACCATATGTCTCACTCAATTGGCGATGAATTTCGATGGGTGTTTCAGCACGCAAGAGGAGAAAATGGATGATTACTGTTCTTGAACACTAAACGTTACTATTTAAAGTATATAAAACAACACTCACTACTGTTACCATTTATATTGCAAATTCAGAAATATTTTTTTCAGCTTTTACAACTAGCAGCATCTTTCTACCTACTCTCACTAACGAGAAAAAATTTTGAGACCTTAGAACTTAAACGCACCTCGTATTTTTATTTTTAGTCCGTTCGCAGATTCTTAGTACCCCTGTCATATTTAAATGACGACAACTCCGGACCATATCTACTTCTGTTTTATCATAATGATTGTTCTTGGGAGAATAGTAAAGTAATTTCGCGTTCCTCCCTCACTGCAGTTTTATGACTGGTTATGCTAATTCATTTTCGTCCATAGCTATCCAAAACCGAATCTTAATAAAATATTCCTGAATAAACTGATGCCTTCATTAAGATAGGGTTGCATATAAGATAGATAAGATTTGGGGTTCGGAAATGATTCCTCTCAATATTAAAAAGTAAGGGAGGAACAAGTTGCGCGTGGGTAGGATCGCTTTCTTGAAGTAGATTTGTCCCATCTGGTATTGCAGAGTGTTCACTCGCTACCACAGTTGGGGAAATTGGAAGTAATAATATTTATATGATTTTTAACAAACTGATTTATAGTTGGTATACCTCTAAATAGTTGACAAATTGATCGATTCCTACATTTGGTCTGCGAAATATATTTGAATTGCCAGATAATTTAAATACCCTTTTTGCAAACTTGCATTTAATTTAATTTATTAAATAACATTTATTATTAATAAATAATATTTTGATAAATATACGACTATGTTTCCAAAAACAAATTCTAATTGAAACTACAACAATCACTTTTATTAACTTTAGAGACAGACTTTCATTCAAATGAATGTACATATTTAAGTATCATCAACTTAACAAGCATAAATTTGGCCACGCTTGAAAATAAATGATAAATTGAGCTTAGTGCCTAAATAACAACAACTTGTTGGTTGCTCTTATCTTAAATGCCGTTTGTTATTCTGCAGACTAAATTAGTTAAAAGTCATAAAGTGTAATGCACTGTGCAATTTAACGATTTTGTAGAACCAGTGTAATGTTATTCAGCAGTTTGCTTTCTGGTAGTTGCGTAGCAAACAGCTTTAATTAATAAATTTCTGTCAAAATAACACAAAAGTCGGAAAACCCATAGGTGTATGTGACGTCTTAGTATAAAGTTAACTTAAATTTATGTTAATACGCTTAATAAGCCAACGAGACTGTAGTTTCGGTAAGTACACTCAACCGAAAAAAATACTTCCCAATCTTTTTCTTAGTGGACCGGTACAATTAAACTACGAGGACAATTAAGAAATAAATCTCCGTTTGGTTATCACTAGCTTGCATGCATAAATACAGAACCTTTACTACGCACACTAAAAGCCTAGTATATAATCGCCGAACAAATTAAGGCATTTATATTACATCTTTACTTATCACGTTTGGTCTGTAAATATTACGCAATTTGCGATGAATCGCAGCTAAACACACAAATTATAGTACTGCACACACTTTACATTTGGCGGAATTTCTTATGGCCGAGTTTATTTTCAATTAGTGTAGAGAACGCGTAACCAAAATATTTCTCTTCCACCCCACATTACCCACGGAACTAATGCATACAGCGCCACATTATAGTCGAATATAATTTATGTTCAAATAATTTTAATAGTAACTTTTCATTTAAGAAACTGCACATAGAGAAAACTATTTTATTATCATATTTAATGAATTATAAGATGTTTCAAAACGATATGAACGATTTTAGTGTGCTATGTTTTATTCATACACTATCACACCACGTATAATGTAGCTATACAAGTTCAATTTCCAACGGTTATCAAAAAGTCACATCGATTCAATGTGAGCACCATTTGTTACTCTACAAATCTTAATGCGGTAATTTTAGCCTTGCTAAACGCGTCGCAGTATGTTCTCATTAATGGTTTGCATCGGCTGTTCTAATGAATCTTGCAGTTACACACGTCTTGAGTGAGTGGTGATTTATAAACAGTGTTTTTTGCATACCCCACAAAAAGAAGCAATACGGAGTAAGGTTCGGTGGCTTTGGTAATTATCCTACAAGATGTCGATCATCGTCAATATCATGTTCCTTACCCTTACAAAGAGCCTATTCGCTGAAATGTATCTTACCAATTTTCATTGGAGTTCTTTGCTAGCGGTTCTCTATATAACTGACGTTTCAGTCACTATCCTATTCACGTAAAATTCTAAAACTCAAAATGCCCTTACTTCTCTACTCACAGTCAGTTTGTAATGTATCGTTTGTTTGCCACTTGCAGATAGGATTATGCAATCTTGACAGTATGTGTCTGAGCTTATTTCATACAAACTTTGTTGATCATAAATAATTTTATATTCCTAGTGGAACATGTTATCGTTTAAACCATCTTTGAATGCCTTGTATTGGAATAAAACAATTATTTATTCATTAAAAGTTTGAATACGGTGGTAATCAATATTGTAATTAAAAAAAACAATAAAGTTTTATTAAAAAAAATTATCTTGAGTTGTGTTTTTTAATTATTCAACTTTAGAATTAACGTTTTTGAAAACTATAAAATTATGTCTAATTATGATCTCCAGTGGTACTAAGACCATTATCTTTCTTTATCGGGTTTATTGTCGTCCTTATTCTCATTTTATCTAGTCTCCTAAATAGCTCCAAGATTTTTGCATCACCCAGTTTTTCTGCGATATGTTACTATCGTTTTAGGTCAATATTTATTAGAAGTTGAGAAATTTGGGGCTCCTTTACCCACTCATTCGACACACAATCTTCTTAGTTGCAATTGATGCTAGCAATCTCAGGTAGGTCTAACACAACGGCACGAATATTAGATAGTTGCTTACTTTACATAATTCCATTCTTCGTTCAGAAGAAAAACTACCAGGATATTAATCTTCTTGTGTCATTGATTACCTATTTTTCATTGGTTTCTTTTTATAATGTTTCTCAATTCTTTCTAATAGCTGGGACCTTATCTACGCCGATTTATTTGTACTGTTTGTTACTGGTAGTCTTAAAAAATAATCTAAACTTTTAGGGTTTTGCCACGAAGAATTTTATCTCCATCGCTATCTAGTTAATACACTTTAATGATGTCATTTTTATCACTTTATCACACCTGAAGATAATCCTGTTTTCAATGGAATTAAATATATTATTATCGTATCGATACTCTCCTCTTGTCACTGGACGATTAATTCACACGACTTGTACTAAATGTTATATTAAGTTTATATTGCTTAGTTGTCATAGAGTATAATAATTAAACCTATTTGTCAGCTAACATATTCCTACTAATTTCTCTTGGTTTTTACTATACTTTTTATTTATTGTTTCTATATGATTGTTGGTTGTATACTACGTGTTGTACTGCATCTTTAAAAACTAGATTATAAGAAAATTTTGAAAAAAAATCCTATTTTCATATACGAATTAATGTCAAAAACAACAACTATTTTTATATTTTTATATGTTTGCTATTTCAAGACAAATAATTCTTGATATGCTTCTTCAATGTGATCAAATGACTCATAACAGCAATCTTTCAAGAAGTGCGCAAAAAATCAGGATTATAAATTTTAACCTGTTTAGTCTCTATGGCAGCGGGCACGTAGGCTTGTTGAAGAAAATGTTGTTTATTGTTGATAGAAGCCGAATATTTTTATTTTAAGACTTCGTAAACACATTCCTATTGCACGCTCTTCAACTGGGAAGTTACGGATTTTTTATTTGGTACCAATATAAAGTGTACAGTACTGCCATTCACCAAATTGACATCATTCTTGCGAAAACTGTCCTATCCATTAACTTGTGAGACATTTCGGCTTCAGAGCTTGAATCGACCAGAATTCAACAAGGTAACTTATTTTTTATCACAAATGACAATGTGGTTTGAGTAATAGCGCCGATTGTTATGTGTAATCCAATGAAATTGTTACTACACTATAAATATGAAAATTATAATAAAACTTTTTGCAAATTTTAACAAGCTTTCTTACAATCTGGTACAAATGCTTTTCTGTTTGTCATAAACAGATATTTGGGTAGCGGGTAGGTACTCTTAACGAACCCAGATCTACCTCAAGGATGCGATCCTCCCCACGCAAGCCATGGTTCTCTCTCATTTCTAATACCGAGGAAAATCATGTTCAAACTCTTAATTATTTTTAACTTATTTATTTATAAGTCCTACAAAGACATCCCTACCGGCTAGGAAGGCAACGGGAAACCACCTAGTTAAAAATTCATGATTATGACTGATGAATACAACGGCCCTGAGTACAGAAGCTACTTATAATAAATGTGGGGGGAAAGAATCTTTCGGTTACCTAAAATCAGATATATATTTAAAAAAGTAGAGTATTGGAACGTGGTCTGTGAATAACATGTATGATCCCGGAGAAATTCACAACACCATATGAGAAATGAAACGATTGGCCCAACAATAAAAAAAAATCATAATAGACAAACATACCATATACTATCCGGGACAAGATAGCTCTTACCACAGAAATAGGGTTGCAATAAACCTTTTAAAAGATATAGCTGGAGCGACTAAAAACGTAAAACAACAATCAGATAGAATAATAATTATACACCTCTAAGCTAACGTAAATACAAACATAATGCAAGTCTACATGTCAACCGGAGTCCATGAAGAGAAACAGGTAAAACAACGACGTACTAACATTTACTAAAAAAACATAGTCACTATCGTCATAGGAGACTTCAATGCAAAAATTGGAAAAGGAAAACCGGCAGATATCATTGGAGATTACGGATTAGGCTTAAGAATTAATAGAGGCGACATATTAGCTGCATTCTGTCTACTACCTGACAATTACAAATAGGTTTTTCAAGCCACTTAAACGGCGCTTGTACACATGGATATCACCTGCAGATTTTCCATAAAAAATCGATAGAAATCAAATAAATAACCTACTTCTGGAAAAGATAAAAGTGCGCTTTAAAAAAGTTATCAAGTATCAAAATACAATAATCAATATAGATAGAAGTACAATTGCTAACGAACAGATACGACAAGAAATAACAGAACAATCGGAAAATGAATTTCAAACAGTAACAGTAAGCGAAGAAAATGCAGGTAAGACAGAGAAAATGTAGAACAAAACCAAAAAATACTAATAAATGTATAGAATAATAAGCTATAGAAAAATAAAAAGCAATAATAGATGACAGAAGACATTCTTAGACTAATGGATCAAGGAAGAAATATAGAAACATAAATAATAGGGAATATAAAAGGATACAAAATAAGATAAAGCAAAATATAAGGCAAACAAAACCAAAGTGGCATGCTCAACAATGTGCCAAAATAAAAGATTATGAGAACAAGCACGACCTTTTCCATCTGCATAAGAAAATAATATAAATAAATGGTAGAAAACAAAAATATCACCTTCGAATTGTAGAAGACTGAAATGGAAACAAACTGCTAGATATAAATCAACAACTGCTCAGATGGAAAGAATATATATCAGGTTATTTGATGACAACAAGCTAAATTACAAACAAGTGGAAGCTGCTTCAGGGCCTGTAATTATTAAAGAAGAAGTCATACAAGCAATAAAATCTCAAAAATCGGAAAGCAACTGGACCATATCGAGCGAGCACAGAAATACTCAAACTTCTAAAAGAAAACTGAATCAAGGTTCTAACGAAATTCTTTAACACCATATGTGAGACAAGAGAAATACCGATGGATTGACTAAAATCAACTTTTGTAATGGTTTCCAAGACAATAAGAATAAAAATTGACGAGCACAGAACAATTATCCTGATAAGTCATGTTTTAAAGATTTTCCTATGTGTAATACAGAGTAGAATGTATAAAAAATCAGAAGACGAGATTGAAATGACTCAATTCGGCTTCCGAAACAAGAGAAGCACTGTTTAGAGTCCAAATGTTGATTAAAAGAAGTCTTCATATTAATCACAATATATTTATGCACGATAGACTTCTAATAAGCTTTCGACAATGTTTACAATGATCAAGATTTTAAAAATATCGGGCATAGATGATAAAGACGTTAGAATCATTAATGACATACCGGCACCAAACATCAACAATAAGAATGGAACATCAACTGCTCGATAAAATTAACACAAAAAGGAGTCCTTCAGGGCTGTACACTGTCCCCATTAATCTTCAACCTGTACTCAGAGGGGATATTTAATGAGACCTTTGCTGATGTTGAGGAAGTAATAAATATTAACGGTTTAACAATTAATAACATTAAGTACGCTGATGACATGCCAATAAGAACCAACAGCAGTAAGAGTTTGCAAAATTTAACGAATCAATTAACAGATAAGTGCGAACAATTCGGCTTGAAACTAAACATCAAGAAGACTCAATATATGATCGTAAGTAAATAAAAGGACGTAGAAGACAATGGCATATCGGTAACCGACACAGCGTTGTAGAAGATCGAAAAATTGATTTATCTGGGAAGTACCATCAATGAAAACTGGGACCCATCCGTGGAAATTAAGATCTGTGTAGAAAAAGTAAGGGCAGCATTTATTAAGATGAAAAACGTTTTATGTACTGGTAACCTAAGTATGAGGACGGTAAGATGCTATGTCTTCCCTATTCTATTGCATGGTGTAGAAGCGTGGACACTAACAAAAGCCACACTACACACTACACACACGACTACAAGCCTTCGAAATGTAGATGTACAGAAAGTTATTAAAAATAAGCAATAATGAGGTACTGACACAAAGAAATAAAGAATTGGAAACAGTCAAAACTATAAAAAAGTCGCAGTACTTCGGTCACATAATGAGACACCCCGAAAAATATGAGATTCTCCATTTATTCATACAGGGAAAAATGGCCGGTTAACATGGGCCAGAAGAAGGATTTCCTGACTGAAGAACTTACGAGATTGGTATGGGAAAACAACCATTCAATTGTTCCGAGCAGCAGTCAATAAAGCCGCCATAGCCAACATGAAAGCGAACGACCGTTTACGGCCAATGCACCGAAAGAAGAATAAACACATATGTCAACTCTATTGTTAACATCGTTCATCTTCAAGATGAATTTGATAATAATATAGATATAGTTGTGCTCTAGCACTATTTGCGTCATATATATAGTTAATAGGGTGATGCGTACTCTATAAGTTTTGTTAACATCTGTCATCTGTTAGGTTTTATTTAAATTTGTGTTTTTTATAATTTTTTATTTTAATTACTTAGTCCTGAATGGTCACCATGAATTCTTCGATCTCTCCAATCAAATTCCCTTTATTCAATTTTGTTTGACGCTTTTTTCGATGTTTATATTATTATTGTCATCATCGTACTTTAAATAATTAAATATCAGATTACTTTGATTATTGTTATTTATTTAAAAAAAAATTGACAATGCGGTAGGTTTTGAGCATCGTTAACTTTTATATAGCACTGCAAATAAAAATGTTGCACATGCCGTAAAGTAGCTTTTCTAAAATTTTACTATTTACTGAGGTGGTATCGAATGTGTGCAATAAAATACTAAGTTTTCAAATAAACAAATCTTATTAATTAGTTGCTATATAGTAAGCTACTTAGACTAAAAATTAAAATGTAGTTTTTTCTCCGAAGAAAAAAGGTTAAATATTCTCGGCTTAATTCATTTACGCGTTGCCCCAATAGTAAGTTTTCATATTTTTTCTCCACCATATATAAATATGATTAACAGGAAAATTTTGGCACGTACACGGTGCGTCTTTTTAATCGCGCTATATAAATTCTATTACAATCAGAGCATACTGAGTCGTATGGTTTGTTAATAAATATAAAGATGTTCACTGAAGTATGTGTAATGTAGTAAAATTCAGCAGAACAACAGTCGGTAGAATTATGTCAGATGTGCTGGGTGCATAAGGTGCAGTTTTGGCACAACCTGTCTCTTTTTAACCCGTTATAGAAATGAAGAGAATGTCTTAGTTAAAAATAGCGTGACCGAAGATGAGACTCGGTACATTCTTCACTTCTGATAGTAAGACAACATGATGTGATGTCTAGCAGATGAAACCCGCATAAGAAAGTGCATTTTTCTCTGGAAAAATTATGAGAATTGTCTTTTGATTTATTATATGCTGTAGGTACGATCAGTCGAGACATGTATTTCCAAATACTAAAAGTTTCCGGGATGCTATTCGTTAGAAACGATCGGGGAGTTGCTTGTCGTTATCAATATTAGAATTTTTATATTGCATACGATATTTCGCCATTTCTATTTTAATGATATTTTCTGTTTGCTGTAGATCTGTATTTGCCAGCCTATTATGTCACATTAATACGCAAGTAATGATATAACGTAAGGATTTATTGCTTTTGTTTCTTATATTTGATTTACTGGACAATATTTTTCTATATTATCTATTAGTAGCTTCTTCACTTAGCTATGTTCAATACGTTTTGCCTGTAACAATTGTTGTAGCCCTCCTTATATTTGGAGTTTGACGTTTATTCAGAATAATTTGAATTTCGTAAGACACACTCGATACTCCAACAATGCCGTCGCATGGTTCAAGTAATAAATAAGGAGCTAAAAAGCAACAATATTGCGTAACTATACTACTAGATGTAAGCCAGGCTTTTGATAGGGTTTGGCACCCAAGCCTATTAACAAAGGTTAAAAATTTACCACAGGAATATTTCAACTTGATCAAATTTTATCTATCTAATAGAACAATTCCAAATTAAATATAGCAGTGCAACATCCAGTTTATATCCAATAACTGCAAGAGTTTCGCAGGGCTGTGTTTTGGGACCCCAATTATACACCCTTTGCATGGCAGATTCACCAACAGACAGAAACACACACATTCGTTCGCAGACAGTACTTGCCAAATATAAAAATCAAGCAGAGCCTGCTGGCTATGTCCAAAACCACCTACTCTCTTTAAAGATGGCTTTTAAAATAGCATGTTAAGGTTAGTGGACAAGAATCCCAGCATACAATATTTACCCTCTGAAAAGGACAATGTCTAACTCTGAAAATTAATAACCAAATATACCGCAAGTTGAAGAAGTCAAATTCCTTAGGTTAACCCTTGATAGTTTACTAACTTGGAAGAGACACATCGCCAAAAAAACGCAAACAAATCGACACAAAAGCACGACAGCTTAGCTGACTAATAGGACGAAAATCAAAACTAACACTATAAAACCAGTTGCTCATCTACAAGGCTATCATCAAGTTTATTTGGAATTATGGCTCATTTGGGGTTATGCCAGAAAGTCCAACATGGCAATCATACACAGAGTCAATCAAAAATCCTCCGAATGATCGTTATGTTACCTGATTTGTGTCAAATCACACCATCCACACCGAGCTTAATATTCCTTTCGTTCAAGATATCATTCACGAACAATTATGATCGAATCCAATACCACAATAATCCTTTATTGGAGAAACTTACCCATAATGCTGACCATAAAAAACTCAAGCGTTCCTGGGCCATGGATCTTAAATGAGACTATAAGAATACCACAGCAGGGTGCAGTCCTCATCATGTCATACAATTATGATTGCATTTTTTTCTGTGTATATAATCATATAATGTTATAAAGAGTTATAGAATGTATACTCTAATTACTGATTACTTAAATATTCAGATTAAATTTTATATTTACAAAGTTTGTAATTAATTCTACTATTTCAATTGTGAAATGTTTTATTTGGTAACCATATGTAGATGTCTTAAATGTGTTAGATAGTAGGATCCGTGCTAGACAATAAAACAGTGCACTAAAGTAAATCCCTTAAAAGATTTCACGACTTATAGTTATTGGGTTACTTATTATATTAATGTATTAAGTGTTAAGATAAATAACGCTTTGCCAGTTTTGTTTTATCTTTTTTAAATGTTACTTAACTTATATTTCCAAATCTTTCAAGATCTAAGACTGTCAATGTAGCAAATGTAAGTTTCTCCATTTAAATTATGCTTTTATGATATTCTGTTTATGATGAATTAACCTTTACACACTTTAGTCTTTGTTAATTTCTTTCAGTTTTTCGGTCAGAATTATCATTTTTGTAAATGTGTTTGCCTGTTTGTTTAGCAACTCACTATACTAATTTTACACAATGTATGTGGACATAATCGAGCTATATTTTGAAAAATATCCACTTTCTATAAACGTTGTTTCTTAAATCAGAGAGCTAAGTAACAAGAAATGTTACAAAATAATAAATGATTTCAAAAACCTTTGTAATCATTTATTCATATGTTTCATCAAATGTAAATTTGCTGATGTGAATCAGTTACTCCGGTAATTGTGAATATCGACATTTCCTTTTGCTTTTTAGTTATGTGTGCCTTTTATTGCGTTTTGTAGAATTTTCAAATTTATTTCTGACATTGTTAGTACGGCTATTGTGTTACAGTTGCGTTTTTCAGTTTGACGGCATGGGGTGCTATTTTATTAGCATTTAATGTTTTGTAAATTGTTTTGTATTGTCCTGAAATATCTTATTCTGTTTTTCCACTAACAGATATGATTTTTAAGTCAAATGGGATACGTTGCCAGCTTTTGTTTGGAGAAAAGCGAGATGATTGAAGTGAACACTACCAAAAGTGTCAAAGTAACAGGTGGAATTAGATGAAGATTTTTTCTTCTGTTCCCAAGTCAGAAAACTTGGCTTAATCTAAAATTGTTTGTCTATAGATACCAAGACATCAAAGAGTATTTTTGAGTTCTTATATATATCTACGATTTTACAGCCGACGCTATTTTCCTTCTCTTAATCTAACTCTCCGCCTTTTTCTATCTTTCCATTCTCCCTCCTTTAAATTTTTCTTCTCCATCGCTTCATCCGCTTCGTTCTGTCATGATCGTCTAGGTCTTCCATTTTTTCTTCTCCCTATGGGACTCGCTTTATCCATCTATCATTAGGTGCTTTTCTTACATACCCATACCACGACAGTCTTTACTTTTTTATATATGTAATTATATCTTAATGTACTTCCATTCTTCTCCGTATCTTATCATTTGTCATTCTGTATAGTTTTGCTGTTATTAACTTTCGACAGCGGAACGCTATAGGCGAAAGTTAATAATTTTAACATGGTGTTTTTCTGTCTGTCTGCCTGGAGACAAGATAACTTCCGATATAATCATTGCATTCACTTCAAACTAGGCATACTATATACCTTAGGTCAATACCTTCTTCGCTATTGAATTTCATCCAAATCGGCTAAAGGTCAACGGGTCAACGGTGAGGTCAAACTTTTTTCCATCACATAACATATGTCATGTGAAAGCATTCGAAAGCAGACATCATAAGGAACATTAAGTTTATTTCACCTCTCGCTAATTCGCCACACAGCTGTCGAAAGTTTCATTTATGGTTTTACACCATTCTCGTTTTTCCTTGTTTTTTCTTTATAACCCAATTTCTGGAGGCATACGTCAAAATACTTCAATCTATTGCATTGTAAATAATTATTTTGGTCTTCCTGCTGATGTACGTATTTCAGATAATTGGGTGTAGTTATTTTATGCACATTTGTGTTTGTCCTAATCTACATTTTATATCGTTTTTTGTGTTTGCATTTTACGTGATAAATAATCTAAGGTACTTAAATTTGCTGACTCCAGCTATCTGTAAGTTCTTCTCTACTTCTGAATTATGCAATTTGTTTTCGTTGCTGAAATTTATTTTCAACCCCTCATTCGTATATCTTCTCTTAGCTTTTGACTATATAGTTTAAGTTTTTGTCTTTCCTGTGCTAATATCACCTAGTTATAAGCAAAACTGAGTAATATAAAGACTTTTGTTTCTAATCTGGAATGCCTTTTCTTTAAATTTTCTCTACCGGTTCTTTAGTGCGTACTCTAGAAATATCTTAAATAGGGTAAGTAATATAATGCATCCCTGTAGTAGATTTGGATTACAAATATCATATTGCCCTTGTAAAGATTTCTCACTGTCGCTATCGCTTTCTGGTATACTCTTATCTCCTGAATCGCCCTGCATAACTGACTCTTTGAGATCATGTGATGTCTTCTTCAAATTTATAAAAACCAAGTGAACTCCCCTGTTCTTTGCTATCTTCTTTTCGATAAGTTGTTGTTGTCCAGCTTGGCCTTCTCCTTTTTTAATATTTGATCTTCAATTTGGTTCTTTACTACCCTTCCATAAATTATTCCCATTGCGGCTATTACACTTATACTTTTGTAATTTTCAAAAACTTGTCGATCATCCTTCTTAAAGATTAAAGTTATGTGTGCCGCTTGCCATTCCGCAGGTATACTTCCCCCCCACCCGTTTATTATAGCTTGAAACATTCTTTGAATTACGCACTGTAGTTTTTCTAATTAATATTTAATCAGTTCCGGTACTATTTCTACAGGTCCTGCTACCTTCCTGTTCCTAGTGGCCGTAAGTTCCTTTTGTACGTCTATGAGAGTATATGTAACTTGATCCTCTTCTAGGTTTGGTCGATTCAGCTTATATTTGTTTTTTTCTTAGAACTTTTCTCTCTTCTCTGTTAGTAGCTATTTTTCTTCTTCTATGTATGGTATGCAATTTTTTTTCTTATTTGTCTTTCTATCACTGGTCGTTTTTTTTCTTTAGCTATAAGCCTTTTAACTTTTCTATTTTTTGTCTGTATTATTTGTTTCCTGGTTTGGTAGTCAACTATTTTGCGTATACCTGCTTCTTTTCTTTTATTACTTTTGTGGTGTTTTCTGAAAACAAAAATTTCGTTGCATTATCTTTATTTTCTCCAAATGCTTCAAACACTGCCTGTTTAGTGCTTTTATGTGTAAGCATGTATCCTCTACTACAATCTGTTTTGATACACTGCTTTATAGATTCGTCTTGAAGAAGGTATACTTTAAACTTTACTTCAGGTTTAACAGTTTTTGTTTGTTGTGGATTTGTTTTGTTTTTATCTTTGTTCTTTGTATGCCCCATTCACGCCAATTTTAGCTATCAACAGTCTGTGGTCAGTGTCACATTTTGCCCTCTCTTAACTCGGATGTCAGTTATTGTCAAAGTAGTATTTTTTCTGACAGTGATGTAATCAATAATAGAGCAGATATTTCTTTTGGTTATACCCAGGTTTATTTATGAATATCTTTGTGTTGTAAAAACCCATTAATTATCTTAAGAGTCAGTTATTGTTTCACATATTTTTGTTATTGCGTTTCTATTATCATTGACTACGTCTGGTCCAAAGTGGCCGATTATCGCATTGTTCTTCGTTTCTGTACTTTTGTTCAAGTCTCTAACGATTATAATTTCTTGATTGGTTTTAATCTTCAAAAACTCTTTCCACGACTTATCTTTTTTTTCGAAATTTGGCCTATAGTCATTTGGTCTATATACCCCCAGAATAACTATGTTTCTTCCGTAGATCTTGCTCTTTAGTTTCCACATTGTTTCACTTATTGATTTCCAGTTGTTAATTATCCTACTGTATAGTCTCTTCAGTAATATAGCCTTCTTGGGGTTTTTGTTCTTTCTTCACCCCGCTCCAGCAATATATTATGTGCTCTATACTTTTTGTGTTGTTTTTTATTTTACTGGTTACTACTAAATCTAGCTTCAATCGTTTAAATTCTGCCACCACTTCTCTACTTTTAGTGTTTCATCTTTAAACATGTTTCCATTACAATTTCTTCTTCTTCCGGTTGAGATTTAAACTTGATTTATGAGAATTTGTTGTAGAATTGTCACCCATCTCCGTATCTGTTAGGACTTCCTCGACTTAAAGTTAAATGTTTAAAGAAGCAATCTGTTATACTTTACATAATCTTTTATCATGGTTTCGATTATTTTTTTGTAATTGTTTATTCCGTATTTATAGTGAAAAACGGCTATAAAAACAGACGTTAACACAATCTTATAATATATATAACCGTTCCAACTTAATAGCTGTATGTTTAGGAATGCCGACACTGCAAATTAGAGTTTACGAGCTGTTGGTAAATCAAATGGTTCGTAATAAAGTGCACACCTTAATTATCTAACGCAGAAAAATGTTGGCGTTTAAGTTATCCCGTTTTGCATTATAAGAATTTGTTTTATAGAGACAATAAAGAGGCGAGTTCTAAATTACTAAGTTAATGTTCCTACTTTAATAAGATTGTACTTGATATCTTATTTTATATTTAAACATTTACAGTTAAATGCTATAAAATGACTATTGTAGTTTATGGCTTTCTTAAAATTAAATGACAAAAACAAAATTTAAGGTTGTCCGGTAAAAAAGCTCTACAAGAAAATATTTTATTGCATTTATTCCGCTGGCGCTCATGTGTACATACGAGATTTGCCCGAAAAATATTAAATCAGTGCTAATATAACAAAAATAATAAGAGTAAGATGTAATGCGTATGCCTGAATGATGACAAGTGCAGTGACTGGGTCGGCGGGAAGTTAGACGGCGCTGAATGAGTACATATAGTCGCAATTGTAATAATTGAGCAAGTCCCAGAACTAAAATTCGTGTCATGTTATGGTTTAGATTTATTATCCCGTGACTTCTGGATGTTTCCAATACGACGAGACAATTATTTATAATTCCAACACAAGATTAACAAAATCTTTTAGCTAGTGATGATGTCTGCTCCAAAAATATCCAGCGAATGTTACTAATAAAAATAGTTACCGCATTTGCGATGCAACCCGGCAGCCGATGAAGATAAACGCATGCGTAAATGAAGACGATTTCACTGGCTAAATTAGTTTGGAGTTGGTGACTAAACACATGTAAGGTGTAATCGTCGCATTTGCAATAAGTGAACGAGTAGAGCAACGAATTTTTATTAGAATTTGTTGACATAACTAAAACCTTTGTTCACAGAAACATTTGGATGATTAAGGTTTTCGAAAATATACAATTAGTGCAACAGAAGTAGGGCATGATATAAACAACTCAGAGGTAGACAGGAATTTATCGAAAATATTTCAAGTTTTGGTAAACCAATGATCAGAATACTGGCAAATGTTAAACATGCAAAGACTACAATTATTAAGACTCGGTGACTAATAATCCAAAACTAAAAGATGAACTGAGACTTTTAAAATCTGCAGTGACAATAACTCAATCAATTTAAATGATCTGTCAAAATATGCATGCACACAAAAATATGTTAATTTGCATATATTCCAAGCTTTAATAATAACTATTTCTGTAACTAATTAAATAATTGGCTGTTTCAAAAATCATAAACTATCTAAGCTTGAAATGAAGTATTACAATTAAAATTAATAATATTTGGAAAAAATTTTAATTAATCAATTATAAAGTCTAATGGAAGAATATAGAGCTTTTATTTTTGTAAGTTGAATGATTTAGGAAGTGACTGATTTTTAACAATTTACGTTTGTCTTTATTAAATGCTTTCACAAGGGACAGCAATGGTGATCATAACAACTGATTTTCCTTTACCAATCCTATAAATAGGAGTAGAATAGTCATAGTGAGAGAAGTCGTACGTCATCTCACAACCACCCTCCCTATTTCCACCTATCCATGGGGGAACGGTTTTGCCTACATCGTCACCGACTTTTTCAATGACTGTTTTGAACATAATTGCTGTCTCTACTACACAGATACGAATCTTGACCACATGAATATTATCAACCAAGTTGTAGGACGCCTGCGAGTGTAATTACCCGAAGAACATCTGGACTCCGCGTCCTCCAGAGGATCAACACTATGAAGCCGCGCAAAACTCCGGGGTCACATGGCATCTCTAAGCAGTTTACGATAGACAACACGGTCCTCCTCATTTCCACTTCTCAATTTCTTAGAAGGTAACGGATGTGACAATATTCTCCAGTCCTGAAAAGTTCGGTTCATTGCCCCAGGACTATCAGTCAATTAATCTTCTGTCGACCATGGAAAAGACTGTGGATCAAATCATCTACCAGTGCCTAAGGATCAGTTTGCGTTCTGCTCTAAGCATTCCAACATCTATCAGCTACTTCAAGTGGTAAGAAAATCTTGATAAGCTTCTAAAAGAAAGAAGCCTTTCTTGACATAGTAAACATCCCCTGCCAGCGGTACAAATAATCCAATCCTTCATATGCGGCAACAAGTTTCGTATCAAGTTCAACGGAGTGAAGTCATTTGAGAGCTATTTCTAAGCCAGCGTCTTTTAAGACTTTATATTCCAGACATGCCGACAATGCCATCAACATTTATGGCCCAATATGCAGACGACACGGCGGTACTGACCAGCCCTTTGCGTTTATATGTAGTAGTATGGTGACTCCAGGAATACCTCGAGATTTTCGAAGACAAGTGATACCGGAAAAAGATAGGAATCAATGTCAAAAAAAGTACAGTAGTCCTTTTTCCATCAGGACAACCTGGCACCACTCAGGATCTTCAATCGGAAAACACTCTCAAAAAAATACAAAGTATCTTAATTCTGTACCTAAAAAACCTACGTAAAGCAAAGACAGCCGACAAAGTCCTAAGCCTTATGTTTCATCCGCGGAACCGGTTGTCCTTCCGCAACAAGATGACTATTTATAAAAGCATTTTGTAAATCATAATTATGTGCCCGACACCCGATGTGGAGATATGCCACCGAAACCTATGTCCACAAACTCCAGGTAGTTCAAAATCAGACATTAAAGTCCATCTTTGGCACTTCCTAGTACGTAAAATACACTGTTTATTAAGTTACATGATTGTATTTTTATAATTAATATTTATTTCTTGATTCAACCATCAACTAAATACACAGATTTGATAACAATTTATCTAAACCAGAAATTAATTAATAATAATATTTTTAATAGTATTTTCAGATAGTTACATAAATTTCTATTATGTATAAAACTGATACTTACTAATACTTTACAAAAAATTCTGCAACTTAACAAGTTAACTTATTAATTTTACTGGGAATTATAGCACTCTCGTAATAATTACTTTAAATAGTATATAACCATCCTGTCACGAGAAGACTATTCATTATAAAAACCACCAAAAAATTTAAAGGACCTGCTGCAAAGATTCCACCAATAAGAAAACTGGATGCTAACGGGGCATAAACCAAAGAAGAAAATGCGAAAGTACGACCAAAACATTTAGCAAACTTTAAACATGAATCTCGGTTAACAATATTGAAAATGAAGAAATAAAAAACTTTCTAGATGCGCTCTGTCAATTATCACAATTCATTAAATACTTATTATCAGTCAAAGTTCGTCAAGAAATAAATAGAACAAATTTATTTAAAGCTCCTGGTTATAATTTAGTAGTTAAAAGCTTACCAAAAAGCATTTGTGTTAATAACAATTTATAATAGCATGAAGCGCCTGTGCTACTACCCCATTGCAAAGCCTGGAAATTTTTTGTTCAAATAAAGAAAACAGTATCTATAAATAACCAAATCCCAGAATATCAATCTATGGTACAACAATGTCATCGAATAACAAATAAAAGTAAAATTAGTCTTAAGGGGGAAAATCTGTGCTGCAGTCTTTTTTGATGTGCAGTAAACGTTTGACAAGATCTGACATAAAGGGTTATTATTTAAAATCAAAGTAAATCTGCAAAATATACGCAATTCTAAAATTATATCTTGGTGTATGATATTTTCAATTTAAGACCAACAGTGCATCATCTAGACACCATCTTGTCAAGTCTGGCACTTCTCAGGACAGTGTCCTCGGGCTATTCCTCTATCTAATGTTTACATGCCACAAAAGAGACTGCAATAGCTACAGTTGACAACGCCATAGTAATCCCATCATCAAATAGTAACCCTTGACAGTATTGTTGAAAAGTAAATAATGAAAAATCGTCTCAAGTTTCTTTATAATAAAATGACGCAGTTTCCCAGTGTCAACTTCAATAATGAACTGATCTCAGAAAGAACGGTAGTCAATATCTCGAGACTCACCTAGATAAAAATCTGTATGGGAAATACTACATTAAGGCTAAAAAGACTCAACTAAACTTAAAAGTAAAACAAATGTCCTGATTGCTTGGAAGAAAGTCGAAATTATCTCTACAAAATAAGTTAATAATATACAAAGTAATCCTCAAACCGATTTAGACATACCAAATTGAGCTTTGGTACTACAAAAAATCGGCCAGCACCAAAATACTTCACACCTTTCAATCTAAGAACGCTTCGTATTTCGAATTTCCTTCATAAACCATGTAACCGTTTTGCTTACAAACAGAACCAAGATAATGTACCAATTATAACAATTAGCACGTAAGTGAAGTTTATAATCAACTTCTGGCAGGAGGACGACTCAAAAGGATGTGACCAGAAGACGTTGTGGATTAGGTGAGATCAACGTTGAGGATTGGTTTCTAATTCTTCTTCTTCTTCTTCTTTGTCCATCCCTCATACCCTAAGGTGTCGGGTCCTCTATCCATTTTCGAAATCTCTTCCTGTCCCTAGCGATTTGTTTAGCTTCTGCCATGCTTTTCCCTCTCCTTTCCACTTCCTTCCTGATAGTTTCCATCCATGTTTGTCTTGGCCTTCCTCTTCCTCTTTTTCCTTCTCTTCTTGCCTCTAATACCCTTCTTGGCAGCCTTTCTTCTCCCATTCGTGTCACGTACCCAAACCTCATTAGTTGTTTTTTCTGTAGTGTTTCCACTAGCGGTTCTAGGTCTAACTCCTCTCTTGTTGTGATGTTCCTCACTCTGTTCCTCACTCTGTCCCTCTTTGTTCTTCCGACTATACGTCGCAGGTACTTTATTTCCGCAGCCGTTAATTTACTTTTGCTCTTGCCTTGTAGCGGTATGCTTTCTATTCCGTATGTTAATGTAGGTAAGTATATTGTTTTATACAGGTGGAGCTTAGTCTCTTTGCTCAGATCTTTCTTGTTGATTAATGTTGAGTTGATCTGATAGTATACTCTAGTCGCCTTGGAGATCCGGTTCCTTAATTCTTCTGTTACTGTTCCGTCTTGGCTTATTATTACTCCGAGGTACTCATAGCTTTCCACTTGTTCCA
Source organism: Sinelater perroti (assembly GCA_036346155.1). Lineage (NCBI taxonomy): Eukaryota > Metazoa > Arthropoda > Insecta > Coleoptera > Elateridae > Sinelater > Sinelater perroti. The sequence goes on along the minus strand of JARFIY010000002.1, from coordinate 3,891,815 downwards.
ATTGCTCTCCTTCACATCTTACGTTCAGGTTTCTTTGTTCTTCATCTGTGTTCTTACTTATTCTCATTATTTTGCTTTTCTTCGCATTTATTGTCATTCCTTTTATTTTAAGTTTGTTGTTCCAATTATTTATTGCTTGTTGTAGTTTCCTTTGGCTATCGGCTATGAGTAGTATATCATCTGCGAAGACGAGGCTTTGTATATTGATTGCCCCCATGTTCCAGTGTCCTAGTTTAGTGTTCAGGTTTGGGTTCCTGCTGTTTTTAACTATTTCATTCATCATGATAATGAATAGTAGTGGACTGAGGGAGTCTCCGTTTTATCCCCCTCCCCATCAAGAATTTCCCCGATTCTTGTCCTTGTATTCTTACTATTCCTTTCGTTCTTCCGTATAGTCGTTTTGTGGCTTCTACAAGTTTTCTCGGGACTTCAATTCTTTCCATTGAATTCCACAGGGTTGCTCTTGGTACCGTGTCGAAGGCTGCTAGGAGGTCTATGAATGCCAGGTGTAGCTCTTTGTTTCCTTCAAGTGTCTTTTCTATTACTGTGCGAAGCGTAAATATGTGTTCTTGAGTCTGTCTGCCTTTTCTGTATGCAGCTTGTTCCTCTAATAGCTCGTCTTCTATGTGATGCCTTATCTTTTTTTCTAGTATCCTGGTGTAGATCTTTTGTACACAGGATGCCAGACATATTGCTCTGTAGTTTCCACAGTCGTTTGTGTTACCTTTTTTTGATTGGTACTATTATGTTTTCTTCCCAATCCCTCGGTATTCCTTCTCCTTCGTATACTTGCTGGCATATCTTGTGTGTCCATTTCTTTATACACTCTCCTCCGTATTTGATTAGTTCAGGGCTTATTCCGTCTTTTCCTGCAGATTTTCCTACTTTCATGTGTGCTATTGCTTCTTCTGTTTCTTCCAAAGCTATTGTTTCGTTTTCTGTCTCTTCTTGTTCTTCTTGTTCTACTCTGATGGGGTTGTATTGTTCTTGTATGTTTGGTGCTTTGAATTTTGTGCTGTAATGTATCTTCCATGTTTCTAATATTTGTGGCACTTCTGTAACGACTTCTCCTTCTTCGTTCCTAATGCTCCACACCTTTTGTTTGTGCATTCCCCTTAGGCCTTTAACTGTTTTGTTGTTTTTGTTGTCTTTGAATTTCTGCTCCATCTCTCTACCAAACTCTTCCCAAGCTTCCTCTTTGGCCTTCTTCACTACCTCTTTTGCCTCATTTCTCCTTGTTATATAATGTTGCCTGTCTTCTTCTCTCTTGGTCTGTAGGTATCTCTTCCAAGCTGTTTTCATTTCCATTACTATCCTTTTTACTTCCTCATTCCACCATTTCGTGCGTTGGTATCGAGGTGATATTTTGCTTTTCCCACAGATTGTTGTTGCTGTCTCAAGTATTACTTCCTTAAGTCTTGTCCATCTCTCTTCCACGTTCCATTCTACCTCCTGATGGTGCTCTTGTTGTTCGTGTTCTAGTAGTCTGCGCTCTACTTCTTGTGCGTATTCTGTTTTTTTCTCGGGCTTTCTTAGTTCAGTTATTTTTATTTTCTCGTAGCCGTTCTTTGCTACTTCCTTACTTGCATAGAATCTCGTGTCCGCTATTACTAGTTTGTGATTTGAGTGGATTTCTGCCCCTCGGATGACCTTCACGTCTAATACTGCGTACTTTTCTCCCTTTGTGTATGTGAAGTAGTCTATTTCACTTTTGGCTCTCTGTTTTCTGCAATGAAAGTTATTTTATGTATTAGTTTGTGATTGAAGAAACTATTTCCTATTAGCATTTCGTTACTTATGCAGAAGTCAATCATCCTATTGCCATTGTCGTTTAACACTCTGTCTGTACAGTATCTTCCTAGAACTCCATGCCCTTTGTCTGGGTTCTTTCCCACTCGGGCGTTCCAGTCTCCAAGTATAAATGTGTGTCTGCTTCTGTCTCTAGCTTTGTCGAGCACTTGTTGTAGGCTTGTGTAGAACTCTTCTTTTTCCAGTATGTTGTCATTTTCTGTTGGTGCATAAATCTGTATGAATGTAGTTCTCTCTTCTAGCTTGACATCTATTGTCATTATTCTTGAACTGGTACCTTCCCATCCTATCACCTTTCCGGTTAGGTCTTCGCTAATTATCACTCCTACTCCCTCCTTTGCTCTTGTTCCTAACTGAACTCCAGAGTAGAACAATTTGTATCCTTTTTCGAGTGTTTGTTCTTTGATTCCTTTCTTTTTGATTTCTGAAAGTCCTAGGATTTTAACTTTATATCTCTCCATTTCTTCAACTAACTCTATCTCTTTCCCATTTAGTCCTGTCACGTTCCATATTCCAATTCTTGTCTTTTGTGCACGCTTAGGTCGTTTTCCATCTTTCCGTCCATGTCCGAGGCTTTCTGTGTTTCTCTGAATCTGTATACCTCGTATGGGTGATTAGCCCGACGACGAGGGCCCCGTTACCTCGGGACAACTGGTATCAGGTTATACCCCCCGATGCTGGGTCGTCAGAGCCCCGTTCGTTTTCTAGCAGAGGGTACCACGTGCAGGTGGGGTTGACATTTGAGTGACTGGATGTTGGCGCCACCCCTTACCCTCCGGTTTCTAATGCGTATTTACTTAATACTCTATACAATGAAACGTTAGAGTAGATTGTAAATTTACAGTAACAATAATAGTTAACAAAAGAACTGATACTTTAACTAAAAAATTTATTTACCTCCAAAGTCGTCTAAAATATTAGGCGTGATTTTTCTAAATTAAAGTGGATCTTGTTCGTTCACAGTGCTTTAGTACTAATAATAGAAATATGATTATAATTACATTATACGTAGAAAAGAGCTTGAAAAACCTTTTCTCTACCAAGAAACCAGTTCATTGAGATGATTTGGCAAATTTTAAAATTCTATAAAAAATATACTCTTTAAGAAATAATTAACCTACCTCAACATTAACCTAGAGATTTTATATTTATAGAAATTTATAAAAAAACAGCAAGATCGGCACTCGACTTTCATTTCTACATTGGAAGTGGACTCTTAACAAACAACAAGCTCCTTTTGTACAAAATATTTTAGAAGTTTAGAACTGAGCTGGAAAAAACACATCGGAAGGTTTCAGGTCGTATGGTCCTTACGGTTCGTCTTTAGCTCCCCGTTGTTCGTGAAGAACTGCGACCTTTATTAAGACGCCAACATCGCCGCAACCCAAGAGTTTATCTCACAGATCTTTCAGGAACTTTATGAGAGCATCCAGAGCTTCGAAAACTCTACCGTTCGTTGCCTATATAACTATAAGGTCGCTAGAAGCGCCATTTACAAGCGTCTAAAGTTCCTAATTTTCCGTCATTTAAAACAACATTCAATATCTACGCCAAAATCAAAAAGATCGAGTTTAGAAGGTGACCCGGAGATCTACGATTTCTTTTAAACGTAAAAACATTCCAACAAACATAAAAGAAAAACTTATTCTAATATCAAGTTATGGAAACTCAGATGAAATGGACTAAAATTACGCTAGAATACCCTGTCAGTCAGATCTAACTAGACTACTAACGCACATAAATATCTGCACTTATTCAAGATTCAGCTAATTCGGGGACTAAAGTCAGACATGCATTCGAAACATATGGTATTTGCCGATTGGATTCTATAGAATCAAGAAGTTGTCGGCAATTTTGCTAAAGAAAATCATCTTTAGCGACGAAACGCATTTCCACCTGAGTGGATATGTCAATAAGCAGAAGTCTTGAGTAATTAAAGTATGGCCTGTACATGTGCACAGTCTGACAGTTTGGTGTGAATTTTATTTTGTAGAGTTATTGGGCCGTTCTTTTTTGAAAATAAAGCCGGAAATGCAATGATTACCAATGGTCAACGTTATCGCGAGATGATGGTTGATTGTTTGTACCCTTATTTATGGTAGATGTCCTGAATATTGGTGACTTGTGGTTCTAGCAGGACAGCGTCATCTGCCATACGATGTGTGAAACAACCTTATTGTTAGAGCAAAAATATAATAGGCGATTTATCTCCTAAAACTGCAAAGTAAACTGTCCACCGAGATCTGCAAACTTATACCGTGCGATTTTTATCTCTGGGAATTCGTGCAGACCAAAGTTTTTACTATAAAAATAAAGGCGATTACTGGATGAAAACCAAAAATTCAAAGAGTTAAAAACAAAAGAAGAATTCAAAAGTTAAATGTTGTTAAATATTATTTTCCACATTTAATGGTAAAGTAATATTATAATTTTGAGAACCAATAAACAAATAAAATATATATTTTTTTAAATTAAATCTTGTCTTTCATTTTGGACACCTTTTATAACATTGCATCATTAATCCTACAAAGAACACAGAAAAAACCGCTACAAAAGCTAAAATTTCAAAATTGACTACTAAGTTTCTAGTTCATTTGCTAGGATTACGTATACAGGTCACAGTTATTTTTTAAGTTTATGTAACAAAATGATTCATTTTCAAAGCTCAAGAAGTAGCACAATGTTATTATTATATATGTTCACAAACTGTAAATAATAAATTCTGTTAATCTCAAGAAAGAAAATTAATTAGTAATTAAAGTTACTCATTTGGAATTAAACAAATTTTTGGTCTTGTTTTAAACAAAGCATAAACAATGAAGGTTAACTTTTTCTTCTGACCTACTAATAACCACAATATCGAAGTAACAAAAAGCAACGCAAACGCGTGCTCGTTGTGTCTTACAGTTGCATCGAACATCTATATACCGAAATCCTACTCAAGCAGGTGAAAGTCACGCACGACTTTCGTCGAACCATTTGAGTTTATGCAGCACTCTTTCTCGCTTAATAACGAGCTACAATGTTAAGCTGCATTGTTATGCAAAGAGCCTCAAACGCTTACACTATAATTTAGATTAAATCCTCCGTACATTATGGAAAAATTTCGGTGTTGTAAATATAAGGCAGTTTTAATTGACGTTTCAGTGGGAATGTTTAATTGGCTAAGAAATGAGAGTAAATTACATTCAATTTAAAATTTTAACAATATAGAAAAGATGAGAATTAAATTTTCTGGTTCATAATTATTTTTAAAGAATAAAACTCTTTGATGATCTTGCTTTTGTTGATTTATTATACACTTTATTTTATGCATTCTTTGTTGTTTTTTATTTATCTTCATCTTTAAATTCCCGATGACAACCAACAAAATTAAACTACAAGTTTTGATTGTCAATTTGTTGAAAACGGAAATTACCAACAAGAGTTGCTGCAAAGGAGATTACGATACCGAAGGACAAGGTCCTGTGAACCATGTGACTGTTTCGAAACGGTACAAGCGGTTTAATTCTCATAAATCTCGCCTTGAAGATCAATCACGTTTCGAACAATAACCTGTGCACTTTGAATTCGTAAGGTAAATGTCAAGCTATGTAGCGAACAACTGGAACTTATTTACAAAGTTAAATAAATGCGACTGCTTTTACGACCGGTGTATCATATGATTGACTCTCTAGTTGTTATTGCTGTGGTCGGAGTTGGGAGTTTTATAAATATAAAAATAATTATAACAGAAACGACGGATTCAATCTACCTAAACCACTATTGCTCTTAAGGGACAAAACACAGACCGTAATACACTGAAAGAGCGAGTTACGTCAGGTGCTAGCCCAATTACGTTAGTAATCAATCTATGACATCAACACCATCCCTACTCGCAGGTGTATAAAAGTTGATTTTTAGAAGTTTTTCTTCTAAAGATGTGGAAACGTTAAGAGTTTCCAAACTCCGACCACAGCCTAACAGTCTGAGAAACAACCATATGATGCACCGTATTTACGAAACCTTAAAACAAAAATATCCGACTTTGGTGAAATATTAATGAGCTTTTCTTCAACAAGACGATGCGACTGCTTATCGTACCACAAAAGCTATAGACAAAGTTGCTGAGCAAGCTGAAATTGGAATACTTTTTAACATAGTCGAAGTGTTGAATCGTTTGATCAATTTTTTGTTTTAATATCTGCAGATTGGTACTCTAAAGAGGTAAAAGCATTCATAATTATAGGTCATATATTGAAGAATAGTTGTTCTTGTTGTTTAAGATGTTAATTCGCCGATAAATTAAGACCAAGCAATTGCTTTTCCCCAAATCAGGAACAATTCATGGCAGTGCAGATCTGGAACCATCTGTTAAAAATAAAGGCATATATACCATTTAACACATACTCCATAATCGCATAACAACAGAGTCGCCAAAATAAGCAGAAATATAGTACAGTGCATGCGTTGCCAAACGTATGGTCATACTAAGACATATTGCTTCCGTCCATTCGTGTGCGTCGAATGCAGAGGCGATTACAGCACAGCAGCTGCAAGAAGACAAAGACACGCCAGCAACGTGTGCGCTATGTGGAGGTAATCACCCGGCCAGTTATCGAGGATGCGCACACTACCACAACTTATTCAAAATCAGAAACACCACCATTAGACCATCTACTCTCCACTCCCCACCCGTAAACAGACAAACTCACATATCCAATCTTTCGCATTCACCTACCTACGCTAGTATTACACGGCACCGCGAACCCCACCCCGAACACTCCTCTGAACAGTCCCTTAGCCTTACTCTTAACAAATTCTTTGAAGAATTCAAATCATGTTCTTCCAACTCACCCAATAAAACACCATGGTTCTAAATATGCTGATAATACTAATTAGCAAACAAAACAAATGATAAATCGCCAATGGCCTGTTTAACCATCGTGATTCTATTCCTAAAACACAACTTTATCGACATACTGCTAATTAGCAAAACACATTTTACGGAAAAATCGCACCTTAAAATTTCAAACTACCAACTATATAACACTAACCATCCAGATAAAACTGGACATGCAGGGATCTCTATAGTAATAAAACAAAGCATAGAACACTACGCTCCCCCCAAATATGAGGAGGAATAAATTCAGGCCGCCTCCATCAAAGTGTTTACCCTTCCTTGTAAACTAACTGTCGCGGCTGTTTACTGCCCTCCGAAGCATAACATCAAAAAGAAGACTGAACAATTCTTTTGCACCCTGGGTCCCAAATTTATATCAGGTGTCGACTACAACAGCAAGCACTCCACGTGGGGCTCCCGCTTAACACCACAAAAAGCAGAGAACTGTACAAAGTTATACAAGACAACAAATACGTCTACCTATTAACAGGGACCCAACATACTGGCCATCGAACCCAACAAAACCCCCGACCTTCTAGACTTCTTTATTATTGACAACATATCACCAAACTACATAAGCATCTCTGCAAACTATGACTTATCATCTGATCACACTCCAATCATAAGAACTATCAGCGCAAGTGTCCTACTCAAAGACTCCCCTAAACGGATTTGCAACGACACAACAGCTAAAACAAATATCGCCACTTAAAGTAGAAGCTATCGTAAACAAACCTCTTCTAAGGTACAGGAAAAACTCGGAACATCCATCAATATCCTCATAGACGTTAAACTCCTAGTTGCTCAAAAGAACTCAGTGGCAAAAGAGCCATCATTCATTAGATAAAACGAAACTTACCAACTTCGGTAATTAGCTGAAGGCAAAACTCAAAACTCTGATGGATGACTCATTTAATAGCTACATCTCAACCTTAAATAGACACGACAATTTAATATGGAGACTTAAAACTCCAAACTCTATCCCCACCTTACGAAAACTCCGCCCAGCACTTGGGTGGGTCGAGAGCGATAAAGAAAGAGCAACATTGCTCGCACTCCACCTATCCGGAGTATTTCAACCACACGATGATCTACCCGATGTTGAAGTCTCTGATCTTTAAGCACCACCTGAAGTACCCTTTCATCACATACCACTACCCACTCCAAAAACAATTAAATCTGAGATCCAACGATTAAGTATCAAGAAAGCACCGGGGTCGGACCAAATTACACCTGAACTGCTCCGAAAGCTTCCAAGAAAAGGAGTAGTGCTTCCAACATACATATTTAACGCTATACTCCGACTTCAGTATTGACAAAGGAATTCAAGGAAGTGGAAATAATACTCATCTCTAGCTCGGCAAAGATCCCAGCTATGCGACATCCTACCGCTCTGTAAGTTTACTACCAGTGACCTCCAAGCTTCTCGAGAAACTTATGCTACAAATCCTCGACCCTGAATTCACGGCAACTAAATGGATCCCAGATTACCAATTTGGCTTCCGTAGATTTCACTCAACTATCCAACAGTGCCACCGCATCACACATGAGATTAGTGCAGCGTTCGAGCAATCAAACTACTGCATAGCCATCTTTCTGGATATTCGCCAGGAATTCGACAAAGTTTGGCACAACGGACTTAAACATAAAATACAACAAATTTTACTTCCTCAATTTCACAAGCTCCTGGAATACTACCTAACAGGCAGACAATTTCAAACACAAGTTAACGATAAAGTCTCAGCAGTGTATTCTGATTCAATCTGGGGTTCCACAGGAAAGCGTCTTTTTTCTATACGTTATTCACCTCCGACCTCCCAACGACCCCAACCACAACTGTAGGTGCACATGCTGACGACACAATCACCCTTACAAGACACACACGAAAACACTGCATTCGAACACGTCCAAGCCCATCTTAATCAACTTGAAGAATGGTTCAAGAACTAGAACATAAAGGTTAGCGAGTCTAAATCAACTCAGGCGACTTTCAATTTACATAGGGCTATACCCTCTACTTCACTTAAACAACATTGAGATACCACAATCTTCAACAATGAACAAGTTCACTTGAGGGAAACACATTATTAGAAAAAAAAAACACATAGAGCTTTGAATCAAAACCCTTTACTGGTTACTAGATTGCCATTCCCCATTATCCTTAAATAACAAACTCCTGATCTATAAGGCATTATCAAACCTATCTTGTCCTATAGAATTGAACTTTTGGGCTGTGCTAGCAAATCAAACCTGGCTATTATATAAGGTTGCTAATCTGAAATCTTACGATCCATCACCAATGCATCATGGTACATCACCAACCAGATGATACACAACGACCTTGGTATTCCGTTTCTCAACACAGTAATACACGACAGAACTATGAAACATCTCGACAGATTAGAATAGTTTAATAAACCTCACTACTCAAAATAAAACGTAACGCATATGAGCAATAAATGTTTATCCTCAAAGAATATAGAAGCAGCGATGATGAGATGGACTACTTAGATACACTGCTAATGTGTAATTATGCGACCCCATGGAGAAAGGAAATTGCAGCATTTGTGACAATATCCATTTTGGTTTGGGAAATAACTTTATCCTTGTTTAAAGCCAATAATAAAGTTAACGTGGGCCAGCAAATCTTTTTTTACTACAAAAATACTTTCTCAAGTAATAAACCAAACAGAAGCAATCTTTAAGAACGCCTTACTTTTATTACCTCTTAAACACTTGGTAGTTACCAAACAGAAATATCTCAACTCCAAAACACCATAGGGACGTCATGGGTATATGAGTTACTGATTTTGAAAGACCTACGTTAGATAAAAACGAGTAATATTTTTCACTAACAAAACCAGTAAGAGTACAAATTCATCTGAAGAGTTTGGAAAGGTAAACTGGAAGCCCTTGAGCTAAATGTCAATTCCATCTAAAAACTAATTGAAGTTTTAACAATTCTCCGATCCCATTTATCTACAGAAAAAAGAGCTTTGTTAATTTCGCCAAAGATAATAGTATCAGTACTTTTGAGCAACCTTTGAAGAACTTTTGAATAGACAATATTCTTAATATAGCGTTTGTAGAACGTAGTAGAAAAAATAAAGTCCTAAAAAGTTGAAAATCCATTTTCTATTTTACGTCAAGCAGAATTTATATACTTTTCTGGCTTTCTTGCAATAACTATTATAATTAGTTTATTAGCTGTTAAGTTAGTACGAAAAAGTCACTAGTTGAATAAAACTAATCTAACGGTTGGAAACTGTATTGGAAACTCAAAGCAACTTATTTAGACGGACGACAAACCCGAAGGGTTATATAAACTAGCAATAAATTGCCCGGTGTGTACAAATGGTTTTGCACGTCCGACCAATAAAACTGTCGCGAGCTCAATAATACTAAAAACAGATGCAAGGATTAGTGCTCGCCAATGTTACCTCGTTTAATTTGCAACACTGTCGTCCAGTTGACCCACAGCAAATATTTAACATGTAAAGGGTCTTTCATTACTAATGATAGGATTTTAATTTTGAATAATATAATTGCTTTATTTTGAAGCTTAGACAATGCAGTTATGTTTGGAATAAGATACTGTTCCAATGTCCACCACGGGCTCATTGACACTGACACACCCGATTGCTCCAATTTCTGATCACTCTGTGCAATAATTCCGGCTGAATTTCGCCAATAACTTGACGAATATTCTCTTTTAAGTGATCTAAACTGTGCCCCAAAGAAAATAATCCAGGGGTGTCAAATCACATGACCTTGGCGGCCAATTCACAAATCCTCGTCGTGAGATGATCCAATCGCCAAACCTTTCCCTCGGGAAAGCGAAAGTAGCATCAGCTGTATGACACTATCGCCATCTTGGTCTCTTCAATATTGATGTTCTCAAGTTCTGGTCATAGAAATTCGAGTAACATGGTCCTATAGCGTTTAGCATTCACGGTTACGGTTATTCCATTCTCGCACCAATAACGGCAATTTTGCTTATTAACAAAGCCATTCAACCAAATATGTGCTTCGTTTGAGAAGATGATGTTTTGGGCAAAATCAGGATCCTGTTCCAAGTGCCCAAGGATCCAGTCAGCAAATTCACGACGCAATCTGTGATCATTTGGCTTTAGTTCTTGAGTCAATACGACTTTATAAGGATGCAACCCCAGATCCTTACGTAATATTCTCCAAGTTGACGTCTGAGATAGCCCCAGTTGTTGCGATCGTCGTGAAATCTACAAATTTGGCTCATCGACAACACTGGCCGCTGCAGCTGCAATGTTCTCATCACTTTGCACGTTTTGTTGTCTTTTTGGTGGCTTATCGTCTTGTAAAGTTAACTCATGTTCAAATTTTCTCACAATGCGGCGTATAACCTGCGCAGAGTACCGATGACGGCGACCCAATTCTCGAGTGAATAAACCCACAACTGAGGTACCACTTTGGTAATATTTTTTTATTACTTCCAACCGATCGAGAGGAGTCAAACGCTGCACCATGAAACTGCACACCATACTAAATATAGTAACAACTAGAAATAAAAAAAAATATGTATTAGAAACCAAGAAATCTTTATTTGAAATCTATCACTCATATTGAAAGACCCTTTATGTAACATTAGCATTGACGATGATTCCAATAATCCTATTCAAAATTTTTAAATATTGTTCAGAGAGGTCAGAGCTTTATATTAATTTACCAGACCACTTCTACACGTCAAGAACGCCGTCCAAAAGACGCACTAAATATTTTTATATTGCAGTTATAACACTCATTCCTTTTCAGAACTCTCATGATATACAATGTACAAATGTATCTTTTTGTTCTCAACGATTAGTACTCTATACAAACTCATGACATTGTCATCTATTTTTCAACACGCAATACAACAATAGAATAAGTGTAAATGTAAATTGGACACACAGTTTTACATACAATTTAATAATTTAAAAATTGTTTAATAGGAATATAATAATTTAGTTACTAATATGCAAAAGTATATTTAAAGAAAAAAACACTTATCAAACCAAAAAAAAAGAAAAACAATCAAAGAAGAGTTAATATAACAGGTTACAGAAAAACAAATACAAGCAAGTCCTTTAAACTTGCATAAAAAATAGTAGTAAACTAAAAAACGAACAAATGTAAGAAATAATAAAAAGTGTAGAAGAAAATATAAAATAGTTACCTTAAAAACAAAATAAATAGTAAAATGCAAAAATTAAAATTAAAAGAACAACCAAAAACAGGTATTATGTATAGATGAATAAAATTTGTGAAAGAACGCTATTAACATTACATATGATAAAATCGTTTAACGTGGTAAAAAATTAACAAAACTTTAAATGTCCAATTAAATTAGGCAGGGACAAATAGATACTCAAAATATGCGTAAAAATGTATCAAGGAAAAATTACAATTACAAAACAATAAATTTGCATTTTAAAAAAGATAGCGTCAAAAATGTTTTTGTTAGTAAAAATAAATTAAATTCTAGACCACAAAAAAACAGGTAATTAAAGCCATTTTGGTTTTAAGCAGAATAATTTACATTTGATAGTGCGCTCATCCATGAATGCATCTATGGAGCTCACTTTCTATGCGATGATATTCACAATAAAATGATATACTTGTCGGAAGACATGATTAGGAAACAAGCTGCAGAAACTACTCACAACGTTGCTTATTTTTAAATCAAAGCTTTTATTTTATATGCTTTTAAGTATTTTTTGATCATTAAAGTAATGCAATAAATATGAAGAATTTAATAATATACTTTTGCTTTGTAATCTTGTCAGTGGAGAACACTAGTGGTGAATTTACAGAATTTAAGATAATAAAATAGAAAGCGTTACATTTAAAGCATTTATTGTGGTAAAAAAATAATAGAGGTGATGTTGGATATCTAATTGATAAAACAGGAAGAATTAAATTAAACCAAGGAAGGTAGAAGAGAAACACATATTGTAAACGAAAATTAAGTAAAATTAAACTAATACAATTAAAAAGAAAGCATGCAGCAAGAACGTTTCTGTCAGTTCCATCTTAAAAAATTACGCACTACCCAAGAAGGTTTCAATTTCTTAATTAATAATTCAGCATAAAGTTGTGGATCAAGGGGCAAGTTTCCATGTACTTTAAAACTAAGAAAGTCAGAATAGAATAAAGAATACGGTAAAAATGAAAATTAACGTAAGTAATGATTGTCTTTGGAAAAAAGCTGCACCTATAGCTTATTTGAATATTTTTGGCCTAACACATTTTTTTAAATCTTAGTAATTTACTGACTATATTTATATCTTTACTATCAATTATTATATTGATTAATACTAAAATTAGGCATTTGCATTAATAATTCTGTTGCTTCTAATTTCTTTATTCTTTATTAACTTTTATATTCGTTTTCATCTACTTCTATTATCGTTTGTATTGATGTCTCCTAACCCTTCTCATTTTTCCCATTCACAACTATTGCCCTTTTAATCAATATGTTGTATTTTGTAATTATATGGCCTAGGTAACTTTCCTCACTATAATATTGCAGGAATTATAAAAGGAGAATTCTTCTAAAACTCCTCTACTACTATTTGTTATTTCTAATTTAGTTTAAATAATTTTGTTTAACAGAATCTTTTGAGATTTATGCATAGCTTAATGCATTATAGGTTTTTTTAAAATTGCGCAAATAAAATAATAAGTTAATTGAATATGTATTACTAGGCATAAGTCTGTAAGCCCATATAAATTACATAACAGTTTTATACAATAATATTTTTTCTCTAATGATAAATGGAATTATTTTCCATCAACCAGTACATTTATTTTACTTGAAAATCCAGTTGTTTCTATTTTTTGACTGTATTCTTCTTCTGGGTTAGTTTACTGTCCAAGTAGGTGTGTAATTTAGAGGTAGTTAGTAAGACTTAATCATTGGTATCACTGTGTGGTTTGAGAACATTTGTAGTGTTAGTAGTAGTCGGTAGATCAAATTTGTATAGTACGTCTGTACAGAAGTAGCCCTTACAAACTTCCACGTTAATAAATTATTGTTCTGACACTTCACTGGCGCTTTAAATACACGATCACTTAGATAGGATTTAAGAAGTCTATAATAATGCAAAAGCAAGTAATGCTTGATTTTGAATAATACGCCTTTATGTCAAACCTCATGGATAACGTGCACTAACGTCTAAAAAGGTTGCTTTGTAAAATTCTGCATTTAATGCTTTAATCTAATAGATACATTATACAGTCGAATAGCTACTTTTCAACCAAATTAATACAGAGGCATCCAGTATTCTAGCACTAAATTGTGATTTAATCTTAGAAATAAAAAAACGCTACAAGACTTTTAATGTTACAACTAAGAGAATTATTATTTTTTATCTTAGTATTAATATATCAGCTGCTTTTAATCATTTAGGTAAGTTCCCATTTGACTTTCAAAGCGAGCACGTCTGCTACGCTCTGTTATCTTTGGAAGTGCCGAGTGTCGAACTACCTATTGATAACCCGCATCATACCACTTCCAAACTGTATGTACAATTTAAATCTTTTTTTACTGTTCCAGAAGTATGTGTTAACGCAGGTTTTCAATGAAAAACGGCTACGACCCCGGGCCCCCGATTGTACCAGCAGCCCCTAAAAATTACGGTTTTACGTTCAGTATTCCTAATGCACAGGGATATCAATTTACCTAACAACAAAATAATTACAATAGCCAACCTAATTCACAGCCCGTATATCCCACGTATTATCAAGCATACCAGTCATCTCCCTTTTTAATTAATCCGCAACCACTGTCTTTTTCTCAAGCGGTGCAAAATGACACAAACTAACAAATAATGAATACCACAAACAATAATTTCAATTCCGAAGACTTCAATATAAACGTAAATGCAAATTTAATCGAAGAATTGGACACATACGCTAACAGCTTTAACGGCACGCAAGATAACTCGACAAAACCAAAACAAGGTTGGCAACAAATACGGAAAAGAAACAACCCAAATCCAGGCTTTAATTGACAACAACCCATTCCTGCGAGTATATCAAACGAATACGAGGTCCTCTCGCAAACTCAACCTGATGATCCTAGTCAAGAGCAGCACCTAATAATCAATAAACTAAAATCATAAAACCACCACCGGTTTATATCCATGGAGTAAACAACTACAATGAAGTTATTAACAATATAAATAAAATCCTAGAAAACGAACAATACTACACACAGCCCTTGCCAAACGATAAATTAAAATAAATACTAATAACAGGCTCATATAGAAAACTCACCAAAAACCTTAAAGATAAAAATATATTTCATTACACATACCAGCTAAAAGAAGAACGTGCATACAGGGTGGCCATTCGAAAACTTAACTACTGTTAAAACTGTCAGAAATAATAAAGGAACTTGGGGCTCTTGGCCACATAGTACGTAACATTATTAACATACGTTATAGAGTGATCAAACAACTTTTATCACTTTTCATAGTAGACCTAGAACCTAAAGAAAATAATAAGTTAATTTTCAATGTAAAACTTCTAATATGATTATTACATTTGAACCTCCAAAGAAGACACAAACCATACCTCATTTGTTTGTGTCAAATGCGGTGGTAGTCACGCAACCCATTATGGCAAAAAAAAACGTCATCGCCCAGGTCACTTGTGCTTCATGCAAAAGACAACACCCGGCCAATTACAAGGATACTCCATATGTCAAAACATCCAGAGAGCCAGAAATTTAACATTCAAAGGACTCACAAACAAAACCCGACCATACAGTCGCCATCAAACAACCGAATTCCCGACACTTGCAAGACAAAATGTTAATTTAAATTCAGATGCCACGAACCATCCTTACCACAGACCTCCCTTCTTGCAACCACCAGACAGAAGACCTACTCATACATACAACGAACAGCAGATAAGCATCAATTAAATTTTTTTAATGGAATTTAAAGCAATGTTTTCGCAGCTTATTAGTCAAAGTAGCATGGTTTTACCACAGACCTCCTTCTTGCAACCATTCGCTTAATACATGGCAAGACTCTAGAACCTCATAGGCATATCAAACGAACAGCAGATAAGCATCAATTAAATTTTAATGGAATTTCAAGCAATGTTATTCGCAGCTTAATTAGTCAAAAGTCACGCTATGGTCTGTTATAACATCTTCTTGTATGCACAATAACGGATTCAACTGTAATATAAAACTCTAGAACCATCATTCAAACCACATACCTGAAACTGACAAAATCTAACTAAGTATATAACGTTTAAGTCTACTCTGTTGAAACCCATGCTACCGTTAAAACGCTAATCAAAATTCCACGCTATTCTGTATATCTCTCCAACCATTCATATGGTACGGCACACAACGGATCAACTGTAATGATCAAAAACTCAATCTCCCACCATAAATCAAACTACTTTCAAACCGACAAAATCTAAAGCTTTAGTATAAAAGTTTAAGTCCTACACTATCTGTTAATCATAGCACGCTATCTCCACCAAAGAATACGTAGAGCTGCTACAATCTCTTAATGAGAAATTTATCATTGGGGAAGACTGAAACGCCAAGAACGTAGCCTGAGGATTGTGATTAACTAATCCAAAAAGGACGTCACCTTCTCCGAACAATACAAAATAACAATTGCAACTACTTGTCAATCGAGAATCCACTTACTGGTCTACAGACACAAATAAAATCCCTGATTTGCTCGACTTCACTATTTTCTGTGGTATAGCGAACACCACAGTAGAATTAAACTATGACTTGCCCTCTGAGCACACCCTAATTCTAATTTCCTTAAGTACCACCATGATCACCAGAGAACTATCTCCAAAATTTTGCACCAAAACACCAATTGGGTACAATTTTAGAAGTATACTGGCCTACGAAATTAGTCTAGCTACACGAATTAAGGACACCCAGAGTAACAAGCATCCACCTAGCAGATATCAATATTTCTTGTCACCTACAACATGCGACATCTTGTCACCGAAAAGGACAAGGCGCGAAGAAAGAAAGAACTAGACAAAGACATATAGGCTCATTTGTCAACTCCACACTAAACTACTAAAAGTCTGGAACAATATTTTCCAGCATTACATCATTAACTTATCACCTATTGATCACACGATATGGAAAGCAACAAAAAAAATTAAAAGACTAACCGTATCGATACCTCCAAACAAAAATCTCGATGGTACGTGGGGTAGATTAGACAAAGAAAAAAAAGACACACTTGCGGACCATATCGCTACTGTGTCTACAACACCTCAACCGGTAAGAAACAATGATGAAACCAAAATTGCATCATTTCTTGTTGTGCCCTGCAAAATTTCCCCACCACCTAGACCATTCTCACCAGCAAAAGTAAGCCAACAAATCAAACTAGCCAATCCTCGTAAAACACCTGACTACGACCTAAACGTAGGAGACGTTTTGCAAAATCTTTTCCGGGAAGCACTAGTGCCACTTACCACCATATACAACATCATCCTACGTCTTTGCCACTTCTCCGCCTAGTGGAAACATACCTTAATCACTATGTTTCCTAATCCTGCAGATCCATCAACCTGTTATCACTCATGTCTCAAATATTTTAAAAGTTGCTCATTCACAAGACTCCATAAAACTGTGGACTTATACCAAGTTATCCCACACTACGAATTTGGCTTCTAACAACACCATTCAACTATTCACCAAGATCATCGAATTGTTAACAGTGGAGGCCTTAGAGACTAAGCGCGTTTCTACAAATGAAATCACCTTTTGAGTACCGCAGAGCAGCATTCTAGGACCGCTACTTCATCTTCTGTATACCTTTGGCACACCTACAACTGACAATATTCTACTTGCCATGTTTGCTGATCATACAGCTACACTCCCAGTCAACGAAAACCCAATAACTGCAACAGTCCATTTAGAAACTCACCTAGACATCCTACAAAACTGGTTTAATAAAAGGCAAATAGAGATAAATTCGCACAAATTACGTTTACTAATAGACTCATCGTAACTCTACAAAACGGCATCAACAGTACCCCTGTACCTCAGAAGACGGACATCAAATACCTTGAACTACATCTGGACCACAAGCTAACCTGGAGCACACACATCAAAGCCAAACGAAAGCAAATAAATCTCAAATCGGCAGACACTCCCATTTCTCACTTTCGAACAAACTCCTGCTATATAAATGTATTATTAAACCCATCTGGACATATGGGAGCGTCACTAGACGATTAAAACGACATTGGCCACAAGAACTACTTGTGTAACCACTCAGAATTACTTAATGTTCAGCCTACGGGGAGAAAGGCGCTGGCTGGATTCCCTACTGACATGTCAATAAGATATATATAATATATAATCAATAATTAATTTCCGGAGTGTTGTCACTGGACATTTGCTTATTACTCTAAAAGAGCAGATTGTAAATATGCATCAATTAATAAAAAAAATCTTTATGTTGTTGTGCACCATTGTCATTTCATGTTGAAATTCTTAAAAACTCAGCTTCAACAGCATGTTTAAAACACTAATGCTTTTTTAGATAAACTGATTAAGTATTGACTTGCATTATTCTTAAGATTGCCGAATGTATGAGGTTTTGCTGTTTCACTGAAAGATAATCAACAGTAAAAGTCATGAGAACAGCAAATAATAGAAAAAAACAACGTATACAACAAAAAATAGAAACTAAAGAAACATAAATAATGAAAGGTCAAAAATGTATCTTTTAATGAGGGTCAAAAAAGACTCCAAAAATTTTGAAAATTATTTATTTCGCGTAGACACTCTACAATGATACCAAACAGCATTCTATGAAAAACTGAAATTTGTAACAATTATAAACCTGCAAAAAATCATTTTGGCTGCAATGCCGTCTGTAGCATTCTACCATTAATGTGTTTTGTTTTAGTGTCTACATTTCTTTCGCTTAACTGTATTCTAACTGCCCACTTGTATTTTATCTTTCCTTTTCTTTTTAGTCTTATATAATTAATGTGTATTTGTCAATTTTATGATGTTTCAATTATATTATTATTTGTTAGCCTTTTTTGTTGGTGTTTTTTTCTTGCTAAAGTTCACTGTGTAATTCGATCTTGATCCATCTATGAGCAATGTATCATTTTCTGTTCCTGTGCAGACGATTAATTTAAGATGAAAATTGACCATCTCTGGCTTACCTTTACAATTGAATTTCTCTGTAGATACACTTGGTAATATAATTAATCAATAGCTAAACAGATTTACCAATTTTGTGTAATCATCAATGGATTGTGATTGTAGTATTTTATTTATAACAAATTTGTGTAGCACAATGTACTCATAATTTATATATACATATTTTATTTTTAATCAATGTTTTTTAAACTGTAAGACTGGTAATCTGACTAATAAAAAATCTCAGAAAACAGGGGGCAAGCTGACGCGCGTCGGAAAGAAGCAGGGACACAATTTAATACTATTTATATAAAGTAAATCTTCTTCTTCTTCTTAATCTCATCTTCTCCCTTGGAGGTTGCTGATCAGCATGGCTATTTTGACCTTTGATATAGCTGCTCGGAATAGTTCGGCTGATGTAAGATTGAACCATTCTTGTAGGTTACGTAACCAAGAGATTCTGGGACGTCCGACTCTCCTTCGTCCAGCAATTTTTCCTTGCTTAATGAGCTGCAATATCTCATATTTAGAATTGCGGAAAATGTGGCCTAGGAATTCTAATTTTCTTTTCTTAATGGTAGGTAAGATCTCCAATTCTTTGCGCATCCTACCCAGAACCTGCTGATTCGTAATTCGGTCGGTCCAAGAGATTTTCAATAGTCGTCTATAAATCCATAGCTCGAAGGATTCAAGTCTCTTTGAAGTTTCTTTATTTAAAGTCCAACCTTCTAGACCATACAAGAGCACTGGGAATATGTAACAACGGACCATTCTTGTCCTTAATGCTAACGATAGGTTCTGAGCAGTCAGTGGTTTTCTCATTTTCATGAAGGCTGCCCTTGCTTGTTCTATTCTTGCTAAGATTTCTTCTCTATGTGTGATGTTTTTGTTTACTATCGTGCCAAGGTACTTGTAGTTTTGAACTTGTTCAATAATCCTATTGTCTGTGACCAGCTGACTGTCTGCGGTGTTTCTTTTAGATACTACTAACATTTTTGTTTTACTAATATTAATACTAAGCCCCAAATTCTTTACTTGTTTGAGATACTCTATCTACCAGTGGCTGAAGGTCTTTTAGGTTGCTTGCGATCAAAATGGTGTCGTCAGCGTACCGAATGTTATTGATACATTTCCCATTTATTATTAGTCCTGAACTTTCATCTTCTAACGCTTCACGGAATATATATTCCGAATAAATGTTAAATAACATGGGTGAGAGAATACACCCTTGTCTGACACCTTTTTGAATATTAATTTCCTCGGAGAGAGAGTTATCCACTTTTATTTTTGCAGTTTGACCCCAGTAGAGATTGATAATTATTTGTATGTCATGATGGTCTATGTTGAGTTTCTGCAAAATATCAACTAGTTTATCGTGCTTCACGTTGTCGAATGCTTTGCTGTAGTCTATGAAGCACATGTAAATATCCTGGTTTACATCTAGAGATCTTTGTGCTAAGATGTTAAGAGCAAATATGGCTTCTCTGGTCCCTGTTCCGTTGCGGAAACCGAATTGTGTGTTTGACATTTCCGCTTCACATTTGCTATATAACCTGTTGTAGATGATTCTTAAGAATATTTTTAGTACCTGACTCATGAGGCTTATGAGTCGATACTCATCGCATCTAAACGCTCGGGGTTTCTTAGGGATGGGGACAAAGGTGGAAAGTAGCCATTCGCGTGGGATAACCCCTGTTTGGTATATATCGTTAAACAAGTCAACAATTATTGAAACTGACTGTTCATCTAATAGTTTTAACAGTTCGCAGTGTATACCATCAGGTCCAGCTGCTTTTCCAGCTTTTGCGGTTTTTATGGCATGGTTGACCTCACTACATGTTATTTTTGGTGCGTTTTCTGCTGCTGTAATTCTACGTTATTCTGCTCTTTGATCTCTAAAGATTTGTTTAATATACTTTTGCCATAAGTTTGACTTTGATTCTGTATCTATGACTAAAGAACCTTGGTCATCCTTCATTATCCTCGATTGTTGTCTGTGTGCAATACCAGTGATTTCTTTTATTTTCTTGTGAATATTGAAGCTGTCATACTTACGTTCATACTTTTCTATTTCTTTGCACTTATCATCCATCCAGGATTCCTTTGCTGTACGTATCTTGCTTCTAATAATGTTATGTATTTCTCTATACTTTATTTCATCTTTATTTTTAAATTTTCTCCTTTCGTCCATTAGCGCTAAGATTTCCTCTGTCATCCACTTCTGCTTCATCTGTTTCATGTGTTCTTGTTGTGTCGTTACTATTGTATCTTTTATTTTAGACCATTTTGTTTCCTTATTTAAATTACTAATATTTTCTTCTTGCATTTTATGGAAGTTTTTGTTTATCATCTTAGTTGCAGAATTTCGTATATCTGGTTGTTGTAACCTTCGTGTATTTATGTAACTATTTTGGTTTTGTTGTTGTCGTCTTTTCTTCAATCTAATATACATATTCATGACTACAGGATTGTGGTCCGAATTTGCATCCGCACCTGGGTATGTTTTTACAGCCTTTACGCTGTTTCTCGCCTTTTTGTTAACTAGAATGTAATCTATTTGGTTTCTAATTATTTGTTCTGTGTGATCTCTCGGTGCTTTCCAAGTATATAATCTTCTCTTTGGTAGTTTAAAGAGAGTATTTGTGACCACAAGGTCTTCTTCTATACAAAATTGCAGCATTCTCTCCTCGCCCGTTTCTCTCACCTAATCCATATTTACCTACGTAATCTCCATAGCTTCCTTCTCCAATCTTTGCATTATAATCCCCCATTATTATTGTGATGTCACGTTTTTTCTTAATTTTAGTACTTTCTGAATTTCTTCGTAAAAAGGTTCTATTTTATCATCGTTTTTCTTGTCAGCAGTGGGGGCATATATTTGAATTAAGTTCATTTTAATTAAGTTTGTTTGTAGCTGAATCATCATAATTCTATCCGAATATGGTATAAAGTTAATTACTGCTTTACTTGCAGCTTTGTCTAGCATGATACCAACTCCATTATAATGCTCTGTTTCAGTGTTCCCTGAATAATATATAACACCGTTTTCGTTACTACATTTCCCTGAGTTAGGCCATCGGGTTTCGCTTAGACCCAAAATGTTTAGTTTTAATCTACTCATCTCTTGTACAACGTTATCCAGTTTTCCTGCTTGGAATAAACTGCGTACATTCCATGTTGCAATTCTGACTCTGTTTTTGTGTATACTGTACATATTCTCTTGATTCCCTTGATTGGTTGACGGGTAGATTCTTCGCACCGTTTCCCCACTGAAGGGGTGCCCCGGACTAACGGCCAATTGTTTTGATTTTTCAGCCATGTGTTTATCTTGGGAAGCATTTAAAACAAAATGCATTTAGTGCGGTAGTTTTCCGTTGCTTTCCGCACCGCAGCGTCCCAGCCGTTTAGGTCAATATGTGACCCTCGCCTGAGATTGGTCTAAAATGGGCCTTTAAGGAAGTAAATCTTCAGTAGCCCCATAAAAGTAATGCCACAACTGCTGCCCTGTATCATGCTAGTTTTGGTCCGCCCCGAGTATTTAATTTCCTCCGTACCACCCATCTGGGAGGCATTCCCCTATCCGCCACCTGGGGAGGCGCCCAATGGGGGACTAGCAACCCCACATGGGAAAGTAAATCTAAAATGGTAAAATCCCTTAGCATATTGTAAAATATAAAGAAGTTAGCATAACGGTGTGCTATTTGGTATGGTGACATATCATCTTTGATTTTGTATGATACCACCAAATACCTTAGAATTTTGAGTCTACTTGTCTTTAAGAAAAAATCTCATTGAGGACAATGTTATTTTTATAAGTAATGGCACGTATTTCTATCAGACACGCACAGCTGCCGTAAGGAAAGAGGAGTAACAAATTTGATTTTCACCATAATTAGAGGAGTCTTCATACATAAACTGAAATAAAAAGCTGTGGAATATTATTTATTAAAACTTGTTCAACTGTCTACCAGGGCCTAACAATAAAAGTGGAAAGAAAATCTTGAGAAAAATATTTAGAAATTTTCTTTTGAAGAGGTCTGCCGCAAATACAGACGAAACGTCAAGAGCTTCCAAACTCTGATCAGAGCGTAAAAGAAGTTATATCAATTATTAATCGTAGGTTGGATATTCTAAATAAGTACTATAATAATAATTTCTTGTTTAAATTTTATATCTGATTTTATTTTTGGCTTCTGAAACGTAAAGATCGATTTAGCTTAATCCGCTGGAAAGTTTACGCATGGTAAACTCGAGGCCGTTGGCTAGTGTTTTTTTTTTAATTATTTATAAATTGTTTTAATATACACAGCAAACCAATTATCATTAATAGCCGCGGACTAACTAATGCAATAGATATTCAGCAAATGTAGAAAAAGCATACCATGTAATCTCAAACTATAATCAACCACTCAACTACAACAATTTGCTCTAAGACAACAAGGTGAAGACACAGCTTCCGTATTAGCCAGATTCTTAAATAAATTCAAAAGCCTATTCGACCAATACTTTCATTTCTAATAAACGAAATAAATTTAAAATGGATAACTTCCTTTGAATTGCCTATAAAACGCTAATGGTCTTTTGAACAACAAAGAATAAATTAACAAAATTTTTAAAACACAACTTAATTGGCCTACTATTTATTAGCGAAACAAACTTTATAACTAACAGTTATTTTAGTATTTCACAATACAAACTCTAGCATATCAATTATCCGGAAAGAACTGCACATCAAGGACCAAAATGCTAATAAAGCAATCAATACAATACTACAAATTGCTAAAATACAAGAAAAATGCATAAAAACCAGATAAGTAAAAGTCAAAAGTCTTTTCTATGATATCATAATCACACCTATCTACTACCCGCTAAGTCATAACCTAAAACGGAAGAATTTAAAGTTTTTTTAATATTGGGACCAAAGTTCATAGTTCTAGAAGATTATAATGGCAAACACTCTGTAGGGGACACAATTAATGACAAGAAAGAAATGGAATTGGTAAGAACCATACAAAAAAAGAATTACTTCTGCATATGGACGAATTTATCAACTTAGTAGCCCACCGATCTAAATAAATTACCGGGCGTACAAAACTTCTTTATCATCAGCGGTATCTTTTCGGTTTACACAGACCTCTCATCTAGTTACGATCTTATATCAGACCACAGTTCCTGCAATAGCCACTCTAACCACAACTATCATTACAAAAGCAATTCTTAAACTACACGACTTTAAAGTAAACTGAGACGTTTATAGACAGATAATCCAAAACAACGCAAACCTGCACATTAGACTACGATCACCAGACGATGTATAAGCAAAGGCAAATAACGCAATCAAATTGTTCCAGTGAGCAGCCATTCAAGCAACTTCATATGCAATATCTTTCACCCAAAACTAAGAAAATGAACACAATTATATCAATATGACAAAAAATTAAAATTAAAACTGCAGAATATGAGAAACAGTTTTATTGGAGCATACAACTTCAATCAAAACAATCGATAACTCCATCTAAAAATCTATTAAAAACAATAAAAAACCAAAAGCAACAGCCCTTTAATATACAGATACACCACTCCGAAATGCAGGGTAAAGAGCGTTAAGGAAAAAGCAAGTCTCTTTGCAGAATATCTTTCGGCATACTTTGCTGTCAACTTTAACTAGATAGTTTTGCCACAAAATAACACAATCAGTGAGATTTGAAACCGAACAAGAAGCACCACATAAAAAAGAAAATGTAAGAAATATATTTTAAGTTTAAATGAATAAACTGGCTGATTGGAAAAAATCCTATCTACCGTTAGACAACCATTTACTTATATATAAAGCAGTCATTAAATGAGCATGGACACCACACTAAATGTAACTCTATATTGCTCATGATCATGAAGTGGAACTATACTTACCTGTACATAGAATGTAATCAAGTTACTTACTCAAAAATAGATAATAAATGAAATATCACTAAATTTAAAGAAAGTACTAGAATTACTAAGCCTCTCTTAATCAATTTTGACTCTTACCTTGAAGATGGGGAGAACCTGAACGACCTCACCGTTCTTGAAAAAGGGGGTAATACAGTGAACCACCACATTGTTTATCTAAAAAGAATAAAAACGAAGAGCTCAGCAAAGAACTTCGGATAAAATCCATATCGGAAAATGGACAATGAATATAACAAACTGGAATACAAAGAGAATCATAAACAAACAGTAAGAAGTTATGGCCAACCTGTCGGAAATGAAGAAAAAAAATATTTGGAAACATAAAAAGTTATACATATATTGTTATAGTAGAGTAAAAGAGAATGAAAGCGCTGGAAATAGTGTATCAATATTAATCACAAAAAAAAAAAAAATATTCGCATTGCGATCAATTATTGAACATATTATGACAATGACTATATAAATTAGAGGATATACAATAACATACAAGAAGAATACCCCAAAGTCATCAAATAATAATAGCAAGCAATTTCAACAGAAAGATAAGCAAATAGAAGAATAACCTAGTAGAAGACTACAAGGAAAGAAATTAGTAAACAGCAATAGAGAAAAACTAACTACTAACAATTCACTCATTCCTTGTCCACAAAAAATTCATGACTAGCCATGGCGCAAAAAAGCAAGAAATAGAAAATACATCATAGTTTACTAGATTGTAAAACAAGATACAAAATTGAGAATACAGAACGTAATATGAGGTGCGTTAAAGTTCTAGGGTCTCCAAGTTATTTTCTCGCCATTGAGAGAAAGTAGAAAGATGAAGTTAATTTTAAAAGATGAGGGAAATATTTCCGAATTTCTAATATGTATAACAGCACTATACAATGTACACAGGTCGAATTACCGCCATTGCAGTGTGTGTTCTTTTGTATACTTTAAATGGCGACGTTTAGTGTTCAAGGACAACGTGTAATCATCCATTTTCTTCTCTTTCGTGGTAAAATGCCCATAGAAATTCATTCCCAATTGAGTGAGACGCTGAAAGCGTTATGGGTGTTGCAAATGTTAATTCGTGGGTGCGGAAGTTTAATTAAAGTGGAGAGTTGTGTGACAATAAACCGAAGCAGTCTCGACTACAAACCAGCTGGACCGAAACCATGAATGTGCAAGTGCAGCAAGTTGTTATGAAAAACCATCGATTAGATGTGCGTGATGTCTCCTCTAAACTTGGCATTCCCATAGGATCTGTGGAGTCCGTTTTGCATAATGACCTAAAATGCGGAAAGTTTCTTCAAGATTAGTCCCACAAAGGCTGACCGACAAACAAGCCTGAGCGAGTGGCATTGCCTCAGGACATGTTGACACGTGATGCATCCATAAATATCCGAACAGTACAGACACTTTCCGTGGCCGCTCATTTTTCAATTGAGCGATTTTCCAGTGGGCAAAACACACCTCTGAAGAAGTGTTCTCAGCAGCCATAGAAACATGGCAATGATGTTGTGAAAAATGTGTACGTGCGTACTAGCGTACTAGCGTATGTAGACAAGATGCCATACTGGCGGACAAAAATATCGAGCAAAAAGGTAGATAAAGAAGAATCTTTTATCTAAGATATTTAGAGAAAAGAGATGATGTTGACAAAAGAGAATATGAAGAAACAAACAAACATATAAAATGCATAGTAACACGCAAACTACAAACAAAGGAAACGTAACAAACATACCATTATAAGAATTGATAAATTGTTTTGAAGATTTATTCGTAATAAGGCAATAACCATTTTTAGAAAAAATAATCTTGAAAATACAGAGATGACAAAGGTAGCATTAGATACTGCACAAATAGTGACAGTCGTTCAAACTAAAAATAAAAAATCACTGAGGCCAGGCGGGATAAGCTTTGAACTGATAAAATGTTGCACGCACAAGTCAAATAAAATGCTTAAGAAGCTCTAGAAAGATACAAAAAACTAACGTGGCGTGCCAGTAATACCTTCAATAGGTCAAATATACTCCAATATACTTGAAAATCTAAAAGAACGAGATATAGAAGACAGGAAGTCGGAAGAACAATCCGGATTTAATTCAGAATGATCTGCAATTGATAATATTGATAAAATAGCAGCAGGAAAACAAATCTAAACAAATTTTGAAATACATGTATCACTGACTGGCCTAAAAAAGCACATGATAGCGTACCAACGGAGAAGCTATAGGAGGAAAAACAAATCCGACAATGATTAAAGCAACTAAATAATTATATAAGAACAACGTTCCAAAAACAAAAATAGGGTCCAATTAACAAAATAAATTAAAAAAAAATAAAGGGCCTTTGACAGGTGATCAAGCTTAGCTTTCAATTTAAAAAACAGCAGTTAATTTTTATAAATTTATGTTCCTTTTTTGGGATGTACGGGAGATTTCACCCAGGAGTAGCACCTCTATACTCTGAATTGCCGGACCCTAGGATCATTCAGAGATATTGGTCTCCGGGTGGTCTCTCACTCTCATTTATGGCTCCCAAAAGCTTGTTAAGCGACCACATCCCGGATACTGTGTCGGTACAGAGGCTAAACTAAATGAGAGGCTATGGGAGGCAACCTTCAATTGATGAATTTAATGGCTCCCATAGTAACAGCAGCGTCTGACTCAGATTGAGCGGCTGCAAATGGCATCTGTTCCCATATTGGGCGGCTAGAAACCAAAGCGGAAAGCAAGGAGAAACTACCGCTTAAACTTTCTCAAGACAAACAATTATGGCGACACATCAATACAAAACGGCCCCTAGTCCGGGGCAGACCTTAAATGGTCAAGGGTGCGAAGAATCCCGATGAATGCTAGGAACCACCCGAAAGTGGAAAACGAAAAAGAAATACCAATCAAAATTGAAACTTGTAATGTGAAAAGCATGTATATGGCTGGGAAGGTATACAATACAATCCAAGAGATGAAGAGACTAAACATAAATGTCCTCGGAATTAGCGAAATGAGGTGGAAGGAGTCAGGAAAAATGAACATAGGCGACTCAACTGTGTATTACTCTGGAAACAACCTACCTGATCACCCAAACGGAGTTGGAATTACAGAGAACAAAGAGGCGAAAAAATCGGTTACGAATTTCATACCGCAATCTGACAGAGCAATGTTGATCCAACTAAAAGTAGAACCAAAAAATGTTAACATAATACAGGTATATGATGAGATAACAATAATTATGGGCGATTTCAATGCCAAAATCGGAAAAGGACCACTTCAAGATGTAGTAGGGGAGTATGGACTGGGTAACAGAAACCCAAGAGGTGACATATTAGTACAATTTTGTCAAGAAGAAAATCTTGTAATAAGTAACACATGGTTTAAACTACCTCCGAGACGCCTTTATACCTGGAAATCACCGCAAGACCACCCAAGACATGTGATCAGGAATCAAATCGATTTTATCCTAATAGACAAAAGATATCGAAATGGAGTTCTTGGAGCAAAGACCTGCCCAGGAACAGACGTGGGGTCGGATCATAACCCTGTAGTAGCACGCATCAGAATTAGGTTAAAAAAGATAAGGAAGAAGACAAACACAAAACCAAATATGGCAATACTAGAAGACCAGATACAAACAGATCAAATATCCGCGTCACTAAACAACGAATTCAAAAAAATACGCGAAACAGAGGCTGAAACCGACCAAGAGCAAATAGAAAATATCTGGAAACAATTTAAAAACACGCTAAACAATATACAAGCCCAAACTGTAAGAGCATCAAAATACGATCACAAAAGGAATGGATAACAAAAAATTTTAGAGCTAATGGACGAGAGACGAATGTATAAAAACTCGGACCAACAGAGGTACAATCAAACCCAAACCAAAATAAGACGAACAATAAGAGAAGCAAAGAGAAATGGATGAACAATAGATGCCAAGAGCTTGAAGAACTGCAGAACAAACACGAGCTCTTCAATTTACATAAAAAAGTAAAGGAAGTTACTGGAAACTTTAAAAAACGACTGCCAACAAGGCTAACAAATGATAACAACCAACTGATATCTACAACAGAAGAACTAAACAGCGAATGGACAAACTACGTACAACAATTGTTTGACGATGAAGTTAACCTCCCGTACACCGCGAAGGGCGAAACGGGGCCAAACATATTAAAAGCAGAAGTAGTTAAAGTGTTAAATGCAACTAAAAACGGGAAAGCTCCCGGACCAGACGGCATTTATGCAGAAATCCTGAAACTCATAAATGAAGATAACATAAACATAATGACAAACTTGTTCAATAAAATATACCAAAGAGGAAACATACCACATGACTGACTAAAGTCAATTTTCATTTCTATACCAAAGAAAACTAATGCGAACAAATGTGATCAATTCCGATTAATTAGCTTAATGAGCCATGTGCTAAAATTATTTTAAAATAATACCAACAGAATACGCAAAAAGTGAACAAGACCTAAGCGAAGAACAGTTTGGCTTTCGGGACGGCCTTGGCACTCGAGAGGCTTTATTTGGATTAACAGTATTACTGCAAAAATGCAGAGATCAAAAAAAGGAGGTATATCTCTGTTTCATTGACTATGTCAAAGTATTTGACAGTATAAAACACGCAGAATTAATAAACGTGCTACAGCATAAAGGACTGGATAAACAAGACATCACAATTATTAGAAACATATACGAAAAACAAACAGCAGCAATAAGATTAGAAAACTCAATCACAACTGAAGTGCGTCCTATCACCACTTATGTTCAATATATATTCGGAACAAGTATTCCAAAAAGCACTTGAAGGCTCGGAAGATGGTATCAAAGTCAACGGAAGATTACTCAACAATTTGAGGTACACGGATGATACCGTAATTATTGCCGACAGCCCTGAGGGTCTACAACGCTTAATGGACCGTATCACAACCGAAGGAGGTACTGTCGGACTCAAAATTAATACAACGAAAACAAAAACAATGGTAGTGAGCAGAATACCAAACACAACAGTCAATATAAATGTATACAATGAACATATAGAACAAGTCCACAAATTTAAATACCTTGGCTGCTGGATAACTGACAATTTAGAACCAGAACTAGAAATACGAACCAGAATAGAGACAGCCAGAATGACTTTCCTAAAAATGAGAAACTTGCTATGTAATAAAAGCCTCGCTCTAGATGTAAGATACAGATTTGTGAAATGTTACATTTATTCAATACTGCTATACGGGTGGAGACTTGGACATTGAACAAAAGAGATTAGCAAGCTGGAAGCATTCGAGATGTGGGTGTTCCGAAGAATGCATAGAATATCGTGGGTTGAACACATAAGAAACGAGGAAGTACTCAGACGTATGAACCGAGACAGAGAATTAGTTAATACGATTAAAAAAAGGAAAACCGCCTATCTTGGTCATATCACAAAAAACCTCAAAAACCAACTATTAAAACTCATGATAGAAGGGAAAATAGAAGAAAGACGCGGCCCAGGTCGAAGAAAATGTTCATGGTTGAAGAACATGAGAGACTGGACGGGCTTAAACACACACACATTAATTAGAACAGCACAAGACCGAGACGAATTCGCCACAATTGTTGCCAACCTTCATTAATGGAGATGGCACCAGAAGAAGAAGAATGTTCCTTTTTCTCTTACTTTCCCTTACTTACGTACGTTATGTGTAAGAACTTCGAAGAACAACTACATTGCTTTTACAATGTACAAAACAATTTTAAAAAATGATTGGTTTTTCTTCTATTTATGTATCAGTTATAGCTCGAGTTTTTAGAAAGCTTTTTATTTGGATTTTCCATAATAATATTTAATATTACTTCCATTGTTTATTGAATCAAATTTACGTTTTAGTGGCTGTTCAATGTTTATGCTTCATATATTTAAAACGATTAACTAGACCCTAAATAACAAGTCATTTACATTTAGCCCGAACTGATTGAAAGTTTGACAAGTGCATACATATTAATTGGCAATAATTAAGACAAGTACCGTTTTACGTGCAGCGTTTCCAGTTTAGCAGTACTTTTGCATACCGATCGCGTTTATGAAAGGAGCTGTGATGTAATCGAGTTTTTCACAAACACGCAATGATTACACTATAAAACCCGTCGGCTTCTCAGCGAAAGTTATTTAGTGCCAGACCGGTTAACGAATGTTGCACCAGTGGGCGCTGGTAAATCATTAACATTCTGTAAATATTCTGTACGAACATAAGTATGCCTCCGCGTTTCACTTTGCTGTAAATAAAAATATTAGGCCAACATCGTTTTGGTGGTATAATTGCATATATTCGCCACGTACTTTAATTATTATACATATTTTTTATTAACGATTATTTGGTTTTGCATAGATAAAAGAATTTGTGACATATTATAACTTAGAATATAAATATATTGTGACATAGTGCGACAAAATAACAAGCGCGGCGAATTCGCATTTGGTTAATTTTGTCTATGGTTTGCTATAACTAGGTCCTGTGGTAATTTGCATTTAAGCCTGGTGTGAATATTAGTTTTAAAGAGTTGATAGAATTCCGCACCACTACATGCACTCACGTTTAAGATGAATTTTTCCGCACAGATGCCGAGTTCTTCGTATAGTTGGGTATTTCTAACGTACCACGGTGCGTTGACTATGGCGTTGTATTTTCTGTATGTTGGTATTGAGGTGTTGCAGCAGACCAGTGATCCATATAGAACGATAGGTCGAATTAGGGCTTTGTAGAGTAGCGGTGCGCATTCAATTTTTAGCTAGGATTTTTAGTTGATAAGTGGATATAATTGTTGTAGTCTAGTGTAGCTTTGGGTAAGCTTCTAGTTTATGTGATACTCCGAGCTTAATCGAGTGTCAAGATATTCTTCTTTAGGTGCCGTATCCTATGGGATGTTGGCAATCATCATTGCTATTCTAACTTTGGACATTGCTGCTCTAAACAATTCTCTTGACGTGCAGTCGTACCACTGGCGTAGGTTTTTAAGCCAGGATATTCTTCTTCTTCCCACGTCTCATTTTCCATGTATCTTTCCTTGTATTACCAGTTGTAGAATTTGGTATTTGTTCCCTCTCATTACGTGGCCTAAATATTCCAGCTTTCTTTTCTTTATTGTATACAAGAGTTCTTTGTTCTTGTTCATTCGTCGTAGCACCTCCTCGTTTGTCACTCTATCCATCCATGATATTTTCAATATTCGCCGGTATATCCAGAGTGCTAATGCTTCTATTTTCTGCTAATTTCTTTATTTAGGTCCATGCCTCCATTCCATATAAGAGAACACTGAAAACATAGCATCTGGTTGTCCTCATCCGTATTTCCAAGCTTAAATCCCTGTTGGTTAGAATTTGTTTCATTTTACAAACGTGGCTCTAGCCATTTCAATACGTGTCCTTATTTCATTTGTGTATTCCCAATTATCATTCACCCATGTTCCCAGGTATTTATATTTGTTTACTCTCTCTATACTCACATTATCTATTCTAATGTCAGGAATGTTCACTGGTGTTTTTGTGATTGCCATGTATTTAGTTTTATTTAAATTCATTCGGAGACCATATTTTCTGCTGATGTCATTTGTCCGTTCAATAAGTCTCTGTAAATCTGGAATATTATCTGCTAAAAGTACAGTATCATCAGCATAAAGTATGTTGTTAATTATCTTTCCGTTTACTACTATACCACCGTTTTCTTGCATTAGTGCTTCTTGAAATATTGCTTCCGAGTATAGGTTGAACAGCATGGGCGAAAGAATACAGCCTTGCCGAACTCCTCTCTGTATTTTTATTTCTTCTGTCAGCTGATTTTCTACTTTTATTGTCGTTTTTTGTTGCCAATATAAGTTTGCAATTATCCGCATGTCTTTTACGTCTATGTTCTTTTTTTTTAGGAGTTTCATTAGTTTATCGAACGCTTTTTCGTAGTCTATGAAGCATGCGTATACTTCTTTATTAATATCTCTGCATCTCTGTATTAGTACGTTTAGTGTGAACAATGCTTCTCTTGTTCCAAAACCATTTCTAAAGCCAAACTGTGTCTCACTAATATCTACTTCTAGTTTTTTATATATTCTTGCGTGTATGATCTTTAGAAAGGCTTTAAGCGTGTGGCTCATTGCTTATCGTTCTATGTTCACAACATTCCTTTGCGTTGTTTTTCTTTGGTATTGTAATAAACGTTGAATTCAGCCATTCTTTCGTTATTATACCAGTTGAGTATATAGTGTTGTATAAATCTACAAGAATATTTACTTGGTCGTCGTCTATTAGTTTAATTAGTTCAATTGGAACTTCGTCTGGTCCAGTTGCTTTACCGCATTTTGATGTTTCAAATGCTTTAATGACTTCTTCTTTTGTTATTTTGGGGCCATGTTCTCCTTCAATAGTTTTATAGTCTTCCTTTCTGTCATCGGCGAATAGTTCTTCAATATATTCTTTCCATCTTTCTATTTTTTGTTTTACATCTAGTATAATTATTCCTTGTTTGTCTTTTAAAATGTTTGATTGTCTCTTCTTGTATGTACCTGTGACATCTTTGATCTTTCTGTGTACGTTAAACATATCGTGTTTCTGTTGTGCCTTTTCTATTTCTCCACATTCTTGTTTCATCCAATTTTCTTTTTCCGTTTTAATTTTCTTCCTTATCAATTTGTGGATTTCACTGTATTTGCCGTCCTGTTTTATCTTACTTTTTCTTATCTCTTCCATCAGCTCTAAGATTTCGTCTGTCATCCACCTTTTTTTCTTTGTTGGTTTTCTTTCGGTGAGTATTTCTTTCGCTGGTTTCATTATCGCATCTTTTATGGTATGTCATCTTGAGTCTATGTTGTCGTTGTTATCCAAGGAGTGTCTTCCCATGTTGCTTAAATTGTTATTTATTTCATTTTTAACTTGTGTTCTTATGTTTTCTTCCTTCAGGTGTTGCACTTCTATTCTACTTGTCTTCTTTGTTATTTTTATCTTGTTAGGTTTTATATGCATTTTTATGATTGTGATCAGATGCTATATCTGTCCCTGGATATGTTTTTGCCGACTTTATACTATTTCTGTATCGTTTTCTAATTAAAACATAGTCAATTTGATTTCGGCAAATATTCTGTGGTGTGTCTTGTGGTGATTTACAAGTCCATAATCTTCTATTTGACAGTTTAAAGAATGTGTAGGCTACTGTAAATTCTCTTTCTTGGCAAAATTGGATCAGTCTATCACCCCTTTCATTTCGCATTCCAAGACCGAACTCTCCTACATGTTCTCCACTTCTTCTTTTTCCAATTTTGGCATTAAAGTCTCCTACTATTAATGTCACATCCCTCTTTTTGGTTAGGGATAGAATGGTGTCCATTTGTTCATAGAATTCTTCTACTTCATCCGCGTTTTTCTCATTGGTAGGTGCATAGATTTGGATTATATTTATTTTACCTACTGTGGCACATAGTTGTATTAACATTGCTCTTTCAGATAGTGGTGTGAAACTAGAGAAGCTTTTGTTAGTTTCCTTGGTGACTATTATTCCGACTCCATGTTGGTGTTTTGTTTCATTACTGCCTGAGTAGTACATTATTCCATTATCTGTTTTTATTTTACCAGATCCTGGCCACCGTACTTCACTAATTCCGAGAATGTCCAGCTGTAGTCGATTCATCTCTTTGGTTACATTTTGCAGTCTTCCTGCTCCAAATATACTTGCACATTCCATGTTGCAATTTTCATAGCTGACCTGGGATTTTTCGCACCCTCTGACCATTGAAGGTCTGCCGGGGACTGAGGGCCGTGGTTTGTATGTTCTCAGCCATGATGATTGTACTAGGAAATAACTAATGAGGTGGTTTTCCGTTGCCTTCCTCATCGCAGTATCATAACCGGTAGGGCCATTATGTAGCCGTCGCCTATGACTATCTGGGGTAAGCCGTTCCAGAGTCCATCTCCTCCGCCTTAGTCCAGTTGTGGTACTTGCTGCTTCCCAATACCTACTAGTTTTGGTCCGCCCCGGTATTTTATTTCCGGTACCCGCCATATCTGGTGAGCATTCCCTTATCCGCCACCTGGGGAGGCGCCCGATGGGGGACTAGTTACCCCTCACGGGTGGCAAGATATAATCCCAAGTATTTGACAGCACTGTAATTGGGGTTTCAAGATATTTCATTGTCTTCAATTTGTATGCAAGGAGGATTGTTAAGTCTTCTTAGTGTAAAAATTTTGGTTTGGCATTTGTCAGGATTTATTCTGATGTTCCAAGTTTTGAACTGAGTTAAAAGTTTCTTAGTTGCGGTCTGTAATTTGAAGATTGCTTCATTGAGGTTATCGGCTTGCGTGAACATAGAAGTGTCATCTGCGAAGGTAGCTATTGTAACACCAGACTCTGGTAAGTCAGACGTATATATGTTGAAGAGAGTTGGCCCCAGGATGCTGCCCTGGGGAACTCCAGCTCGGATTTTGGTGATTTCGGACAAGGTTGTGTTAATTTTGATAGCAAATGTTCTGTTGTCTAGAAAGGAGAATATGATTGCTTTGAGATAAGCAGGCATATATAAGATCTAAAATCTAATGTAATTTACTATTATTTATTTTAATGAATCTGACAAATAAGATTAAGATACAAAATAATTTATATGCAGATTTCCGTATTTCTTAATCGTTATGCATAGAAAAGTCAAAAATTATCCACAACTTTAAGTCTGCCACACTACACGCTTAAGGGTTGGTGCTATTGTAGCCACTTTATGGAAATTTGAACTTGATAGCGAATTTTTGCTTTTGATTCAGTGTAAGCATAGCCGTTTCGCTAACAGTGCGCTCTAGGGAGGAACAAAGAGCAGTGGTTGATTTCTCTGGTCGAAAGCTGCGCAGGGTCTAAAATTCATTGGAAGCTTACAACATAAATAGAGGGATAGTGCTCTAGCACCTAACAGAGTGTATGAGTGGATCGAGAAGCTCAAACGTGGTCGAACAGAGTATTCTCTCCAGGTGTTTTTACGCACTTACAGGCATTACAACCACAAGGGCTTATTGTGCCCACTAACGTGCTCTTATATTCTAGGCAATTTACACACACCCATGGGTTGGGCGAGACTCAAGCCAACTGTTTGAACCACCTGAACCACTGCGTCCCCTCTCTCCAGGTTAGTCATTGTTCTGCCTATGAAGCGATACATAAATGATTAGGCGAGGAGGAAATAGCTGCACCAAATGCATCGAAAAGGAATAAAACTATTTAGAAAAATAACGTAATTGTGTTTTTTTGCTACAGATTACTTGTAATTACTGTTATCTCTTCATTAGTCTTTACAGATTATTGGCTAATGTAACTCAACATAATGAAAACTTAAGTATAGATTATCTAACATATTATAAATTATTCTAACTTTACTTAAATTCAGTCTATAAATGTCTGTTCTTTCACCAATCAAGTTGGTTTGAATGGATAGTAAGCCTGGTGAGTAAGCCTTGGGAGTGGAATCTTTCAAGGTTCATACCACAAGAAGGTGTCCGCAAGGGGGAGTTCTTTCCCCCCTTATGTGGAATCTAGTGGTAAATGAGCTGCTAGTATTACTCAGTGATGAAGGATTCTATACCCAAGCTTACGCGAATGACATTGTCTTACTGATCAGGGACAGGAATACAAATATCATTGCAGACCTAATGCAAAGAACATTAGATATAACACAAAGAATGTGTGAAAGAGAAGACCTCAAGGTAAACCCTAAATAGACCTTACTAATATATTTCGCGAGAAAAAGAGAAGTAAGGCAATTTTATAACTTTACAATTTTCAGTGAAAGTACACAGATGGTTCAGCAAGTCAAATATCTGGGCATCACCCTATATGCAAAACTAAACTGGAATGCTGACCTGGAAAAAGTAACCAGCAAAGCCAAACCAGCACTTGTGGCAGGCAGGCGAATATTTAGGAGAACATGGGGACTGAAACCTAAAATGGTAATGTGGCTGTTCACCACAATTCATATTATCGTTTAGCATACTAGTATAGTGGCCAAAACTTGAAAAAAAACGGCAGTCATTGAGCTAACTAGGATACAAAGACTAGCACGCTTGTGTATCTGCGGAATCATGAGCAGTACTCCTGCAGCATCTATGAAAGTACTCTTAAATATCATCCCCTTGGATATTTATCTAAAGGGAGAAGCTTGGATTGCTGCATATAGAATAAAATTCACCGGTATCTGGCATAGGTACAATGTGAACATAAACGGATACAGGAAGTGGTCAAAGGTAATACCACCCTAAGCATAGGTACTGACTACACCCTACCGGTATACTTATTTGAAAAATATTTTAATGTGTTACGATCATGACCGGGCAAAAGACAACCCATTACAACTCAGAAGTGGGCTGGTCTAGTATACAGACGCATCTCGCACTGCCCAAGGAACAGGGGTGGGTATAGATGGCATAAAACCAAAGGTAACCCTTAGCTTACCCTTAAGTAAGTACGCCACAGTGTTTCAAGCTAAAATATTTGCGATAATGCAATGCATAATACAGAATACTAGACGGGGATACACTCAATGGCCCATTAGTATCCTAACTGACAACCAAGCTGCCCTTAAAACGCTGGAGTCACCTCCTATCAACTCTAAGCTTGTAAAATACTGCCTAGCCCATCTGGTTACCATATCTGAGGATAATAAGGTCAACCTTATCTGGGTACCAGGCCACTCTGGAGTGGAAGGGAACAAAAGGGCAGACGCACTCTGAAAAAGTGGTGCTAACACTCTATTTACAGGACCAGAATCTGTTCTAGGCATACGATCGGCGATAGAAGAGTGGATGCAAGGACAACACTCATCTCGCTGGGATACAATACATGAGTGAAGACTAGGAAAGGAACTAATTGGAAAACCTTCTAGTGGGCTAAGTAATGCCATACTCAGATAAGCGGGCAGTAGGACTTATAGCAGGACACTGCCACCCGAAAAAGCACCTCCATAAAATAGGAGTAAACAGAGATAACACACTCTGTAGATTATGTGAAGAAGAGAAGAAACATTCTTACACATAATCTTTAACTTCCCAGCACTATACCGCAAAAGGCAGGTACTTTTTAGGGCAAATCTTCGTAACAATCTACCCAATCACGAAAACCCCATAAAAACATCCTAAAATTAGTTGCAAGCACAGATTTTCCTTAATTGGGAAAAGGGGCGTACAAAAGACTGCAGAGTCGCAGTGCTAAAGTGGGCTCGTAACCTACGATTAACCTCTATGATAATCAATCAAGCCTGGCGATGTATTATTCACTAGATTTATTTTATTGTAATTTTTACTAATTCGATTTTCAGGATTTTCCTTATAATTTTGTTTGTGACGAATTACTAAACACAACACTTTAACTTGAAGTTGTTATAGGATCTTGATTTGTGATATTGAAGCTGTACCTCATAACTGAATGCCATAGGTCCACGTTGGTTTGAACGCACGCTTGTTCTCTAAGGACAGTTTTGAATACGGCACTATCATCCAGTACATCTAATTTAATTAAATTCCTAGTTATTTACTCTTTTGTAAAATGTGAGTATTCTAGTTCAGTCGTCTATTGAGGAGTCTTAAATACCTTGCAGATTTTCTTCTTAGAGTAAATGTTTACCTGTATTGATTTTTTTTCATTTGCTTCAATACCCCATTGTCTAAGTCAGTGTAGAACCATATGTGGATATTTTTGAAGGTAAAATAAAGCTACATTTTGGTATGTATATGTCATTATGCAGTTATAATGTGTTTTTTTTTATATTTATTGTAAAATGTGACCCGAAACACTACTCTGGAGAACACAAGGTGTGATGAAATGTAGTTCTGTGTACCCTTCTTGTTGCTTGATTCGAAAACGTCTTTCACTGAGCTATGACTTAAGTACTTAGTAGATATAATAAAGGATTTTTGGCATCCAGGAAAATTGCCAAGTAGATTTTTTTCCTTTAAAATCTTTATTGGTTTTATCTGCTCTACTGTGTACTTGTGCTTCTATGAGGTGGCTTTCTTCCAGGTAAGGTTTAATTGGTTTCAAAAGCAGTCGTTCTAAGATCTTTGACGTAACTGGTAACAAACTTATTGGTCTGTATAAAGACACTTTTTCAGGGCCTGTTTCGGGTTTTGGTATAATTATGATTTTTGCGACTTTCAATTGCATCGGAACATAGTTCAATCTAATTACAGCTTTGTATAATAATGTTATATATCTTATCGCCTCTTGTAGTAGCTCTTTTAAAATATTACCGGTAATGAGGTCATACACCAGTAATTTTCTGGTATTTAGATCATTTTGAATGTTGTTTCGAACTAGGTTTACCATAAATTTCTTGATTTCTAAATATCTTCTTCTTCTTTTTCTGTTAATACACTGGGATATAATCAGATTTTTTCCATTCATTGAAGTCCACTGCAGGACGTAGGCCTTCCTTTAATTATGCAGTTTTTGCAATTCAACCCCGTTGAAATATAGTTCGAATACTTTCTTTAAAGTTTTGACAAATGGATCGATTTTTTTCATTGCTTTTAATCCACTGATTGTCTCTTCTTTTTAAATTTAAATTATATTGCTGTTTTTTTATCGTTTTTGTTGCTTTCTACTGCGAATAGTTTGTTAATTCATTTGCTGAGAGGCCTTAAAGGCATTTAAGCTACTAGTTGTATTTGTTGGTTCAGATGATCAATTAGATCTTTTAATTCGTCTACAGTTAGTATTAGGCTTTTGCTTTTTACATTTTTTGAAATTCACAATTTGAATAGCTCCCATTTTGTATTTCTGATGAAAGATTTTTTCTTCGCAGAAGTTTAGCACTTAGAGGGGAATAATCAGATGCGAGGTCCAATCATAATTAAATTTTGATGTTGCTATTTGTGATCTACATCTAAACCACATACGGTTTTCTTTTATAGTCTCCATCTACTATGAATATACTGCCTAGAGTTTTAAAGAAATCCGTGTTTAGTCTATGTGGGTTATAAGTAGCTGTGATTATAAATAGAGCATGCCAGTCTTCTAATGTAGTACTAATTGCCTGAATGTATTTTTTTTCAAATTTTAGATTTTTATAGTGTTTTATTGCTGGCTTTATGATCACTGCCGTTTTTGTCCCCCATCGACTGTTCCGTTCGGGTATTAAGTGCTATAAACTGTATATCGCGGAATGTTTAAGTCACCTATCTTGATAAAATGCGTCTCGCAGATTAGTATCGCGTCGATATTGTAGAATCAAAAATACTTTGAGTTATTGGCTTTTTTGAGCCAAGCATTTCAGATTCCTATTTTGAATTTGCAAGCCATTAATTGGCTTTGCTTATAGGGCTGTGAGTAAATTTAATATTGTATCCAATTTTCTTCTTAGGTGCAGCTTCATTTCTTGTAGTTCTGTTGCAACTGTTTGTGTACTAAGGACCCTTTACGGGGACGTGGTGGCTCAGCAGATTTAAGCAGTTGTCTTTATCCTCTAACCGGCGCGGGCGAGATAAAATTCAAATTCATGTTTATTATAATTGCGAATAAATAGAGTTCACTACATTATGGTTTCAAAATTACTGCCTTCACTAAAGCTGGTCATTTCAATCCTTTTCCCGAAACTTTCAATTGCCGCTTTTCTGATGTCTGCAGAAATGGCCAGAATCTCTTCTGTGATGTGATTCTTTAGTTTTTTGATGGACTGGGATTTGTTGCGATAAATCCTATCTTTAAGATAATTTTATAAGAAGAAATCATATGAGTTTAAATCGGGGAAATTTTAGGGGAACTCGATGCCGCCTTGTATCTTACGGGGGGAGGGGGGTCCAAACTTATGATCCTCTTTCCCCAAGCATCTGTGGGGATGTCAAAAATGCCCCGAGTCCGATGAGCGGTAGCTCTATCAATATTGGTTGACTTGACTTGCCTCTCACAATTGGAAATAATTTCTCAAGAACTTCAGTGCGATAAATTTCTTTATTCGCATATTTTGTGAGAAACAGTGGGCCGACAATTCCATAGTGAAAATTGCAAACTTTTTTTGGGTGCAATCAACTAGCTTCAGTCGAATGTGGGTTTTTA
This sequence comes from Sinelater perroti, assembly GCA_036346155.1. Taxonomy (NCBI): domain Eukaryota; kingdom Metazoa; phylum Arthropoda; class Insecta; order Coleoptera; family Elateridae; genus Sinelater; species Sinelater perroti. Next base: position 3,850,955 of record JARFIY010000002.1, on the reverse strand, counting down.
GTACCCCAATGTCGATAATTTTGTTTATTGACAGCCATCTTCTAGAAAATAGGGCTCACCCGTAAAATGGACGTACTTTATGTTCAACTTTTTGGCCTGAACCATCTCTATGAATCACTTTTGGAAGGTACATTTTTTGCAAATATTAACATCGGCCAGAGGTGTTTGCAACTGAATACGGAAATAGATTCAATTTCTTGGTGAGGATGGTGGTGTACAAAGTCCACACTCACACCAAGTAGAGAGGCGGCTCTAAAAATCGAAGTTGTAGGCTCTTGTTCTTGAAACTCCCGAGCATCTAGTATACTTCCTGTCTTCTCAGATTTCTTAATCAGCCTACTATAACATGGTAAAATAAATAATTTAATTATAGAGCACATTTTGTAATGGTATTTTTACTTTAACTATTGTATTATAGAGACAGACAAGATAGTGTGCTCGTCAAAGTTGGTCTTGAAGGCACTTAGCGCTTTACTGACACTTCGGCGCCTTTCATAAAAAGCGGCTACAATGAAGACCCTTTCGTCGCTTAAATAGCTGGTCTTAGCTGACCCCATATTCAGTATTAAACTAGAGTGTAAACAAACTTTAAACATTGACCTAGCTATAATCAACACCAAACATAAAATTGGCTATAAAGTTTGACCATGATCATAACAGGTTTGAAAATACTTTTATATAAAGGATTTTACCCTTAATGAACAGTTAAGGTGTACGTCTTATCAGTCAATATATTTTACAAAAAAAATCACCTAATTGCTTTATCCAAATATTTTCCCAGATTAAGTGCATGTCGAGTTGGGCGCCCAGAAACTTGTCAGTAATAACTGGTAATGTTTGTTTGTTATTTAGGAATATAAGTTGTCAGGTTACTTATCTTAGTATGAAGACTATATGTATTGACTTTCTTTGGTTTGCTTTAATGTGACTTTTTTAATATAAAAGGGGTTGTTGACTAGATTGCGAGCCCAACCCAGCACTTCGACTCTATGGTTTATTGTGCTTTTCCTAAATCCCCCAGTAAAGTTCTGTTCCTTATAAGAGTTAAAGTAAATTCTTTATGAAATTCTCATCTACAGAGAGTTATCTTAAAGAGTTTAAGTCTCCTGTACAGTACTGGGCAGTCGAAAATTATTTGTGAGGCTGTTTTTCTTCCCATTATTACGTAACCTACACTGTAAATACCCATTCTATATAGATCTTTTCTCAGACAGCAGTGGCCTGTTACAAGTCCTACTATCTGTCTTATCCGTATACTTCCTAAGTGAACGTTCTTCGAAGTTAGTCTGCGAGAAGGTTTCCTAATTCATTGTTTTCTGTTCTCTTTTGGGTATATCAATATACAAGTTCTGGTCCTGTAAATCAGGTTTTAGCAAGGAAATCTGCTTTTCCATTGCCCTCTATACTAGTACCGCTTCGAACCCATATGAGTTAAACCTTGTTCTTCTCAGATAGGGTTATCAGATGAAATAAACATTCCTTTGTTTATTTGGTGCTATTAAACCTGGTTGACTATTTGTTAGAAAACCGATGCGTTGCTGATGTATGCATTTCATTATTGCAAAAATCTTAGCTTAAAATACCGAAGCGTTAGTATGATAAAGTATGTTTTTTTTAGTATTACACCGTGTATACCAATCCTTGTAGCGTAATTCATCCTAAAACCGTCCGAGCTTAGACCGTTCGTTAGGTCAAATGGGGTACCTTGAGCCCAATCGCTATTTATCAAAAGAATACTCAGGAAGCACATAGTCAGTACCCATGCTTAGTATGAGATTACCCTTAACCACCCTCATATTAGGTCGTGACCACAACCATCGTTTTGCGTATACTAGTTTCCGATGAATTTTATTTTATAAATGCCAGTCCATGCTTTCCCCTTAAATGCGTTTTTTTTGGGGGGGTACTATTGACATCTGTTTAGGTAGCTTTGAAGATTGTGATAAACTATTTGTGAGTCAAAATTAGATGCTAATACTGCCATATCACCAAACAAACATACCACATTGTTACCTTTGATGGGTAAGTTTGAGATAAATAAGAGGTATATCTTTGTTGAGAGCCAATTTGTTTTCAATTTTACACATCAAACATTGCTAAACATTTTAACAATGAATACTATTGAACAAAGCTTATATATAGTTATTTGCTCAATCTTTTTCAGTATAAGTTCATTAATCTAGCCAAAACACAAATTTATCTTTTGTGATGTTGAAAACTTTATTATAGTTATATTTTTAAAACTACTTAAATAGTTTAAAAAGTTATAAACTCAAAAAACTTACAAACATATTAAGCATCTATAAGTTTTTTGACCACCCGTGTACATTATTTACTTTAATTAAAATTAAGAAATAATTAGAAACTTGATAATAGCCAGAATACAGCATTGAATTTTGTCATCGAGTATATTCAGACTCAAAGTGTAATGTGTACCATAAGAACTTGTTTTCTAAAACCTGCGTTTAATTAGAGACTTGTTTTACAGGGATATAAAGTTACACGCAACAATCTCTCGCAGTTCTTGGTTTGCAACGAGTGCTCGTATCGCATTGGCTCTAAAGAAAAATTGTATAATTACAAACTGCTTTTACAGCTAATGGACAGATTTGGTAGTAGCATCGCCACTTTAACCGCGCTTCTTTCGCAACTTTCATGGCATTTGTGGCGAATTAATATTCAAAAAACGTTAAATCATGATCTGTTACCTCCGTGACTTGGTTTTCTAAAGGTTAACTAGAGATGTAAGATTTACGGCGAATTCGCATTGATAGTGGTGTATTCCTCCGGATATTTACTAACGATTCCGTCAGCCTTGAGGTGCATCCTGAGAAAATAAAGAGGAAATGTTCAGTTTGCGTAATTTTGGGTTTGTACATTAATCAGTGTGACTTACAAATAATTGTTTAGTTAAGAATTAAAAATAGAAAAATTTAATTTTTTATAATAATGGTTGCAAAATATTTGGATTTAAATATTTTTCTATTTTTAGCTGCAAATAAACATCTTTATCTGCCCAACAATCTATCAAGATTGAATCTAAAAATATTAAAATAACAAACACCTATTTTAAAGAGTTCTTCTTCCTTTTTGTTCTATTATATATACATCAAGCTTGTATATTTTTCTTCGTCTTTTTTTTGTATTCATTCATTCGGGATATCATCACTCCATCTTTTTCTAGGTCTTTCAAGGATTTCCAATTTTTTGTTATTATAACAGTTTTTTCCTCGATCATACGATGTGCTAGTTCCAGTCTTCTCTTCTATTGAACACCCTTCAATGTTATCTATTCTACATCTCCATTTATGTTTTACCAGTTATTCTGCGCGCTATTTCCATTTCTGTCGTTTCTAACAGTCGTAAAGTTGTTAATCTGGTCCAGTTTCCGGTGGATACGTGATAATAGGTCTAACAGCAGTCTTATAGATTTAAGATTTTGTTTCGATTCCAATATGCTTGTTTCACCATATTGGGCCGTTTAAATAAGCTGCAGCCTTTGTCGCCTTTATTGTTTGGTTTATTACATTTGCGTTCACGCCACTACATGCAGTTATTTCTATTTCGAGGTACGTAACCTTTATTTTTTGCTGAATAATTTTATCATCAACGACGATTTTGAATCTACTTGGATGTTTTTAGGTTGTCATAAATTTTGCTTTTATTGTTGAAATTATCATCTTAAAATATTTTTATTAAATTGATTTGATAGCCTTTGTAGATTATTTTCGTTCTCAATGACCAATACTACATCATAAGATCTTAACTTTTTCTCTCATTCTATATCCCTTCAGCCTGCACACTTGCTTGATTATTTCATCCATTGCAATATAAAAATAATAGCGGACTTAGTAAATCTTATCATATGTCTTTACTGGTATATCTTCGGATAATTCGTTTTTCATTTTTGCTCGTATATTATTCGCTCTATAAATATTTTCAATTGTTTTAATAATGTTACGAGGTATCTGCTTTTCGTAAAGGAGATGTACAACATTTTCCAATTGTAATTGGTCAAATTTATTTGTTGTGTCAATAAAAGATATATAAGCTGGTCGATCGTATTCTATTAACTTCTCATATATTTTTCTTGTTACAAATACAGCGCCCGTGCAAGATTTTCCCGGCCTGAACCCTTGTTCATTCACTAATGAGGTATTTTCTCACTACGATTTTGCGAGTGCGAGTAGTAGGTGTAGCTGACCCGGAACGTCTAAAAATATTTCGATTTCTATGCCACCGTTATGTCCATGAGAAGGTAAAGGTAAGAATATATTGGTAAGATATTCGCCAAAAGAAAATTGTAGCAGAACACCTATAATACCACCTTCACCTACTACGAGACTGAACCAACAATGGAGGCTAACGATCAACGGTGAAAAATCTACGCAAATCACCTTCACCAACAGATGAACAATCTGTCCACAACTACATTCAACAATACCCTGTTGCTGATGAAAACCTCACCTGGAGTGCCCACATCAACAACGAAAAAGAAACAACTTCCCCATCCAATAAGCTGCTCCTGTACAAAGTAATGCTGAAACCCATACGGACGTATAAAATTCAACTATGTAGTCACACCAAAATATTGCAGAGGTTCCAGTCGAAGATCCTTGAAATGTTGGAAAGCGCACCGACCTAAAAATGTTGCTAGTGAAAAACAAAAATTTGCAAGCGCATACACCCATAAGCTAGCAAGACACCGAAATGATCTTGTAGAGCAGTTATCCAACCATCTCCCATGCAGACTTCAGCAGACTTGGCCACAGGATTTTCCCATTTAGTACAATCAACAGTAATTTAATATTACCCAAAAGAATAGCGCTGACTACACCTTTTCACGTCATGTAAACCATTATAAAATTTACTTATTGTTTGCATACTCTGAGTAGTTTATACTGGTATCAGAGAATGTATATATTAGAACTGACAATAGAAGAGCAAAACATATAAACATTACAAGAGGTGTAAGACAAGTATGCATATTATCATCAATTTTATATAATACCTACGCTAAATGCATAATAAACGAATCAATGAAGAACAATAATGGTGTAATACCGTAAAGGAAACTTTCTACAGCGGTGCGAAATCGTAACGGTCACTTCTGGTTCCGATTTAGCTGAAAATAAATCCCATGAAAGGTACTGACCTAAGATGTGTGTGTGCCAAATTTTAAGTGAATCCGTTGAATAGAAAGGAAGTTATCTTGTCTCCAGACACACAGACAGGCAGACAGGATGATAATATCATTAACTTTCTACTATAAGCTCCGCTGTAGAAAGTTAATAAACAAACGGAATTACTGAAATGTTATATCTGGTCAAGACAAAGACGTTAAAATAGACTGATATAAAATTATTACAAAAGTTTTGAAATATTATAATACAGAAGGGTGTAGAGGATAAGCTCAATATAGAGAATTCTGAACGAAGACGCACTCAATAGATTAGAAACCCAAGCACAACTAATAAACAACAGCGACATTTTTATGCAATTTAGGACATGGAACAAGTTAGCATAATATCTACCAACATCGATAACGGCAAGACCTAGGAAGTAGAGCAGTTAGACCTGTATGTGTGTCAGTAAATCCAATATCGCAACAATTTATAGATTTTAGTCAAAAATATTAATATCTATTAGTTGGTTCTACTAAACGATTTACAAAAACTTAAGAATTCCAACTATAAGGAATAAACGTAAGAAATAAACGTAAAATATCGCAAGAAAATTCAAGTATATATAAACGCAATGTTATAATCGCTACATTGAAACAATGATAGCTAAGAGACTTTTAAGTTAACTAAGAAGTTCTCATTGTTGATAAAAATTTACTAAAAAAAACTACATGACGTCTTTATTGAACCAAATATTTTTTCAAATAAATATAATTTGAGTTAAAAATATAGTTCGAATGGGCAAAATCAGGCGAATAAGGTGGAAATCAAGATTATTAAATTAAATTTTATTTTATATTAACTTATAGATTATATAGGGTAATGTAAATTAAACTTTAGGATTTAAATTGCACACCGTTGACGTTCTATGAACGTTGGAAATTCTCATTTGTATAGTTGGTATCTAAATACATAGCAAAGTCCACCAAAGATCACTAAATCATACACTAGATCATACCAGTTGATGCTGATTTTTATAAAAATCTTATATTGAGCGATAAAGCTCATTGTTTTTTAAATGGCTTTATAAATCATCAAACATGTTGTATTTGGAACAGTAAAAATCCACGTGCTTTTAAAAATACTATTGCATCCACAGAAATGCACTCTTTGTTGTATATTGTGAGCTGAACAAATCTTTGGCCCTTCCTTTTTAAGGACAAAGTTGGCAATGTTGTTACTGTCCATGGTATAAGTTATCAGGAGAAGTTAATCAACTTTTTTAATAAACTCAACAATTTGAACTTGAATGACATGTGGTTTCAACAAGATGGAGCTACATGTCATACAGTATGGTGAAACAATCACTTTATTTCAAACCAGAGCTTCTAGTCGTGTTATCTTATAGAAGGGTGACACCGATTGGCCACGATGTAATCTCACTAGACTTCTTTCTCTGGGGCTATTTAAAAGGAAGGTCAGCAAACCTGTCGCGATTCTAAAGCTAAAAGAGAACGTCAGACGTATAAATGCTGAAATAGGGCCTTTTGGAAAGGCATTATGGAAAATTTCGCTAAAATGATGGTCGCATGTCAGCGATCCGTACTTTATACTAATAGCAATTTGAATCAACCTATTCATATAGAATTGTTAATTTATAATAAATAAAGCCAAACCAAATTGTGATTTTTATTCATCTTTAACATTCTGAAAGTGAGTATATATTTTTAGCACATTAATTTCAGAAATTATATTTCGCATACAATGCAACATAATATTACAAGTAGATTAATTATTTCACATATACGCCTCCTAGATATTAAAGTAAATTAGTCTGTACTTACTACTTTTAAAGGATTATAACTTTTTAACCTTTGAGCGCCCGAGGATGACACTAAGTTTTTCGGATTCTACTCTTCAATCTGAGTCGAATGACACTAGTCTGAGGTCTCTACGATGTATGCACCAGAAGTTTAACGACATACAATAATAACTAGTTACTAGTTAATAAAAATCTCATATTTGGAACATTTCTTTAAATTAGTTCTACATTTTATTTACAATATTAGGTATCGCCAGGTTTTTCTAACGAAACTAAATCCTCTGCGGCTATATCTAATGCATGTTACGCCCAAATATTGCAAAAGCAATAAAAACACTGCAGGCGCCGCAAACAACCTTCAATAAAACCAAATTTCGAGCTCCCAAGGCGACCTGCAGTAGTTCGTAAGGTATGTGGACAATTATCCAATTCAATTTAACGTTCCGCTCGTACATAACGCGTCAAAGAGAAAGTAGCATCGATGCAAGGCGAGTCTCGTGCAGACGGATATTCTGACAACTGAATATTCAGAAAAGCGTCGACTTATGTGCCCGGGATCCGTAAAATTGCATCCTTTCTCTCTTTAGACGCGTTTCTCTGAGGACAATTCGGAATGCGTGATTGCCCATCGCGTAATTAAAAAATATTACAGATTAGAAGCAGTCACGATAATGCAATCTTTGTTCTTTCCTTTTTTTCAGTTTTGGATGCCGCAAGTCATCTATCGCGCAGCAGCATGCCTTTCTTGGCGATTCCGCATCCGACACGTTAAATAATTCTTTGGGCATAACAGCGCGCGGTGCACCGCTATATCCCCTTTTGGTCTCGACGTTATTGCTGTTGGAAGTCTGAAAACGTATTTCATAGTTGAAGCTTGTGCGAACAGCGCGCGAAATAAAAGTGTGGCATGAACGGCAACTAGCGCTGGGTAAGAGGACAGCAATAAACGATTTATTTTGTATGTCAATTGCTTGCATCTTTGGAAAGTGGAGATTATATAAAGACTACAAATTAGGGAAAATAAATGAACTGGAATATAACCGTTTTGAGCAATATAAATGGAGCTATTGCAAAATACTTAGCTTACAGCATTGTTTTACCTAATTAAATAAGCTGTTTGAGCCTGAACCTAGATATTAAATATATAAGAATATTTATCTGAACATAAAAATAAATACCCAAAAATTTGACCAAACAAATCGTCGTTTGATGAGTTGCGAGCCATTATCTTTGCATCACCAACGCCTCCACATCTCTGGTTGGTGATCCTAGCATTAGCTACCTCAACTCATCTCTAATCTAATTAGCGTCAAGTCTCTGAAGTGCCAAAAATTCAAAGGTAATATTTTAAAATTATTTTGACTATAATGTAGATCCTAGAGACCCCGAGGATCGACTGTAGATCAGTACTTCTATTCCCCTTAAACCTCCAATTTTGCTTCTATTTACCCGGGTTTTTAAATGGACATTCGCTGAAATGCAATAAGGACCGTAGCAGCTGCCTTACTATATAAGTTGTAGATTTGCCTGAAGCATCCGGATTGTCATTTTTAAGACTCTTTAGGGCCCTAAAGATAATCCTGCCCAGCTTATAGTAAGCCTTAAACTGAAACGCCTTGTCAATAAAGTTTGTGATTCATCTTTTCTACCTTTTAACTCAAGAGAAGCCAGCTTCCAACTCTTGGTCTAACGGTTTGGTTTGCTCCTCCTGCACCTCCAGCCCAGGTAAGAAGACCAGTACCATGGATCCTTGGCAAGTTCCTTGGATTCAACTACAGTCACATCTTAAACTTAAGCTAGTCTTTAGTATTTGCATTAACGCAGGTTATCCATAAGACACTTTCGCTAAAAGTTGTTTTATTAAGTTGTAAAGATTGGTACTTCCAGAAGGAGTACTATCAATAGCCTTGATAATTTTTTTTTTAGATTGACATGTTTCTGATTTAGAGTTGCCTCAGACTGACACCTGTTTGTGCCAGTCTGTACCTGGGTGCTGCTGGATTTTTAATTTGAGTTTTGGGATCAAGTCGGGCTCTTGTATCCCTTTTCTTCTCTTTTACTTTTCTTTATGGGCTTCTAATTGGTCTATATTTCTGCCGCAATCTTCCTAGCAATGACGAGCTGCTTTCTCTGATAGTTTTTTTTCTGTCCTTTTTTCAGATGCTGCTTGTCATTAGAGAAATTTTTTTCTTCTCTCCTATTTCCAAATCTTGGCCCGCCACGAGCTGCATGAGCTCCTACGGCCCTTGAGATAGTAAATTTGGTGTTCAAGTCAAAAGCCTCTTCAGATATTATGTTTTCACCTGCATGTTATTTGTCATAGCACCTTGGATTAGGTACCAACAACAGTTTATTTTTTGTGCAGTTTTCTGAGCGACGTTAAATCAGTTGAGAAGAAGAATACTTATCGACTTTATAGTCTAGATCCAGGGCAGAGAACTATACAGATTAACTTCCAGTCTTGGACCTAGAGGGTTGTAGTGCTAGGTTCTCTTAAAATCTCTAGCTGTGGTTTTTAAGCTGTTTATAGTTTGCAAGTCCAACTGCTTAGGCCTTTTATATATTATGGCCATTTTTCCAAGAGTAATTAACTGTATCATGAACACAAATTAGATACTCTGAGATTTATCTATCCGCCATTTGGCAGACGTTCGATAGATAACTAATGCTCGGGCGAATAAGGTAAATGATACATTTTTATTATTATTGTGATGCATTTTCTCTCAGTTACTACTTTTAACTAGCCCTAAATTAACTATTTCTCTTTTCAAGATAATAGATCAACGAAAAGACCTTTAAGGATTCTATATACTAATCCATTTTACTGATTTGATTGCATTTTGATTTTAAGTGTGTAATAGTAAATTAAAATATGATTCATAGTTACAAATTGTCTCTTTTGAATATTGAACAAATGTGTCATCCGTCTTTAATGAATGTTTAAGACGAAATTTATTATAAAAATATTAACTATTGTTCATAACAGATGCCCACGACTTTCCGATTCCACACACTATTTACCAAAATTATTTCAATGGACTTTATCAATGTTTAGACGTTACAAACGTAATCTATCACGTGTGTGAACACGACTGCGTTTGAATTTAGAAACAAAAATATCTCAATAAAAAATTAAAATAATGAATTTCTAAAATCAGTATCCACTTTGAATTTAATTTTAATTCTACGTAACTGATTAAAAATTAATTGGAACATAATAGAAGGACATAAGAATTGCTTGAATAATTGAAAACAATATTAAGTACCAATTAAAAAATCTCAAATATTGTTTGAGTAATAAAATTGTAATAAAATATTATATTCAAACATCATTTATAAGTTTTTGTTTCCGTTTTGGACGTGAGAACATATTTACGTTTGGTACGAATCCTGAGTGTCATTCCAAAATTAGGATCGACACCAAAACGGTCTAGTTTGAAACGATTAATTCTCGAAGGCTACTAGACGAAGGACAACGGGGACAGCAGCGTTCAACAGAGGGATGTTGAAAACGATATGCAAACCAGTCGAAATTTTTCCGGCCCTAGTACGACGCAAGGGAAAGGGGACTTAGTCGGGTTCGCCATGTTTGTCACTAACGGCTTTCGGTATCCGCTGAAAGCCAGTCATCTTCCTCCATTGGATCCTATATTTTTGTTTAATTGCTCAAAGCCACGTTTTTACAAAGACCTCACGTTAGTAGCCCTGACTACTAATCACAAAAAAAATTATGTCCGAAAAAGTTTAGGATCATCACTAAAATTCTTCCCTCTTTGATCATTTATACCTCCAAAAACAATTCTAATGGAATACTTTTTTGCTCAAGCTAAATAAGCATTATCTACCCGAATAGCTCAAGCCACCCGATAGAACATTTAAATTTACCAAAAAATACAATCTGATGTGAAATATCAAGGCAATTATTTTCTGACCAAACTATCACTAATAATGTGTACCAAAGCATGCTGCAGGAATACATCGGCCCACACATGAACGAGCTGTTTAGTAATGAATATATTTACGTTCAGTTGGATGGAGCACCTCCTCACTATTATCGTAATGCAAGGGTATATCTCAGTGCGACTTTTTTGAACAAATGGAGGGGATAAAGAGCCAGTATTCAATTCCCTACGCATTTCTTAGATTTCACTTCAATTGGCTTATTCTTATAGCTCAAATTTAAAGTTTACTGCACAAAACCGACAACAATTTATTAGCCAAAAGAGAAAATTAAAGACTATCTCGCAGTTCCAAAAGAAATGCTTCGTAATGCTGTCAAATCCATTGCTCTGCATTATCATCTGACTTTAAAAAGAAATGGTCATCAGTTTGGATATTTATTTCAATTTTACTAAAATTTTCTTATTCTAAGTCATTAAACTATCATTTGTAAGTTAATAAATACTGCATTTATTGTCATGTAGAGAGAGAAGAGTAGAATTAGAGGTTTACCATGGAGAATCCGTTATTAGACAAAGCTTTTTAATATGTACTGGGTGGGTCATAAGTCGCGATATTATTTAGAAAGTCGATAACATATTTATAATTTCCTGTTTTTTTCGTTTGAATGGGTACAAAAATTCATTCAACCAGATGCAGAAAATTCAACTTTAAGACGTTCCCACGAACTTGATATCTCAAAAACATCGTTAGGACGATTAAAAAAGGATTTTTTAATTTCTAGTTTTTGAAAATTATTTAACATTAAATTTTAAAATATATGCAAATACAGTGTTCCACAAAAGGGTTTATACTGTTTGAACTTTAATAACTCGAGCAAAAATAACAGAAATATGATTTTTTTAAGTCACAAAAATGTTCAAAATATTACTGATGATCAAATGTTGAAATGTTTAAAATGTTTAAAATGTCTCCATTGTCAGAAATACATCGCCTGGAATGGTGTGGAACAGATCGACAAACATGTCATATGATATCCATAGAAATGGATTTACAGACAGTCACAATCGCCTCTCTCATGTTATCCAGAGTACGTGGTTTTGTGGGGTAGACAGTGTTTTTCTGAGTTCCTACTGAAAGAAGTCTAACGGCGTTAGATATGGAGATCTGGGTGGATATCGACACTTTCCCGTCGGCCTATCTATTTCTCAACAAATGTTTCATCTAGGAATTGTCGTACATCTGGGTAGAGTTAGTGAATAGCTGGCAGAATTGCTTCCCGCAACATGTTAAGGTACACAGCACCTGTCACTGTTCCTTCAAAAAAGAACGGCCCTACAAGTCCTCTGACAGATATACCACACCACACTGATAACCCAGGAAGATTAACAGCTCGTTCTTCTATAACATTAGGATTTTCTCTCGCTCAATACACACAGTTGTGGGATTGATAGTTCCATTCAATTTAAAAGTTGCCTCATCAGACCAAACAATCAAATAACTCAAAACTGTTTTTATTATTTGAGGCGCTTGTCCGGATAGTCCTCATTTATTGCGTGAAGCAACCTGGGAATGTAAGGTTTCAACTTTTCTTGCCTTAACATGTGGTGGAAACTTTGATTGCTTACACTTGACTCACGCAAAGTTTGCCGCGTGAGCTTCTTGGGAATCTTGTGAACGATTGTACTACTGTTTCCACTTTCTTCCTGCTACACTATCCCTTCTTCAGATCAGACACAGTTCCTTCGCTCTAAATCTTGTCGCGTAATTTCGTAATTATTACACGTGATGGTAGCGCAGTATCAAATTTTGTCTGCTATTATCTCTGTACTTCTTTCATGTACTTACATTTATAAAAACACTTTAAAATCCACTCCCGCTGCTCAAAGAAAAGGTTTCCAGCCATCTTGTCAGAAAAATAAATGGCAACAGTACTCATTATGACAGATTCAGATACAAAAAGTTATTAACATTCAGACAGTGTAAACCCTTTGCGGATATTCTGTATGTTACAATATTAACCACAAAGAGACGTCGATGTGGAATAAAGCTCATTATAGGCAATTGAAAGAGTTATATACATAAGTGATTATAATATTAAAATGAATAATCTACTTGTGCAAACAAAATTATGCAATTTATATTAATACATCGTTGCTCCTATCTTAGTATGGATGCACATGACGATACGGTCTAGTTCAGAATCATGCGTGAATATTATTGTGCAAAAGAGTTTTATGTAGCTGCTGCAAATGCTAAAAACTTGTTGATGACTAAAAATTCCAAGTTATCCGGCCCCAGGGTATTGACAGGACAGATACTTCTAGAAAATTTGTTTTGAGTAAGTCAGATTTATTCTGTTGAAATGCACTGTAAAAAGGAATACCCTGGGGCTGAAATTTCCAGAAATTATCAAGAAAAACTGGGAATAATAAGATATTGCTTCAAACACCTCGACTCTACCAGTTAGTACTTCAGCACGATTGTCGTCTGTATTTAGATTCGCCACTCAAGACAAGTTGTGCATACCATCCATTGTATGTCCCTGAATCGTAAAAAAAAGACATCATTGGTTAAGTTCACACCCATCAAATAATGATCCGATTTTTTTCTGGTAGCTAATCTGAGTCATCCAAAGCGTTTCGAAAAGTTTGGCGAAAAAGTCCAAGCAACAGAAAATTTAGCTGGCGATTACTTAGTTCAACGATTAGGACTCTTTTAAACCCTATAAATTGTTCACATCTACCTCGAACGCATCATCAAGACATGCTACCATACTCACTAATGTTTACCTAAAAGCATACCGGTTACCTTGCATACAGCTGCTTCCTTCAGATATATAAGTTACCAGGGCTATAATACCTCTCGATGGTGGTTTTCCACTGTAGTTACTTGCGGTAGTCCTGTATACTAACTTTCGTCTTTTTTAGCTAATTTATTTCGAATGCTCCCTTGTTTCGCAAAAACATTTAATTTACAAATTACATTTTAAAATTTTAATTTGTTTAGAGTAAATATATACAGAGACAGGAGCAAAAACAGTAAATACTAGTAACCTGAAGCAAAACAAAATTAGATCTATTTTCTGCTTGATCATGAATTATATTAATTGCATAACTGCATAGTTTAAACTGCAATTTCAGTGAGCCATATAAAACAGATTGTTTGCTGGACTAATTGTATTTACGGTTGAGCAGGCCGTGATTGTTATCCAATAGTCAGTTTAAATATAATTAATCAATTTTTTTCTGCGTTACTATTTCTGCTAGAGTAGCTACAGTTTATTAATAGCAAATTACTACTAGATGTTGAATTGTTTCCAAATATGTTTTAATAGTGCAAATCCAAAAAAACAAAAAATTGTTACTAAAAATAATAAATTTACAATAAACGAAAAGCAGAATTGTAAGTAAATTTATTCGCTCTTCAATTAACTAATATAAGGTATTTCTTGTGGGAAAATTTTTTATAGAGTCTGGTTAATATATTTTTATAACTTTAATATAAATAGTCTACCAAATCTATTACAGCTAGACTGACTCGAATATGAGCAGGGAAACAGTGCATACGCTTATTTCTTTATTTCCCTCATATTTCATTTTCTTCTGTTTTGCTGGAATTTCTTTTTTATTTTTCCATGCATTCCTGTTTCACGCACTCTTTTTGTTAGTATGCCCTTAGACGTGCGGCACACAAGTCCGAACCATATTAGTTGTCTATCAAATATTTACTCAGTACTTACGAGTTCAGTGCGAAGATTCTGTTTGTTTGTATAATTTTTTATCTTGTCTCTTTTATTATTTTTTTTCTATTTATCTTAGAAATCTCATTTCCATTGCATTTAGTGTATTTTATGTTTTTCTGTGAAACTCCATGTTTTACTGCTATATATTATTGTCGGTCTGACTACTTTTTTGGCTACTTCTTTATTTTTCCACTTATTTATTATGTATTTTATTTTAATTTGACACTACAATACTTTTCGTCTTGTCTGTGTTTATTTTTATATTTATTTTATGTAATTTTCTTTCTAATACTTCCAGGTTAGATTGTAAATTCTGTTCTGAATTGGACACTATAACTATACCATTGGCGAACATAAGTTCGTTTATATGTTTGCTCCATTTGCTAATATCCTAATTTTAACGCCTTTATCTTTTTTGTATCTACTACTGCTCCATCTAGCACTATTGATAAAAGATAGCCCAGCAGTCAGCCCTGTTTTAGTCGTATCTTTGTTTTAACTTTTGTTGACTCTTGGTTATTTGCCCTTACCGTGTTTTCTAATATTTTCATAATTGTTTTTAACCTTTCTTTTTTTTTAGCGCTTTCCATATTCTTCACATGTGTTTGTCTTTGTGCCTATCAATATACTTATCAAAGTGCATAAAACATATATGTATATTTTTCTGTCTTTGTTAATAAGTTTTGAGTGTTTTTCTCCTTTCTAAAACTGCAATGGGTCTTTTATTGTCTATTCCTTATTCTTTGTTCAATTATTTTGACTAATACTTTAGACAGTACGCTTATTAACATTATTTATCTATAATTATTTTTTTTTATTATGCAATCTGTTACAAAATTAACAATAAGCATTTATGTGGATTGACAACATTAACTTGAATAGAGATATGCTCCAATGAACAATAATCTCTATATGAAAATTAATTTAAATTTGTTTGTAAACTTAACTAAACTCTAAAATAAGATATTTATCGGTCATGAACTAAATCGAATGGCGTTTTACGCTTAAGTATCTTTGTCTGTTCACTGTTATCAAGCAAATTTACTGCCAGTACATTTGGATGATTTTCCAATCGTTGAATGTATTTAACACTGCACTGCACAATCGTTTCACTTACTGTCAGCACTTGCAGATCATTGTAGATGTCTTTATTTGTTACAAACCATGGGGCGTCTATAAGAGCACGCAGCACTTTAGACTGGAATCTCTCGATGATGGCGATGTTCGATTTCGATGCTGTTCCCCAAAGCTGTAGCCCGTATGTCCATACTGGCCTGAAGATGACATTGTATGCAAGTAATTTGTTTTGAAGTGTAAGTTGAGACTGTCGTCCCAGCAGCCAATAATGGTTTCAATTTAGTACCTAGTTGTTTGCGTTTTTCCAAATATTGTACGCCAAGTCAATCCCTTGTCTAAGTGTATACCGAGGTATTTTACACTGTCTGTGGTAGGTATAAACTGATTTCCTATAATTGCTTGTGGTGAATTGCCTCGGAATTTAGTGAAGACAATGTGGTTGGACTTGGCCTCGTTTATTTTAATCCTCCACTTCTGGGTCCATTTATGGATTTCATTAATACTGTTTTGTAGTATGCTGCTTGCTTCAATTGGACTTTTATGTACAGCTAATATGGCAGTATCGTCTGCGAATGTGGTTGTGAGCGCTTCGTTATTGGTTGGAAGGTCAGCAGTGAATAAGAGGTACAATAAAGGACCCAGTATACTACCTTGTGGCACGCCAGACGTTATTGGGTGCAGTGTTGTTATTTCACTTTCATATCTCACTCGGAAGTACCTCTCAGTTAGATATGATTTAAGGAGGATGTAGAATTTTTCTGGAAGTATCTTTCTGAGCTTATAGAGAAGTCCCTGGTGCCATACCCGATCGAAAGCCTGGCTAATGTCCAAGAATACTGCGGCGCAATAATTTTTATTTTCAAACGTCTTATTAATGGTATCGACTACACGATGCACCTGTTCAATTGTAGAATGTTGCTGTCTAAATCCGAGTTGGTGATCAGGTATTAGGTTTCTCTCTGCGACTATCTTATTTAAGCTTTTGGCTAACAGCTTTTCAACAATTTTAGATAAGACTGGCAACAAACTAATCGGCCTATAAGATGAAGGCTCCTGTGGTGGTTTGCCGGGTTTTTTAATTAATATTATTTCTGCTGTCTTCCATTGGGCTGGGAAATGTTGTAGTCTGAAAACAGCGTTTATGAGCTGTGGTAGCATAATTATACCCTTGCGAGGAAGTTCCTTAATTAATTTACCCGTTATCGAGTCGTAACCGGGGGCCTTCTTAGGATTCAGATCTTGCAGAATTACATCCTTTACTTCTTTTCGTGTTGCTAAAGGTACAGGCTCGCTATGTTGTTCAGGCTCTTCTAGGAATCTTTGAATTTCGTTATCATCGACATCGTCAATCTTTGGTAATGGTTTAAATACGTTTTCTAGATACCCGGCAAAAGTTTCAGCCTTTTTCTTGTCTGTATTCGCCCAGCCGTTATTTGGTATTCTGATGGGTGATATATGTTCTCTTGGTTGTTTTAATTTTTTTGTTGCTTTCCACAGAGCATATTCAGTCTCACCTGTTGGTGTTAGCCTTTCCAAGTATTCTTGGAATGATCTGTTCTTGAGTTCTTTTAACAACTCCCTCAATTGTCTTGCAGCACGATTAAAATTTGTTTTATTTTGTGGGTGTCTTGATAATTGCCAAATCTGCCGAAGTCGTCTTTTTTCTAGTATTTTTTGGCGGATGTGTATTGGACAATCAACTGTTTTTGATTTAGATTTATTTTGCACCGGTGTTGCTTCCCATGTAGATTCTTGTATTAGAGAGGTAAAGTTTTGTACTTCTGTTTCCAACTTTTCTGTTGTTTTGAGCGAGACTCTTAGGTTTGTTTTGTCGTTAATTAGTTCTTTAAAGTAACCCCAATCTGTTTTACGGTTGTAAAGTTGTATCTTCTGCTCTTTTTCTTTTATACCTGAATAGATGATTGCAACCACTGGAGAGTGATCAGATGCTAGGTATCCTGGAGTAAACCCTTTAGTGACAAAGAAGTCCAGGCAATCTGGTAGTTTGTTGGGGTCCGTCGGCCAATATGTTGGTTTATACGAGGAAAGATGGTTCAGATGGAGTTCGTTAATTACTACGTGTAGTATTTTACCTCTCCCGGGGGCTGATAGTCTGGATCCCCAGCTGACATGCTTCGCATTATAGTCACCACCCGCTAGAAATCTATGCCCGAGCTGAGTGAAGTAATTTATAAAGATTTGTTTATCTGCAGGGTAGTTTGGAGGGCAATAGGCTGCAGATACGGTTGTAGGACCGAGCCAGTCTTCTAAAACAATGCTTGCTGCCTGGAGACACGCTTCTTCGATTTTGTCTAACACATGGTGTTTTATACCGTTTCTTATGATAATTGCTGCACCCGCACTGGCTCGTCGTTCTGTATCCGGGTGTGCTGCATTGTATATTATATAGTGTGGAATTTTAAAACTGGTATTTGTTGTTAAGTGTGATTCCGATATAAGCAAAATATCGATCTTATTGAAAGTTAAGAATAATTCTACTTCAGGTTTGTGTTTCGTGATGCCATTAGCGTTCCACAGAGCAATTTTAAATAATTGAGCCATTATTTTTTGGATTTGGGAGCATGCTTCATCTCCTCTCGGAGCTGTCTGATTTCTTGTGTTAGTTGTAGTAAAGATTGTTGTTGTTTTTCTATTTGCTGCTGTAGATGTATATTTTGTTGCAGTAGGTACGCATTTTGTTGTTGTAAAAGGGTTATAATATTATTATCCGGGTTTTGTTGGCAAAATTCCGGATATTGGTTTTGTTTTGTAACTGCTTGATCAGCATACTGCACACTTTGTTTAGTTTGTGGGGTTTGTATATTTTGTGGAGTCATTATTACTGAATGTGGTGGTGGTGGTGGCGGTAACACACTTTGTGTATTTGCTCGATTTAGTGCTATTCCATTTCGTGTTGGAAATCTTTTGTTTATTAATTCTAAATATACTTCGCATCCTTGGAAATTTGCGGGGTGTGCTCCTTTACAAAGTGCGCATTTTGCAGGTTTGCCATCTGCCTTCTTTTTGTTGCATGTGCGATTTGACCTGCACATTTGACGCAACGAAATTGCTGGGTACACTGATTTCTGGTATGGCCATATGCCTGAAATCTTTTGCATTGAACGATGGTTTGTTTTTTGTTTGGGGTTTCAAAACGCACAACTGCATTTAATAGAGTTTTTATTTTGTAGATTTCACCAGTATTCACTTTTTTCTCGATGTCTATGAAAAATAAGTTTTTTGGTGTTTTTTTTACTCTGTCTAAAACTGTCATTATTTGTTTGACAGTATGTCCTTGTTCTTTCAGTGCTTCTATGATTTTGTCGTGTGCTGTTGTATGATGTAGGTTTCTTAACACTACTCTGTAGCACTTTTCCTCTGATAGTTTATATGTGTGTCTACTTATGTTGTTGGCATCCAGCACAGTTTTGAGATTTTTGTAGTTTTCAATTGTATCTGTTTGTATTTTCATTTTGTCATCCGATAAAAGTTGATATGAAAACTTAGTGGTAGCCGTTTTAACTATTTCTAACAAATTTTGAACGTTTTTGTTTACTCCATATAAAATAAATGGTGGTATTTTTTGAATTCTTACTTTATTGCCTTGTATATTTGTTTCAAGGTCTTTGTTTTCTGTTAGATCGCTAAGTGGTTGGAACAGGTTTTTGTTTGTATACTACCTGTATTTGTTTTTGTTTACCCCGCGGTTTTCATTTTGCGGACTGTCTTTATTCCTTTTGCGTTTTGTACGTCGAGATTCTATCTTTTGAAAATCGTTTGGTTCAAAAGGTTCGTCCTCTGAATCGTCGCATGTACTTTTACTATTTTGTGGTGTTGGTGTGTTATTTTGATTGTTTACTACTTGAGACCGAAATATTTGTAAGCTCGGGTAGAATGCTGGTTTTGTTGTTATTGTGTTGAAATTTTGAGTGTTTTGTATTGCTTGGCTTTATGTCAGTGAATTTGGTTGACTATTATACTGTGGAAGTGGCAAACCTTGTAAATACTGTTGGGGCTGTTGAGGATAATACATATTTTGCGTTACAGGAGCAACGTAATAAGGCGCCTGTTGTAATTGTGATGAAAGCATATTTTGGTCATAATTTGTTGCATTTGTTGATGGCTGTAAATGCTGGAAGTATTGCACGCTAGCGGCACTCGGCACGTAGGCCATCGTTCGTACGCGCAGCACGCATTTACGACGTGCGGAATCTTTTATCTTCTTTCTTATGTATAGGGAGTATGATTCTTAGATTTTATTCTCTCTAGAATTTCGTTTGGTAATTCTGTAAATTTGCTTAGTCCCTCTTTTTCCACATATTTTTTGGTGTTACATCGTTTCTTCTAGGTGATTTTCTTAATTTGAGTCTCTGTGTGACCGTCTTAACTTTTTTCTTTTGTATTTCTTGTATTTTGTTTATTTCTGCTTGTATTTGCGTTATATTAGTTTATTACTATTGTTTGATTTTTCTGTTATTAAGTTTCGGTCGTTCCCTTTAAAGTTATCAGTTGTTTTAGAGTTTCATAAAATAATTTTTGATTGACTTTACAGCTTTCGATAATCTTTTTAACATCTATCCATAACTCTTCTTATGCTTTCTTAATAGCTGTTTTTACCTCTTTTGGCTTTTTTGGTATTGTAGTTTTCTGTCTTTCTTAAAATACCTTTTTTATACATAATTGTTTCTTTAATTTTTATTTGTGTATTTGAATCTTACCATTTCGTCTTCTATATGATCTATTTAGTAGTTTTTTCTACAACTCTCCACAGCAGCTTTTAGTATAGTAACTAGCAAGAACTACCAATTTTTTTTAATAAAAAAAGCAAACAAATAAACATTAAGCTTATTGAACGTTAGCAAACCCTTGTTCTTTTTAGATTTAACTTATGTTTTTAATATTTTCTATTAGAGTATAACAACGGTTATTAATACGTAATAATACCATCATATGTTCTTGGGAATACAGGAGAGTATAAAATTCTTCACTCTATAATTTATTTAATTTAATTTTAGTTTAGTGTTCTTAAATTAGTAACCTTTCCCATTATAAATAAGAAAATAGTGGTTTGTTAAATACTTATTTATAAATAACTAAGCGAATTAAAGAAAGGCGTGGTAGTATAAGAAATATAATATAAACAAACCTAAAATACAAATAACATGTTTTTCTTAAGTAATTAAACGGAACAGAACATTAACTCAGATATTGTAAAGCCCCTAACATGTAAATACTAACGCTCACCTTAATAATTACAATTGATTCACTATCTTTTGTATCCATTTTTTAGAGCTTTTAAAAAATGTATTAAAAGCATGCTACGTCTTTACTGGTTTTGTTTCCAGCGAAATTCTCGCTTATTTTTTCGTAAATGTAATTTTGCTTATTAATCCGTTTTCTTTTTTATAAAGAACAAAGAGTGGAGATTAAGAAAGGGAATTAACTGTTTTCTCAACTGGCCTTGTCAATAGAAGGACAAGTTTCTTCCTGTCCTTTGCCTCACACGAAATTGTATATCTCTAAAAGCTTGAAAACTTGGATAAACCGAGTGGTGCGGTTTGAAATTGGTTGAGATTGATTTCAATCAGGATAGTCAGGCACAGATCATAGTACTTTGAGTTTGCGTACTGATTAGTTCTTGCCCTGAAGAGATTAGTTACTTTTTTGCTTTAAGTGACTGAATCAAAAGCAAAACAAAAATATTATTCTTTTTCTTTAACATATTTAAGTACCAATTTTTCCAAAAGCATATAAAAATATTAAAAAATAACTTGATAATAATTTTAATAATTTATATTTTAAACTTATAGGCTTATTACGGCAATTAATGCACAAAGTTTTCGAAACGTTTTCCTTAAGTTACAGTAAAATCCTCAAGGCGAATCTGAGATGCCTAATTTCATTAGAAGGAGCATTGATTTCAACTTTTTGCTTTAATTAATACAATCGTAAGTTTATTTTTATACACACAGCCTTTAAAATAACCTCATAGAAAAAATTACAAGAGTTTCCGATAGGCAAGCAACTTGACCAATCAACTTCTTCAATTTTTCTTTCACGTTCAATATTAATTTTTATTTTCGAATACATTAGGGAGTTTCCTTGAGTTCGATATGCAAAACCAAGAGAACATTAAACTTCTTTATACCTTTACAGTCTTCATCACTCGTGTGGAGTTTGGTACTCTCACATTCAGTGTCTTTCTGGGTGACGGATAAGGATACGCTTACCGAATATGGCGGATAGCAAGAAAATAAGATACCCTGGGGGAATCAAAACTAGCAGTACCGGGTAATTGTGTTTTTATAGAACTGTATGCAGGTAGACATTGAGACAATCAGAACAGCTACATACTAGATAGTTGTGAGTAAAGATAAAGTATGCCATCTCAGTCATAACACTGATATGTAAGGCAAGGAAAAACAATGCATTATAATCCCAAGAAAAAAAATATTAATCAAATAATTATCAGTCCCCGCCAAGCATTCAATGATCAGAGTCTCTCGATTAAATATATCAAAAAATCCAACTAAAATAAGAATATGGAAACTCCTAATCTGTAAGGCTAGCAAATATAATAATAATGGAGACATTAAGAATTAGTAGTACCAAATGGGAAAGTAGGGTACTATTTAAATTTATGACCGATGTCACTATTCTGGTGATGATAACAACAATCAATACGCCACTGTCACACTCGTATAAAAAAGTACTAAAACGCGTAAAACAATAGATACCAACAAATAATAATACTACAATAAATACACAAATAAAGATTATAAAGATGTATGCACCCATGTCAGAGACATATATAGAAGAAATAAATAGCTTCTATGAATTACTAACGAATGTTATAGAGATTTCAACGTAAAATTGTTAAGGGAGACAACATTACTGAGAATTACGGTTTAAGAGAGAGGAACAAAGCAAAGGGCTAGTTTAATCTGGTTTAAAATGAAAGAGTGGTCGTAACTAATACATAAACTTTCTTACAACCTAATCAACAAAGAAGAAAAACAAATAGATTTTGCTCTTCTTGACAATAGTTTTCGGAACACAATAATAAGTGCAAAAATATATCTCGACAGTCGTCAAATCAACTCGTAACCAAGTAATAATAAAACTAGAGAACTAAAAATACTGAAAAACACTTACAAACTACAGCAACAGAAAACAAATAAGAGATATTGTTGAAACAAAAAGTATAGAAAATATGTAGGAACATGTAAAAAGGCAATTTTATACTTAGTTAAATAAACAATGAAAAAGTAAGTATAAATGACAAAGAAAATACTAGAACTAATGAAGGAAAAAATATATATGTATAACAATTACAAACAAAAGAAGAGAAGCAAAAATATTGAATAAACCACGAATGCTAGGATATTAAAGAAATACAAGAAAACACAATAACTTTCCATTCTATAAACGAGCAGTAATAATCAATCACTGCTAACAAATAAAAAGGAGAAAAAGTCTGAAAAACTTTTTTATGTGAATTATTTTCTAACAACTGAAGAGAAGAAAAAGGCAAGTGAACTGGCAACTACCCATACAAAGCTTCGAAAATGCAATGCTTCCAATCATTTTGTGCGTGGCCTCCCTCTATTTCTTCTTCCGATTAACACTTGTTTTGTTGGTCTTTCTTCTGGCAATCTTGACACATATCCCAGCCATCGCATTCTTTGTGCTCTTATAACATTTGTTATTACTGGTTGCCCGTATAATAGTACTAGCTCCATATTTGTTCTTCTAACCCACTGTTCTTCTTCTTTTCTTCCTCCATAGATTTTTCGTAGCACTTTTCTCTCCCAGATCTCCAGCATGTCTCTCTCTTTTTTATTTAACTTCGACAGTTCACATCCATAGGTAACTATTGGTCGGGTAATTGTTGTATAAATTCTAATTTTTGTGCTTCTCTGAATATTCTGTGAAAACAGCTCTTAATCTACCTAAATACTTTAAACCTTTTGCTATCCTTTCTTGAATTTCGCATCTTTCTTCATTCTTGCAGTTTATTGTTACTCCTAAATAAGTAAACATTCCCACTTTTTCGAAATTATATAGAGCTCCATCTTCTGCTTTAAATTCCAGTTTTTCTTTTTGTGCACTATTTCTCCCTTTATTTACCACCATATATTTAGTTTTCTTTTCATTGATTTTTAGTCCCGCCTTTTTTGCTTTGTTTTCAAGTCTCTTATTGCCCCTATTAAATTCTTCTCAGTTCTAGCCAGTATCACAATATCATCTGCATACGCCATTATCTGTATACTTTGATTGTATATTGTGCCTTTGGTTTTTAGTTCACTCTCTCTGATAATTTTATCCAGAACCACATTGAACAAGATCATTGACAGCGGGTCTCCTTGCGTTAATCCTCTATGTACTCTAAATATCTCTGACACATGTCCATTGATTAGTATCTTATAATCTGTTTCAGTTAAGGTCATTCTTACTAGTGTTATAATTTTTTCAGACATACCCATTTCCTCCATAGCTGTGTATAGTTGCTCCCTTTCTATCGTGTCATAGACCTGTTTAAAGTCGATGAACCATGTATAGGGGTAACCTTTGGTCTATACTGTTATCTATAAACCTGATCCATAGTTGATCTATTCTGCCGGAATCCACATTGGTATTGACCTATTTTTTCTTCCACAGTTTCATTTATTCTATTCTTTATTGCAGATGCTAGAATTTTATATGTTGTATGCATGAAAGCTATGTTCCTGTAGTTTTCGCAGCATGTTACATCTCCTTTTTTGTGTACGGGACATATCAGGGCTTCCCTCCACCTTTTTGGCATTACTTCCCCTTTCCATACATGTTCGATGATTTTATGTATATTTATTACCAATTTTTCTCCACCTGCTTTTAGAATCTCGGCTGTTATCCCATTTTCCCCTGGTAATTTGTGGTTCCTAAACAATTTTACTATATTTTTTATTTCCTCTACACTTGGGGGTTCACATAACTCATTTCCCTTGTTATCTACTACATTTGCTTCCTCTGTATATTCTTCTACTTTATAAACACCCTTGAAATATTCCACCCATCTGTTTAGACTTTCTCTTAAACCATCTACTAAATTTCCTTGTTTATCTTTACAAAATAGCAATTTTTCTTTTGATTTCCTACTTTGTTTCTTTACATTTTGGTAAAATTCTCTGGCCTGTTTTTTAACATAGTTGTTTTCCATCTGTTCCATTTGCTTTTCTAGGTATTCTCTCTTCTTGTTCCTACATGTTTTCTTTGCTTCTTTTCTAGATTGTTCATAACACTTTTTGTTCTCTGTCTTGTTCTGCTTCAACATTTCTATTCTTGCTTGTTACCTTCTTTTTTTTGGTTTTCTACATTCATTATCGTACCACATTTTGGTTTTCTGTTTTGTGTCTTCTCTTAGTATCTGCACTCTTTTTTTTAATATCTTTTCAAATTCATTCCATTTTTCTTCTATATTCGCACTATCTCTTATCGCTTTATTTATACTTTCTTGAAAGTCTGCTCTTTTATTTTCGTTATTCAAATTACTTATATTGTATTTAACTCTTAGTTTTTCCTTCTTTCCCGCTTTTGGTGGTCTTCTGTATTTTAGTTTTGCTCTAACTAACATATGATCACTATCTGCATCCGCCCCACGATAACTTCTCACATCCGTTATGTAATGTATATGCTTACTTTCTATAAGCAGATGGTCTATTTGGTTTATCGATTTCTTATCTGGTGAAATCCAGGTTCCTTTGTGTACTTCTCGATGTTCAAAATAAGTTGTCATTACTCTAAGGTCTTTTTCTATCCCCAATTCTATCATTTTTCTTCCGTTTTCGTTACTTTCTTGATGTTTACTGTGTATTCCAATATATGGTCTATCCATTTCTTCTTTTCCCACCTTTGCATTATAGTCCCCGATAATTATTCTCACATCGTAATTTGGTAGCTTGTCTATCAGTTTCTCAATTTCCTCATGGAAGCTTTCTTTCTCTTCCCTTTCTTTTTCCTCGCTTGGCCAGCGCACATTAATGATGCTAATTTTTATGTACTAACTTTTAACTCTCAGCATACTGATTCTTTTTGTTATTGGGCAAAAATTTACTATTTCTTCCTTAACCTTTTTGTGTACCAGAAACCCTGTACCCAGCATTCTGTCTTTACTTCCACTATTAAAAAATATATAATCCCCTATTTCCAGCCTGTTTTGTTTCCTGCAGGGCCATGATCTCTATTTTGTACTTCTCCATTGTGTTAATTAGTCCAATTAGCGCTCCTTCTACATATGTTCCCCTAACATTCCAAGTTGCTATGTACATTTGATCAGTTTTGTTTTTTTACTCCATCTATCCCATTTTTGTTGGTTTTAGCTTTTTCATTTATTATATTTTTCCTACAATCGTTAGCCTTTTCTCTTGCCGTTTTCGTCTTCCATTTTCCATCCTTTTGTGCTGCTACATTTAGTTTTTAAAGGTTGAAGTTGCTGTTCACTTTTGTTCCATTTATATACCGTGTCATTAATTATTAGCTTCTGGTACCCTATTTTAACCCTGTTTCCCGTCATTTTTTCTTCTTTGGCACTTTCTTTTATTTTTGCTTGAATTTGTCTTTCTTCCAAAGTTAGATCACTGCCTATGAAAATCTTCCACGCAGCCTGCCTTTCCGCTTCATTATTTCGTTTTTCTGTTCCTGGTTTTCTAATTTTGCTATTATGCATTTTCTTGACTCTTCTTTCCCCAGTACATATGCTTCTTTAACTTTCACTTCTATTCCTATCTTGTCTCGTATTAAATTTTCGACTCCTTCTTCCAATTTGTGATTATTAATTTGCGAACCCATAATTACTATGTTATTCCTTCTTTTTCCTTTCTCCTGTTTTTCTGTATAGTCTTCTAACTTTTGCACTCTCGTTTCTAATACATCTCGTTCTCTTATCCATTGTTCTTCCTTCTGCTGTAACTGTAGCTTTAAATGTTTAACTTCCTCTTGATTCTTCTTAAATTCCGCTTTTAAGTCTTCTTGTCCTTGTTTCAACTCTTCTTTCATACTTCCTATCAATTTTATTATTTTATCCATATTTTCTTCAATTTTTGTGTTCTGGCTATCAATATCTCTTTTTTTTTCTTCGGTATAAATGGCTTTGTTATTTTTCATAAGTTCTCCTGGATCTTTGAGTTTCGCTTTCGAGTTAGATTCTCTTTTATCGCACTGCTCGTTCTCTATTGTTGGCACTGTTTGAATCTCCTGTGTTGTATTTTTTCTTGGGCTCCTTGTTAGTTTTCTACTTTTCTGGAATGCCTTTAATTTTTCTACTTTCTCTTCTGTGAGTGCACCTTCTCGCTTTAGCTTTAAAAACTCTTTCATTGATGTCAAACTGTTCGCCCTTTCTCTTTTAGCATTCCCTCGTTCATTTATTTTATAAATATTAACTTCTGATGCAATTTTCCGCCACTTGCTTTTTACGTGTGTGGAGTGTTTTAGCTTGTTTACACTTTCTAAAATGCACGAATCACGGCGGGCTTGACTGTTATCACAGCAGCTGCGTCGCGGAGCGCGGCCGCGATTATCACCTTTATTGCCGAAAATTTCCCGTTCGTTTTCGATGGATTTGCACTTTAATTTTTGTTTTGATGCGATCGATGTTTTTCACTTGTATGCCGCTTCACTTTATTTATCTCACTATACACTTTTCACAATTTTAACATAACTTTATGTTTAATTTGATCTTAATTTTTCACTACGAGTCAGGGCCGCTTATTTGACAGCTAACTGACATCAAATATATCCCATATGATATAAGAAGACAGTATTTCATGAAAATGAGATAACAGGACTCGCATCGCTCACTAAGCTTTCTAACATAAGTTAAACTCCTTTTATTATTTAGGAGAAAGCAAATGCAAGAAAAAGTACTGTCCATAGAATCATTAGCTTGATGAGCCACGTACTCAAAATATTTTTGTAGGTAATTTATGAGCGACTAAAAATAAATGTGAGGAAAGCACAAGTAATACCCAATTTGATTTCAAAGCAGGCATAGGTACCTAAGAAGCTTTTGCGCGAGATGATATTTTACCAACTCGGACTTGACAAAAAGGACATGCGCATAACTAAAAATCTATAGCTTGGTGAAAAAGCAAAAAGAAAAGTTAAAAATGAATTACAAACGAAACAGAAATCAGAAAATGACTCCTGGAGTATATTCTCTCACCCACACTTTTTGCTGGTAGACCAGAAGGAATAAAAGTATATGGAGTTTTAGTGAATAATATGAGGTACACCTACGATACGGCTCTAATAGCGGGAAACTAGGAAAAGCTGCAAAATTTACTAATACAGATAAAGTAAAAGAAAATAGTACGAATATGGAAATAAGAATAAACGTAGACAAAATAAGAGTCATAGTCATAAGCAGAAATAATATAAATACAAATATTAAGATATACAACATGAGTATCAAATAAATTAATAGTTGTACAAACTTCGATCGCCTAATTAACTCAAAAATAAAATGCAAAACGGAATAAATGGAAGCGTAGAGATGGTAAAAATAAATCTAAATGTATAGAAAAATACATAACATTACAATATATAATAGAAGGGATTATTGGAGGAAAGTGGGGACCAGGAAGAAGGAAGATATTTTGGAGAAGTAACATAAAAAATTTATTAGAGATTATAGAGAAACGCTTATGCACATAGCGCCTAATAAATGAATATATTCTATAGCAATCGCTAACCTCAGAATCTGAAACGACACCAAAGAGATTTTTTATTAAGAATATCGGATCTATAATCTCATTATGGTACATTGCGCACCATACTCTGACTTTCTAAGGGTAGAGTGGGCGTGCAACAGACACATGGTCGTTTATACTATTCCAAATGAGAAAGTGTTGCTAATTTACGTTCTCATTAGGAAGAAAATAAACTTTTTCAGTAAAATTTGTTTACTTGATATCAATTTCATCATCTCACATCTTCTCCAAAATTGAATCTTTGGTCGAAATATTTTTGACCTAGATTTTATAGAAAACATTTGTCGTGCAGAATTCTTCTCACGTTTGATTATGATAGTCCAGAATATGAAATGTCGAAGTTGTGAAGCTTCAACGATAAATATTATTGACCTCCTCAATGTTCTTTGAGATAGCCACCCATTTGTGATTCTTCATGATCAAGCACACTTCAGGTCCTTTCAAATTTTTCCACAAAAGTGTTAAGTTAATTTATGCAAACTATAATTACAACATATTGTTCCTTCTTTTTTGGAGTGTTGTGTATTTTATCTATTTATTTCTAGATGACGATAATCTTAAACAATAAACAAATTACTACAATCTCAATTTTGTATGCAATTAAGATCAATTTTCTATAGTTTTTTGCAAATAATTATGAAAGTTAAGTACAGGGTGGCACAAAATAAACGATTTGAAAAATATGTAGTTTTTTCAAACCTTGTAAAGGAAATTCATTATGAAAAGATACACAGTTGCGCAGAGAACGACAATCATAGAATTGTATTTTGAAAATCTACTTTGATAATAGCAACTCAACAAGCTTACCGTCGCCATTATAATGTTTGTGATCCACCTTCAATTTCCATGATTAGACCCCTGTTTAGGACGTTTTCGTCAAGAGGGTTCAGTAAAGGATTTGTTAAAGTCTGGAAGACTAAGTTCGGCCGGAAGTAAAGCGAAGTATTGAGGAGAATCCGGAAACATCAAATCGAAGATATGCTATGTTCCCGTATAAATCTCAAGTCATTCAAGAATTAAAGCCGAGATACTTCGAGAAAAGCGTGAATTACGCCGTGTCGTTTCAAGAATTGGCCCGAGAAAATGAAGACTATCCATCATTTGATAACGAGTCATAAAGGTCATTTTTATTTTAATGGCTTTGTTAGTAAGCAGACCTGTCAAATATATGGAAATAGAAATCCCGGGGTTACTCATGAGAGAACATTACGTCATCACAAATGCACATTTTGGTGCGGTGTGGTATTCGAAAAAATTATTTGGCTCTATTTTTTTAAGGTTATGAAAAGAATGTCGTAACTGTAACTTTTGAGTGCTAGCGGTATATAATTTACTTTTCTGTGATCTACTCTTAATGGTAATGAAGTGATTCCAACAAAACGGAGTCGCTGCACACGCCGCCCGAGTCACTAAAAACCCTTTATGGAGGATTTATGACGAAAAGTTGATTTCAGGAAATTCTTCATACAACTAGCCTGTCCCATCGCCGGATTTAACAGCTCCAGATCACTTAAACGATAACTTTTATGTTAATAAGCTAAGAACACATGATTTTCTAACCAAAGACATGTAAAATGCTGTAAAGGTAGCAGAACTTTGTGAAAGAGAAAATGAAGGTCATTTGCACAAGTAGCTTTAAAAAGTCTCCATAACTGATAGTTTATATATTCAGTTTTAAATAATTGATGGCAAAATTGAATGTCCAAAAAAAGGTTCTATTCTCTTGCGCCGTTCTCCATAACTGTTTTATCAAGGTCTAACAATTCTAATGGCAAACATTTAAATTTTTTCAATCCTCTGATCATTCGCTTTCCTCATTTCCTCCCTAATGTTGTGTTAAACAAAAAAAAATAAGCTATTAACAATATGCGTTTTGGGAATGTACATAAAATCGATCCAATTATAAGCAGCATGTCTTTGCCCTCTCTATCAGAGAAGTAATTACATACGAGCGTTTCCAGCTAATTTCACTTTCAGTCCAAGTAGATCTGCTTGCAGTAGTACCGCTATTATCGAGTTACTCGAGTACAAATCCGTACCGCAGCAACGCGATACGTTCATGTGAAGGTTTGTGCAGAGGACGACAGTTTCACGTTGCTCCACAATTGCTGATAACTGCGCGGACACGCCGCAATGCCGCAGATCATGTAGCTGCCCATTTGGAGCGTGACAGGCACTTTCCTTGCCTAATGTAACAAAATATGGGGATGTATAACAGTTTAGTTTTCTTATTTATTGGGTGCTTATTTTAACAACAGCTAATAAGAGTTTCTATCTTTGAAGTTAAATAAAGTAAATTGTACAAATATTTTTTGCTTTTCTAAGCACATTGAACAGGTTAATTTATAAGAAAAGCGGACTGAATTTTATGATTAACAGCGTAAGGTTTTATACATTTTATTTATGATTTATTGGCACGAAGATGTAATTTAACATAACTTTCAAAAAAGTAATCCAACCTTAGATCATATGATCTTGACAGTCAATAAACAGTGCCACGCGTGAGACCATAGTCTTCCAACTTTCTTGTAATAAATTATTTTTATAAATTATTTCGCGTGCAACACAGCATGCAACGAAGTCATAAAATAACGTTGGTGAGGTCCATAACTTCCAATCGACGTAAAAAAAACACTTTTACTCTGATATATTTTATCACTGGCGGTCAGCTTCGTGTCCATTTTGAAGGAACAAAATCTGGTTTTGAGATTACGTAAATATTCTTAAGTCTCTACCGGAATCTTTCCTTCCAAATACGACACTTTTGTTTATTAACAAAGCTATTCAATTAAAACTAGGTTTCGTTGATGAACATGATATTTCAGCCACAAACAGGATAACTTTTAGTTGCTGTGTGAAAATTTAATAATTTCGTGTAACTTCAAGTCTAGATTCCTTGAGCTGTGGTCGACAAAAAGCCCATTTTTGTGCTTCAAAGTGTTTTTATTGTAATCTACGGTTTGTTGAAGTACGTGTTTTGTTTGATTACCAACAAAATCAGTTGCCCCACATTTTTAAATTATGAAATGTTTCCTTGATAGAACAATTATGCGTACCGTAAATTTAACATAACGAATTTAATGTTTAAACAACAAAACAAATTCATATTAACAATATATTTGAAGAATTCAAAACGATTGTTTTGCTTTCCCTAATCTTTTATTAAGCAGAAATGAGTACACGTTCCATTGGAGCTATTTT
This sequence comes from Sinelater perroti, assembly GCA_036346155.1. Classification (NCBI taxonomy): domain Eukaryota; kingdom Metazoa; phylum Arthropoda; class Insecta; order Coleoptera; family Elateridae; genus Sinelater; species Sinelater perroti. The sequence continues at coordinate 3,819,341 of JARFIY010000002.1, read as the reverse complement.
CCTTCAATGACTATGTATTTTTCCTATCGTTTCGACTGTTGTAAACAATTCTTTATAAACAACCGAATAAAACTCGCCATTTTAGGGAATTTCTTATTACACACAACATGTTTCATTACTTTAAACAATGGTTAGTGCTCTCACCGAAAAATTTGAAGTGTAAGACACATGATGTACTCGAGAGTCTGCAGGTTGGAGATTGATATGAGTCAATATTATCATATTGAAACAACCCATCGCATTTTTATTTTCCATAATATGTTTGCTGAACAAATCGGTGAAGTCGCTTTAGCGAGTCGTAGTTCCATTCACTGGTAATGCTTTTACGAGCAGCAAAATCTCCTCTTGATCTCAAAAGGCAATGGTTATTTGATGGGCAATAAACTGTCCTAGCTCTGGCTTCTTGAGTCGAAGGCTTCTCTTTACTGTGCTCAAGTATTCACAGCACGCTTTATTTACAACAATGCAGATGTACATCAGCAGTAACGCTACCCGCATCTATTGCTACTAAACAGTTAGAGTATGGCAAATTTAATTGCAGAACTTTGTCCTTGGGATAACGCTATGCAAAATATCAAGTCGCGCACACTCTGGATAATGCAAATTTCGTCGAGCGCTTACGGTTTTTTCCTTTCTTAACACAGTCCTTTTAGCCTTTGAACTCCGATATCTAGCAAAACGTACCTTTTTCACACACGCCTGCTCTCTTGCTACAGATTCAAATCAGACTCCCTTCCCCTAAAAAAACCCTGACGTCCATCACTACCCGTGACTGTCTATTTCTATAGTTTTCTGTTTTTCTCTTTACATTTGTAGTACTGTACGAATGACACTATCAGCTAGCATCACGTGGCAATATATTCTTCACACATGCACTGGGCGGGCATTTTAATCTGCAACTAACCAAAATTTTAAAAGAAAGTGCCAATCATTTTGAACGCTGTAAATACTTTAAATTATGTAACATTTCACGACCATTTGTTAATAAAGCAATCATACCTTTACAAATTTGGTCATCGCGAGCTTTCAACGCCGTAGCACCCATTACATAGTTTTGTTACTCGCAATTACAATGACACGACAATCAATTTCCAGCTTAATAAAAATTTTGGCTACACAAATATACTTTTACTGCAAATTCAAAAGCTAATTAAAGTATGTTATTACTTAAATGAAATAGAACGAACAGAATACATACTATGGAAGAAACGGTCCGAATAAATATCAGAGACACTATTTGAGTGTTCTATTAACAACTAGACTATTATATTAAGCTTAAACATCAATCAGAAATTTTATTTAAATCTTTTACTTTATTCTGTTATAGATTCCAGCCATTTAAAATTTTCAACAGTATTCACTCTAACAAACAACAAAACAGCAGCTTAATAACATTTTGAAAATCAATGGCCTATTGTTTATAGCAGCAAACCGCATAGGAAACACGTTACACGCGGAATACCAAACAAACAAGAAAACATGCACAGAGAGGAAAATTATTTTTAATAAAAACTATTCTTTATCATACAACTAAATATACGTAATTGTATATATACCTTACTTATTCCATATACAGTGTGCAGAGTAATAGACCATTCCGCTAAAAAAATTGCTCCTTTATGTGGATATTTAAAAAAATAACAGTAGCATTTGCATTTTTCTGGAACAGTTAGCGTTTTAAAGAAAAGGAGTTTGAACTGTTTTCCGCCTAAATAAGATTAAGAGCTATACGCTCTATAAGCGATAAAAAAACAATATCGTTAAAAAGGTGTAACTAATAACACAAGCTTTGATTCTATTACAGCACTAGCAAAATTCGAATTATAAACTTGAATCAAATAAATAACCTTTTGTTTGTTTGATTTATGACAATTTAACTAAACTAATATAAGATATATGGACTACATAAATATAAGGTTAGTATAAACGTTAACGCAGAAAAGACAAAGATTTTAGTAATAAATTAAAAGACTAAGAAGAGATAATTAGAACGAAATATACTGCAAGGGAAATCAATTAGAAGCGCTAACGCTTTATGATTATTTGGGGATTGGAAAAATCGATGAGGAGGTAGCTAGTAAATCCAAAAAACTAATTAAAGCAAACTTTACGTTTACGAGGCAATACTAATACTAACCATAACGTATGCTAGTAAAACGCGAACAAAATTAAGTATAACAACACAGTGACAACAGCAGAAATAAAAACATTAGGAAAAACTGGTACGGGCACGTTATGAGAATGGAAGAAAGGCTTCTCAAAAAAGTTATAGATGCTAGAAGAATAGGAGGAAAGAAAAGGGGCAAATCAAGAAAGACGTGGTTACAACAGGTAGCAGTTATAGAAAGAAACAAGGAGCAAGGCGCTACATGAGATGAAACAAATAGCACAAAACCGGAAAGTATGGAGTAAATAGACAAACAGTTAAACTGAGGATTCGCTACTCCGATGCTCTATATAGGGCAAAAGGAAGCAAATGAGGAAGAAAAAGATTTTTGCCAAATTAATTAATTACCTAAGGATTTTTAAAAATTTTATTTGCAGACAATTTAAATGGCGTAACAATATTTTTTAAATAATCGCTGCGATATATTATTAGTAATGAATTGTTACCCAGTTTTGTTGCAAATAGATAACATAGTAGAATAATAATTTTCTTGAATATTTTTATATATTATGTAGATTTTATTGTAATCATTCGTCTTCTCTATTACTCCAATAACCAAATAAAGCAATAAACAATTTCATATAATTTTTACGACTTTCAGAGAGTTTGTATACATCTATAATTTCTCGAGAAAAAATACAAATTATTTATGACACTATTCACAGAAGGCACGTGGACAATTAAATCACCTTTGTCATAATTTTTGAGAAACATTTCGTTGATCAAAGATTGATTTAAAAAAATAAACATAAAGTTAAAATTTTTGTATTAAAATTATTTTATTAGAAAACTTTTCGGTGTCCTTCCAGAATTCTCCACTACTGTAGGTGAAAACATGCTCAAGGTGCTCTTTGTGGAGTTCCAAAAAGGTGATTTTTTCAATCGAGAAAACTTTGTAACGACTTCACCAAGATCTGTTAATGACGTGCTAATGTTTCTCGTGTTTTTCAAGATAGGTGGGCTGTAGCGTTGTCAGGATAGAGTTTGAAAACTCAAACGGTTTATTAGGAACTGTAATGTTGGAATTAATTGTTTGGTTTTGAGAAGCAGCTCGTAGTGCAAAATTCCTTTCCAATCCCACCAATACACAATATGACTTTTTTCGTATGAATGTTTTGCCTTGGTGATTTGTAGTGGTTCATCTGGTTTTTCCTATGATCTTTTACGTTTCATATGATTATGTACAATCCACATTTTGTGGTTCATTTTAAAATTAAAACATTTTAGTTGCGTTTTCGTTCAAACTGTGGGGCGCTCAAATTGTATGCAGAACTATTGTTCCAGATACTTGGTTATTTTTAATAAAGAAGTGATCGTCATTAAAACTGACTAACAATGCTGATGATTATCAAAGCAAAATCATATAAACTAATTTTCTATTGCATCTTTACCATACACAACAGATTCATATTTTCTCCTTTCCGAAAGTCGGAATCAAGAAAGTGCTGCATGTTATGTTTTATGTTTACAATGTCCTCAAGTAAAAAATCTTAAATAGATTTTAATAAATGATAATTTTAAATGCGAAGACAAATATAACCTTTCAAAATAATTCATGCTATCAGATAATGAATTAGGTTTTCATTAAACGCTTTCTCTTAAAGTCCTGTACCTGACAAATGAGTACGTACTTTTTACTACATCCTATACTCACTTATACTTTTGCGTACGGTTTGGTTGATTTGGCTGTTTAATCTTCTGGTAATTTTTAGAGCACCTTCTACCAACACTCTCGTTTTGAAACTCATTACCTGCGCTAGGTTATTAAATATACGACAATTGCCCATATTTCTCCTATTATGTTTCTTGTATTCCTTATTCATATAGTTTATTGAATATCCGATATAGAATAAATTATAAATAAAGTTGGATGTCAAAAAAAAGGCCTGTATGCCTTTACTCACATTGCCGTTTTCTTTAACTGCATTTTGCTGCTTTTGTTGATAGAAATAACACAACCTTGTTTAAATTGTAGCGCAATAGTTTTTTAGAATTTTTTTTTTCATTCTTTGATGAAATTATATAGATTAAATTATAGACGATAACACGCTATAACTTAAAAATGCCACACTTTTAAAAGACACTGAATACTAGTAATAGTAATGTGTTAATATAAAGAAGCGCACTATCGCTCGAAGGATGATTTCTTTTATATGAAAACTTTTTCTTTTAATGGTTTATTTAGATGAAAAAATAAACAGTAATCACATATAATGGAGTGTAAGGAAAGTAGTTTAAATATTTTGTACCTCCACCATGTTAAACAACTGTAATTTTTATTATTTTTGCGACTCTCATTGTTAGTTCAGTTGTAACAGTAATTAAATCAAATAAATGTACTATCTTTGTGAAACAAGCATCTAATAGGCTACAATATCAAACCCGCACGATATTATTTTGCTTTTATTTTATAGGGTGGTCCAAATTGACAGAGAACACACAAGTTAATACCGATTTAGCAAAAAAACTCATATTGAGAGAGAAAGCTCATTTTTAATAGATTTATAAATCGTCAATATTTACGTTTTTCACAAAAATGCACTGTTTGTTATGCATTGCAAATTGTAAAAATTATTGGCTTGTACTTTTTTGAGAACGATTGGCCAGTGGTGTTACTCTTAATGGTGTACGCTATGTGGAAGGCTTTTTTGCAGCGAAGCCAACGATTTGAATTTGAATGGCATAGGTTTTCAAAAATATGAAGCCACTCGTCACACAGTATGTAGAACAATGACTTTATTTAAAACCAAATTTTCCGATGTTTCAATGGTTTGTATTTTATTCATAAAAAAAGTCCAAATTGAATTACTCTAGTATTAGGAGAAAAGGGGGTAATGTCGAACACTTAAAAAATCTTTAATTACTCAATCATTTGTAATATTCATTAACAAATTTGCTGTAGGTAGATATCCTGTTTCAGTACTTACTAAGAAAACATAAAGCATTTGACTTTATAGTTCAAGTTTTCTTAGATTTTTTGTAACAGCTTACACTGTTGGGAATTGCCCCGGGGTTCGGGGCAATACCGAACGGCCGCGGGGACAATTCCGAACGGGGTCAGCTAAGTAAAGAATGTAGGACAAATTATGTAGTTTTTTATAAAGTTAATTAATTTAATGACTTAAATAATCGAATCAACTGTTCCTGTGAAAGTATAACCCATAAAACTACGGGTGGAGCTACCCTATCCCACATCCGTGGGTAACAGATGCCGCCTGTAGTAATGATGTGGGGTAGAGGTTCACGCAAGTGACCTCGCCGGCAACTCGTCAAACGAGGCAGGAGAAATCCTGCCAACACGAGTACTATCGACGGAGTATTTGCTACATCGATTAGGCCCCAGGCCTACGGAGACGTTAGACCACATGACGTTATCCCGTTAAAACTGTTATGCAGTCCACCCAATCCCTGCACAGAGGGTAACGGGCGACGGTAGCAGTAGCGATATGTGGTAGAGGATCGCGCAAGCGACCTCGTCGGCCGCTCGTCAAACGAGGTGGAGGAAACTCTACCAACACGAGTGGGCCAGCGTGTACTTCACGGCGCTGGCTCGTAAAGGCGCTTCTAGCTACCCAATCCCACAATTGTGGGTAACGGATGCGAAAAGCCCCAACTGATGTGAAGTAGAGGCTCACGTAAGTGACCTCGACGGCTGCTCGTCCAACGTGGTAAAGGAAACTTTACCGACACGAGTGGGTAGTGCGTCTCACCCCGTGACGCGAGATACCCGTAAAACTGCTAGTGGAGCTACCCAATCCCACATCTGTGGGCAACGGATGCCGCTAGTAGTAACAGAGGGGTAGAGGTATCACGTGAGTGACCTCGACGGGTACTCGTCAAACGAGGTAAGGGGAACCTTACCGACACGAGGACTAAGGGGAGGGGGAAGCCAACCGAGGCGGCTTCTCGGTTCCCCCTCGATGGTGTTGGACTCTTAGGGGTAGTGGCACCGCTTTTAGGGACAGGAGGGCCTCGCTGACCTCGTGTGAGCGCATGCCCTTAAGTTGGGGGGGGCTTCGGCCTACCTCCACCACCCGCCAAAAGCCAAACCGGCCCTAATGTCGGTCCTTGGCGGGTGGCGCCGTGCTGTCTCCGGCTCACTGACTGGCAAAATTTAGTAGTCATGGTTCGGTACCTGAGCTTCCCAGCCTCGACTTGCACGTCTGTCCGGGTACATGCGTTTGTGAGTGTTATACAGTAAGGAGGGCTAACCTCCCGGTTCGTGCTTGGAGACTCGGCAATAAGGGTACTCGGTACTGCATCCGGCACCGGCAGGATCCGGGTGTTCTGGGGGGGCTTAACAGCCCCCCCAGACCCCCCTGTTGCTAATAATTATTTTTAATCTATGTGAATAATTTTATTATTCTAAAAATATAAGTAACTTTTGTATCTATGTTCTTGATAAATTACAAAAATAACATCAAAAGCAGAGTTAAAATTGGCTTATAACTTGACGGTGCCTGCAAAAGTCACAAATAAAATTATCTGCAGTCTCTGCACTACTACATCCAGCCAGAACACAAACGACACCTGAACCGGAGTTCTTACTGAATTTACCATACATAAGATAAATGTCGTTTAAGTTAGCCCCTCTTTTGAAGTGCCAGGAAGTTCCATGACGGTCGTTAAATCGGCGTTGTCTAACTCGTCGATAGCACATAATAGTTCATCTTTCGATTATGATTCAAAAGGTGTGGTATTGGAAGTTTGATTTTAAATACAGTTGTACTTGGGTTTTTTGTTCTGGTCGGTCTTGTTTATTTTTCAATTAGTCTGTTTTAATTTGCCTTTTTCTGTTATTCCGAAATTTTCTCGTGGTTTTTGTTCTTCATTTGTAAGTTTCTTTAATAATTTCTTTTGCTTAATCTTTTTCTGTTATTTTTTATTTTGAGCCTTATTTTTTTTCTTCAAATACATCTTTAAGGGGTTCTTATTCGGTGTCGGCATAAAAACCACTGAATGGTGCTGTATTGAACCAGGTTTTACCACTTTTAGTTAAGAGTAGGAAAAATTTGTTTAAATGGCGTCATTTCAGAAGCAGATGGTGTAGAAATTTTCACATTTAATAAAATTGATCCACCAACTTCAGGTTCTTGATTAAGTGATGTTGAAGCCCCGTTTCCCCTTTTTTGGATACCATCTTCTATGATTGGTAACAGAGGATTCTCTTGCTTTGTTGTTGTTTGAACGGCAAAATCTTTATTTGAGAACTTTTCTGGGTCAAGAGGATAAACACTAGAAGTTATAGATCCACTCACTCCTTTTCTATAATTGCTACTCTGCTATAAGCCTTATTGAAGATACCAGCAATATCATAAAGGGTGTCTTTGTTAAAAAAAGCTTTCAAAAACCCATAAATGTAATGTTAGGAGGCCGGACTCAATGAGAGGAGTGTGATAAAAGAGTAACAATAATTACATTGTTCTCTTTGCAAAGATTATAATCAGCTAATAAGGTGTGAATTTCATGGTTATCCACTATTAAAAAGGTGGGTCTTTGTTCAGTAGGCTTCACAGTTTCAATGAAATATTTTAACCAAGTTATGAACAACTCCCCGTGAGGGGTAACTAGTCCCCCATCGGGCGCCTCCCAGGTGGCGGATAGGGAATGCTCACCAGATATGGCGGGTACCGGGAAATAAAATACCGGGCGGACCAAAACTAGTAGGTATTGAGCACAGTACCACAACTGGACTAAGGCGGAGGAGATGGACTCTGAAACGGCTTACCCCCAGATAGTCATAGACGACAGCCACATAATGGCCCTACCGGTTATGATACTGCGATGAGGAAGGCAACGGAAACCACCTCATTACTTATTTCCTAGTACAATCATCATGGCTGAGAACATACAAACCACGGCCCTCAGTCCCCGGCAGACCTTCAATGGTCAGAGGGTGCGAAGAATCCCCGGGTCAGGTATTAAAATTGCAACATGGAATGTGCGAAGTATATTTGGAGCAGGAAGACTGCAAATGTAACCAAAGAGATGAATCGACTACAGCTGGACATTCTCGGAATTAGTGAAGTACGGTGGCCAGGATCTGGTAAAATAAAACAGATAATGGAGTAATGTACTACTCAGGCAGTAATGAAGCAAAACACCAACATGGAGTCGGAATAATAGTCACCAAAGAAACTAACAAAAGCGTCACTAGTTTCACACCACTATCTGAAAGAGCAATGTTAATACAACTATGTGCCACAGTAGGTAAAATAAATATAATCCAAGTCTATGCACCTACCAATGAGAAAACGCGGATGAAGTAGAAGAATTCTATGAACAAATAGACACCATTCTATCCCTAACCAAAAGAGCGATGTGACATTAATAATAGGAGACTTTAATGTCAAAATTGGAAAAGGAAGAAGTGGAGAACATGTAGGAGAGTTCGGTCTTGGAATGAGAAATGAAAGGGTGATAGACTGATCCAATTTTGCCAAGAAAGAGAACTTATAGTAGCCAACACATTCTTTAAACTGCCAGATAGAAGATTATGGACTTGGAAATCACCACAAGACACACCACAGAATATTTGCCGAAATCAAATTGACTATGTTTTAATTAGAAAACGATACAGAAATAGTATAAAGTCGGCAAAAACATATCCAGGGACAGATATAGCGTCTGATCACAATCCTGTTGTCATAAAAATGCATATACAACTTAAGAAGATAAAAATAACAAAGAAGACAAGTAGAATAGAAGTGCAACACCTGAAGGAAGAAAACATAAGAACACAAGTTAAAAATGAAATAAATAACAATTTAAGCAACATGGGAAGACACTCCTTGGATAACAACGACAACATAGACTCAAGATGGCATACCATAAAAGATGCGATAATGAAACCAGCGAAAGAAATACTCACAGTTGCTACGCTGCTTTTCATTAATTTTTATAAATTTTGAAATATTTTTTGTATTTTATTGTAAAAATTCAGATGCACAGCTTTGTCATTTTTGTTGAAATACAGATGCAGCCTCTAAGCTTTATACTTTACAAGGAATGTCATGGAGTTGTTCTGCTCTCATAGTTATCAAATTTGGTATACAGTATATGGCTGAGGGATGAATACTTGTTATTGCTTCTTGCTGTGTGACTCAAAACTTTAGAGATATGAAGTATGAAAGTTTACCGCTTAACAACAATGCACATGAGAGGTATCATTAGTGTTAACTGTAAAAAGTGTTGAACACAAAGATACATTTGACAATGAGCACATCTGATGAAGAATAATGCATTGCATCGCTCGCCCTCGTTGTCCTTCTGACAATTTTCGAAGGTTCTTGGGAAACAAAGGAGTTTCAAATCGAGGAGGTCTCTCTAGTATGTATCCTGCCTTAAAGAAGGGAGATGGAGGAGATGTAGAACATTTATGAGGTTGGCCATCTTGATGAGAATAGAAGAACACTTGTTGTTGACACGAGAGAGAAAATAGTGATATGGACAATATACACACAACACAATGTATGCCTGATGTTTCGTCATTTTGACCTTTCTTATCTCGCCTGTCTTAGGTCACACAGCAAAAAGCAATAACATGTATTCATCCCTCAGTCATATCATACTGTATACCAAATTTGATAAGGATCTGAGCAGAACAACTCCATGACATTCCTTGTTAGTTTTGTATAAAGAATTACTAATGCTATTAATTCCAAAACGCCAAGCTTTAAACTTGCACTTGTAGTAGATTGTAGGGGGTACGCTCATAAGCAGGCAATTTTTTTGGGGAAATTTTACGAACTTGTGGCAGAGACATGTTATAAGTGTGCAATGTTGCTCCATCCTGCTGGAGCCATGTTCTTTGATTATGGTCAGCAAAACTTTGCGGTTCGGATACCAAAAAATTGTTCAACACCTCCACATAACGCCTTGAAATCAATGTTAACGCGCGGCTCCTTTTATCATCAAAGAAGTACGGGCTGATTATTGTTTGTATTGACATTGCAGCTCGTACAGTCACTTTAGGTAAATGAAGAGGTTTTTCATGCTTCCATTGTAGGTTCGTAACGCTCCAGTAACGGCAGTTCTGTTTGTTAACGTAGAAATTGAGGTGAAAATGTGCCTCATCCGAAAATAAAATGTTGAATGAGTTAAATTCAACAATTAACAAATTGAAGCCTTTGACTACCACCGTTGGACTTTAATTATTGCACTAATTGAATTTTATAATTGTGCAGACACAGATCTTTGCGCAGAATGCGGTGTAATGATAATCTACATACATTCAAAACACTTGGCCGTGTAGGAACAGATAGTTCAGGAATTTCGCGAACGGACTGTCGTACGCTCTCTACGTTTTCGTCAGTTCTTGATGTTCTTAGTCGTCCCGACTTAGGTTTATCCGTAGTTGACTCGATTTCTTTGAACTTACCCATCCATTTTCTGATGGTAGAAACACTTTGTGCTTGATTTATGTTACGCAAATCCTGATGATTATTAAACTTTCTCTGTACAATAATCGTCGAATAATTGCTTTTGACTACATTTCCGAAAGCTGCACTACCAATTGACATGTACCCACATCCCTCTGGATTGTTGCGTTCACCAGTGAACCAATCAAATCAGAACTTCCTCTTGGGGCACCCTTGACAGTACATTCTCTCTCTATTGACGTAGTTCATTTGTTATACATTTTTTAAATGTCCCACAGACTCACTAATAACTATCCTTAACAAATAATAATAAAACTAGCATTGTCTCAATGAATAGGAAGATACATTGGCTAGACATTTTTTAAAAAGCCCTCCTAGAAGCACAAATGTCTAGCTAGGCGTTATTTTGCTCACAAATGAAGTTTTAGTGCAATCTTTGCACATAAAATCTAGAATAATGTTTACTGTTTCCGTAATTGCTCAAATTCACTGGCTATTTATACGAGGGAGTTTTAAAAAAGTCTTATCTCCACAGAAGCTTGCTAATAAATAAGGTACACAAATCAGCTATATATTTCCTATAAATTTAAAATGTCTTCTATTACGGTTTTTACGAAATTACTTTCTCTGTCCATATACGCACACCAACGCTAAATAAGTTTCTTCTTCTCGTTGGAGAAAAATCAGACGTCTACTTGTTCAGCAAAAACCTCACAGTTCCAACAATATTTTTCTGCTTCACACAACAATTAGCGCCTGATCATATTTTTCTGTAGCTGGGCCAATCACATATAGCATGCAAATTTGTTAGGCTGGATTTTTTCACAATTTCACAGCGCTACGCCTGTTTGCATGTCAGTAATGTCACTTATTATTTTGATCGCTTCATTATTGTACCGGATGTCTTGATGATTTGTCATTCTCTTCTGTCGTAAATTTATTTTTATTTTTATTGCATTCTTGTACGTTTAGAATATAAATTATACATACTTCTTTTCGCTTATTTCGAACTTATTAAAATAAGCTATTATTCTTTGTAATGACTTGATTATACAGTTAATTTTATAAACATTACAAAAATTCAGAAAGCCTTCTTACTGCATTACAATAATGATCAAAAAAAGCGTTTCTATTAAAAGTGAATGTCCCAAAACTGCGGCTAATTATAACAGTGCGTAATGCCAAGGCTACCGCCCAATGCAGTTTCTTAAATAAATAAACGACTTAATTTTAGAAAGTTAGTGTGACAGCTAAGCAGTGGCTCTTCGACGAATGTATGCGTGCGCTCTAATCAGCGCTGACACCTTCTTTAACAAACTTAACGAAATTACATCGAAAAACGCGCTAACGCGTCTACAGCTTGCAAGGAATTGATATCACTTCCCTATCCCTAACAATCTCTCCTGTCCGGCAGCTAACTTTCAAAACCTTGACATGTATTTTTAAAATTGTAATTAAATCTTAAAAACTAGAGTAGCGTTACGTATCAACTTCAACTACATACTAAACAATATAAGATATCTTTACTTTCGATTTGTTTTTTAAATTAAGAGAAGCAGTTCTTATGTACGAAGTACGCGCCAAAAGTTTCCGAACGCTCAACCGAAGATCTGACACTGTGACGGTTAAGCTGTTTCTATTATCACGTATATAATTTAAAAGGTGATTAAACAAAAATTATACGATTTTTCTTCTATATGCTTCAATTCTCCTTTACTATTCTCTCTTTTATCTTTCTAAATTTTTTCTCCATGTTTTTAAGTTGCACTTTTGGCTCTCTCTTTCCTTTTTTGCCTTCTATTTTTTTATAACGGAACCTCGATTGATTTAACCTTTTTGACTTTTTGTACAAATTATATAACTTCTTGCTATATCTATTTTTTAGAAAACTTTTTCTCTATACATGATTACTACTAGCCTTGAGAAAACAACTATAATATTTTTTTAAAATATATTCATATGACCTAGGACTCAATATACTAGAGATACGAGTTATATTAAAGACTTTGTATTTCATTCGAAACTAATAGGGCTGATGATAATATTAATATTCGGTAAAATAGTGATTCACGGCAAGCTATTGAAATTAAGCTTACGATAAATGTGATATAAGTCGGCAACTTAATAAGTGCATTAAATAAAAATTGATCAATAAAGTCTATTTGTTATGGTTCAAGACTCTTAAGGTGAGGAACAACTCAAGGGATATGAAGATAACATATAGCAGATAGGCTTTATATATATAATCCAGCTCTGCAAGCCTTAAAGGCACATGGCTTCTATTTTCTTTATTATCTTTTTCCACTTCTTCTTGTTCCTGGTTAGGTTTTGCCATCTTTCTATCCCCATAGTTCTCAGGTCTTCTTCGCATGCCTCCAGTCATTTCCTCCGTGGCTGTTTTCTCCTTCTTCTCCTTCCTCATCTGCTTAATACCTTTTTTGGCGATTCTGGAAACGTAGCCCAAATAACGTAATCTAATTGCCCTGACTTTCTGGGTTATCGTTGGTTTCCGATGTAATTGCTTAATTTCCAAATTTGTTCTTCTTCTCTAGACATTTCCTTGTTCTGTGAAGCTCCTAAAGATTTTTCTTAACACTTTACGTTCCCAGTTTTTCTTCCTCTTTTTTGTTTATGACCCAGCACTCACATCCACCCGTGTGGGGTTGTTAGTCCCCCATCGGGCGCCTCCCCAGGTGGCGGATAGGGGAATGCTTCTCAGATATGGGAGGTACCGGGGAAATTAAATACCCGGGGCGGACCAAAACTAACACAAGACACGACGGTACCTCAAGTTAGAGGCGGTACTCTCACAGCGTCTGTGAAATAATACTCACCAACACGCAGGGCTAGCGCGGTGTTTTAATTAGCCAAAATCCTCTCATATCTCAAATGGAAAAAGTGAATTTTAAAAAACAAATACTCCAGATGGGTAGGACCACAAGTACAGAATCCCATACTGCATTTGCAGTCAGTCTCAAGGATTCTGGGGGGGGGGGACAAGAATTCACAAAATAGGCAACAAATCAAACTACTAGTAGGGACGTATAACGCAAGATCAATCGCCTCAGAAGCAAGATTGGAGGAACTCCTACATGAACTAACTTTAATAAAATGGCACATCCTTGGAATATCCGAAACAAGACGTAAAGGAGAAGAACACCTTAAACTACTAAATGGGCATACGATGGTATATAAAGGCAGAACAGACAAAGGACTTAGTGGAGTAGTTGTTATAATCAATAAGAATATAATGCCATATGTTACAGTAATAAAACCAATGACGGACAGGGTGATGTATATAATACTAAAGCTTAATAAAAGGACTAAAATAAAGATCATACAATGTTATGCACCAACATCAAGTTGTGAAGAAGAAGAAATCGAAACGTTCTACGAAGAATTAACTACGGTTGTAGATCTGGTAGTAACAACTACAGGAGACAACCAGACAGATGAAATTGAAAGAAGAATAAAATTATCTTGGGCAGCCTACGGAAAATTGAAAGAAGTTTTATCATCAAATATACCACTATACTTAAAATAAAAAATATATAATGAATGTATCCTGCCAGTAACCACATATGCAAGTGAAACGTGCATATTTACAAAAAATACGATAGACAAACTACGAGTACACCAACATGCAATGGAACGCAGAATTTTGAACATATCCTTGAAAGACCACAAAACCAACAGATGGATTAGACAAAACACAAAGGTTGAGGACATTATAGAAAGAATAACAAGACTTAAGTGGCAATGGGCAGGACATATCATAAGAAAACAAGAGGGATGGTGCAAAAAAATAATGCTATGGAGACCATGGGGAGAACATAGAAACAAAGGAAGACCCTTCAAGAGATAGGCAGATAACATAAAAATGCAAGCGGGACTAACATGGAACAGATTAGCACAGGACCGCACTAAATGGAGAAATATGGGAGAGGCTTATATCCGTAAATGGGTAGAAGAAAGCTAATGATGATGATGATGATGACTCACATCCATACAGTACTGCTGGTTGTACTACCGATTGGTTCTAATTAAAAAATAATCTAAGTTTCGCTGCCCATGAGAAGTTTTTGGCTCTAAATAAATTGTAAAACGCTCCTACCGATCTACTTTCCCTTGCAATTCTTTTATCTCGTCCCCTTTAACAGTTATGCCCAGGTACTCAAACTCTTTGAGTTTTTCGAAAATGTATTCTTTGTGTTGTTCTGTCACGATCTTATTTGCATTTGTTCTTTGATTGCGTTGTCCCCCATCTCTATGTATTTGGTTTTTTCTCATTAATATGGAGGCCATGACCACCACATCGTCTGCATACGCGAATACTTGATTCTTCCTCTCTTATATCTTCCCCTTAGTTCTTCTTCCGCTCTCTCTAAATATCACTTCTAGTACACAGTTAAATAACACCGTTGACTGGGGTCCCCTTGTTTTAGTCCTTTTTTAACCTTGCATTATTCAGATAGCCTTCCTTCTATCGCAACTTTATTTTCCGTTGTTCTAAACGTCATTTTTGCCAGCTTAATTATGGCACTTGGTATTTGGGTCATTTTGAGGGCATGATACAGCCGACCTCTTATAACCGAGTTAGATAGGCTTAAGTCAGTTTAAAATAAAAATGCTCAATATATGATGTTCTGTCATGATCCGTTTAGATTTTTTCTTAGATTACAGAAATTACATTACAGAGGTTTTACATTTATCACATACCAATACAGTTGCAATATAGTTATTATATTTGAACAAATTATACTTGTTTTGAATTGGAATTAATACTGCTGCTTTCCGCAATTAAAAAAATTGTTTGTTTAGTTATAAACCACCAGTTTAAGAAATTTGCTTTTCAACAAGTACTCTTTAATATTTCTGCTATGATACAACTTTTTTATATAGCTTGTACCATATCTCCTTCTTGATTTTAAAAATATTACGCCAAATTTTGAAAACTCTTCAAGATACTTAGGATTTGTCTCCTTTGGTGGAGAATTTTATATGTTTTCTCTGTCTTCTAATACACAATTTAATTGCTTTTTCTCTAATAATACAATAACTTTACTGTGTATATTTTGTTTATATTTTAAAAATATTCTAAGAATATTTTGTTTTATTTATCTAGCAATTTTCTCTAATTATTTTGCTTGCGTAATACCTTTTTCCGGCTCTCTTTATTGATTTCTCTATTTCTTCACTCTCGTCTGTTGTATGTTTTCTTTCTGGTTACAAACTTTGTTTTAGTAAACCTTAAATCTTTTGTTGCATCTATTATAATTTAAATGCAGTCTTTTTATCACTTAAAACCAATATTTGTCACAACGTACCCCAAACAAGCATCTAAATTTTATAACGCTTTATAAATTTTTTCCGTCAATAGTCCTTATAGAATATCTGTTCACAAAAAAAAAATATTTTAATAGTCCGAACTGTTATTTTTGGTAGGCTGAATATGTATGAGAGTAAATCAGAAAGTAAAGGCGATTTTCATACAATAATTTTATTTCCACAAACAAATAAAAATAACATTTTTCAACACAGTCTGCACCGTTTGCTGAACCTCACCATCCAAGATGGGGCCTAAGATTAAGAAAGATGTAAAAGCAATCTAAACCATTGCACAGTCTCTACATTTACCTTTGTTGTATGCACCTCTTTGGACAGTAATTCTCGTCGTTTATGACAAATTGCGGTAAAGCACAATACGTTGGACTTTTTGCAACGTCTGAAACTTCTCCAGAATACATTTCCTCACCTGAAGAGAACGTTACAATCAGCTTCTTACAAGACGATTTTGTTTGAACTTTTTGCAAACAGCGTACAACGAATGCTTTCACTCCATGTTTCGCTTCTTGCTTTCCGGCTTGTAATGGTGAACTCATATCTCATCACTTGTCACGATTCGTTTCAAGATGTCGGAGTGTTCTTCATAGCACCGAAGAAACCGGGTTGCACTTATGCTAAGCTATAAGTTGTTTGAGCACTCGCAGCGCACAAGCTTTATGGTACTCCAAGTCATCATGCACCCATACTTGTGCAAATCCATAACAATGACGACAATGTCTGCTAGTGTGAAGATAAAGACTTGAACTTCGTGGATGTGTTGATTCGTACGTGATGTCAATAGGCGGTCAGGTTAGTTTTCATCTTCTATCTACACATAAATCCTTCATCGATGTATGGTACGTGCTCCATACTATGCCAATATCCAGCGATGGGTTTCTGCAATGGTAGTCCGTTCTATCTTCATAAAACGCACTACGGCGTGATGTTCTTCAATGGTGCAATCACATATTAGAATAGCCATACTTTTACCCTTGTTGCTCCGTGCCATATCACTAAATGATGGAAAGTTACGCCCGGCTAGCTACCCGTCATCCCTTGTGCACACGTGGTATTGCGCGTCAACACCACTCTTGTGTTTTTCGCGCAATTTCAAAATTTGCCTCTACTTGCTGATTTAAGTGTTTGTTGTCGAGGTCTGCTTTGTAGACTCCTCCAATTTCATGCGCTCGACTTTGTATGGCCAACACCATGTTTAATTACTTTCTACTTATTCTATAATTGTTTATTCTACAAAATTTATGCTATAGGTCCATTTCCATAGATATTTATCACTCTTTGGGCATACCCATGTTTTTGTTTCATATAATGCAAACTGTTGTAGTACAAATGTTTACTTTCCTTTCTCAGCTTATGTTTTTATACCACTATGTATTATTTAGTCTACTTATTGCTCTTTATTTTGTTATTTCTTTAATTTATAATTTATAACTTTGATTTCAGTATATTTCGTTTGCTACACTCAAATCGAAATTACCATTTATTTTCGTAAATTTTGTTGTTAATTTTACTTTTTATGTTCTTCTCTTATTTTTCTTATCAAGTATTTTTAGTCACTTTATCTTTCATCAATCATTTTGTTATGTAGTTCCAATATTTTTAGTTTTGTGTTTTGTTTTTTCTAGGCTTTCTGGCATTCCCACAACAGCTGATACATTATCGTATGATCTAGAGACACCAATAAATAGTAAGTGTAAACTTCGATTTCTATTATTTATTTTAGAATATATTAATTAAGTCTGTTATCATTATCTCTCATTTTTTAGAACTATATTTTATCATTTCTGATGTTATGTATATCCAAGTTTGCCATTTCTATTATTTCTTAAATAATAGCTAATTTTGCATAATGCATTAAGAAATCTACTAATTCTCTTGTAATATCTGTATCATTTGTTTCTTAGATATATTAGTACTCTATGCTGTTTTTCTATTGTATTCTTCCATCTTTTTTATTAGTATTGCTTTATCTGTATTATTACATATATACACTTTTTTCTTCATTTAATTTTGAACGTATTTATTTAATTTTTTATTTTTATTTTTATATATTCTGTCCACCCTATATTTCTACTTATCTATTTTAATCGCCTCTAATACTTCTTTTTTGTTTCATTTATAGCTGTTGTAATGTAATTATATTTTAGTCTACTAATTTTCTGCTTTCTTCTTTAAAACTTCATTCATCTTTATTTTCGTTTTTATCCTTGTATTTTAATGTAAAAAATATATAGTTGTGCCTTCAATAAATAGTAGTCTGACAAATATTTTTAGTTCTAATGTTTAGTAGTAATATTTAATGCATTATAACATAGTCGATTAACGGTTTCTAATTTCTTGCTACAGGTATCGACATATATGCATAAAAATCTCCTGGTATTTACCGAAGCCAGTCATTATTTGTAGTTGGTATTCAGCACATAAGTTCATTAGTTTACCTCCATTATCATTCACTTAGTTTTCACAGTACCGTTTGACAATGTTATCAATTTTTTTTTCTTACGCGAGCATTAAAATTGGTATCTACTGACGTTATAAGTTTTATTTTATTTAAAATATTTGATCTGTTGTTATATAATTGTCTGAAATGATTATCTGTCTACCTATTTGATTTATATTCACTTATATAAAAGTTTGACTTATTATTTTGATGTTAGTGACATTTGATCTTAAATGCTATTACATCCATCTGTTTTCCGAATATGTCTACTATTTTTTTATTTAAATATTTCTTAGGAATGACGGGGACAACTCATCAACTCAACTGTCAATCTGAAAGGCCAGAACTTTTGGGATATTATCGCCTAAATGTAGAGATCCGTCTTTTCCATTATTGATTCTTCCGTATCTTCTACCGTTGAATTTCATTTTGATGTTCTTTTTTGCTGCTGCAGTGAATGACTGATATTTAGCTGTAACCCAAGAATTTTTTTTTATTGAATTCGTGTACATTAGCAATCAGAATTAATTACAATAAATTCTATGAGCTAATTGCGTGAAGTTTGGAATAGATTTGAAGAGAGGTGCACCCAGTGGTGCAGTCTCGTTACCTCCATTTGAAGGCTTAGGGGATGGTGTAAATGATTTCTTTATTCTGTCAAATCCCATGGCCACTTCCGTTTAAGTCGTCTCATTACTGGCTGCTGTGTTAGCGGTGTAATCTCGTTATTAGTGTGTCCCACTAGCCGAGCATGGTGGCTTGTAGCCCGTTGTCTGATTATGTCCCGCACATATTGTACGTTGGAGTCAAAGTGGAGGATACGGTTTGAAACATACCAGGGAGCATTGAATATACTTCTTAATGTCTTTGACTGAAAATGTTGTATTATGTTAATATTTGAGTAGCTGGCGCAACCCCAGAGTTCACAGCCATATGTCCATATTGGTCGTATGATAGATTTGTACACCAGTAATTTGTTTTCTGTTGAGAGTTGAGAGTTTCTTCCTATGAGCCAATACATTTTTTTAATTTTGATGTCCATTTCTTTGCGTTTTTTTATTATATGTGGTTTCCACGTTAATCTTGTGTCCATATGGAGACCTAAGTATCTAATTGCATTTGCTTGCGGGATGGGTACGTTATTCAAGCTTACAGGTGGGCATTGTGATCGTCTTGTGGTAAATGTTATATGATTGGACTTCGTCTCATTGACCTTAATTCTCCATTTTCCAGTCAACCCTCTATTGTACTTAGTGCCTCTTGCAAGATATTAGTTGTGATTTGTGGATCTTCATGACATGCCAGGATTGCAGTGTCATCTGCAAATGTCCCCAATGTTATGGTTGGTGTCGTCGGTATATCTCCAGTAAAAATCAGATATAAGAGTGGCCCCAACACACTTCCTTGGGGAACACCAGCCGTGATTGGATACAGTTGTGAATATTCCATACCAACTTTGGTTTGAAAGTGTCGATTAGTTAGATAAGATTTAAGCAGGAGATAGTATTGATGTGGAAAGATGTGTTTAATTTTAAATAGTAGCCCATTGTGCCAAACACGGTCAAACGCTTGCCGCACATCTAAAAATACAGCAGAGCAATATTTCTTACTATGAAATGATTGATGAATAATATTGGTTATTCGGTGGCATTGCTCTATGGTCGAGTGTCCTTTGCGAAATCCAAACTGGTGATTTGGAATCCATTCTTCAAGTAGACTATTTTCGTTTATTCGCTTTAATATTAATTTTTCTAGGAGTTTTGACACGACAGGCAGTAGACTAATTGGGCGATAAGACTGAGCTTCATTTGGTGGTTTGCCAGGTTTTAATATTAGGATGACCTGTGCAAACTTTAATTGTAAGGGCTAGTATGTTAAGCGTAGGATTGCATTAAAGAGTGCCAATAAGAATTGTTCTCCTTGTCGTAGTAATTGTTTAAGTACAAGGCCTGTAACGAGATCATAGCCCGGCGCTTTCTTATTATTTAACCATTTTATTTCATTTTGTAATTCACCAATTGTGAATTTTTTATAGGGGTGATAGTTGTAGTGGTGCTTCGAGAAAGTTGTTAACATCTTCATCAATTTCATTAGAGTGAAGTGTGAATACGTCTGCCAGATGTTGGGCAAAAAGTTCAACTTTTTCTTTGCCTGATCTTGCCCAGGAGCCATCGTTTTTGCGTAACGGCGGGACTTGTTGTTGGGGTCTCTTAAATCCTTTAGTGGCTTTCCATATACTGTGATCTTCTTTGGATAAGTTGGTTATGTAGTTATGGAATGTTTCATTACGCGCCTCTAACATCTTCTTCCTAAGTTTATTAGTAAGTCGATTGTATGTGGTTTTATCATTAACGTTGTGTGTACGTTGCCAGATTGACCTTAACCCAAGAATAGGCCCTTAAAAAGTTTTATAAGCCCAGCTAACTAAAACTGTTTTTTCGAGATGTTACTCCTCTATCTCTGCTCATTAACCCTGGCTTGGAATAGGGAGCGGTAGAGATGAAGGTCATCTAAAATAATACCACTAAGCACCGCGGCCACAAAAATAAGTAGAATATTAATTAATAACAATATCCATTTTTCTAATCAGTGTTAAACTTACCAGCACTAGACATTTTGAACTATAAGTGAAACATTTACTTCAGAACAATGCAACATTATACTAAGAGATCTATTATAAACAGGGAACCACCAGGCATTACTAATACAAAGACATTTTTAAAGAAAATAAATTTGTTGTTACCTAAAAGCAGCTAAACTAAACAGGCCAAGGACAGCTATTTGAAAATTATACTTTGTTACACAGCAAGGCCATTCTTTAACATATGTTTCTTCAATACATATATTGATGGTCCTAGTTTTTGTATATCTATCTCACTATGAATAAACGCTAAAACTACTGAAATACTTTAATATCGAATATACATACTACTTATCAGTGATAACAGTGACTATAAAAATTCTTACGTAATGTAAGAAATAAATTTCTTTTAAACACTTTTTTTAAAAAATCCTTAGTTTATCTATAAAAAATATTTTTTATTTCTGTATTGTCCAAACAGCATAATTCCTAAGGTAACAAAGCATACTTTTAACTTCCATGCAACGTATTTTGGACAACGTGTTGTTTTGTATATTTATAACTTCTTCTCTGCTATTTTTTTAAATATACACTCACTATAAATGCAATGTTGAAGAATTTTTTGATAATACTTAGTGTTGTCTATATTTAATTTTTTCCTTATCATGTAAGACAAATGAACAAAACGAAAATAGATTCAGAAACGTAAACAACAAATCTGTCAAAAAACTTTACTAACTGTGGAGAATATCAAAACGTTTTTCTTAGTTTCCAAGTAACTACTGTACAATAAAAAAATTTACGTATATAAGATATATAAAATTATAAACACACTACTTCTACATAATTATGGTATGTATGTAAATCAATTAACTGAATATAACGAGTGAAGAGCTACGCTAATTTGTACAAAATGTGAAGTTTTTACTATATAAATCAAAAGAACTTAAAAAGTTAGAAAATACGAGTTACATAAGAACATGAATAATTTATCAGTGCTATGAAAAGGCCAAAAATTATTTATACGTTAATTAGCTGACATTAACTTTGTTAGTTTTTATGGACAAATAAATAATATGTGATTTAGTGATATTTCATACAATTTCCGGATTATTTGTGTTTATTAGCTATTTTAAAAGTGTATTGTTAAAATATCTTAAATACACTATCATGAAAGCTCCTAATTACCTATAATGTACATATTACACATCCGAAACAAGCGCAAGTACATATCGGCTAAAAAAATTTAAATTAATTTAAAGATTATACTAAAAATATCAAAAAAGGAAAATTGCCTTCAATTTTGTAATTACGACATGGATTATTAAAAATCACTATATTGAATATCTCACCAAAACTGAATAAAAGATTTCTCTATAGGCATACTTTCCAATTTGTATGGTTATATAATTTAACTTTTCGGTTAAACCAGCAAACTCTGATTACAAGTACTTATCTTGTGAATATTTTTAGCGTATTAGAACAATTGTATATTTATATATAGCGGGAACAGTATGAAAACTCCGTGTAACTTTTGGTCAAATTAGAGCACCAAATAAATCAATTGTCCAAATATTAATTATAAAATTTGATAAGACTAGGTCGGTAATGAATGTATCAGCGTGGGGTAAGATAATATGAGAATACTACAATAGTTAGTCAATGTGTCGCTGCAAATCCGAAAACATCGACAACAATATAATATTTCCCGAAGTCCCCCTTCAGCCTATACTCGCGAAAGACCTGTACCTTTATAAGTACAAAATTGAACTGACGCACGAGCTTAATCTCGGCGTCAAAAATTTATCAATTGGTTTTTAAAACATCATGTAGCTCGCATTTTATATGAAAAATGATCTGTAGTGATGAGACGCATTTTCAGTCGGCGGGTTCATAAATAGGCAAAACTGTCGCATTTGGTGTTTGCAAAATCCTCGAGTAACTCATAAAAAGCAAATGCACCCTCTAACGAGTCACTATTTGCTGCATATTTTGGTCAGATGGCACGACAGGCTGAAAACGGAGACTTTTATCGTTACATAATAACTCGCTTTTTTGGAACCAACTGAGAGAAATGGATATGAAACCAACAGGGCCTTATAGCTGAAGAATTTACTGTGCCAACAATTTGCTGGTCGCCTTATTTTACAAAATGCCTACATCAGTTAGCCAAAAAATGTTGTAATTTAACACCGCACGACTTCTTTTTGTTGAATTATCTGAAATCTAGGATTTACGCCAGCTGGTGTGGCGGCCTTTTCGCCCTTGAACCGCCTGTGTATCATGGCGACATGCTGGAGGCTTTGATATCTGCCGCCACGTTTCGCTATCGCACACAAAACGGCACATGGGCTTTTACTCAGCCGGCGAGTCTGCATACGCCGTCGGCGGCATCCTTTGAGACGAAAAGTGCTATCGAATTAAGATTTCCCGCAAATGATCTACCGCTGAGCCAGGCGCGAAGCCCGGCGATACACTCCAACCGCATCGCGGCCAGTGCGTTCGCATTTAACCAACCCGCAAGATATACTCGATCCGCAAGGCGGCCAGTTTGGTCGTGTTTATTTTAGCCACATTTAACCACCCCGCAAGACTTTCGCATCGCATCCCGGCCAGTGCGGTCATGTTCCAGACACGAAGACATCGCAACAAGGTGGCCACCGTGAAACCAACGCCGCCGAAGCTGAAGCCGATTACAGGTGAGCGATTTGGCAATTACTCATCGGTTGATATCGGTAGCCGCCCCCATCCGCTTTTGTGCTGGCCGTTTAAGAGACGATTTGGGCCTCAACGTTTTACTTTTCAAAACGGGCAGTACTTAGTTCCCTACACCGCACCACGAGGGCACGGCTATTTACACGCCTGCCTCTCCACCAGCAATCCACAAACAGTAAAGCGTTCAAAAAAGTAAAGCTCTAATATAAGTTATAACATGTTTATTAATGGAGTCATTATTCTGTTCTCTCACAAGTCATTAATTATTTTAATTAATTTAATGTCACGTTGTATACCTTGAAAAAAACAAAAAGCTATTTTTAAAATATCTTCTGTTATAAGAGAAAAGTTAATTTAGTAGATAAAGCAACGAGGTAGTAAAGAATGATTAATAAAAATAAAAAATATACAATATGAAAACTGCATTAATCTGAACTAATTGGATGCGAAAGGAAAAATTGTCAAAGTAAATACAGAAGTTAACAGTAAAAATCTACCAGAATTATGAACAGGTACAGTACCTTTTTATAAAATAAAAGACAATTCTCTATAAAATAATTATAAATAAATAAAATATTAGCTGCTTGTACAAGAAGCAAATTAAAACAGCACAAGCAATTGGACAGTATTAATAGAGTTTTAAAACTGCCAGGTCAACATTAGATCAAATATTTAACCAACTGCTATAAACACTAAATAACCCTGTACATTTTATTAAAGAAGACGTATAACTAACTAATCTCTGCTATAGCCTGTTCTAAGACAAATCATCTCACTAAAAGCTTGTACTTAGGATTAAAAGTGGAAAAATATATGATAAACAAAAATAAGGAAACTATAGGTAAGAACAAATCTTGAAATAGGGTGTTCGTGTGATAAAGTGTAATCAGGTAGATAAAACTCAACAGCGCCGGTGGCTAAGCCGTGCAGACTAGTTAGTGTTTAAAAACGTTTGCTTACTCCTGTTCATAGTGAGCACCAAACGACAAAGAAAGAAAAATAATCAGAAACCAAATTGACTTTGTAATGGTCATAATGACCAAAATAAAACTGAGATTAAAGAGAAAACCGAAGGACCAAGTAGTACACAACAAGCTATAGATGAGCAAATTAAAAGATGAAGGGATTAAAAATAATATTAAAAGATGTACCTAAAAACACAAAAGTAACAATATATAAAAAATGGACCAATGTAAAAGGCACTATAAAAAGAAAACGGATGAATAACGGCATATTAGATTTTATAATAGATAGACAAAAGCTAAAAAATCGCAATGACAAGAAATATAAACAATTAAACAAACTAACCAACAATAAGATCAAAGAGCAAAAAAAATACTTTTAACTGGTTAAAATAGAACGACAATCTGGGAATCCGAAATAAATCTGAAAATCTCTAGAAGAATATGTCATATACATATGGAGCAATACGTTCGCATAAAAAATGGAAAAACTTCTGAGCCGAATGAGACTTACCCCAAAATAATAAAGCTAATAAACAAAGAGCACTTGGAAGCCATTTATTCAATCAAACATATAAGACGGGAGAGATTCCACAAAACTGTCTAACTTCTACTTTTATACATATCTCCAAAAATAATAAATACAAAAAACACAGTTTAATAAATCTTATAAGTAATTAGAAACTTGGAACAATTTTAGAAAAAAAAATGGCACGGGCAAAGAAGAAAGACCAACTATAACGAACCAGAATTCAACAATTAAAACAGAGAAATTAACATCATTAAATATAAATATACAGAGTGAAACAAGGGTGCACATTGTCACCCTCGTTATTTAATATATACTCCGAGAAGTTTTTAGAGAAGCCTTGGAAGTACTAGATGTAAGCATGACTATAAACTGAGTGACCATATATAAAATCCATTATGCAGACGACTGCCATACTACCAACAAGCCCTGAAGATCTGCAGGCGCTAATAGACCGAATAGTAACAGCCAGCAAAGAATGTGGCCTGGAAGTAAACACTAGAAAAAATCAAAAATTATGATTATTAGTAAACGAAGCATTAATTCAGACTTCTTTATAGAAGATAAAATGCTACAGCGAGTCAAAAACACCAATTATCGCGGGTACTATCTAAAAGAAAACTGGGACCACTTAAAGGAAATCAAAATCGGGATAGAAAAAGCAAGAACATATACATATAAAGGGTTTTCCAATAGGGACGTTCACACTTTGACAGTGTATAGAGGCCATGTTGGTGAAGCTGTCAAATTTGGATGTTATAGTAATTAATGTTGGACAAATTATTATGGAAAGTTGCAGTGTGCAACAATCATCTTGTTGAGTCGACTATTCGTTGTTTAATAGAAAAATTCAAACTAACTGGTTTAGTAAGCAATCAAACATCTGTACGTCGTCAAAACGTGAGATCTGCAGTCAATTTCTGGTCGCGCCCAGACCTCAACTTGGCGAATTTTGCATCGGGACTTAGGCCTGCATCCGTACACAATTTAATTAACCCAGGAACTAAAGGTAAACGACCATAGGCAGCGTAGAGCTTTCGCTGACTGGGCTCTGGAGCACTTGGAAGTGGACTCTGATTTCGGACGAAAAATCATCTTGAGCGACGAGGTCTATTTTTGGATGAAAGGCTATGTGAACAAGCAAAATTGTCACAGTTGGGGAGATAACAATCCAAATAAAACACTTCAGTTGCAAATGCATCCAGAAAAGTCACTGTTTGGTGTAGATTTTGGTCCGGCGGATTTATTGGCCCGTACTTCTTTCAAAATGAAGCTGGCACCGCCATAACCGTAACCGGCGAAAGGTACAGGTCGATGATAACCAATTTTTCTGCCCTAAATTGGAAGATATGGATCTCGACGACATGTTGTTTCAACAGCGCATGCAACAATAAATATTCTGCACGACAAATTCGACGGCAATATAATCAATGCCATCAATAATATTGAGTCCGATTTATGCGGTCGAGTCATCGAAAATTGGACCTCTTGGATACGCGTCGCCCAGCGAAGCCGGGTTGCCATTTGGGTAATATCATATTCCATACATAATGTAATCAAATTATCTTTCAAATAAAAAAAATAATGATATCTAATACACAACTTGTTTTATTTAAATTTAAAGTTCGAGCGGCCTTAATGGAAAACCCTGTATATGCCAGTGTGGTCGCGTGGCGGAGGCGTGGACTGCGGTTCGGACGAGCCCGGTTTCATTCCTGGAGCTCTCTGATGCCTGGAAGGCGACATAGTCAGTCACTAACAACGATTGAGTACCTGTGTTCACTCGAACAAGGGATAATGATGGCGGGTCTAAGGCGCAGTGTTTGCCACATCAGAACTGATGCGTGACGACCGAACAGTGAGCGAGCATATGAGAGACTCAACCTTCTCAGTTCAGAATCCATGCTTCTACGCGGGGCGTTAGAGCTTTACAATTATATATTACATTTTTAATTGGCCCACAATTTTATTAAAATTTAAGTGAACTTAAATGTATTTAAATAAAACTTGGAACTAAAGTAAATGGTATTGAGAATCATAATTATAGTATTATTCAGCGTAGCCCTCATCAGTGATCATCATCTCTAGCTAGGACCTAAACCTGCTGCGGGCCAATATAGCTTTATCCTTGCCCATATGTGTCATCAACACTATGATAGAGGCAGTTAAGCTGGCCTTGGTATTATAATATATATAATAATATAAGTCGGGACTGGAGGGTGGCAGCAAGTCGAAGAACAAATAATAATAATAATAATAATACAATATAGCCATTGTAGACTAATGCAAAGCTTTGCTGAAACATATATTCCCGCCCAGCGGCCACCTCCTTAACAACTGTCTCTAGCACATTTTATGGACGGTCACCTTCAGCCTTCCTCAAAAAAAGGGGGGGAGGCAGGTAGCGCAGGTCCTGGTATACTACTAGACTGACCGTAGACCTCGCATTTCTTTTCACATGTCAATCATGCTCCGCCCATGACTCTGATCGAGCAATTTGTAGACAAATTTATCACTTTTCTTGCGATCAGATCGCTTGTGTGAGTTGCTCTGTCAGCAGTTATTTCATATTGATGGTCAGATTCACTTTACTTCTTGGTTACGTCGTAAACTTGGGTCTCTTTGTAGCCAAACAACGAAACGCCGAGAAGGTACGTATACCAACTCTGCGATCGTACTGAACGCCGTCAACCTCAAAGAAAAAATGCACACAATTTAAAAGCTGCATTTCTTTTTGGACACTCTTTATAAAGCATCCTTTCTGTAGGCATCATATCAAGATTTTCGGTTACGGTTTTTTAATTTTAATGTTTATCTCATATCGCTGATGGACACTGAGCTGCATTTTAATTTGTGACGCTCAAACAGCTATCTACTACGCAAGCTATCTGCAGTCTGCAAAGACTCAAAATACATAAGCTGGCTAGGATCATCATCCCCACCAACCATCAGACTCAAAGGCTCCACCCCTCCTTTGACCCCTCTGCTTGGACCAAGCAAATCGATCTTATTACTTTCCTTGTCTAGACATATTGTAACTAAGATGACTATTGCCACCTATCATATAATTTTACTAATACATTGACTGTGAACTTCTTACCTTAAATAACTATCATTAGCAACGTTAGTTCTACGGCATGTTTTATTTTTAGCACCGCAATTCTTTTTCTTGCTGTCTTTCTACTAAATTTGAATTAACACAAAAAATTATCTTATTTTATTTATAGATAAACAATTTCGGTACTAGGCAATTTAAAATTACAACTAAAGCATATCTAACTTCTTTAATTGTAACAGCTGATTGCTATAAAAATATGCATTTATCCAATTCTAATTTTTAAAAACAAATATTGAAGTTTACTTTCTTTACACAAATTACACAATAAAAGTTAATGAACTGTTTTAATTATTTTTATATATTTGTCTTGGTTAATGTAGCCATAGAAATATTATTAATTATTTTACAATTTTCAGGAACATTCACTTATACGTGGTGTGTCCTGAAAGTATTAAGCCATATACTATAAAACAATAAGAGTAATTTTTGCAAAGTTTTGTGTTTGATAACTGCCTTGTCGTATCTTTATCCTTTCAAAGGTGATTTAAGTTTTGGAACTAGCCGAAAATCACAGAGTGACAAATGTGGATGACTGTCACCTGCGCGATTTGATGATTCTTCAAAAAAATCTACCCAACATGTGCTAAATGAGCGGACGCATTGTCATAATAAAGCTGCAAATTATCAATTACCCACAGCTGTATCTGTTTTTCTATCGGATCTGATAAATGGCAAATAATAACAATGTTTTTGCCTTGGAAGAACGTACCCATATAACGGATAAAAAAACTCTGTTAACATGGTTTTGATCCTGCTGCAGCTTCTATGCACTTTCCATGCTGATTTCCATTAAAAATACTAAACTTTTTTCCGGATTGTAATCTTAGAGTCGCATTACGTATGAAGTTTTAGTTCATTAGTGCCATTCTGAAGCAAGTTGTTAGCAACTACGACACAATGTTACATCTGCTTTGGTAACACATTTTGTCCCAAAATTTTACACTTTAATTTTTGGAATTCCTAACTCATATTCTAGTAACTCGGAATTTTTTGTTAATTGCGCGTCTATTGATCTTTCATGTAGAACTGACCGTATCGTTCTAGAAAGATTTTTAAATCATTCGAGTACTTTCTGACGACAAATGTCTCAGCAGATTCACTAATGTACTTACTTACATCAATTTCTAGCTTACATTTCACCCATAAAATAGTTTTCATTATATATAATAACCTAAATTAAACTTCAGGGTGTGTTTCCTGAATAAAACACGAAATATTTGAACAATCCGTACTTTATTGCTGTCAACGTAAAGTATAAACTTAGCATACGTAATGTCAACCAAATGTCCTCCACGACTCCGCTGACATGTGACCAAACTTTTAGCAAAGTTTTCCATAAATGTGACTCTCTATTTCAGCAATTACTCGTCTGATGTTCTCTTTTGGACCTGGAAGTCGTAGCAGGTTTGTTAAAATAAATCTTTTTTTTCAAATAGTCTTAGAGGAAAAAGTCTAGTGAGGAGGTTATATCGCAAAACCATGTTGGTCAATCGGTCACCCTCTACGAAGTAACCCGACTTGAAAACTTAAAGTAAAGTTTCACGTGCTGTGTGATATGTGACTCCATCTTGTCGAAACCCCATGTCATTCAAGTTTCAATCGTTTCGATAAAAAAATTGCTTAGCAACAACAGCGTTGTTAGCTTCATACTCAAAAAAAGTACCGGCCAAATATTTCTCCAGTCAACAATGCATACTAAACTGTGCATTGTGAGTAGCATTTAGATTTTCACTACTTCAAATGCAAATTTTTTTGATAATGTAAAGAAAAATGAGTTCTATCGCTCAATATAAACTTTTTGCAAAAATAGCATCGACTATTAAGTTCTCTAAAACCCAGTTCACAAATGTCCGGCGTTTTTGGTGTTTTTTTGGATTTCTCTGTGTATTTAGTTACCAACTATACAAAAGCAAATTTCCAATTTTCACAAAACGCAAACGGTGCGCAATTCACATCCTTATTTTTAATTTGAATCACTCTACATTAATATTGGTTTGATATTTTTGAAACAGATGTAAAAAAATTAAATTTTTTGATGTGTTTCATGTCACATATTTGTTGAAGAGTTTTTTGAAATTAGTTGAGAATAATTAAGCGACAAAAGCTTTTTGTTTCTGTAACTTTATTTGCTATTATGTTATACTTGTGTAATCTTCATATTAATAATCAAAAACCCCCTAGAGTAATAATTGCAAATTTGTTAAAATATATGTTATCAGTTAATGTTAATAGCAGGTTTGTCCTCGGTTAATTTTACATGGAGCATGATCAGTTGCCATATTAACTAAATATTTTGCTGTTGCATTGTTAGACTGCTTTCGATTACAATCTTAATTATATGTCTATGTTAAATAAATCTGTTAATTATTAATTTTGACCAGCCTAATTTTCTTGGCTCATTATCTTTTAATTAATGATATATTGTTGGTATTTATATACCAATTATTTACATAACATTTTTAGTAAAATATTCAGCATTACAACTACTATTTCTTAAAAATATCTTGCAAATACTAATAATAATATAATGTTATAAAAAATACGTAATATGTACTTTTATAGTGTTTATAATTAACATACTTGTAAGCAGCAAAATCTTCCATTTACGCATGAAATATATTAAATATGCGTTCACCCGCCTTGAGCCTGCATGTGTTTCTCAGAATTACTAATAACTCCCTCGCAAATGTCCAGTCACGCGTATGGTTCCAACATTGCGCGTGGTTTCTTAGCGTGTACTTATGATTTGGGAAACCCCCATAAGAGGAAATCACAGGCTGTAAAATCGCAAGGCATTGCTGGCTATTCCTAATTACCGTGCAACGAAATCACTCGTTGCAAACTGTTCCATAACGGAAACCAACCAAAACCAAATTAATCGGAGTGATAATAGATAACAAAAATTATAATAACAGACATAACAACTTGAAAACAAGAACATGGAACACCCTATACATAAATACAGGCTTATTAGAAATGATTCAAGGTAATTTGAAACAATGAATTTATTCGTTCTTGCTAATGACGTAGTGAAAGAGAATATTTGTAATTCTAAAATTAGTAGTAGCATGAACTCCATTTGTAAAATATATTGTAATGTGAAGTATAAGAGACGTTATAATTTTAACAGTTGAAAAATAATGATAGTTTCATACTCCAGTAAGGTAGGGATTTACCATATTAACACATTGAAATACATCTTTACCCAAGCAAAAAACTCCTATACCGCTAGATTAGCCAACCTGCTACGAATAACATGGGGCTTTTTGATGGCTGCCACGCACCCTGACGCTTTGTAACTTTATATGTGTATGGAAATGAATGTTATAAACATTTAGGGACCATCTATGCCACAAACAGTGAATGAAGTGCATGACCGCATTATCACTATTTTGATAATATTTATCCGGCCAATTTTACACATTCTTTTTAAATCTGACAAGCATTTGTTATAACCCTGTACATGGAACTTTACCAACCAGGCTATTGAGGCTTATAGCTTACACTACGCATTTTCCAAAGTCTGGTGAGACCGATCAGAAATCGGGCCAGATAGTAGTCTTCAGATAGCAGCACTTTAATCCCCTAAACTTCCCCACCAAAACCCAAGAAAAATAATAAACCTCTACTTATTTTTTTTAGTCAAAATAAATATTGAGAATAATTCAAAACTACACATTGCTCGCCAAAATAAAAAAAATTAACCTTTTGTAATATAAGTTTCTTCTCTAATTTCAACGATTACTAACCCTGGCAACATTATTTAATGCTTGCCTCAGACAGGGATATTTCCCAATAGCAAGGAGACATGCTATAGTCGTTGTCTTTCCTAAACCGGGGAAAACAGCAATAACCCCAACAATTATAGACCAATAAGTCTTCTAAATACTCTATCAAAAATACTTGAACGAATAATCTACTCCAGACTAAATACTTAACTAGAAGAACTAAATACCCTCCCACCATTCCAATTCGGATTCAAAAGCGGGCACTCAACCTGCCATCAGCTTCAACGAATTGTAGAAATAATCGAGACTGGATATGAGAACAAACAATATACCACAGCCATCTTTTTGGACATCGCGAAAGCTTTTGATAAAGTCTGGATAGAAGGCCTTAAATATAAAATACTCCACCTATCAATACCAAGCTGTCTTAAAGCGATACTTTACTCTTTCCTAGACAATAGAACCTTTGCCGTACGAATCAATTCAACTGTCTCTGACAGTAAGCCAATCAAAGCCGGAGTCCCCCAGGGGAGCGTGCTGGGACCGCTACTATTAAACATATTTGTTAGAGATATCCCGCTTACACGAGAAAATCTTGCTATGTACGCTGATGATACAGTGATCATATCGCAAAGCTGAAATCTAAACCAATCAATCTCTCAGCTTCAATCAGCAATCGATGAAGTAAACAACTGGCTAATCAAATGGAACATAACCCTTAACACAGCAAAATGTGAAGCCAAAATATTCACCCTCAGGAAAATTAAGGATCCCGATAGTTTACTAATAAACGGTACACACATTGAATAGAATCCCAACACTGAAGCGGTGAAATACTTGGGCGTTTATCTAGACACGCTTATCGTGGAAATTTCATATTAATAAGAAGCTTAACTTATGCTACGCTAGACTAACAAAACTATACCGATTAATTAACAGAAAATCATTAATAAAAACCAACTGCTCTCTACTTTTATATAAATCCCTAATTCGACCGCTAGCAACATATGCTTGTGCTATATGGAGCAATGCCTCTAAATCCAACATCAACAGAATACAAGTGCTCCAGAACAAAATCCTAAGAATATCAGTTGATGTCCCTTGGTATGTACAAAACATCCAACTCCATCATGAGCTAAAAATTCCAACCATAGAGGAATATTTGAGGAAAACCACCAAAAAGTTCCAACTTACTATCACCAACTGCGAAGGCGCCGTGCACTATAAACTAGGACGCAAGAATCTGCATAGAAGATTAAAGCGTAAACTCCCACAGGATCTGTACAATGCTATGAATAACAATGTACAATTGTTGAACTGGTAATAAACTTAATAAAAAAACTATTACTAACATTATTTCAAGACTGAAACAGCATAAAAGAAAATGCAAACTAGTAGATAATAAAGCAATTATACAAAAACCATATTAAATAGTGAATCTTTATGGACCTACCATTCGCAAGCTTTTTTTAAAGAGTAAGTTAATAGTAAAACCAAAAAATCGACTATCATTCCGAGTTATTTTTCGACTATTGCTTCTATCGCCATACCTTGCTTATTTATAAAAAAATCTCTTGCACATGATGCCACAGCCATTGTACTTTTATCAGAGTGACTGAAAAATGTGAAACTTATTTTTTTTATTTTTATAAATAAAAACGATAGTAAACAGTAAAAAATTAAATTTTTGTCAATAACTTGGAAACAAGAGACAACACATTTTGGCTTTCACAAGTACTTTTTGATTCTGCGTTTGCATTTTGTAGTACTTCAGCTGGGTAACTAAATATTATTCCTGCATTTCTTGTACTAATATTGACTTATTATTTCCGTATCATTGCCTCTTCCGTAGATAGTAAAATAAAATGATCATATAATAATAAGTGTAAGTTGCTCTTATAACTAAAAGCTAGTATCAAATATGCAAGACATAAGCAATGGCTTTGCTATTGATTTGTGCAGTTCTTGCCTAATTAGTTCCTATAATTGCCTCGCAGGGCATCAGCAAAACGCACCATACACACGCGTACAAACATCTGTGCAACAAAATTATATGACACAAATCCCCAAATCATACCTATAACCAAATACTACAACCTTTGATGTCATCACAGGACTATCACCAACAATCAAAAGCAAGTTCGTCAGCTCCCACGGCTTGTCTTATCCACAAGAACCTCCAACCAATATTCAGTCATCCCTCACCAACCAGCCAACACGAGCAGCGCTCCTCTGGTCTCAAAGCAGCAAATGATGAGCAGCCAAAGGATAATTCTGTAGGATCTATACAACACCTGCGACATTTCTCAAAATTTCACCAGAATTACAATAGCTAATTACCAGAGACTTTAAGTCATCTGAAATACGTACCATTTTAATGGTATTGCAATGATAAACTGTTCCTATATTCAATTTTAACCTTTTGCACCTTTTTTTTCTCAGCAGAATCTAATACTTTTCAGGCAAATTTAACGAAATGTTAAATTTGAATAATTATACTATTGCTTAATTGTCCTTTCTTTACTTGAATGGACAATTTATTCAAACCTTATTTTTCTTGGTAGCGCTTTATCTACTATCACACAAAATCAGGATATTTGTATAGGTAACGCGCTGCCATTGCAATTTTATACTTATAACTTTGAAGTGGTGACAAAAAAAACCTAATTCAAATCTCTTTGAGAAAACAGCACTCATTGTAAAGCAATACCACTTGTTTCGTCATATAAACGATATTAGAGAACATTTCAAAGAATTACTTTGATTTCAGCACATTGTACATCATAACATCAGGCTCGTCGTAGGTGGGAAGATGGGTTAAAACTTTTTCGATCTGTAGTTTTAAGACCTTAGGTGGACTCCAGTACATTGTTTTTGATTTCAGTAAAAACACTATTTTTATGAATAAACCAGGTATTCATAATTTGATTCGACCAAACTTATAGTCTCTTATTGTTAAAATATAATTGCATGAAAAAGTTTTCTTGCATTATCGTGGAAGCGAAAAGTGGTTTAATCTTTGATTTCCTTTAATACTTCAATAATATTTATTGCTTAGTATATTGTTATTTACAGATCATCTCTATCTAATCTACGTTGTACTAGTACCGGATGCGTTATTTTACCGACTAAAGCACTCGAAATATTTTCTGATAAGTCGGTTCCGATATTTATGTCTCTTATCGATAATATGTACAAACAGGTGAAACATTTATTAATTTATTTTTAAGTAGCTTCAACAATTGACTGTTTTTGGTACCGTTCAAAGATTGTATAAAATTTTGTAACTGAAATTCACGAAGAAACAAAATTAAAAAAAGTTATTCAATGTTTGCTACGCTTGATTGTAGAATAAAATTATAGAAATAATTTTACAAATTAAAAATCAAAATTTCGTATTTTAACTCCTGCTCTTCAATTACAACCCATCAATTTATCACATGCAATTACAAAATTAAATACTAAAAGTTTTCAAATATTTTAAACAATACCGGTCAGTAACTATGAAAGATTTTTAGTTTGTTTACAAAAGTTAAAAGCGTATTAAGACCTAACTGAGTCAAAATCTGGATATCCTGGATATTTCAAATGCTGAAACATTTCAATTGTGAGGATGAAATTTTAATATTTAATAATACGGAAACCAAAGAGTCTAATTATAAAGTATGCCTAATTGTTTATAATTTATAAAATTTGTCAATTTATTGCAAGAAATAAATAAGCAGTTAGGCCACGGTCCAAATTCGGCCAGATAAAGTGAAATTTCGTTGTTTAATTAACTGGCCAAAGCCCGATCTTTTTTTTAGTTTGGGATTTGGCTGGCAAGTTTGCGAAACCGTATGAGACGATTGGCCAAAGTCATTATGATAGAGTAAATTCCATTCTATTTTACTATTCTATACAATCTGTAAATTATAGTAAATTATCAATCCGTACTATCATTTGTTACAAGATGAACTTTTACGACATTTAGAATTACACAAACAATTTCTTATTTCTACATTTGCAGCGATCTATTACTCACTTAGTAGTGCAATTGCATCGAATGTAGTCTTTACCCTCAGTCAATGACTAGGAAGACGCGACTGATTGTAATGATTTTTCTTCTGTGCCCACATACTCTAGTGCGAGCAGTTTTTCTTTTGTTCTTAGCTTGTAGATAGCTCCTTCAATGTTCAAGACAACTGCAAGGTAGCTTGAATTACCGCGACCTCTGTCTACATCTGGTACACGGATGCGTACATTATCTCCGACTTTTGCTGGTGGGCATTTTGCATGTGAATTTTTAGTATTTTCCCACGTTGACCTTGCAAAGTAACATGAGCTGCTGATCTCTCGTTACTAATTTCTTGTTTATTATGACATAATCTGCAAATAGTTTTCCCTCCATAGCTTTCGTCTGCTTCATTACTAATTCCGCAATTTGCCCCAGGACCCACAAGTATGGGTTGAACTACACTCTGTTTTACACACTACACAGCATATTCACCACAACGGCAGCAGCTTTATTTCCAGAGACAGTTCCTGGATTTATAGCATCCTCCATTTCTTGTTCGACACTCTCAAAATCTTCATCTTTAATTAAGTTACCAACAACCTCTCTGCTTTGCAGTCAAGCAGTCTTGCATCAGCACATCGAATTTTGAACAGGGACTTCACGCATGATTTCAAGTATATCGGACCCTAGCCAAACCTTTCGTCAAAGTACGGAATGGCTGAACTTCATGCCTTGGCCGTAATATATATAACCATGCAATACTTTAGAATTTTGCAATTCGAATAGTTATTTAAATCCTTATTTAAATATTCGCAATTGGTACTCGAATAATTGAAATAGTTGAAATTAAAGTTTTGCTGATGTGTAGCGACCTTAGGTTTTGTCATAGAAAAAGGCGAGCCGTTCCAATATTCAAGATATTTTTGATTTTCTTTGTATTTAGACTTGGGCGTGTTCAACAACAGACAACGTTATGCAAGGCATTAATAACAAATAAAGTATAAGGGCAATTCGGGAAGAAATCTCTGTTCTGGTTATCAATGACGGACACACATAGATACAGTTATTATATACGTTAGAAACCTACAACAGCACATTACTTTTCAACAATAAGCGCCATGCAAATTGAGGCACTTGTCATAACTCCTTGCGAGATTTAAAATTTCTTTTGCAAAAAACTCTCCCGTCAGGGAGTGAAGCCACCCTGTAACAAAAACTTGAAGCGCAGTGTCATCGTCAAAGCGATACTAAGCAAACCACTGTTTCATGTACATAACTTTTTATCAATTTCTTGGACAAGTTTATGGCTGAATACAGTTGGGTGCCCACTTCTTGCCTTATCGTAACAATATTGACGTACGATACCTTCACTCATCACGTTTGGTCTTAAACGTTACACATTTTGCGACGTATTACTGCACGCACTTCACATTTAGCAGGATTTTCTATGGCAGGGTTCATTTTAAATTGATCTAGTGGACGAGTAAATTGCAACGTAACATTTTTCTGCCCCGCACTGCTTACTGAACTACTGCATATAGTACCATAGAACGGACATAGCTATCTACGCTTATTTCTTGCACATCCTCAAATAGAGGTTATTTTCTAAATTGTTACTGTATTAAGTAACATGAACAGCAATTACGATTTTTTCCTAAACTTATAATTGTTACTTAGCTTAGGTTATCTATGGGTGTACTTAATTAAAGTTTCACTTACACAGTTATTCATCACCATTATAAATAAAATATGTCTTGGTTTAACTGCGTTTTAGTTGTTCATAATTTTTTTAGCCTAGTTCGTAATATTCAGCACTAATAAAGTGTCTGCATGAAATTTTTGGTTACCTTTTTAATGTGTTGTTCAACTGTGTCATGCTCAATTCATAATGACGATGAAACCAGCAGCGTTGGCTGTGATTCTAAGGATTTTATTTTAAAAAGCCTACATTCGATTCCGCTGGGTCTTTGATGCGTTTCCCATAGAAAACTAAACGACATTCATTAGCTTCTACTGTCTGTCCAAAACGAATGACCTGATGGACAAATTTAATTACAGACAAATTATAATGACTATTCAAAACAAATTAATTTTATTTTTCATATGAGATTAGGGACTAATTAACTAAATTTTAAGTTAAGTTAAGAGTTTAAAAGATTTGATTTTCAAACTCAAATCTTTTCACTTTGGATGTATCTTTAATAAGCTGTTGAACTTGAATTTTAAACGAAAATAAATTCAGGTCGCCTTATAAATCAATCCTAGAGTGCTTTTCGGCATATTCAAATGCTTTGAAGCACTCTTTAGTGACGCAATGGAATGCTTTTGAAAAGTTTCTCTCGCGTGTTCAATGGTCTCTTCAGTCCTTACAGTGCATGGTCTACCAGTTCTGCTTTTATTATCATCAACACTTCCAGTTCTTCCTCATTTAGCATTCGTGGTTAGCATTTCACCGATGGATTGTTAATTCTTCTAAGTTAAAAGATCTTAATGACACATTTGGAATTGTTGATTGATAAGTTATATTACCTAAACCAGCTTCTTAGTGTATTGGTACGACTTATGCCGTCTGCAAACATTGCAAAGTCTCCATTAATAATGAGGAAGTCACACATATCAATGTTGAATTAAATTGGACCCAGTGTGTTCCATGTGGGA
Source organism: Sinelater perroti (assembly GCA_036346155.1). Classification (NCBI taxonomy): domain Eukaryota; kingdom Metazoa; phylum Arthropoda; class Insecta; order Coleoptera; family Elateridae; genus Sinelater; species Sinelater perroti. Next base: position 3,780,722 of record JARFIY010000002.1, on the reverse strand, counting down.
ACTAAAGCTACTTATTTATTCTACTTACAGGTTATACAGCCATTTATATACACACTACATACAACTATTAACGTAAACGGCACACTATTTATGTCAACACAGCTCCCGCACGTGGATTCACTCGCTTGCGTCACTTCCAACTCGGAATTTGGAATGCCGAGCAGCCCCGCCGGGCGGTGTTTATCACTATTCTGCGATATTCTAAAACAAGCCGCAAACCATCGAGTGGCGCTGCACTCCTACCTTTTGGATTCGTGAAACTATGCAGATGTTTATCAGCCGTGTTACAGAGGGCGTTTTGAAATTCGTTACAATATAAACTTGATGTAATTGAAAATTTGAAAAAGTAAAATTTTATATTATAAGCCATCTGTCCAAACGATCAAAAACTTACATTATGTCTATAAATAAAGTAATTATATATTGCTTGCTTTTAAATCCTCTTCTTGTAGTCTCAACCATGCGTTGTAATTGATGACAGGGTGTAGTGACTTTCTCGGAAACCAAATTGGAAAGTTGGAGAAATATTTAGTTTTACAACTTCTTTGCTAAACTGGAAATGGATAACTTTTTCAAATAGTTTCAGAGTCGTCGATAGTAGGTTGATTAGTCTATAGACGGCAGCATTTTTCTTATTTTCTGCTGCTTTGTAGTAGATAAGGATGCTATTTTGGAGAATTTCTTCACTAGATCTTTTATCACAGCTCAGCGATTTATTTGTTTAAGAAGTTCTGGTTATAGAAACAAGTTTGTTAAGTAATGTTGGTTTAAAGTTTTCCTTTAGATTAGACTGATAAAATTTATGACTATATTCCTAAATACTGAATTTTTGTGGTTATAAGAAGTAACAATTTTTTTAGGTGCAAAGATTTTTTATTTTTCTTCATCGGAATTGTATGACCGAAAAGAGTGAAGATATCTCTTGTGGTAGACGTAATCCTGTCTGGTTATCTTTTTGATGTTTTTGACATGAGTTGATTCGATAGATATGGAGTTTGTTTTTGCTGCTATATAGTTTTTGTTGTAGGATTTCTGATTCTTTGCCACTTTCTCTTCATAGTATACATTACATAATTTGAAAGTCTTTATTAAGTTTAGTGATCTGTTCTTTAGGAATGATGTTTATTACTCTTAAAGGGAGGTTTATTGGCACTTTATATTGGCCTTTATATTTAAACTTGTCCGAGTATATGTATTATCTATTTATAATTGTTGTCTGGTGACTATCATTAATTTTACTCTGTTGGTATTTACCTTTAGGCCATATTGTTTTCCTATTGAGTTTGTTTTGTTCGTTATGACTTATAAGTCATCGGAATTATCTTAAATTATTGATTTCCGTTAACTTTAATGCCTCTGTGTTCATTTATAAGTGCTAGTTGGAAGATTTTTTTACCTAAACATTAAATAACTTGAGTGGTAGGATACACCCTTGTCTGATTGCAATAGAGATTTTTTGTAATTTTTACGTCCTTGTTATTGGGACCGAGACTTTTTAGAAAGAGCAACAACAAGTGATGTTGGAGATTATCAAAAATCTTTTCATAATCTATGAAACACATAATACATTTGAGTTAACCATAACATATCTGCACCAGTAAGTTTATGCCTAGCAATACTTTTTTGTACCTGGGTCGTCTTTGAATCCAAATTGGGTTTCTTCAGACCTTTCGCATTTCTTATAAATTTGGTTCTAGTTAATTCTTAAAAGGGTAAAAGCATGACTCATGAAACTGATTAGTGTATGTTCATGTCTTTTAGGGTTAAATTTTTATATAAAGCGATAAAAATGGATTTTAGCAAGTCTGTTTAACATTTCTCCTAAAATATTGTCTGGCCCGAGTGATTTGTTAAAATTGCCGATTATAATGTCGATTTCGTATGCTTTTAGTAATCTTAGTACTTTTTCATAAAATTATATAGCTTTGTCTACCGTGGACACAAACTTGTATAATATTAACATATATTAGTTTACCAGCTAGTTGTAATAAGAATTATATTTTCACATATTTTTTGAGATTTTTGTTATGAGAATTCCAACGCCATATCTATATTGGGAGGCCGTTAGCGTTTTTAACAGAGTAGTAAATTGTGGTGCCATCGTGTTGGCTGGATCCATTTCTCAGCTATCTTGTTTCGCTTAAACCCATTATATGGACATGCAGCCTCTTCATCCCTTTTAGTGCTTTCGGAAATTCTCCAGGAACATATAGAATTCGAACATTCCATGTTATGATTCTACTTTGTAATTTTACTATTTCGAGCATCCTCTGGTGATTTAACAGCTGCTTAGAACTGAAGGCCGTTTCTTTATTTTTTCTGACATAGTAAAATTGAGTAAATGTTTGTACTAATGATGATAAACAGTATAACTATTCTGGAAATTTAGATTTTGTATTTGGCGTAGGTTCTCTTTACTTTCAACATTTTTAATTTCCGAAGACATATTTATTTGTTTTTTTACATGCTCAGTCGCCAGAGCCTCGTTTACGAAAACAGGGTACCCTCCTAGTAGGTGAAATTGACATTTGGGTAAGAAAGGCTCTATATTACGCTTCAGTACGAAAACTACCCCAATGTTAACATAAAATATCTACATATTTATTTGATTAGCCGAATAATTTGTATATATGTAATTAATATCCAAATATTTCAGTTATAATGTATTTTAAAAAATATTAAAAGCGCATTATACATAGCATTATTCCAATTTACACATTGCAAGTTCTAACTATTTTAGTTACGTGTATTCCAAAGATATTAATTATTGAAATGAAATTCCCAGCCATAACTGGTAGTGATTTCTGTTAGAATATTGTTTTACAAATTTTTTTATTTTGATAAAACAAATACAAATACAATTTTAATATAAATTTGCAATAAGAATCTCTTCTCAATGTTAAGCGTTGATTTTTATAACAAAATCAAAAATTTTAGAAACATTTCTTGCAACTCAACTCAACGCATTGAAAATTAATTGCTAAAGAAAATTGTTTATGGGTTTTCATATCGTATTTGTTTTATTTATTGATAAGACGCTTTCTAAAAAGTCCTACAATTACGTAATACTTTGTTTTTGATATAGTGCTTGTTGAAAAGCTGAATGATAAAATCCTGTCGGCTTTTTTGTTCTACGTCAACCAGTTTAGTATTTATTGATTTACAATCTCTTTAACTTTATTTCATTATTGCTCAAAAATTTTACCGATTTGATGTGTAATAATAATTTATAATAGAATGTGCTTGAATGTTTTAATTTCACGAGTAAAAAGTAAATCTATTTGTTCATACCACAACTGCTGTTGGTAATAGCATAACAGGGTTATTAAGAGGCAAAACAGTTATTTAACTGTTATTAAGAAATTCCATCCGTGTATTTTATACGACTGACACATTTTCATGTGTATGTACATACTTTCATAAAACGCTAATTGTAAAATTCTTCAGTTGCGTTTTAATTCTTTTATGAAGTAAATTAATCATTAACTAAAATTGCTAATAAACATTGTTATTATTAAAAAAAATGTAGCTATGAAAAAAGTATGCGCATTTATTTATTTGTCAGATTTGAAAAATATAATTAACAAAGAAGTATAAAATCCATGAAACAAAAGAAATAATAAATTTTAAAAATTATCTGCATCTATTTACAAGGCGTGTTCGAGTTCTAAGGCCTCCAAATTGTTTTCTGGCCAGTGAGAGTAAGCGGCTAATTTTAAAAGGCGCGGGAAATATTTTTGAATTTACAATTTGAATTTTGAATTTACACTATACAATGTACTCTCTCTATCTCTCTCTCTTCTTCAGCCCATTTGTATACTCCATTGTTGGATATAGGCCTCTCCCAATGTTTTCCAATTTTCTCTGTCATATGTTTGTTGTATCCAGTTTCTGCCCGCTACTTTTACAATGTCGTCCTTCCATCTAGTTTTGGGTCTTCCAACACTCCTGCGTCCTTGTGGTCTCCATTCTATTAACTTCTTGGTCCATCGGTTGTCTTGCCTTCGCATTACATGTCCCGCCCATTGCCACTTTAGTTTCAGGATCTTATGCATAACATCTTGTACTTTCGTTCGGCTTCTTATATAATCGTTTCTCTTTCTATCTTTGAGAGTTATACCTAACACTTGCCCTTTCCATGGACCTTTTTACCTCATTGAAGTAGTGCTTTTGTTAGTGACCACGTTTCTGAAGCATATGTCATTACGGGCAAAATACATTCATTGTATACTTTAGTTTTTAGTATTTGGGGTATTTTTGTTTAAACTTTGTTATTATCAAATGAAGAGCTCAGTCTGATTGTCTATTCACTAGCCTGTCCATCTTTATTAGGTAATTCTTGTAACTTTATTTATATATATGGATATATATATATAATATATATATTATATATAATATCCCCATATATATATATATATATATACTCATATATATATATATATTAGGTGTTATTCGCTGGCCTAATATATATATATATATATATATATATATATATATATATATATATATATATATATATATATATTCCTGAACGTTTTCTATTGTAAGTTTTCTATCATATTGTTCTATTTCCTAAATTAAAGTTTGCCATGACTTTGGTTTTGTTTATGTTTATTTTTAGTTCGACTGTTTTTGATACTTCATTTAGTTCTCTGATCATGTTTTGTAGTTCATCCAGGTTGTTGGCAAACACTACTATATCGTCTGCGTATCGGAGGTGCGAAAGCTTCTCTCCGTCGATGTTCAAGCCCTTTTGGTCCCATATTAATGTTTTGAAGATATCTTCGAGTGCTGCTGTAAAAAGCTTGGGTGAGAGAGTATCTCCCTGTCTGACTCCTTTCTTTATTTCAATCGGATCCGTACATTCGTGGAGCTGTACTTTGAAGCTGCTTGATTTGTAAAGGTCTTCAATTAAAGCTATGTAACGTTGATCTATCCTTACTCTTCGTAGAGCGTCTATTACGGCCCAGTGTTCAATACTGTCGAACGCCTTCTCATAGTCCACGAAAGCCATTACTACGTCAATGTTATATTCTCTAGTTTTTGTACAATTTCTCTGACCGATTGGATGTGGTCTACGGTCCCGAATCCTTTCCTAAATCCCGCTTGTTCCGGGGGTTGGGCTTCGTCCAATTTATTTTCAATTTGATTTGTTAATATAGTAAAGAACAGTTTGTGGATATGAGAGAGTAGTGATATGGGTCTATAGTTCTGGAGTTCTGAACGATCGCCCTTTTTGTAAATTATAACTACTTTTGCTATTTTCCATGCTTGGGGGATTATACCTTCGATTAAACACTTATTGACCAATTTTTGAAGCATTTTTAAGGTTTCTCTTCCGCTATTCTTTAGTAGTTCATTTACTACTCCGTCCTCGCCTGGTGATTTATTGTTCTTCATTTTCCCTAAAGCTTTATTTCGTATTTACTAATCAGGGAGATCTTCAGTAAGATGTTTAGATAGTCTCGCGCGTGGGTCTTGATTAACTATTGGTTTTTGCTTCATTGAATTATATAGTTCCTGGTAAAATTCTTTCACTATTGTTAACAACGAATTTCTATCATTTATTACTTGTCCGTTCGCGTCTTTAATTTTATTTATTTGGCTAGTAGCGTTGGATATTTTTGGCCTGAACACTTTGCTACCTCTATTCTGTTCAATGGTCTCTTCTATTATTTTAGTATTGTACTGTCTTATGTCATTTCGTATTTTCTTTTTTATAGTTTTATTTAGTTCAGTTCTTTCAAGTCTTAACCTGAAATTGTCTGTGTTGTTACTTTGTCTCTGTAATTCTTTTCTTCTTGCTATAAGGTTTCTGGTGTCCAATGAGAGTTTATTATTCTCTTGTTTCCTCTTTTTCCCCAGTATTTCTTCTGCTGTAGTTATTATGTTCTTGGTAATTTCTTGTTGAAGTTGATCTACGTTTTCATTGTGTATTTCCGTAATTTTTTGTCTAGTCTATCGTTAAACTTCTCCTTTATTTCACTGTCTTGCAATTTTTCGATGTTGAACCTGGCAGTTCCCTTTGATATTAGTTTAAATATATCTAATTTTGTTTAAATATATACTTTTGCGCGAACCATCCGATGGTCACTATCTGTGTTTACCTGATTTAAGACTGTTGCGTCTTGTATAATATTCTTATTATTTGTCATAATGAAATCGATTTGGTTTTTAGTAGCGCCGTTTGGGCTTTGCCATGTCCATCTTCTGTGATATTTTTTATAGAAGTGAGTATTCATGCAGAACAGTTTTTCTTTTCCCATATAGTTGATCAACATTTGTCCTCTGGGGTTTCTTTGTCCATATCCATAATATCCGATATATTCTTCGCCCTGCTCTCTCTGGCCCAGTTTGGCATTGAAGTCTCCCATTAGGATTACGTATTTTGTCGGTTCTATTTGTAGTGCTTTATCGATGTCTTCGTACATCTCTTCAACTTCCTCGTCTTCGTGAGCAGTTGTTGGTGCATATACTTGGATGACTTTTAGACTGTATCTTTTGTTAATTTGTAGTATCATATAGATAACTCTTGATGATATGCAGTCTACTTTTTTTAAGTTTGTTTTTAATTTCTTATTAATTATAAATCCAGTTCCATGTAGGCTGTTATCTTCATTACCTTTATAGTACAGCATGTGTCCTGTTTTCAGTATTAGTAAATTTTCTCCTCTTTTCTTGTTTCGCTGATTCCTATTATGTCCCATTTTATTGATTCCAAGGCGTTCTCTAGTTCAGTTAGTCTCTCTTCGTTACTTAGGGATTGAGCATTGTACGTAGCTATATAAAAGTTACTTGTGCAGCCTTTGTGTTTGGGTTTTTGGTTATGTGTTATCGAATTTTTGCCCCCAGAATCCGAATTGTGGCAGACTGCTGAGTTAGCAGTGTGAGATTTTCTACTCACCTGGGGTATATGATTTTGTAAATTCGACCAAATTTCGATTTGGTTTTGGGAGGTAGTTGGCATTTAAAACGCCGCGCTTGCCGAGCGTGTTGGCGAGTGTGATTTTCAGCCGCCCCTAACATGGAGTCAGACGCTGTTCGCAGCCGCCCACTCTGGGTCAGACGCTGCTTCTCACCATATCTGGTTACCCTCACTTGGTTTAGCCTGTAGGTCAATACAGTGTACCAGGGTGTGGCGCTTGGAGCCATCAAGTGAGAGTTGGGTGCCTCGTAAGGACCAACTGCCATGAACCTCCGCCCATCTATGACGCTTGGAGTGACCGTCCATGGCAGAGGGGGCTACCTCGCCGACGCAACCCCTACACCCCTATACAATGTACACACAGGTCGAATTACGGCTATTGCAGTGAGTGTTGTTTCGTATACTTTACTATAAATTTTTTTATTTGTATTTGCATATTTACAATCTACTCATGTTATACAAATTAAGTAGTAAGTAAATTTGATCTGATATAGAAATACATGTGACGATCTAGGATCAAGTCTTTGCCATCAACCTAGGGGAGAATATACTAATATAAATTGCTTAGAAAATTAGGTCTTGTGACCAGTTACGCTTGAGCCTTTTTACAACAGCTGGCTGGTTTAAGAGGCGCCCTATGAGGTCGTTTTCATGTCCTGGTAAGTTGTGGGTGTATGCTTTTGCAAGTCTCTGAATTTCGGATGCTACATACGGGATCTTCAAGTCATTATGGATGGTCTCGTTACTTATATACCATGGTGCATCAGTCATTATGCGAAGGGTTTTAGACTAAACCCTTTGGAGTATTTTTGTATGGGATGCTTTCGCGCAGCCCCAAAGTTAAACACCATAAGTTCAAATGGGCTTTATTTATTTGATAGCGATAGCTGCGAACGTCTTCCGATTAACCAGTACATTTTCTTCACCTTTAAGTCTATTTGTTTTCTCTTATTTTTAATATGCATGCTCTAGTTGAGTTTTGCATCAAGGTGCATTTCTAGGTATTTGATTTCAGACTTGATTGGAATTGCAATATTGTTGAAAGTAGTTTGAGGGCAATCAAGTCGTCTATTAGTGAAGGTTACTTGAGCTGACTTCTCACTGTTTACTGTTATTCTCCACTTGCGAGTCCAATCTTGCAGTAGGTTTAGGTGATGCTGTAAGTGAGCTGCAGATACTGCGGGCTTGTCACTGGTTGATAATATGGCCACGTCATCGGCAAACATGGCAATAGAAGTGTCCTGCTTGGTTGGCGTATGATATGAATAGATCAGGTAGAGTAAACAACCCAAAACACTACTTTGTGGCACTCCTGCTTGGATTTTGTGATAGTCAGAGGTTGAGCCATTTCTCACGACTTGGAAGGATCTCTCGGCGAGGTAGGATTTTAGAACTAGATAGATCGGACTTGGGAAGTGTAATTTTATCTTGTAAAGCAAGCCTGCGTGCCAGACCTTGTCGAAAGCTTGTTTTATGTCTAGGAATGCAGCTGTAGTTAACTTTTTGGTTTCAAGGCTTTCTATTATTTGATTGACGATTCGGAAGCATTGGTGTATCGTTGAGTGGGCTTCACAAAAGCCGAACTGATACGGTAGGATTATCTGGTTGAAATTTACTGTTTCTTTTATTCTTTTCACTAGGAGTCTTTCAAAAATCTTAGACATTAAAGGTAAAAGGCTTATAGGTCTATAGGAAGATGGGTGGTTAGATGGTTTGCCAAGCTTTGCAATTATAGTAATCCGAGCATACTTCCATAGTACTGGAAAGTAGCTTAACCTCCTTATACTATTAAATATGGTGGTAAGAAGAACCACTGCTTTCCTTGGAAGATACTGCAGAATTTCTCTTCCGATCATATCATAGCCAGGGGCTTTTTTGGTGTTCGTAAATTTAATTTGCTGAAGGACTTCTGATAGGGAGAACGGTTTTATTGGTAGCGAAAGCTGGCATGGAGCAGTCAGGAAATCTTGAATTTCTGTGTCGTCATTGTTATCATGTGGGTTTGGGGTGGTAAATACGTTATCGAGATATTCTGCGAATGTACCCGCTTTATCTTTATCTGTTCTGGCCCACGTGTCATTGGGTTTTCTGATTGGTGGTATTGCTAGTATTGGCCTCTTAAATTTCTTAGTTGCTTTCCAGATTGTATGATCGTTAGGAGATAGTTTTGTAATATATTCTTTAAATATTTCATTGCGTGCTTCTATAAGAGTATTATGTAGTTGATGAGTAAGCATATTATAGATTGTTTTATCTTGCCTGTTCCTTGTTATGCCATTTTTTTCGATCTCCTTGTTTCTCACTGATTAGGTTTCGTATATGGGGATATTATTAGCTTTAGGACTGATATTTCCAATAGTTGGTGTGGCTTGCCAGGAGGCTGACTAGATCATTGTCGTTAGATTATGGACTACTTCTTCCAGATCTTTATTATCTTTAATTTTAATGGTTGGGTTAATGTTTTCTTCCAACAGGTTCTTGAATTGATTCCAATCCGCATTTTTATTACATAATCTAGCAGGCATTTCTTTTGCGATTATTGTTGTACTGACAGTAGTGATTCTGCTTTAGTGTATACATTAGCTATTCGATTGAATTGCAAAATCTAATAAATCCGGAAGTTTGCGTGGATCACTAGGCCAATAGGTAGGTTTTCCGGTTGATAGGTAATCGTAATTGTTTCTCTGAATTGTTCTTAGTAGGTTGCGTCCTTTAGGGTTGATAAGTCTAGAGCCCCAGGCTGTATTTATTGCATACCAGTCCCCCCCTAGTATAAATTTGTTGCCTATGGATCTGAGAAAATTTTCATATTCGTCAGACAAAATGGCATGTCTTGGCGGGCTGTACACGGCTAATATAACAAATGAGTAGGGGAAGGCTTTAACCTTTATGACTCCACCTTGTATTTTTTCGGTTAGATAAGACTGTATTTCATGGTAAATAATCGTATTTTTAATTATCACAGCTGATCCGCTATGAGCCATCCCGTCAGGTTGATTAGCATAATATACAGTATAATACGGTATTTTAATTACTGTCCTACTTGTTGCGTGAGTCTGATATAAGTAGTATGTCAATTTGTTGTAATTGTAGAAAGGTTATTACTTCAAGAATATGGTTAGAGATACCATTGGCGTGCCACAAAGCGATGCGCAGTGAACTAGCCATTTTTACGCTATTTTGTTAATCACTGTGGAAAACATGTTAAGTATCATGCTATTCTGACTTATTAGTTGGGAAACATCTTTTTGAATTAATTGAGGAAATTTGTAAGTACTTCGTTGGTGTTAAGTTGCTGTTGGTCTTGAGTTAGGGGATTGTTGCTTCTTCTGGCCCATGTTTGAGGATTGTTAACTACGTTTTGTGTAAGTCTTTGTGTTTTACCATTGTGGTTATTAGCTTGGTTACGGAGGGGGGGGATTCATTTAGGTAAGGAGGAGCTTGTTGGATGCGAGGTGTATTTGCTATTCCTCTAAATGGTACGTTTCTGGATCTTTGAAGGTCTTGGTAAATTGTACAGCCTTTATAATTGGCAGGATGATCTCCACCACATAGGGTGCACTTAGCTGGGGTACTGCGGTATTTTGTACAACTTGTCGTTTTGTGTCCACCGCACAGACAAAAGGTTTATTGCAGTCAGACCTTGTGTGGCCATAGTCTTATCATCTTAGGCATTGAGGGATAATGTTCTTTTTTTTAGAAGGTTCTACCAATACAACTATGTTCCCGATGTACTTTACATAAAAGATTTTTTTATTATTTTCATTTGGTTCAAGGTCAATCATGAATAGGGGGAGAGTTGTTTAGTTACCCTATGGCGCATATTTATCATATTGCGCACTTTATCACCTTGTTTAGCTAGCTCGTTCTTTATAATTTCTACTGGTACAGAATGGTGCAAGTTCCGAATAGCAACTCTGTAAGCTCTTTCTTCTTTTAATTGAAAAGTGTGGTATATTATATTTTCCTCTTATAGATGCCTTGACAGCTTTCTGTAGGAATCAGAGGAAAAAGTATTGATCGTATTATTTGATGTTGCTGACGTATAATATTGTTCTTGCTCGATGGTTTTAGTGATATTTTCAATCATTTTATCATAATTAGTCACTCCTTGGATAAATATTGGTGAAGGTTTTGGAGTTTTGGTTTGTTGATTGTCATTATTGTTATTGTTTTTTGTTTGTGCACGAATTCCGTATCTGTTAGATGTAGTCAATTGGCTTTAAATTGGGATTCTCTGTGGTTGAATTCCTTCTTCTATTCTTAACCGTCTGCCATTCGTGTTTTCAGGTGGATGGGCTGCTTTTGTCTTTGTCAGTAGCTGTATCATCTGCAATCGATTCCTCTTCGTCGTTCATATCTGTATCTGTTAGTGTGTCATTTCCTGTTCTGTTATATTGATTACTTTTGTTGGTTTGCATTGCCGGCATAGGTAGGATTGTATTTGGGTTCACTGCAAAAGGGGATGTCATTATTGTTTGGTTATGGGTTACATATGGGTATTGATGATTAAGATGACTTTGCGGTTGAGCATTAGAGTATCCTTGAAGACCAGGGATATTGAAAGTAAAACCGTAATTTTCAGGAGCGGATTAATTATTTACGGCTGTTGTTCTTGGCGGGCCGATGCCATAATTGTTTCCGATTGGAAACATAGTTATGTTGTATTTACGTGCAATAAATGAATTAAACTAATAAAATAAGTGAAAGTTATTTGTAGGTACAATTTTTATCAAGCATGTCAAGGCGTCCGCACCGATTCACCGCTCGTACTCGACCTTTACTATAAATGAAGACGTTTAAAAACAACGTGTAATCATCCATTTTCTCCTCTTGCGTGGTAAATCGCAGAAGTCTAAGGAAGATCGAGAGTTGTGTGACAATCAATCGAAGCAGCCTCGGCCACGAACTAGCCAAACCATAATGGCGCGCGTGTAGCAAATTGTCATGGAAGACCGTCGATTAGGTGTGCGTGATATCTCCTCTAAACTTGGCATTTTTGTAAAATCTGTTCATTTTGCATGAAGACTTAAAAATGCTTTCTTTAAGATAGGTCCCACGAATAATGTCTGACGACCACAAAGCTGTACGAGTGGCAATGTCTCAAAACATGTTGACACATGATGTTGCCATAAATTTTCGACCATGGAGACTCTCCGTGTCCCCTCATTTTCCGATCGAGTCGCTGTTATATCAGCGATTTTCTAGTAGACAAAACAAACCTTTAAAGGAGTGTTCTCAACAGCCATAGAATCGTGGCGACGACATTGTAAAAAGGTGTGCATCTAGACGGAGATTAGTTTCAATTTTCTTGGATGAGTACTTTTTCAGAAACAAATTTAAAAACCTTAGAACTTCAGCGCACCTCGTACAGGTTTTTATTTATGTAAATATGCATAATAATTTGATTTTTAAAAAATTTTGTTCATAATGGTTTATTTTCTTGTCTATTTTAGGATTGTGCATTACAGAATCCTAAGAATAGTTTGCAATTTCTAAACAGATTTTTATCATTATAGACAAGTAAAAAAACTTATTTAAAAATATTTTCTTCTTGGGTACCCACCCCCAAAGAACTTTATTTCCAGGGTTTCTTGATTGGGTTTTCTTCAAATGCTACTAATACGTTTCTTCCAATTTATATATATATATATATATATATATATATATATATTTAATTTTCTTTATTAACTCAAGAGCAATAAACTTCATTTGCGACAAAAATGATATGTGTAGATTAGTTACAATAAATTTTACTATATAATAAGTTGCAATAAATAATTTGTGTGTTGTCGATTAAAATGAATCTGTTTTTTAATCAGAAAATGTAAATCTTTAAAAGTCTTGATTTCTCACATTAAGCAAACACCCTATCTAATGCATTATGTTGCATTGACACTTTTGCGATATTTTTTACTGAACTAAACAATTACTTGGACTAGAGAAATTAATGTATTTTTAAAGCTCGGTATTAGGTACATAATAGGAATATTAAAGATGGTACGAATAACTTTGTTAAGAAACCTCTACAAGGTCTCAATATTTGATTTACTGGCAGTATCCCAGAATCGTATGCCATATGCTTGTAAAGGTTTAAAGATGCACATACCTTAACCGTACCTTGCTTTCAAAAGACAGTCGTGATTTGCGTTCAGTAATCCACTATATCTGGTTCAATTAAGTCCTAATCACCGGACATAAGATGCTTCCTTGAGGAAACCAGATTGAAGAACAAGAAACTGTCTATTGCTGATTTACGTTTTAAGAAGTAGAAAACAATAAAGTTGTTGCAGTATATCTTATCAAAGGCTTAGGGTGTATCTATCTATGAATGCAGCTAAACAGTATTTTTGCATCAAGGTTTTGGTTTATTTTATTGACTAATCTGTAAGTCTATGGTTCCGTGCTTACTAATCCAAACTGAAGTTCTGGTATGAGGTGTTTTTCATCCAACACTACATTTAACTTTTTTATACAAACATTTTTTAGAGCTCTTTAATAAGACTGGCAGAGAAGTTATTGGTTTGTATGAGGTAGCTTCTTTCGGTTTTTTATCGGGTTATAAAGCTATAATAATTTGAACTCTTTTTCAAGTACTAGTGAAGCAGTTAAGTTGAAGGGCAGCATTAAAAATGAATGTTATTAATTTACGACTCCTTGCAGATTCATTTTTGTCTTGATTCTTTTTCTTGCCTCTTTTCTGTAAGCTTGCTAAAGGTGAGTACATTTAGAATGAAGTTTTAAGAAAGGTTTTGATTTCCTTTTCTTTGTTAACAGTTGCTTTAGACAGGAAGATAAAACACTTTTGGAGATGCTTTGCAAAGACGCTACATTTTTCTTTGTCGTTTTCTGTCCATTAATTAGTATCAGATTTAATTAAGAATTATGCTACAGTAGTTTTTTAATTTTCGAGTTCTTTCAGAAAGAAAAGTTAGTTGTTTCTATAGCCGTTAAGCTTCGTAAATAATTTTAATACTTTGATTTTTAAAGTTCAGTAACACTTCTTTTAACTTTTTTATTGTTATGTTAGGTTTACTTGTTTTCTATGGTTTTAAATTATTACTGACCTTCATTTTTTCATAAACAGTCTAAGAATCGGGACTAGAATTCTAAGTTGGTTCTTGAATGTTTATGGTTAAGTGTTCAACTTAGAAGTCAATCTATCATTTTTAGTATAATCAGTCGATCAAGTTTGTATCTGAAAAGATCCCAGTTAGTTTAACTGGGCTATATGCTGCTGAAATTGTTATTAGGATTAATTCTTGTATAATGGAAATACTAATGGTCTGTAGAAAAATTTGAAAATTTTCTTTCTTTCATAATGCAAAATTCTACATCGAACTATTGTAGCAGTTCTTCTGTAGGTCCTATTGTCTGGGTGTTTGGTTGTATGTTTTATATTTAAATATGCGTATATAGTGCTAGTCAGTATGACGTATTGCTGTCATTAACGTGATATCTACGTTGTGGACTATTATGAATGTTTTTAATTCTTGAACATGCTAATGTATGCCACTAGCGTTCCATGTTACAATCTTGTAATTGCTTTGTGCAGTCATTAAGCTAATTTACTGATAGCTGTGGTTAGTAAATTAATTAGTGTGTTTATCACTTTTTCTAGCTTACAATTAGAGTTGTTCGTTTTCTAACTATTAGTTGACGTTACTGAGTGGCTGTTATTTGGTAAATTATTTTTGATGCGTACGTTTGATGTGGTACGTTTGATTGAATTTTGTGTGTCAAAATGAGCAAGATTTGTGGTTGTGGTTGTACTATTTTTTTGTCTAAGAGCTGAATAGAATTGCTGTTGCAATTGTTTGCGTACAATGGAACCTCGATATTAAAGCATTTTACTTTATTGTCTCATACTTTTCGTTTACATTTACGCCTCATTTTAGGCAATATGACGTTTTGCGGCAGTTTTGATGTGCCCAAATTCTTGACATCTAGCATACTAAGCAATTATTCTCTTGGCATGAGGTGGTTCAAATTTAACAATATTTTGTTTTAATTTTGTTACATTGCAAACTTACTTGTTATTCTTTTTGGGTTTAAGATCTATAAACCATATGGAAAGTTCGATATTAAAGATACAAGTCAGAATTACACTAAAATTTATAATTAAAGAAAACATTTGATACATTCTACAAAAAGCTACATATTTTTGATTATTTCTTGATATAGTCTTTGTAAACGTTAAGATATTTATCCCAGCGTGGCAGTAGTTTTAACATCCCTTCATCGTACTGCTGTTTATCCAGTTGTTTGAAGTAGACCACAACGGTGTCCTGATCTGCAAAACGTTTTTCCGCCATTTTTTTTAAGATCCGCATCAATGACTATCAAAGAACCCAATGACCATGGTTTTTCGGGCAGATAATTGAGTTTTTAATATATTTTTGTTAACTGAGGAGGCTGGGTAGTTTCACCTTCGGTGACGATGCTTTCAATAAAAGAATACCCTTCGTGTTTGTATCAGGTGAGATTTTGAAGTAAAGCACTCATTCGATTGCATAAAACGGAAGTTTAAATCGCATATGATTTTATGAACGCATCTCTTAGGAAAGCCAATAATTTCCACAACTTCACAAACTTTAATGCGACGATCTTCTTTAATTAAAGTCCTTGGTCTGCTTCTTTTCTTTTCCGGATCATAATTCAGCTCCGTTTTAAATTTTTTGCACCAACGCTGACTTCTTTTCGTCTGAAACATTTAGGCCGTAAAGCCCTCTAAACTGCAATTAATTTCTCTCTGCACTTTGTGTCATTTTCTTCTATATTGCGCAATTCCTCTGATGATATAGAGAGGTAAAGGTTTTGTAGTACTATAAAGCTTTTTGTTATTTTTAGATCTGTAGGTATAATCCTAAGTTTTCATCAAATATTTTGATGACAGCTAACTAATGCTCTGCAATACATAAATTGCAGTTTGCCATCCGTTTCCTGTTGACATTGAGCATTTCTGTAAAGTGCTAAAGAAATCCGATTTGCCAGGCTAATAATTATAAATTATAAAAAATATACGATTCCGATGACTTTTTTTAGTATTACTTACACACACTTGTGATGCACGTTTTTACTTCCCGAAAATAAAGCGAGTACTATTTTACAATTAATTCAAAAGGTTTTTAATGTGATCCACAATTATTTTCCATTTCTTTTTACTTTTCCCCGTTCGATTCTAATTTTGCATTTCAAGCTCTCGAATCGTTTCCTACCTTTTTAATCCACTTTTTCTTTGGTTTGTCTTTTGCTCATTTGCCTTCTGGTTTACTTTTCAAAACCCTGTTTGCTGCCGATATATCTTTTATAAGATAGATGTGTCCTAACCCTCTTATTCTTTTCCTTTTAATTTCACCTGTTATGTTTGAGTTCTTAAACAGCATCTGTAGTTTGTGATTCGTTCTTATTTTTTTATATTTGACTCTCATTTATTAGTACAATTTTTTCTCATTATTTTTTATTCCTGTATTTCTAAAAGTTGTTCTTCTATGTTTCTACTACCTTGGTGAGTTAAACATAAACCAGAATTATTTTTTAACTTATTGAATTTTTATAAAAATATAAACAAACAAAGTTAAATTGTTATATAATCTCTTAACTAGCACTTTTTCTTCAACGGATAGGTAGCTTCTTAATCCTGGTATTATAAAATTAAGATGATTTTGAACGCATTGTGCATAATTGGTCTGATAGCAGCATCGTTATTAAATCACTGCACTTTATTTGTTTCTTCTAGTAATTCAAACAAGTCCAAACTGTAAGGAGGATATTCTAGTATAGTGCAGAACAATTTATTTATTTTTTGTCAAGTTAAGAAACTATATGGAGTCGAGCGTTCTGGTGAAGTAGGATAACAGAGCCAAATAGAAATCGATGAAGGAAGCCTTTGTTCAAACTTGGACAGAAATGAACTAAGGAGAAGAAAAAAAACACAAACAATTTAATGATCTGGAACGGCATCCACTCAACTCAGTGTTTTTTCTTTGTAATGTACTTCTAAGAGCAAAAAAGGCTTTAATGGTGCAATGAATTTGGTGCCGACTTTTTTCAAAGAAGCTTCCAAACTGATCCAACTGTGATCAGATGTGCACTTTCCAAATAAAGTATTTGAGTGAATTAAGATCAGGGCTGTGTGAACGCAAATAAAACGAAAAAAATTACTGACTTTACCTTACAGACCGATTTGCAGAATAAAAACTAATTTAAGATACCAAATTCTTCTTTAGCATGTTGTTCAGATAATTGTATTGTTTGATTTTTACTTTAGGAATGAGAAAAGACTAACAACAAAGTCAGAAATTGTTACTACAACGAGGCAATCTTTTTTCGCCATTACTTTTTCATTCGACCTAACTACTTGAAATTTTGGAAACTATTCGAAACAACTTTAACGACAAAGAATTTTTCGCCAGAAAAAATAAAGGTGTGATGATGATTGTTCACGATGTGGCTCACTAGCCATTAGTTATTCTAATATTTTGCAAGCGGTAACGTATCATGGTTTAGTTTCTTTTTTATGTTAATTATAATCAACATAGAGCCGCAGTGACTTAGTGGATAGATCGCTAGACTACGAAACCAAGAGTTGCGGGTTCGAATCCCGCTCTCGCCAATTCGATCGCTGGCATTTTACGGCCCAGCTCGACTCAGGCTGCAATAAATGAGTACCTGGAGGTTAAACTCTAGGGTAATAATAGGCGGTTGGTACGTAGCGCTAGCCACGTTACTACCCTTGTGTACCGTAGGCTCTAGATTGTAGCAGATCTATCCTGTTACGACCCCAAAGGGCATTGAAGGCCTGTTACGGGGAACTATTATATTATTATGTAATCAACATTTTATCGTTCTTATTTCTCTAAACTTTTATAGTTTTGTTTTCTTTATTACATTCACATTCTTATTCATCAAAGAGCTCTTAGAAATATTACTTTGACGACTCTCCATTAGTTATGAAACAGTTATAACATTTCTGGTAATTTAATTCCTAGCAATTTTTAAGATGGGAAAGCTGACACGATCCAAATTCAAAATACTGCTATGCCAATAACAACTAAAAAAATAATGGCGAAAGATACTGATACACAAATATAATAAAGACTAGTGTTTAAGCCCATCTCTCGATGAAATTGAGGAAATTCAGTAAGTAGAAATATAAACAATAGTTTATTGTGAAAGCTTTTGAAACTTCCAATATTAAAATATTAAATTTCTTTAAATACACATTAAAAATATATTTTTAATTGCCGTCATCAAATATTTCCTGTTTGTCTCTATCTTCAATGTAAACTTGTACCACTTCTTTTGATGTTGCTACTGAGAATACAAAATGGAGTCGCCCATAGCTGACTACCAGTTCTGAAAGGTAAACTTTAACTTTTTAAAAAATTTATCTTTGTACTTTGAGGTTGTTATCGAGAAAGCCAGTGCTACAGGAAATTTTCTTATTTTAAATTTGAAAAACATATCCATATCGTTTGATATCTAGCCTGTCTTTGGTATAAATACTAAATAAACGCGTCTTTCAGCTGTTAAAATACGTACAATAATCAAATTGGATTTTAAATTTTCGACCGAAAGGCAAGTATTATTGCAGAGGCTTCTTGTATATTTAAGTACCCTTTTTAAAACGTAAAAATACATAGTGTTAATCTACTTAAAAACTCAATTAAGTACTCATTAACATCATCTTCGCTGGTAATTTAGTCAATACTTCTTTATATGTGCTCTTGGTTTCTTATGAAAGAACGAACTTTGCCGTTTATCTCCATAAACTCATCGTTTCTTAGAATCAAAATTGATCTTGAAGCTAACGATTCTGTTACCAATTTATTTGAAAGGAAATTTTGATAAATACTAGTAAAGTCCGGTTGCAGACTCAAATGTGATAGGTTCGCTTTTCCAATTTAAAGAAGACATTGAGTAAATTTTGATCATTTCTTGTTCTCATATTAACTGTCAAATTTAAAATTGTAAAGTATTTCCATAATAGACTTCTTTTCATGGAACGTTTAGTTACTTGTACTGTCACCGTTCTTGATTACAGGTAGACTCTTTCTAAAGTCACCACTAAGAAGAAGGATTTCTCGCCAAAATACTGAGTGTTATTCATTACTTGTAGATAGCATACAAGACAAAAGAGTATGCCATTATTGGTTCGTAACAAATTATAAGTTTTGTCTTTTTAATTTTTTGGTAACCGGGATGCTTTGGTCAACCTGGTGTAGAAGTATTCGACAAAAAAACTGGTAGACTGAACTGCAAATAGTAGGTTCCACTACATTCCAATAGTGTAGTAGCTATACTTATTGATGACACACCTATAACCGATTCACTTTGTCCTCAAAGTAAAGATTTTATTGTAAAGAAGATTTTTCCGAAACCTACTGGGTCGTCTAAAAAGAAATAGTTGTATAATGTTTCTTTCTTTGTTAATTTTGTAGTAGTGTGAACGACACCCTTATGATCTGAATTTGTATTTTGAAAAAGCTCCTGAGCCCTATTTGAATCTTGCACTGTGGACACTAAAATATTATTCAGTTTAAATATCAGAGCAGAATTTGGGCCTGAAAGACCAAAACTTCTACATGTTCTTCCACCTCTCCGTTAATCTGTGTTGATGTCGTTAAAAGCTAAAGCAACTGCTAAATCAACACTTTGATTGAGCTGATAAACAAAGTCTTCGATAGTATAATCTTTTAATTTCTCGTGAAAAACGTATGTGTTCACTGGATTGCAGAGCAAATAAATTAATGCAAACAGATATCTAATTCGTAAATTTTGCCTCTTCCAAACCGTAACATTCTAAACTAACAGTCTCTGTATTTATGCCTTTCAGAAGATTTGAATTCTTGCTCTAGCAATAGAAGGAGGTCAAAACTTTCAACAATCAAATAGTTTCTGTGTACATGAGACTTATTACTTTGTTGTTCTACAAACGTTTTCTTTAACATCTATCTTTTGAATAATATCTGAAGTTGTAAGGTATATCACTCTAAACTTGTATTGCTGATTTATCAACATTTAATTTAAACCAAGCCGTAAGAGTGTTCCTACTCCTTTTAATTACAGCTAATTCTGCACTCTCTTTAGAGTAGACAGTCAATCTAATAACTAGCGTAAGACTAATTAGCATTTTATATCCAAAAATTCATCACATCACTTCGGGGGCACAGAAGCTTTCCACCATAAACAAAAATATTAAAACTGCTTTTTGTAACAACCCTAAAACTATAAAACTGGAACAAAGTTACATCTTTACAAATTCGTCAATTTCTAGTAGACTCTGTCTGTAATATTCCGACTTTCCAGTCTTTTCCATTTAAAGAATAAAAGAGGGGTATCACATTGGGTCGCAGTTCTAGTTGAATACTGAAATGTGAATCACTGTAACAGTTGTACACATTCAAATCTCTTTTAAAATAGGGTTGACTAACTATTCCTTCAAATATCATGCCACCTTACTGCAGAATGGCTTGTTATACCTGCACTGATCATCACTTGTGTCAAATATAAAAACCAAGTTTAAGTGTGTTGGTCCTCGTCTAGCTTATCTGATTGTGCGTCTTTAACTTGCTTAAGCAATAAATGGCAAACGGATTGTTATCTGGGAAAAACTGTTCAAATTTTGCCAATAACTTATTATCTGGGTTGTTTTCTAAAACAACTCTTCTTTCTAAAGCTGTTTGAGTATTAAAAAACATTTGAGCGAATTTGAGCAAATTAACTTTGAGATGTATAGCAGTTGCTTGCTATGGTAAAATTGAGCGTGAATTTTATAACAATAAGACCCTGTGCAGGTATAATCTTAAAGTATACTCTCAGTGACGCAAAACCTTGCTGATGAGACGCTGTAGCTTCTAGTAGGTTCACTTTTTCTTTGTAACAACAGATTGAAAACTTGTTATCTCTTGGACACTCTTCAGCAAAGTGTCTTAATTAACAATGAGGGAAAATTACATCCACAGTTCTACAATAATGTGAATGTATATAATTGTACGCGGTGCTCTTATTTAACAAACTCTTGTCGGGAACCTCGTTTAAGGCGGAGTATCTATCAGAGTATCTACAGCAGTAGTCAGTACCGAGGTGACAACTTACTTTTCAGTTTATTAAAATGTGGTAAAACCAATTCAATTAACCTAAATTTCGGCGTATAATTAATCACAGCCAAATTTTTATGCATTAATGGAAGGATTGGCGTTTCAGAATATAAATGAAAATCCAGATATATCAAAAACTAACTCTTACTTTTTTATGCCTTGTAAATAAAGCACCATCCGTTGATTGATTTATTGCTCACTATGCAGTCGCATTATAAACATTTAAAGAATTTTAATTAGTACCATTGAATATAAATTAAGTGCTGCTAACACAAGAAGAACATGATGGCTCTTTTGCAATTGTTCTGTTATATGTAAGGATTTCAAATACTTGGTAATTGTATTCTGTGCCATTTTGAGTGATATGCAATCCGTAGTCCGCGTTAAGCCTTACTCCAACCTTTCCCACCGACGTCTCCATTCCGTGGTGAACTCTTCCAAAATGCAAGGTCACTCCTTCGTGGCCCGGATATCCCGCTATTACAATATGGTGATTAGTTAAGAGATTGATCTCGTTGTACTTAGTCTTAATCCACACAAACTTCTCTGGATGTTGAGTGCACAAAATCTGGAACATATAATTATTATTTTTTAAATTATAATCAGTAAATTTACTTTTATGTCATGGATACTGCTGTATTCCTTTCCGCCCCAGCCGTAGTAGGCTTTGTTGTCGAAAGGGTATATCTTGGCCGGAATTATTCCGTTCCTGTACAATGCTTGTCCCATGAAGATTGGATTTCCGTTGTAGTCCTCTCCCCCTGCTAAGGCGTCGTTGGGCACAAATCCGGCATACTCTCTCCAGTAATAATCTATCGAAATTAAAAATCGTAAATAAAAAATTACAAAGAAAAAGCCTACCTTCAATAACCAGGTTTTGCGCTCTTCCTGAAACAACCACAACAAGCAATGCTATTAAAGCACGCATCTTGCTGCAGCCTAAGCGCTGAATGTGTAATTTTGTATGTGCCCCTCTATAAATATATTTGGGATAAACTGGGCACTTGTAATAACAAACAAACCAGTGAAGTTGAACAAGTTAAACATTACATGATTTATATTTGACTCCGTGAATGATTATTTTATAATCGTTGGTATTCTCTGGCGCATTTTTAAATTTGTTGATACCACATATATGATGGTAAATTTGTTCATCTAAAAAGAATTATTTAAATAATTTAAATACGATACAAGAAAACTTCGGATTAAAATACTGAAATATTTAAGTTATCCAAGTTTATATATCGGCAGATTTACATAACAACAATATCTTATTAAATTAAAAATAAAATCAGACCTATTTAACTCAAACTAGTGCCTTGGTGAAAAGCTCCTCATATGATGAAAGCTGTTTCTGACTGTAAGAAGAAAGACACATATATCCCAATATATTCTGCAAATAAACATGGCATGGTATTTAACATATAACAGGTTGTGTAATACATTTATGGACTTATAATGTTGGAATCCATGACACAACTAGCAATACTGTATTTATGTTTATGTGATCTGAGAATCTAGCAGGTAGAGCTGCTGATAACATTATTATTAGAAACACTTGATCTGGCCTGACTCTTGTTTTTTTAAACATAAAAAATATATTATGTTGTTACCATTTAGACGCATGTTGTTAACAGTGAAAGGTTTCAGGTTTGAGCACAAATATCTTGTTCCACATCGCACGTACTTACCATGCGACCGTAACTTTGATGTTATCGAAGAAAAATATGAACCATTTCGAAAGTTTGTAATCCAAATATGGTATGTCGTACATATGATACGATGTAACTAATAAAAGAAAGAAAGAAAAAGACAAAGAGAACTGTGTACTCATAAAATAATGAACAAAATGTGATTGTATAAACCTAAAGAAGAACGCAAAGGTAACTTGCTATTGAAGACTCTCTTGACTTCCTTAAATATGTACCCCATCTCCCAAATACATATTGCATTTTATCAAAACTTGAGATCCACTGATCAAACTATATATATATATATATATATATATATATATATATATATATATTTGTGTGTGTGTGTGTGTAATTAAAAGTAATGTTATATAATAATATATATAATGTATATTGTTTCATAAGGAAAAAATTGACCCACATATAAACCTTATACTTCCAGTTACATTACAATTCTCAAATTTCTTGAATATTTCAAGTTTCTGGAAGATCTCACTAACTTTGTACATACTTGATATCATAATTCCTTTTTACAAAGAAATCGTTATCGTTACTCAAATTTGACTCAAAAAATGTCCTTAATTTCTTACATTTCTTAATGATTATTACGTGAGTTACGGTTTCTTCTTTGATTACATTTATCCATCTCTATGGGAATCGTCCTTCCTGTCTCTTCTTTTCAAAAATTTCTGTCTTTTTGATGTGTAATTAGAGTATCATAGAATAAACAACAAACATTAAGATTTATTTATTTGTTGAAATATAGATTACTTCTTTTGCTATCCGTGATACTTTTAAAAACTTCCTTTTTATATTATACTTTAAAAGAATCAATCTTTTCTCAGTCAAAAGTTTTGAATGTTCAATTCTTATTTCCATACAGGGCAAATGAGAATAATAAATTTTTTGAAATGGTTTTTTTAGTATCCAGAGGGATATCACTCTCTAACTATGTTTTTCAAAGTTCATTATAGTACTCTTTCTCATCTCACATCTTATTTTGTAGTCATCGTTTCCTTTATTATTGATCGTACTTCTACATAGATAACAAAATTTAAAAATGCCATAGTATATCTACAATACACGTTACAAGAGTGTACTAGCTGCTGTTCAAATGATTAGTTTATACGCAATTTTGAAATGTTTGTAGCAATTTATTGATCGTATCTATACAAAATCATTGTTGTTTTAATGCAGGTATATTTTACATAAAATTTGAAACTACCTAAAACTAAAAAAATCATAATATTACTGAGTTGTTTAAATCTTTCAAAGTTCCATACTCTAGTAAAAAAATATTTCTGTTTCTTCTTCTTCTAGTGCCTATCCTTAACGGACGTTGGCGATCAATAAGGCTACTTGCACCTTGAAAACGGCAGCTCGAAATAATGATGTCGATTTGTTATACCATTTTCGTAGATTCTCCAGCCATGAGGTGCATCTACGACCAGGACTTCGTTTTCCTTTTATATAACCTTGTAGTATTAATTGTAACAGTTGATACTTTCACCTCTCATTATATGTTCCAGATATTCTAATTTTCGTTGTTTTATAGTAGTCGTAATTTCCAAAGAGCAATTCATTTTTTTAAGTATTTCTACATTTGTTACTCTGTCCATCCATGAAACTCTCAGCATACGTCTATACGCCCACATTTCAAATGCATCGATTTTTCTGTTTAGAAAATATAAAATAGCCAAGATTAATAACCGTAATTATCTGATATACCATAGCTGTTGTTTAAATATTTCCTAACAAAAATGAATTTTAATAGACCACACTACAAAATGAATTTGGCTTTAACAACCTCAATTAACTATTGGTATGCATTTCTGTGTTGTTAAACAAAATATATAATATTCTTTACTAGAGTTTCAGCAAATAATGTATTTAAGTTTCTTTCAGGCACTTTCTCATTTAGAGACAACTGGTATCGGGCTGTTTCCCCCGATGCTGGGTCGCCAGAACCTCGTTAGTTGTCTAATAGGGTGTACCGGCTGATTTGGATTATCAGCCCTCATGTAGGTAAGGTTGGAATTTAAGACCGTAGAATGTTGTTGAACACCTTACACCTCGAGGCAACGAAGCCCATTTTTGTCGGGCTAATCACCCATGAGATGGAAGAATTGATTCAAAGAAACACAGATGACCTCGGACTACGACGGAATAATTCAAGAGGTACGGTGATAAAAAGAAGTTCAGTTGAAAGAATGTTGAATAACAGAAGAAATAAGAAAATACAAATTACAAATCCTGAGCTTAAGCGAAATCAAAAAGAAGGGCAACAGAATGCAAACATTATAAAACGGGCGTGTTATAATATACTCAGAAATAACAACGGAAAGAGCAAAGAAAGGGGTCGGAATAATAACATCAAGCGATAAGCCCGCGGGTGATAACAACAGACCTTCAATTGGAAGAAACTGTAACGATAATACAGATACGCGCCCCTAACTGAAACGAACCAATGGAAGAAGAAGAAACCTTCTATAACAAACTACAAAAAAAACAGACGAAACAAAGAGTAGAAGTAAACAATAATAGTAATGGAGGTTTGAAATGCACGGATCAAAGAATCATTCGGAATGATGGGCAATCAAGTAGAAGCACAAATCATAAACAACAATGGCGAGCGAATGATTGAGTTCTGCATAGATAAACAACTCCTGATACAAAACATTATCTTCAAACACAAACAAATACATAAATATACATTTGAAAAAGAAGAAAGACAGGTGGAAAGCGTCGTAGACTATATAAGATATGACACCAATGCAAGGTATGCAATACTGGACGTGAAAGCGATACGAGGCGCAGAATTAACAACAGATAATAGACTACTAGCTGGCGACACAAGATTTAGAACTCCAAAAATAAACCACAAAAAAAGTATGAAAAACTTAAATTAAGAAAATTAGAGGATAAACACATAGAAGCAAGATATAAAGAGCTCCTTCAGCAGAGACTAACTGCCCAGAAACAACATAAAACAGAAACAAATATCATATGGGATGTAAACGAAAGATGGGAAAGAGAAGTGGCTAAAAAACTCTGTAAAATACAAGTAATTAAACAGGAAAAAAGGAGTTTGAAAGATGTATCTTGAGAATTAATACACAAGACAACAAAAAAAGATACAGACAAATTAGAAACGAGGCAAAAGACGCAGTCAACGAAAGCAATGTAAGAACATGGAAGAAATTTGGAGAAGCAATAGAACAATCGTTTAGAGAAAATTATAAAAAGTTCTGGACATAGTAAAAGGATTAAGTAAGACCAAAGGATAGCAAGTAAGATGCGCAAGAAATGAAAAGAATAATATAGAAACAGAAATCGTAGAAATCCTTGAAACTTGGAGAAAATATTATGAAGGCAAATTCGACAATTACGAAGGAATATAAAATAGAACATTATAATAAAATGCACATTTTCGGCAACAAGAAGAAGATAACGTTAGTCGTAAAAACTTTAAGAAATTGAAAATCCCTAGGAAAAGATAAAACAGCCGCAGAACTACTGAAATATGAGGGAGACAGCGTAATAAAATGGCTCACAAGGCTGTACCTCCAAGTTTTGAAAACCGAAGAAATACCAAATTATGCTTGGGTATATAGATATATGTAAAAGACATTGATTATTTGGTTTTATCAAATATATCAGTCGAAACTTTTATTGTCAGTTACAGTAATGACAATTTAAAAATTTTTAATTAACCAAAGACATCTCGTTATTAAATAACTTTTATAATTTAATTGTTCTGCTACACGAGCGCCCTTTTACTGCTACACATATACATACATAGTCGGATCTTCTTGTACCCGCAGGTGTCAAGATTTGGATTGTTTTGTCTTACTTCTCCAGCTTAGCCTTAATAAACTTACGTCCACTCCTTCCTATTCTGCACTATTTCTTCAGCCTGCCGCTATGTTTTCCTTTCTCAACAAACATTTCCAATTCTCTCATAGCTTGTCGTCTCTTGGTTTTTTCCTGTTTATCTCGCTTTCCTCACACGTTTTGAACTGACCCTTTAAATATTTTTCTGTATAAACACTACTTCTAATCTTCTCTTGATAGCCGTGTTTCGTATCTTGTCTGTTTTTGTGACCCCTTCCACTCTTTGCAGAAACTTTATCACTGTCGTCTGTATTCTGCCAAATTTTTTTTCGTAGTCACCTGCGATTCACTTCCTTTAATAGCACTTTTAAACTTGTAGATTACTGTGCAAAGCACGTTCATACTTGTAAATATTCAAGCGGGCGCCTTTTGACAAGAGGTTTACGCCTATGAATAAGCTTGGTGGCATTTGCGCAGATGAGGATGTCTATTCTCTGAAAATTTATAGATGCTGAAAAAATGTCCGAGTGTCGTAGTCTCTCAGTGTCAACTTTATAATGGTCCTCCCACTTGCTTCAACTGATGGGCCTCGACAAGCTGCAACATGACGTATTCATATCTCAACTTAAGAAGAGAGATGATATGGATATTATGGAAACAAAATTGCCATGCCATAATGCTACAATTTTTACGAGTGCGACGACACTTTGGGGCTAACAAGTAATTTGGAAAGTGTTTGCAATGTGCGCGCTTTATAATAAGCAGACGTAGTTGTGTCTTGTATGAATCATCACAATTCAATACGCCATGTATTGTAACGAACGTATTTAATGGGCTCGTGTAAAATACAGAACGTTTTCTGAATTTTTGTGCTTCTATTTTTTCGTTACTTTTGTATGGGCAGTAATTCTTAAATGTAACTATTTTTGTTACTACTGACTTGTAAGTCTTCAATTAAGACTCTCGGAGCAAGAATCTTACAGCTTTCTGTAAAGAAACAAAGTTGGATCTCTGAACAGTCTGAAAATGGCGAGTAGAGTACGATAGCCTCAGTTAACAAGCAGACGAGACAAATACTAAAAAGCGCAAGTGTAGATCAGGTCGGCAACCATACTTCCTAAGCTGAAAGACATAATCTGTAAATTGATTACTGACAGAAGAGCAAAGACTTTGATTAGGAACAGGGCTGATATTCAAGTATTTGGCCTAGCAAATGAACCACCTACTAAAGAACTGCCAAGCAGGCAAAAATTATGACGATTGGGAAATAATCTGAAATAAACCATCTACTAAGCAAATGAGTAGCAGTAATTCAATTGGATGACGCAAGATTGATGCATCAATCAACGGTACTTTTTTGTATTACACTATTATTTTTTAATAGTTTTGGTAGTAAATCTTTTTATTGCTTTTTAACAATTTCTGTAGAGATGTTGAAAACACATCTCAAGCAGCTAGCTGAACTCTAGTTGGAAACATGTTAAAGCCAACAGGTGATTTTACTAACAGTGGAATACTATCAAATCCTTTTAAATGTTCTTAACCTGAATATTTCTAGCACTTTTACAGCATAGAATAAATCTGGTGATTATTAAGATTTTTCTATTCAGCCTAGCGTGAAGACTTCGTAAGATAATCTCCATTTCCAAACCAGGGGTCAATCACATAATCAGCCAAAGACATTCAGACCTATTAGCTTAATGTGTTTGTTTTTAAAGTCATTGGAAAAGCTGATAGACAGGTATATATGTGATGAAGTTTTCTTCATTGCAAGCAACATTCTTACCAACCAAGGAAATTATGTAAAACCTTATTACACAACCTTGTCAACAAGGTAGCAGTGATGTTAAAAACAAGAAAATTACTCTAGCACCTTTCCTAGACATAGAAGGATCTTTTGGCATTACTTTCTCTAAATCAATAACTGCAACAAATCTAAGACATATTGTTTTTGACAATTTAAACAGTTTGATAAATACCGTATTAAAGAGTCATCAAATACAAGCCGATTTGAAAGTAGAATCCTCAAGATATCCATGGGGTGGAGTTCCCCCCTTCCCCTTATGCAGAACTTTGTGGTAAATGATCTCTTAGTAAGACTCAATGATGAAGGGTACTAGGCCCAAAGTTATGTAGATAACATAGTTATCCTAATCAGGGATAAAAGCCCGAACATAATTGCGGAACTAATGGAAAAAGCATTAGATACCACTGAAAGTAGGCGTCAAAGAGAAAAACTTAAGGTGAACTCTAGCAATATCCTTCACCCAAAGAAGAGAGTTAAGGCAATCTTATATGCTTACAATCTTTGACGAACATATTTACGTAGTTCAGAAAGTCAAGTATCTAGGAATTATCCTACATACAAAACTAATCTGAAATACGCATATGCACAATATTACAAATAAAACATTAATGGCCCTTGTTGCAGACACATATT
Organism: Sinelater perroti; assembly: GCA_036346155.1. Classification (NCBI taxonomy): domain Eukaryota; kingdom Metazoa; phylum Arthropoda; class Insecta; order Coleoptera; family Elateridae; genus Sinelater; species Sinelater perroti. The sequence continues at coordinate 3,751,730 of JARFIY010000002.1, read as the reverse complement.
TGAGAAAATATGGGGATTAAAACCGATAATAGTTTTCTGATACTACACTACAGTTATCAAACACATGGTAGCATACTGCACCTTAGTATGGTAGCCAAAATTAAAACAAAGGATAGCTGTTAGGAAACTAACTAGGATACAAGACTAGCAAGCTTGTGCATCTGTGGAGTTATGATTAGTACTTCAACAGCATCTATGGAAGCTCTACTAAGTCTAATCCCTTTAGATATATACATAAAGGGAGAAGCCCGGATTGATATCCATAGAATGAAATCCACGAGAAACTAGCATATGCACAAAGATAGCTGTGGTCACAAACTGATACAAGGCGTAGTTATGGGTAATCCCATACTAAGTATGGGTACTGACTGCATATTTCCTGAATATTCTTTTGACAAATCGTTTACTGTGAGGTATGATTGCAGAGATTAAGCTCAAAGAAATATATAAGAGATTTTATACACGGTACAAAACCAGAAGTAAATATATGTTTATTTTTGGATACTACCGTTGATATTTTTCCAATAATGCAATGACTACAGGAGCAGCCTTAAAAGCATTTAAATCACCTCGTATAAGCACCAAACTGACTATTCGATTTAGTAATCTTATCTAAGAAGAATAAGATTTAACTCATAGAGGCTCTAACCGATACTGGAGTGGTGGGTAATGGAAAAGCAGACGGCTTTCTTAAAACCAAAGCATCTTCCCTATTTTCAGAAAAAAAAACCCGCAATTGGCAAAATTTTTCTCTCTGGGTTCTTACTCAAAAACAGAGGCTGGGGAGGGAACTAATTAGAAAACCTTCTAGAAGGATAATCTCGGACATCGTTGATTTAAAACGTGTACAGATAAGACAGATAGCAGGACTTGTAACAGATCACTACCATCTGAGAAAACACAGAGGTGACATACTATGAAGGTTATGTTATAAAGAGGAGGAAACAGTCTCATAATCTTCAAAGGTCCAACATCATATTGCAGGAGACAGAAACTCTTTGAGGCAACTCTCCGTGTATACACGCAAGAATTTCATAAAGAATTTACTGCGACTTATAGAAGGAACAGAACTTTCCTATAGATTTAAAGAGCACAAAAGCCACAAAGTCGAAGCGCTGAGTTGGGCTTAAAACCTAGTCACTAACCCATTAAAAACAATGTTTATTGTAATTTACACTTTATATTTATCACGATTGATCTTTATTACTGCTATTTTTTAATTTATACTATGCGTCATGCTTTGAGTGTTTTAGCCTTATCTCGCCATACCTTTGATATGTTGATATACTTATGCTTGATTGTACCAACAAATATTAACTGGTTTTTGAATCATCGATCGATGTGCATAAAGTATTATCTCTTCATTTTAATGTGTCAGGATATCATTATTTTAGAATACCACCAAAGCTCATAAACTGATTTTACATTTAGCATGGAAATTATTAGCAAAATGTTTTTCAAACCCAACTAAAATATACAATTTAACAATAATGGCATAAATAAAAAAGAAATGAAAGTGATTTATTTATTCTCGCAGATTAGTAATTACAGATACAAATTGTAAGAGCAGTAAACTAACTAATTACTACAAGTACAAGAAGAACATAATGGATCCTTGATAATTGTCCTGTTATAAGTAAGAATCTCAAACACATGATAGTTGAATTCTGTACCATTCGCAGTAATATACAGCCCGTTATCTGCGTTCGGTCCTGTTCCAACCTTCCCCA